>CAJGYO010000006.1:103255357-103968308 GCA_904845875.1 Miscanthus lutarioriparius
AAGTTGGGTACATGAAATCGAAACAAGAACCAACACTTGGAAATATTTTTAGATGTTGAATCGACTTTAAATTCTCGACGTGTGGGCTATTTTTGAACATGTTGTGCACATTTTCATGACTTGGCTTCTAAACAAAGTTTGTTCCTTATAAATTTTGCTACAACTTTACTTTAGGGTTGCTTAGACATGCAAACATCCTAAGCTACACTTTTTTAAACAGTCAAACGTAGGAGCTCTAGGGGTCCAAATTGGTCAAACCATGACTTGGAAACCTAATTAGGCAAAATGATCAACATGAACCTTGTCCCTAATGACATTCTAAGTATAACTAAGTTGTTTAAGAGAATTATTAGTCACACCACACATTGGTCACACAAGAATCAAGCAAGGTATGTACTGAAACAATGCAAAACACATGAATTGTTACAATTGTTTCATAGTCATGTTTCACATGTTTCATGACATTGTTGCATAGTATTAACTAACTTTGTTTCACTTAAGTGAGTGGCATATGTTGCATAAGTGTTGCACACTTACATTTCATAAAAGAAACAACACACATGAAATATACAACATGTTGCAATGTTTCGAAATCATGTTTCATGTGATATAAGTTCACGAATGGATGCATGATGCTCATGTTCATGAAATGCAGTGCAAATGTGGAAGCCAAACACCTGGGTGTTACAATATGGCTCGAGGTGTAGGAGGAAAACTCGATCCATGTTGGTAAACAAAGTCTTAGTAGCCACTAGGGCGTAGGATTCTCACTGTCCACCAACCTTGCTTAGTCGTTCATTTTCGCAGACCTTGCTACTAGGTTTTAACATGAGGAAGGGTGTCGGGCGCAGTGACTGCTTTAGAAATGGTGTATGTATACCCTTATCAGCCCCCAAGTGAGACTCGACCCCTTGCCGTTGCTTGGGTCGGGTGTCACTAAAAATCGGGGAGAGGATAGCAAAACTAGTAGCAGAAAGCGTCTCTTGTTTTCGTGCGTGCCATCTCCCTAGGATCTGAGCCATGCGTTCTACAACCGCATTCGGTCTCCTTGCAGTCCAACTTTCCTCGAGCCCCTGCGTTTAGTAGGGGTCTAGTCGAGGGTCAGCTCTTCTTTGTGATTGTCACCCCGTCCATGGTTTCCAAAAACTAGAGGGGTTGAGCTAACGTCACTTGCCTCGATGGCTCGAGTGGCGTGTTTTCGGTGAAACTCACTATCGGGCATGTTCGAGTGGAATCTAGGTCCATCATTTGTGGCAGGTCAACATAGCCCTCATATGGCATTCCACTTGCTCCTTAACTCACCTCCTTTGGTAGATGCCCGTGTCGCTCTGTAGAGAGCGACTCGGTGTTCATTGACCTCTCCTTGATGGAGATTCTGTGGGCTCGGCTCGAGTTAGGGATCGAGCGAAAAGGTTGAGATGACCTCGTCCATTTCTAAGTGGGTCGAGCAAAGGCATTTGAGGGCTCATCTCTGCATTTTTCCCCCGCCTACCTTGGCGTGGAGTGGCCTCGGGCCCTTCACGGGCCATCCTTCAACCTCGGTCGGTGGATTCCTGAGTTTGGGTTGAGTGGCTCGAGCCCTTGGGCCCCGTGGGGCTCGGTAGGGGTTGGCTGATTTCATCGTCACCCCATCCTTGGTTTCCACAACCGGAGGGGCTGAGCTAACGACACTTGTCTCGATGGCTCGAAAGCGTCACGCTCGGTGAGCTTCGCTTAACAGCACATCCGAGTGGAATCCATGTCCGTCATTCATCTGGCGGGGTGCAGCATAGCCCTCATATGGCATTCTCATCGCTTCCTTAACCCACCTCTCGGTAGATGCTCGAGCCGTTCGATTGGCTTGGGTGGCCCACCGCCTCTCCTCAATAGAGATTTTGTGGGCTTGGCTTGAGGTTAGGATCGAACGAGAAAGGTCGAGATGTCCCTGTTCGCTTCTGAGTGAGGTCGAGCAAGGGCTGCTGGGGCTCACCTCGGTTTTCTCCCACTGGCTGCTTTGGCGTGAACGGCCTCGAGCCCTTCAGCGGCTAGCCTTGAACCTCGGTCGATTACCGCTCATGTCGAATGAGACGACTACCGCTTAAGTGATCGACGCGAAAAGCATTGTGATGCAATAATTGCATATGTAATGCTTGGATGTATGAGATGAATGTATGAATGCATGCATGAGAATGGATGAATGAATGCTCACATACTAGAAAAGTAAAGTGGGGGTTGGTAAAGTTACCTCGATGGTTCGAGTGACGGGTTCGTGGGGAGCCCTTACTAGATATATCTATGTGGAGTCCAGTCCGTTGTTGTTGACCTGAGTTAAGTGTGACCTACATGGGACATCCCATTGCTCCCTACCCATCTCTCGACAAATGCCGAAGCCATTCGATCGACTTTGGGTGACCTGCACGCCTCTTCTCAATGGAGATTCATTGGTGGGTCCTCCAAATCCTTCCAAGGAAGGCGGAGGCTAAAGCTTGAGGTGCGAGGGACAAAAACTCGATCCTGGTGGTGGCTGAAACGCCGTAGTCACACTAGGGTGTAGGTTTCTAGCGGTCCGACCAGATTTTACTCGAGTTTGTTTCCACACCTTGCCTCTAGGTTTTAGTGCAAGAAAGGGGTTGGGCATAGAGAATGTCTACCGAATAGACACTCTTGCCAGACCCTCGAGCAAGACGACCCATTGCCATTCTTTGGGGTTGGGGGCTCGATAGCGAAATTAATGCACGTAAAGTAAGGGCGACCTGTCTCGGCAGCTGACTGACCTATCCGATCAACTTTGGGCGACTGCTGGCCTCTCCTCGATGGAGATTCCACCGGTGGGTCCCTCCAAATCCTTCTAGGGAAGGCAGAGGCTAAAGCTCGGGATGCGAGGACAAAACTCGATCATCTTTGGTGAGCGAAAATGCCGTGAGTCACCCGAGGCGTAGGTTTCTAGCCGGTCCCACTAGTTTTACTCGAGAGTTTGTTTGCGCACACCTTGCTTCTAGTTTTTAATGTGAGAAGGGTTGCATAAAGAATGTCTAGCAAATAGATACTCTTGCTAGCCCCCGAGCGGGGCCTAACCCCTTGCCGTTGCTAGGGTCAGGGGCTTGATAGAGAAATTGATAAGAGAAAACATATGCAAATTAAGGGCGACCTACCGACGCAGGACCTACCTTGATGGCATGAGTGATGAGTTCGAGGAGCTCTTACCGGACATGTTCGAGTGGAGTTTGGGTCCGTTGTTCGTGACGGGTCGGCATAACCAGCGTGGGGCATCTTGCAGCCTCTCACCCGTCTCTCGGCAGCGGCGAAGCCATCCGATTGACTTGTGTTATCCTCTAGGATAGGATTTACCTATGGAGATAGGGGATGAGAACATCCCGCCTAAAAACTTAAGCGAGATAAGCCGGTGACGAACTAGTAATAAATGGACAAGCTCTTAGATTTCGTTATGGCCAAATAGTTTTTAGCCCCTCTCCCCTTTCATATAAAGGTTGGTGCACTCGACCCTTTCCACCATTAAGACCGTAAATCTCAAAGTGCGGGTGAACAAATTGATCACGTTGGTGAGCAAAGGCGCCATAGCCACCGAGGCGTGGGTTTCTCATAGTTCGACCCGCTTTTACTCGAGGTTTGTTTCTGTATCCTAGCTTCTAGGTCTCAATGGGAGAGGGGTCAGGCACAAAGAATGTTTGCTAGGTGGATATACTCTTAGGCCTACACCAACCTCTTCTTGTAGCTAAGGCCAAAAAAGCCGGGAGTGCGAAAAAACTACGATAACGTTGGTGAGCAAAGGCGCCAGAGCCGAGGCATAGGTTTCTCACGATCCGACCAGTTTGACTTCCGGCGTTTGTTTTCGCAAACCTCGCTTCGGTCTTAACATGAGAGAAAGGTCGCATAGAGAATGCCTACACGATAGGTACACTCTTATTAGCCCCCGAGTGAGGCCCGACCCCCATCGTTCTTTGGGGTCGGGGTCACTAAAGGTCGGGAATTTGATAGTGAAACCCGATAAGAGAAAGTGTGCGTTTATTAAGGGTAAAAGCGACATAGCTGCTCAATGTTCCGGTGTATTGATGAAGATCTCACTTGTCGATGGTCTTGAGCTTGTAAGCGCTTGGTCGAAGCGTCTCTATGACAACGTACGGTCCCTCCCATGTTGGAGAGAGCTTGTGGCGGTCCTTGTTGCTCTAGAAGAGGCGGCGCACCAGGTCTCCGACATTGAAGGCTCGACCATGCACTCGACGGCCGTGGTGCCGGTGCAACGCTTCTTCAGTACTTGGCCGAGTGGAGGAGGCGACATCGCGTGCTTCATCTAGCTGTCTCCTTCATATGCTCCTTGTTAAAGCCCCAGATAAGAACCACTTTAAGAGGCCACAGGTCCTTGTATAGGTGCTCGACAGGAAAAAGCATGGTTTGGGCATGGCCCTTGAGCGACCTCTCAAAGTGGTTGAGGGGGTACCCTCGGCGGGCTTCTAGCCTCCCCTCACGATCGGCCAGGGCCACAAGCGAGCCCTCGCGCCGCTATTTGTTCTTCTTCTTCTTGTTGGGACGGTTGGGCGCCTTGCTGGCATCCTCATCCTGCTTCACCTTGCCCTTGAGGTTCGCGTCGGCCAAAGGCTGAGGTCCCGATAAGTCGAGGCTCGGGCTTGGTCCTCGCTGCTATCATAGCGTCCACCACGACATGGGTGGTAGCTGCGGCTAGCCCCCTCCCTTGCATCACCGTAGGTATGACTGTGGGCGTCGAGGGTGTCACGTGCGTCACGGTGGAGGCCGAGACGCTAATGCACCGGAACCGCGGTGCGCGGCCTGTTCACTGGTTGCGCTTGGTCGACCGATGTGTCCTCGTCGAGTTGTTCGAGGCGCATTCGCTGGCTTTGGCGTCGAGGTGTCGCAGCGTCACGGTGGGGGTTGAGGCGTTCATGTCTTTGGAACCGCGGTGCGGGCCGCACAGGAAATCTTTGTCGAGGCACTTGAGCGAGGTATTACGGAAGGCGGCTCTCCTCCGTGAGCTACGTCATGACATTAGCGAGCGAAAAGGTGAGGTGGCGTGGGTCCTCCGGGATGGTGAGTCCTAGGAAGGTGCCGAGCTAAGCGCTCTAACCTCCGTAGTCGAAGCCAGGAGGCAGAGTCGCTCCGGGGCGTGGGCCTCCGGTGCGTGCGCCTGACTCCTCTAGCGTCTCGGTGATCGTGTTGAGGCCGGTGGAGTGGAGAGGTTGGACAACGACAGGAGCCCGCACCAGCTCTCCCTCTGTCGTGACGATGAAGTCTAGATCCCCGAGGCGCACACACGCGCCTAGGACCCGATTGACGTTGCGATTAGCCATCTGAGGCCTGGTGTGGATGTTGAGATACGCAAAAGGCCCCTACCTGGCGCGTCAACTGTCGGTGTTTCGAGTTGCCACCAATAAGTAAATTTCTAATATTGCGCGTCTGGCTCGGATGGTGTGCTAAGAGGACACGAGATTTTTATTGGTTCGGGCAGAATGTCCCTACGTTTAGTTCGTTGTTGCTGCTCGTGTTACTAGCACTGAAAGTTCATAGTAGAGGTTACAAATGGTCGAGAGAGGGACATGTCCCAAGTCTCTAGTGGAAGGAACGAATGGGTTCCGAGAGCTCGATCGTTGCTTGGCTGCGTGTTCAGGGTTTGATGGATCGATCGGATTTGAGTTCGATGGTTCGTTGCGATGTGTTGCGATCATTTTTTCGATGCCCCTTGTGGGATGCCACCTTTCCTTTTATAGGCCAAGGAAAAGCACGGGTTTCTGATGGAGGAAGAGAAGAGAACAAGAGGAAGAAGTCCATCTGGATCACGGGTCCTTCTTCTCCTCTATGTGGGTCCCGCCGACCTATAAGCGTCAATAAGGGACAGCTTCTCGCCATGGCCCTATCATTACTAGCGCCATGTGCGGGGCATTATCTATCGGTCATGGCGCTCCACTCATTCCTAACAAGCGTCGTGGTGAACTAACGTGCCCATTAGTGTTCAGATGGGGGTTAGGCGGAACAACAAAGACCGTCACGTCTGACGCTGTTCCTAACGTGAACCCCTGTGTATGACCTGCGTCATGAGTCGCGGGCTACATCGAGGCGTGCCGATCTCTTCCCTAAGCGTTAGAGCTTTGACCCGAGCCCATCGCTTGGACCTAGAGTGGTTGGCGGTGGTATGGATCTCCGTCAGGCGAGACGAATCCCACTCGCCTCGGGGTCAGGCGAGGTGGAGCTCCTCCCCTAGAGGCCGGGCGAGGCGGGGCGCAAACCCAAGGCTCGGGCGAGGCGGAGCCCAAACCCATGGGTTGGATGAGGCGAGCCAGCCCTTAGAGGTCGGGCGGCCGGAGCCCGTGGCTTTGGTGTCGGGTGAGGCGGAGCCCGCCCAGGGTCAGGCGAGGCGGAGCCTCTTGGCCTCGGTGTCGAGGCGAGGTTAAGCAACCCTCAAGGGTCAGGCGGAAGTGAGCCAGCGACCTCGGTGTCAGGGCGAGGCGGAGGCAACCTCGGGGTCAGGCGAAGGTGGAGCCAGCGGCCTCGGCATCAAGCGAGGCGTGGAACCACCCCTCGGGGAGTTAGGCGGCGAGCCCACGGCCTCGGTGTCAGGCGAGACAAGTCAACCTCGTGGGGTCAGGCGGCGGAGCTCGTGGCCTCGGTGTCAGGCGAGGTGGAGCCAACCTCGTGGGTCGAGGCGGCGGCGGGGATTTGCACACACAGGTGTTGGTTGGAGCTATAGTCGCGCCTTATTTGACTACTCGGTTGTTTCAATGTTGATGGTTATTTGCTCCTCCTCTTGGGTACCCTAGTATCGATCCCGACAAAACTAGTTTATATTATATTTTAAAAAATACAAGACCGCATTTGAAAACTATTAGATGGCAAAACTTGTCCAATATTAATAGTTCGGTTATCAAAGATTTCTTCCTTTAGAGTTTCGTGACAAAAAAAACTCGAACAATAGCAGAATGTCAAAAATAGTCTTAAAACCATACTAAGGCCATTAATTGTCCTATTGAATCTCCCTTTGACCTTCTCGTCCAAACATTGGCGTACTACCGTGACAACATAGCTAAATCTGGTTGGACTTGACCTATTGTTTTCGTATATAATTTCAGTCTAGGGGGTTTGGTTTTCTTGCGCTAGCAGTTCTCAAGTGCCATATTTTCTACTGCATAGCATCATTATCACTTTTTATGTACTATATATTTTCTATTGCATTACATAAATTAAAACATGTGCGAGCGACCATAGTGCTACCATGTGTCCGTCTAGCTCTTTGGTAGTACTAGGGCAATAAACAAGCTAAGCTTAGTGAACTTGCCACCTCAAGCTCGGGCTCAATAGAAGCTCGATCTTGTCGACCTTTCAACGAGGCTCGAGCTCAGCTCCGTCAAAGCTTAACTAGGCCTGAGCCTAAGGTTCGTTTTCGGGCTGTTTAGATTCCTTTAGTTTTCGGGCTGTTTAGATTCTTTTATTTGAGAGGAATTAAAATCTACTTAATGGACTAGCCTATTTGACTTGAAATTTAACATTCCATAATTTTTTTAAGCTAATAAAAAAGCCTATCTCAAATTTATAGGGTATGAGATGAAAATTGATTCTATAAATTACTATGCTATTATTCTACTCTTCAACTTATAGCACACTCTTCAACTCACTTTCCTACCATAGAAATACAACATATAAGTATGTTCCTGATATGCCTAACAATAAATAAACAAATATATTCCATATACAACTATATTAACTTAATCAATCTATGTCTAAATTATAATTATTAGAATGAATTTAATTTCAAGGATCCAAACAAGCCCTAAGTGTAAAGTACTTCACAAGTAAATAAATAATAAGGCAATAAAACAATTCTACAAACTGATTACATAAAAGCAATACAAATTGAATCTTTTAGATGTATCAGTTACATTAGTCAAATTGTAACATAATAGAAGAGAAATTTTAATGGGATTTAAATGAAATATGACAGATACATGGGATGAGACTATTTGAGCTTGGCTCATTCAGTCTCGAGCTCAGCTTGAAATCAAGCTCAGGTTAAGCTGTTATAAAAAAAAGTCCAAGTTAAGCTCGAATCGAGCTTTCCGCGAGCCGAGTTTGAGTAGCCTATCCGAGTTTGAGCATTTTGTGCAGCCCCAATCCCCCGTAGGCCCTGTTCGGCTTACCCCAAGGCTTCTTTTTTCAGCCGAAACAGTATTTTTCTCTCACAACAATTCAGTCAGAACAGTATTTTCAGCTAGTTTGAGCATTATGTACTGTGTCAATCATTTATAATGGCCTGACAATTTACAAGCCATATATATCTCATCCTGTTAATTTTCATCTACACCGCGTGAGTTGGTAGGGAAGAATAAACTGACCAGTGACATTCTCATCCTGTTATTTTTCATCTACATCACGTGAGTTGGTAGGGACTAGGGATGAAAGCGGAAACGGGAAATTCCCGTACCGACCGACACCGAACACCGGAATTCCCGACCGGATATCATCTTCTCGGGGAAAAAACGGATTCGAGAAGAAATCTGGAAAAATTCGGCGGATCCGGGATCGAAATCGGTTAGAGTGATTTTCCGACCAAATTAATGGATCCCGTTTGGTCGGGAAAAACTCCCCGCGAATTTCCGTTTTAAGGCATTAGACGACTCGCGAGGAGTCGCAGCGAGAAATTAACATCGGCGGCGGCGCCCTCACGCCTCGCTACTCGCGTCGACATCGCTTCCATTCCCATGGCGATCCCGATCAATGATTCATCATTCGAAGCGAGCGCGGACTGCGGACGAAGGGACATCGAGGCGAGCGCTGCGATGCGTTGTTCGCCGCCGTCGTGCACAGCGTCGGCCGTGGCCGCCAATAGCGAGCACCAAGCGGTAGAGCCCGAGCGACCAGCGATTCGCCGCAACTTTGTGAGCAAGCAAATCTGCGGCGCAAGCGTAATCGCATGCAAGGTGCAAGCAGCCATAAGTAAGTATAAACTATATATCCCGATTTCTAATTTTTTTAATTGCTAATTGCCTAATTTGCAATGATCATCATCATCTGTCCAAATTTTTATTTCTATGCTCACTTGTTTGCTATTGTTTGCATATGGATTATACATGGTTGCTATTGTTGCATCGAGCTCACTTTATTTCAAGTGGTTACATATATCGATGTTTCCGTTTTGTGTTACCGCTTCCCAATCGTAATCGACACGTTCCCGTTCTCGAAATATTCCGTTCCCCGATCCCATAATATCGGATTCGTTTTTCCGTCCGGCCTTCCCGTTTCCGTTCCCGTTCCCAGCAAAAAAATACAGGAGCGGGAATTGTTAAGACATTTTTCCCGACCATTTTCATCCATAGTAGGGACGAATAAACTGACTAGTGACCTTCCTACATATGGAATAAGGGCTTGTTTAAATTCAGGGTGTAAAGTTTTGGGGTATCATATCGGGTGTTACATGAGGATGTCGCATGTGATGTTTGGATACTAATAAAAAAATAAATTACAGAATCTGTCAGTAATACGCGAGACAAATTTATTAAACCTAGTTAACCCACCATTAGCACATGCATACTGTAGCACCACATTGTCAAATCATTGACTAATTAGGCTTAAAAGATTCGTCTCACAAATTAGCCGTAAACTGTGTAATTAGTTATTTTTTAAGTCTATATTTAATACTTCGTGCATGTGTCAAACATTCCGTGGGATAGAAAATAAACTTTAAGGGAGAAACTAAACAATGCCTAAAACATCATCTTTTTTATAATTACACACACAATTACGCTAGCCAAAGTTCTGGATAGCGTAAATATTTCACACCGCTTAACCGTTTTACGCACACAATCGGCTTCTCAGTTGCAATAATAAGGCCAATCTTAGCTGAGAGTTTTATTGTGCTATTTCTAAGACTGTCATATGATATAGAATGAAATGAAACTTGGATGAAACACCCACTCTTAATATAAAATTTCATTAGTATTTAATTCTAAAACTCATAAAGAGTTGATAACCGTGACAAGAGAGTTTATTTTTTCTCTTTATTAAAATATATATTGCCGTGTCATGAAAAAAAAAATACACGTGTGACGGGCTATTAAATACAGAAGAAAATCTTATGAAACTTCCGTAACAAAGCGGCTTCAAAGACCCTCTCATCCTACACTCCATACTCTCGTACCGACCGACCCCGCGGCGCCAGTGACCCAGGTGTCCTGCCCTCCTCCCACCCAGCCTCCATTCAAATCCCACCATACCGAGGGCAAAAAAAAAAAAAAAAAAAGCAGGCGATGGCGACACCGCGAAACGCAACGCCGCCGCGAATGATTGGGAGTGGGATGGATCGCGTGAGCGGCGCGTACGTGGGGAGTGTACGCGACGTGGTGCGATGCGGGAGCCGGGAGGTAGATGATGACAAGCGGAAGCGGGCCGCGACAAGATCCACGATCCTAGGAGGCGCCGGTACATGATCGCCCCCACTTTCCCTGCCTGGATTTTTGTTCGCTTCGCATCCCCGCCCGCGCCTTGTCTCTACCTGCTTGGATCTCGCCAGATTCCTGCCCCAATCATATGGCGGGCTCGCGCCCCCACCCTAGGGCGGCTGTATCTTCTTCCTTCCTGACTGTTGCTGCGCCCTGCAGCGGCGCGAGGTGCAGCCGCCGAGATAAAGGGGAGTGGGGTTACCGATTTCTGCAAAAGTTAGGGCCAATTTTGCGCCGAACTGAGCTGATTGTGCCCCGGTCGAAGGATGCACTGTAGTGTAGGATCTACGGGCATGATGCCTTCGGCCTTTTGCGAAGGCAGCCATTGCTGTTCCACTTCCACCAACGTACATTGCTTACTTAGTTCCGAATTCTGATCTCGCGGAAAAACCGAATGCGACTTAATCGTGGCGTTTGTGGCCATACATTTCATTTGATTTTGCCGTGCAGCAGCTTGTAGTATTACTATTAGATTTTGGGAGTAGTAAATAACAATGTAGTAATAAGTTATTCTTAAAAGGGTATGGTAACATTAATTCATTTCCGAAACTCTCTGATCACTACATTGCTTCCAGTGATTTGTTCAGCATTGCATAATCTCCTTCTGGTTTGTATTGGACATACTGATACAATAATTACTAGCTTGCAAGTATTCAGTCCCCGGTACCCAAGTGCTGCCTTTATCTGCAAAACTACAGGCTCCTAACTGTAAGCAAACACATGTGCACTGACAAAAGGAGATAGAATCACAGTAGTGTGCTATGTTGCTAGGAGATAGAATCAGGTGAGAAGTGGGGATTGAAAAAATTAAAATGATTTATGGGATGAGAAGGGGGAAATGATGACAGGACTGCATCCTTCTTATCAGAAGATAGGCTTGGGACTGGAGAGACAGAAGTGAAAGACTGATATGCCTGAAGATTAAACTGCACTCAAATAACCTGTACATGAACTGATGACTTCTCTCTGTTACCAGTTAAATGCCTTTGTCTAATTATGGTACTAGTATTCGTGTAGACTCTACATACCTTGTCCATGTGAAGTCGATAACTCAAGAGATAATTCCAGATCAAATAGCCTAGTAGTAAAAGATTTCACTGTTAAGTACACTTATCTGTCTTCATCGAAATTGAATATGCTAATTTTACTACATTCTAAACTTGACAACATGAATAATAAATACATTGACAGTATTTGAGAAATACCAACTTTCCATGCATTGAGCAGCTGGCTACTTTTTTTTTAAAAAAAACTCAGATTACTGTATTACTGGACTGCATTCAATCACACTTTTGCTTTTTTATGTGGCCAGGATAGCAGCTTCTTGACTCAGCTCAAGTTGATCCTTCAGCTGCAGAGGGCAAATCAATTAGTTTCTATGACGAAGTGACTTTTACAGTGAAATACTGAGATAGGTCTGTTTAAAATAGGGTATCGGCTATCCTGCAGCCAGAGCTATAACCCCTTAAATCACAACTGCGTTGGGAATTTGGGATAAAGCGGATGTAAGCAGGGATGAAAGCAGAGCAGTCAACTCAGGTTCAGATCCAGTAAACATGCTCATTACTGAATTTGAATACCAAAAAATGCTGGGCTAGCATGGGCCTGAAGTATGTTCTGCCATCAGCTATGCTTACAGTGATAATATGGTCCTCACTCCCCATACCATGCAGGGTTGTTGTGCAATAGGCATTCATTGACAGCTTTGTGTTTAGCTGTTCTTATGGAATTGCAGTAACTTACCAATTATTTGGCTTAGGCAAGCAGTGGCATATTGATGAGTTGGTGTCAGGCTTCAGATAGATAGATATATCTGCTTCATTTACCTTCTGCATACTCGTATATGATGTATCTGGACTGTTCTTGCTCTTAAACGGCTTCTTTGTTCCATTAGCCTATCCATGCCAGACTACAGGAAGTACAGTTCATGTTATAAGTTCAAGGTGATAATGCCTTTGTGCTGGTGGAACCTGGCACAATAAGGAGGATTGGAGAAATGACCAGTGCAGTAACTAAGTTGGCCACATTTCTATTGGCCTAAAGTCCCAGACTACCAGCCCACCGTTCCCTGTTACACATGTGGTATTGCACTTTTAGAAGAGAGGAGCAGAATAATGTGAACGACATGTGATGGCTTGGATTTTTGGATGAAATGTCATGATCAAGGTCCCTGCTCTTGCACCTGACACAACAGGTATGAATCCCATATTCCAATGCCGGTATCTTTCTTTGTGGCCTGTCACAAGTTATACGTTAATTAATTTTGTAATATATAGGTTAGTCAACCTTTTGGTTCTTCAAAAGAATATTTTTGTGATTTCTGATAAACATTGTTTATATTATAAATTATTAGTAAATTTTGTGCGTTTGTCCTTTTCGTGTCATTGACCACATATGCCAAGTTTGAATGCCAGGCAGGATCTATGCTTAAAAGTTAGGGAATAAGCATTAACAAATAAATGCACACATTAGATTGTCATAGTAATCATTATCGTGGTGCTCTGGTGTGAAACCTTCATAGATGAAGTTTTTGAGTTCAATAAAAAAAATTATGATATCACTCTAGTTTGTGTTTAGCTGATGCTTAAGAAAATTTTTGAATCTTTTATTTTCAGAAAGATAATGTTCAGTCTATTAGATATTTATATTAGTATCTTGAGAAAAATATATGCCAACATTAATTTTAATAACACAGTCTGTCGATTATGATCTATAGTATGCTTATGTACATAAATATGACTGGACCATTTGCCCTAAAAAAACACTGGTAGTCACTTATGTTCATTTTAAGGGAACTTCAAAATGAGCTTTGTAAAACATGTCTCCCCAGTTTTTTCCAGATCTTGTTCAGTTCCATTGGCTTAAGTGCTAAAGGGTGTTAGCTTGTTCAACTATATTGTAGGTGTGTATTTGCTAAATAGTTCCATATCCAACCCCCCCCAAAAAAAAAAAAAAAAAAAAAGAAAACTGGGTGTCTTCATTTGATTTAGCACTAACAGCCTACGGAAATGAAAGATTTGATGTTGTGCTTTTTTTTGTTCAAATGAATCGAATTGTCCTTTGGCACATGCTGATTAAAGATAAGCACCTTTTAGCAAATAGCCAAATAGCAAGTAAATAAGAATCCACTGAATTAGCAATAGCATCAATCATGCCTTTTTCTCTCTTCCCGTCCCTATCCAGTGATCATCGGATTCATTATTCTATTAGCCTAGCTTTTGTTAACTGTGCCCTTCTCCTTGAAAATTGTAGGATACGAAACAAGTTCTTTGGATAATTATTGGGAGTTCTCATGATTAGCACCTTAGTAGCTATTTAAGTGGATACTAACTGTGAACCTATATTTGCTCATTATCAAATCGTACGCGTGGATAGAACATTACACATTACAATGTGCGAGATATGTAACGCTAGCAGCTATCCATTTACTTTTCTTCAATTCTGGGATATCCAAATATACTGTGTGTTTTATTTGTGTGTTCCTTTCCAGATTGGACCACGTTGTTGGGTCAAGCCCCACTAGAAGTTATGGTAATGAAAAACTTGTACCGATCTTGCTTTGCTCCCTGCACTGTGCATGTCAGTGGATGCAGCTAACTTGATAGCAAAAACATTTAATTCATTTATCAATTAACATAAAGGTAGAGAAGCAACTGACTTGCTTTGAGGGCAATAAAAGCTGAAAGGACTCCGATCATCACGAAGCAGCTTAGCGCGCTGCTGCTGTCTACTACTCCCCCAACATATTAGCATAATTCAAGGATGCCAAGGGCTACAAGAATTTGGTATGAACTTACCTTGCCAACTTAATCACATTAGACAGAAAACAAAAGTGCTACTTGATGAAGAATTAGAGTAGCACAATTGTCAACGATCGTAGGGAATGTACTGGGGGCCTGTAATGGTAGTATAACTATGTAGAGTTGGGGTCTTTGAGGGTAAGTCTATGAGCTGGATCTACAGGGGTGTGCATTCCAACTCCAAGCATGCTCTGCTCATCATATTTTTAGAGTTGGGAGAAGGTTTGGTTGTCGTGTCCCTGTGATTTGTTTTCTGTGGCGGTTCGGAATTGAGGGGTAGCTTGGGGGCTGTTTGTCTTTGTTAAAATACGCCGTTCCACACCCCGATCACAGCTGTGCAGACGATGGTCGGACGGCTGTCGGAGGTACAGTTTGTTAACAGACGGGAAGCTTTCTGGAGGATCTGCTGTGCCATGTGACGGTAGACCCTCTGGATCCTGTCATTTGATCTGTGCCGGAAGAATGCGGTTGAAGGAACTTTATATGTATTCTCTGTCACTTGTTCACTGCTTTCTTCAATATCAGGTCTGTTTGGTGGTAGAACCGTTTCTGCAATACGCAATGGTGGGCCAGCTTGTGCTCTGTTATGTTTCCATTCCGGGCCTCAATTTGATTCGAACCTTTGTGGCTCATTGGTTATTGTTTGCTGTGGCCTTTAGTTTTCTATTTTTGTGTCAATCTGTTTCTCCAGGATAGCTACACTCTGTAGGTGCTTCAGAGAAATGACTAAAAAACATAACTTACCTTTGCAACTAGCTGACAAGATATTTCTCTGATGTCTTCTCAAATCTCATAAAGAATCGAGCGTGATGTATTGCCTTGGCATTTGTTAACAACAGTTGTATTTGCTTTTGAAAAAAAAAGATAAACAGGCAAGCTTAGTTTACGAACAACATGGAAACAAAACTAATGCCATTTTTAGTATTACCCTTGTTATATTACCATTTTGAGAGTTTAGCTTGAATGTTTTGGGCTTTTTGCTGTGATGCTGGGTCTTCCTGTCTCACTTAATCAGTGAATTAACGTGCATATTTGATACATTGTATCTCATATTATTTTTAGTAATATTACTAATTACACAAGTACATAACGGTCTTTATAGTAGATGAGTGGCTGCACTGGATGGATTAACAAGCAAGTGACCCTCCATGATTGTACGACAATGTACTGTGTCCATTTGTTTTTCAGTTGGCCTGACTTAAAAAGGTAACGAGGTGCCATTTTAGTACTAGTAGCCCCTTTTTGTAATGACAGTTTTGCTTCACCACTTGTTCTGTATGAGTACACTTCATAGCCTTCTTTGTCCAACTTTTAGTTTATTTAATATAGTGGTAGTACACATGCATGTATTCTGATAACTTATTATTTTGTATAGTAATGTAAAAATGCCAGTATAGAAGTGCCATCTGTTTTCATCACATGGAGTGTGCTTTGATTCAGCTAGTTTGCATTAGCTGGCGGTTTCAGTACTATAATATATGCAACTGTTGAAGGGTTGAGTTATTCAAGTTTTATGATACTGTGATCTCTTTTTGCAGTATAAATAATGTGGCATGAAGACTGAATATCTTTATTGATTGGTGTGAGAAAAGAAGGTTCCTAGAGATTCACATAGTTGACTAGCAGATGAGAGGTGGAGATTATTGGTGAGATGTACAAGCAGCTGTGGGTTGCCCCTAGGAGGGGAACCGGATTGCACAAATCAACAAACAAAAGGTACTACAGTAGAGAAAGGACAAGAGACGATTCCCTGGTATTAAGAGATCCACTTGTCCCGTTCCCCTTACTTCCCCTCTCTTTGCTGCTCGCAATATCCATTTTTAAATTCATATCATCCTGCAACATGCATCCATCCATCCTAAAGTCCTAAGCCAGTGTTCTTATCATTTGCTACTGCAAAGTGCTTCTCTTTGCATGCTTCAATCACATGAATGATAAGCCCGAAAAAGAAAGTAAGCCCCTGTTATGATCATTGCATTCAGAAATCTAATGCAGCACACTAGTGTATACTTTCGCAGCATGTCATGAATATGTATCATATAGTAGGATCATTCAGAAATGTCAATGCGGTCCCATGCAGTCAGATGTTTCTACACCATGCTGTGCAACGGTCCTAACCCTCCTAGTTCGGCTAAAACATACACTCTTCCTGAAAACTCGTCCATAAGTTGCTTAATTGTTTATAATTCACGCCTTTTCATGCTGCCATCGTGATGGTAAAGGTGTTTCTAGGCCCTCTGATTTTGATAACAAAGCATGCTTGGCTAGGGGGTAATGGAGGACACTATGCTCTCGGTTCTGTGGTATACAATAGTTAGCCCTGACCCTATTCATGAAAACAATCAAGAGGGTTTAACCCACTGCATGTTTATTCTAATCGCAAAGGTAATTATGCAGCGTGTTGGGGTCACATGCTCTTTAGCATGCCAATTGCCTCATTTCTTTATGGCGCGTTGCTAGAATAGGAAGAAAAATGTCATCTCACTAGCATGGAGGAGGGCAAGGAAGGATGCCCTCTGGCACATGCCTTCCGTTATGGGGACCAGAAACACATGGGAGCTACAAATCTAGAACTTCCCTTCGAGAGGAACAAGGGTGTGGACCCCTTTGGAGATCTCTAAGATGAGAGCTTTCTTGCCCATAACACTACCACTCGCCTCCCCTGGCCCAAATTCCGAATTAAATGACATTATTTAATAGGTATAGAACATTAAAGCGACAGTTCAAAGTAACAACAGGTTAACTTTCAGTTGTGTTTTCCGGTCTGGTGGCTGCCCCTATTTACCGGTCAGTGATACTGTAGTAACTACTCTAAATCATTACAATTCCGAATTCTGACAGTATGTTTCATCGTCTCATGTTTCAGTATTTCTGCAGGGAAAAAGGTGGGTAGAAATGAAGCGACAGCACTAAAGGAGTTTGGCAATATCTTGTGGGTAAGGATGCGCAACGCAATAAGGTGTTGGATGTTGTGCAGCCATGAGTTTTCCGCTTGCCCAATTGAACCCGGCCTTGGGAGGAAGAGAAAGGCATTTGATGGACGCAGCTCCCTCAGGTGGGAAGAAGAGCCAGCGCTCCACCTGGCCAGTGCAGTGGCTGGCTGCTGTATGCTCTGTCAATGCCTTTGCCTTTTTTCACGAAAGAGGTAAAAAGGAGCTCTGCACTTGAAACTTTGATGCTGGCAACTATACCTATACGTATCGGCATCATGCTACCACTTGCCTGTGAAACCTGTGACGCAGGAACAGTCCATTGGGGTAGAGTATATGTAATCGTGCTGTGCAAATGCACACTGACACCCCGCCGATCAATGATTGGAGTAGTAGGCATATGGTAGGTGCTTTAGGTCTTCATTACCTCTGGACGGCGGCTTTCTTGTGCTATGGGAGTACTAGATGGTTTCCGCAGCTTGTGCCCCTAATTCTTTAAAGTTTTAACACAAGCAGCAGCACGAGTCCAACAAACCACTGCGAGCGATATCAGTCTACTGAGCAGCATCAGTCTTGGTTATATATCTAAATTGTGGAGGTCCAAGACATTCTACTGGCAAGACCAGACAAGGGTGGCTGTATGGAAACCTGCAGTTGTTTAATCCGTTAGAACCGGTAAGCAGGTGAGTAATAGAGCCGAGTTCTTGTGTTGCATGAAACGAATCTGAGCTGTACTTGGCATGAAGCATGATCCAGATCCAAAACTAAAATTGAATCATTTTTTGCAGATCCCAAGAGCAGCGCGCCTGCCTGTCGCAAGTAGTACTGCTCCCCCACAACCAGTGGAGTGTTAGTCAGGCCAATCCAATCCAGCAGCATTTGCAGCGGCAGGTGGGCAATCCCACCCCATTTCCATTTCACGCTCCCGATGCATGCAATGCGGTGTGGCAGCGATGCTGTGCGATGCCGGCCAGCGCAGTCTGACAGGGGAGAGGAGATGAACAGTTGCAGAAGGGCCGAGCGCCACACAGGCCAGGCGCCCCCCCGATGCAGCAGCACTTTATGGGGGAGGAGACGAGCCTCATCGGCCGCTACAGTTCTGGTCCTCTGGTCGGCCCGCGGCCGGTGACAGCTTGGCCGGCGGGGCACCGTGCCGTAGTACGTTGGCTTGGGCACAAACACATTTGATGCCCTCGCAGGCAGAGAGGTGGCAATGAATTGAAGCTGCTGCTGATGGGGTGGTGGCGCTGCTGGCAGATTAGAGCAGACCCTGATGATTTCCTACGCCGTCCGTCGCTGTGATCAGCATCAGCCTGGTTATCTATCCGCTGGCTCATCTTTCTTGGCTGCCGCGTTTACTCCCCCGCCGTCTGTCTGGCACACCGTTTGTTCCCTCTGCAAGGCACTCTTAAATGGCCAGCACCCAGCAGGGCACCCATCTCTTCCTTTAATGGCTTCTGGTCTGCATCGCGACTCGCAAGAGGACCACAGAGGAGGAGGGAGACAGACGAGAGAACAATTTTATGACAGGGAAGTAAACAGACGCACTGTGGCGCCACGATCCTAACATCATGCGTGCATCTCCCATACGCCTGCATTCCCCTTTTCTGGCGCGTTCTTTTCCCTGCTCGCCTTTTCCTCCCATGTATCATCATAAATCAAAGAACAAACACGACATGTGTACAATTTGCAATCCTTCATACACCAACCACACCCGGGCAAAACCTCATCCAAGATGGAAGGAAGGAAATCATCAACCCAAAAGACTGAAAAATTGGGAGGCACTGGTCAATCCTTCTACTCTGCTCTACTAATCTAAGCTGCAGCTGGCATCTTCAGCATCTAGCAGGATATATTTGTTAGTACTTAGTACGGTACGGTGGTGCTTCTTCTAGTCACTTGTCCCTGGTGGACTGGTGGTAGTGGTAGCTTTGCTCCTATGGTCTCTGCTCTTGAGGGCAAAGCAGCACATCCTGAGCCTGCGGAGGGGGTTATTGGTCATTACGCCAGGCGCAATTGACACTGACAAGGTTAGTATAAACTCCATCCTCTCCTCACATATCCCGATTGTCGTGATCGGACGGCTCAGATGTCCGCGGCCGGAAGATCACGGGCGCCCCGTGTTGCGGGTGGAGGAGCATCAATACCGTCGGCGCATGGAGGTAGCTGGGCGACAGCCGGAAGTCGAACCGCTGGAGGAGGATGGCCACCGTGAGCTTGGACTCCAGGAGCGCTAGGTTCTGGCCAATGCACATCCGCGCGCCCAGCCCGAACGGGATGAACGCCGTGGGGTGCGTGGCGGCCTGCGCCACGCCCTTGGCGAACCGCGCCGGGTTGAACTGCGTGGCGTCCGGCCCCCACAGCCGCGCGTGGTGGTGCACGGCCATGATCGGGACCAGCAGCTCCGTGTCGCGTGGGATCAGGCACCCGCCGAGCTCCACGTCGGTCTTGGCTCGGCGCACCGTCGCTACCGCCGGCGGGTACAGCCGCAGCGTCTCGTTCAGGATCATCCCGAGCTGCCAGTGGAACCAGCAGCATGCGTCAGCTCATCCGGCTGTTGTTAGTCTGGAGAAGTGGTGGTTCGAGGATTGTGTCAGGGAGGGGACAGGAGCTTACTGTCTTGAGCTTGGCGAGCTGCTCGCGGGAGGGGATGTCATGCGCCCCGCAGACTTGGAGTACCTCCTGCCGGGCGAGCTCCTGCCACTCGGGGTGCATGGCGAGCAAGACCGTGGTCCATGTCAGGAGGTTTGATGTGGTCTGCTTGCCGGCGAAGAAGAACGTCTTGCACTCCTCCACTATGTCGTTCACGGTGATGGGGCTCACCTTGCCGTCGTTGCTGCTCGCGTTGATCATGAGGCCCAGGAGGTCCTTGGCACAGCCGCTGAGCTTCTCGTTGTCCACAGCTTCCTGACGCCGGCCAATGAGCGTCACCAGGTTCTTTCTGATCTCCTTGTCCAGCTTCCACGAGCTCGTGTTCTTCTTGGTCGGCAGGAACCTGTAGACATATATACACGCATCAAACCATGTCATGTCATTCCTCTTCCTGATTAATTATAGCGCAAAGACTCAATTATGACGCCACACTGCTTGATTGATTGATTATATTATTACCTGTATCCAGGGATGAAGACCTTGCGAAATGCCTCGGAGGCGAAGGCCATGAGCTGGGTCTGGAGCTTGAAGACGGCCTTGCCGTCCTCGTAGCTCCGGCCGAACGCCGTGCGGGTGATGGCATCCTCCGTCACCACCTGGAACCACTCGGACACGTCGATCTCGACCTCGCCGGACGCCGCTGCGGCCATGTCGTGCCACTTGTCCACCATGTCGACAACCGTCTTCCCGACGAACGGCAGCAGCAGCTGCATTGCGTACGGTGCGTCCCAGCCAGAGTGTCATCACCGCAATTCCGCGCGACAAGAAGAACAAAGACTCTTGCATCGCAGTAGTGAAAGGCTGACTGACCTTGAGGTTCTCCATGTGGAACGCCGGCGTGAGCACCTTGCGGCGGTGCGCCCACTTGTCGCCGCGCAGGCTGACGAGCCCCTCGCCCTCGAGCTGGCGCACCATCGGGTGCGACTCGTAGCGGTCGAAGTGGTCGGCGCGGGACAGGAAGATCTCCCGGATGAGGTCGGGGTCGGCGACGGCGAGCCTCGGCGTCGGGCCGAACCATATCAGGAACGTGGAACCTGGAGCAAGAGGCAAAAGCAAAGCAGGCACGGGGCGTGAGCGTGACAAGCCGACGAGGCAGCCAATGATTGGGGGGCAGGGCAGGGAGGCCGCCACATCAGCAGCATCCCGCCAGCTGCCAAGGGGGCAGGGACAGGACATGGCAGGGCGAGGTGCCGGAGCAGGTACGTTACGATACCCCCTGTGCTGTGCTGTGCCGCGCCCGCCGCATTACACTGTACACGCGCACTGCCGCGTTACCACTGTAGCTAGCCAGCACCCAGCAGGCAGGCACTAGGCAGGGATCACACAAGACGACACGAGAAGGGTGGAGCAGGTGGTGGCCGCAGCGGGAGCGGCGTGGCGACGGTTGGGCCAGGGACAAGTCGCGGCGGGTGCGCCCGGAGGCGGCGGGCGCAGGCTATAAGCTGGAGTTGAATGCGACGGTGACGGGGCGGGCAATGCGGTGGTGGCGGGCGAGGCGGGGCGGGGCGCGGTGGTGGCGGGGGGCAGAAAGGGAGACGTGTAGGCTCATGTCGAGGGCCGCGGGGGCGGGGCGGCAAGTAGGAAATAGACCCTGGCCACCTAACCGGGCTGCAGCCGGGGGACAGCGAAAACGAGAGACAACTACGGCAAACCGCTCCGACAGACCCAGGAGGCTCGCCTCGACATGCCACTAAATGCATGTCACCCAAAGGCGGCAGCAAGCAACATCCTGAGAACCAGACACATGTTGGTGCTTCTGGTCTCTGGTCTCTGGTCTCAGGCTTGCTTTGCTCATGTTGATTGACTGGCTCCCCTCTTGCCGATTGCGCTCGGTCTATTCCGTACCACCACCGTAACCAAACAGAGGAGGGAGTAGAAGGCGAGAGACAGGAGAAACAGAGCCCGGAGAAACTTTGCCTGGTGTGGAGAGAGAGGGGAAAGGAAGGGAGGAGCAGGAAGGAATGGACTCGTTGGTCGGGTAAGCACGAACAGAAACACTGGACTGGGGCACTTGGCTGGGCTTGGCGATGAGACAGACAAGAGCATGAGCATGTGCATAGAGGCGTTGGCGTACCGTAGATTTTCTTCCAGTGGTGGTAGAAGGCGAGGACGCGCGGGAGGACGTTGTGGGAGCGGTAGGGGCGCGGCATTGGCTTGGCGGAGGCGGCCACCATGAGCGCCACCATCTCGCGGACGCAGCCGACGAAGAAGCGGTAGCGGGGGCCCCTGATCCCCTGCTGCGCGAAGTGCCGCTCCACCCGCCGCGGCCGCCACCACAGCACCTCCATCAGCTTCACCACCACGTATGCCACCGCGGCCGCCGCCACCAGCGCCGTCCACCCCCACCCCATGCGTCCGGTCCGTCCTCCGAGCAGGAAGCACAGAGAGAGAAAGAGGTGCGCGTCTGTTGTGCTCGGCCTCAGCGAAGCCAAAAGAGCCAGGAGCCCCAGAGCAGGAGCGCGCGTGAGGTGGCAAGGGGAGAGCCAGGTGAGGGGAGACGTGGTGAGGAGAGGAAGCGAGTCTGGTGGGTTTATATAGGAGGCGGGCCGCGGGGCGGACTCGTTGGCCACCGGACGCGGACGGACCAGCGCAGCTCGCAGCAGCAGTGGTGGTGGTGTGTGTCATGTGTAGGATTGGTTAGCTCTAGCGTGACAGGATTTGGTCAAGTGTAGGCCGCCGTGCCCTGCTGTGCTGTAGTGGTACGTAGAGATTCAGCGGAGGGCAGGGGCAGCATGGTAAATGACACGGCAGGAGCAGGAAGGGGAGCGCGGCGCGGGCGAGGGATGCGCGGAGCGAGGCGCCGCTGGGGCCGCCGTCGCGGGGATTAATGGAGGGGTCAACCCGAATTGGCAACTTTGTTTTCTTTTGTTCTGGGCCTTCTGGCTGGCGACTCCTCCGCCTCTCTTCCTTGCTCTGCGCTGCGGGCCCCGCAGCACCCTGTAACTGCAACCCTCTGCTCTCAACCGCCACCTCCAGTAGTCCAGTCCAGTCATCTTGCCTCACGTCCAGTCTAGGCCCTCTGGTTCGCGCAGTACAGCATATACTCTGCTCTGAAGTCTGGACTCTCTGGTATGCTGGGCTGCTGGCAGTATCGTGCAGTCAGTGTATGTATGCATCAGCATCTACTAGTATACTACTAGTAGTCCTAGTATATATAGTACAGTATCAATACTCAATAGTACTAGTACTTCAGCTTTTATCTTCTCTGCTTTGACAGTTGCTTGCTTTGTGTGTGTCAGCCGATGCAGGCCATGCAGATGCAGGAGTAGAGATAGAGTAAGGGCAAGTTTAGTTTACGAAAAAATTTGGGTTTGGCTACTGTAGCACTTTCGTTTGTATTTAGCAATTAATGTCTAATTATGGACTAATTAGGTTTGAAAGTTTCGTCTCACGATTTCTCACTCAACTGTGTAATTAGTTTTTTTTTGTCTATATTTAATGCTTCGTGCATGCGTCCAAAAATTCGATGTGATTACAAAAAAAACCAAAATTTTTTGGAACTAAACGCGCCCTAACGGTGAGTGTGACCCTTTTTTACCGCGGCTTTTGTTTGGCTGGGTGTGCTTTGTTGGTTGACAAGATTGATGAGAGATCTCTCGGGGGTTACGTATGTGGACAGATGCATCTTCTTGCTGCTTTCACTTTCACCATGGTGGTTCTTCTGCCTTTCGGGGATGGAGGAGGAAAAGGTGGTGGTACTAGCTGCGTGGCATGTGGGGCCTCCGATCCCGGCTGCTTGCAGAAGAGACAAGGCCGCCTAAAATCTTTGCTTTTGGTGTAGTAGGATCATTTGATTTTGATTTCAGCAGGGGCGGGGCGGAGGGAGAGGAAAGGTGATTGATTGCAGGGGAATTGGAGCTACGCCTATGCATGCTGCAGCCTTCAGCAAAGAAACGTCAGGCGTGTAGCCTCATTTGATACGTGGAGGGATTGGTGTAGGAGTACTGCTGTACCGAATTTTTTACTTTTTGGTCCTTTTTTCGAAAGTTTCTCTCAAATAGACCCCTGGCGGAAAGAATTCCAGAAATGGACCCTTGGCTCGGCGCCAGAGTGAGTGGCGCCGAGCTCGGCGCCACAATGAATGGCTGGCGCCGAGCTCTCGCCACGCAAAAGCGGCCTGCAAGGGCTCGGCGCCCGAGCGGATGGCGCCGAGCTCTCGGCGCCAATAGATCTTGGCGCCCGAGCTCGGCGCCACTCACTCTGCGCCAAGCTCGGCCTAAATATCTACCGGCCGGCCTTCTTCCTCCTCTAGTTGCCCAAGCCACCCCCACGCCGCCGCCGCGCCACGCCGCCAGCGTAGTGCACGTCGTCGCCCGCGCCCACCACTTGTACATCCGCACATGGCACCCGCCGCCGCCCATCGCCACATGCTGGCCACCTATGCCGTCCCATGTGCGCAGCCGCCAGCGCCACCAGCGCCCAGCAACGCCCGCGCCATGCGCCCCCATGCCCCCCCAGCGCCACGCCCACTTCGCCCGCCGCCCTTTGGCCGAGCCAGCGCCATGCAGTCAGGCATGCCAAAACTTGTCCATGAGCTCACTATTCTCGGCGGCCCAGCTGCTGCTGCAACCTCCTCCCCTCGCCTGAGCCGCCCATTGCCGCGCCGCGAAACCTGAGCCTGCTGGCTGGGCCCGTCTGAACATTGCTTTGCTCGGCTGCAGAGCCCGCCTTGTGCCTCTCACTCCTCGCCCGAGCCCCGCACCGCGCCGCCGTGCCCTCGCATGGCTGTTGGCCGTTGGTTGGTTGCTGCGGCCGCCATCACGCCCTCCACCGTCGTCGTAGCCTTTGTCTCCACCGCCGGCCTCGGCCTCGCCCTGCCTTGCCGACGTCCACCGCTGTCCTCGCCTCGCCCCGCTACATATGATCTTGCTATTTAGTGAGTACACTATAAATATATACGTAGTTATGATCATGATTACTTAGTTTGTAGTTAGAAAGTACTTGTTAGGTACTATCTATCGTATAATTTGGACTAAAGGACATGTGTTTCAATTCGTTTTTAAATAGATGGACAACCTAGTGACCATATATCATGGAGGCACGGTTGAAAGCGATCGTTATGGATATGTTGAGTTTCTTGACATGCAAAGCGTGCCTGTGCTATTCAATGATAGACCTTCATTTAGTGATATGGTTGCAAGGGCTCGGGAGGAGCTGCATTGCTTTGGAGATGATGACATTGCGAGTTGATGGTGTCTCGCACCTAGGTTGTCCTCCCGAACATCTTGATGAATGATCTCAATTGGTTGTGCGGATCGGTGGGACAACTATGTGAGATCGGCTATGAAGAGCCAAATGCAATGTTTGGGCGTGGTTGTTCGTCGGGTGTTAGTTGATCCAATCCCTCATGGGTTTACCCAAAGAATGGATCATCCGCACACATCGACCCTCCCGTTCCGGAACCTTACCTGCATGTGCAGATTGCGCCTATGGTTCCTGATGCTCAATCTGCCCCCAATGCGTTATTTGGAGATGGTTGTCATACTCATGTTTTCGTGGCAGATCCTCCTTATGAGATCCCTTTGACACAGAATCATCCGAGTAAGTGTCTTAACCGCATGGTTTTTGGGAGCTCATCAGAATCATGGTATTTTTTTCATTCTTTCCTCATTTCGTAATGACGTTGCGGGAGACATTCACGAGAATATCGATGTGCCCCATGTTGCTGCGCAAGTGCACTTTTCAGATGGATTTCGTGGCTCCAATGATGTTGAAATTATGAATGATTCGGAGCCATATGAGATGGCTAGGGCTCTTGATTACGATGATGATCGTCTTTGTTGAGAGGCGACGGAGAGTGATGTTGAGATGATGAGGCGTATCTTTCCCGACCGCCCGTGATCCTAGAGTTCATGAGTTTAGTGATCTTGCTCATTACGATCTGGCGTTTGCGAGAAGGATCGTGATGATGAGCTTCTAGAAGCTCCTGAGGCCGGTCCTAACATGGTAATTGAGGAGGGAAGGGTGTTCAATGACCTCCCTGCTTTGAAGAGGTGGTTGCAGGCTTTTGCGGTGATCCGAAAGAGGCCTTACACGGTATTGCATTCATATGTGGAGCGCCGTTACACAGTTGTGTGTGACAAGGAACGCTGCCCATGGAGGGTTTGTGCAAGGAAGCAACAGGTGACCGGAAAATGGAAGATCACAAAAGTAGTTGGGCCACACAATTGTGCTTGACCATGAGTGACAACGAGAGACATCGGCAGATTGACATCTACCCTAATTGCCAAGCGGTTGATGGGAATTTTGCAGGGAGAACCCAACATGAAGGTGAGAACAATTATCAGGACCGTTGAGGCGTTGTATGGAGGATATGTGATAACTTATGGTAAAGCATGGAGGGCTAAGCAGCGAGCGTGGAACATGATATATGGGGACTGGGAGGATGGGTATGAGCAGCTGCCAGTTCTTTTCAATGCAATCAAAGCGGTATAAAATGCAATCATTTAGCAACTCTATCTTGCACGAGCCACCTCTGCAGCATGTTCCCCGCTGCAACCAATCCCTTGATGTATAAAATGCAATCATTTAGCAACTCGATAATATTACATTTAAAACCAGGCAACGGAAAAAGGTTTTCAAGCACTCACTGGCACATAATGTAGCAACATGCTCGTCCAAGACCTGCATCTGTACTCTTGTCTCCTCCCTTGCCTCATTCCTTGCCCTCTCCTCCTCTAACGTCGTTCGCCTCTCCAATCCCCATTTGTTAAGCCCAACATCGATCGGGTTACAAATACCGCGCTGTCTAGCAAACTCACACATCTTTTCTTTGTGATGTTTAACGAATAGGTTGACGTACTCAGGTCCATATCCCCTCTTCCGTGCAATTACTTGCCTCTTCTTCAGTTCATCCAAGAACTTAGCTTGACCATCATAACATTCCCAACTGCATTTCCTAGTGCTCTGTTCAAAACAAATATTATATCATATATGTATTAGGAAAACAAACAAAATACGATTTCATGTTTACCAGAATTATAACAAACCTCATCATACTCAATCATATGGCCTCAATAATGACCTATTCCAAGCTCCGAAGGACTAGGCCATAGTTGGATTTTACACCACATTCGCACATGACAGGAGGTGCTTTGTAGATTACACGTTCTTTCTTCTTTTCCTTAACCCTCCGCGGTTCTTCCGGCCATTGGTTCTTAGGACCATACAACCACTCCTTGAAACGACACTTCGCCATTGAATACACCTAAATAATGAGACATAAGTACATAAACACATATAGCTCAAGATTTTAACACATACACTTTGCACTTACTTCATGCTTGTTTGGACACACAAACTCCAACGTATTCTCAGGGTTTATCACAGCTCGATCTCCGCAATCGCACAGAGGAGGTTCCTCGAGTCGTCTAACGGCGGCTAGGTGCTTCTCCTTAGCCGTCATTGCCGGAGGGTTAGGGGGGGTGGAACCCACCGCTTGAAGTGATCACGTGGATGTCTCCCTCTAAACCAATCGTCGAAAAAGAGGTACCTAGGATCAAACTTTTCTGCACCATCGATCCACTGAAAGAAAAAGCACCTCTCATGGTCCTACACAACGAGATTCCAATAATATATTAGTACCATACTTAAACAAATAAAGAAAAAGGATAGTACAAATAATTTCTTACATTAAACCGACTACATGTGTAGAAGCAACACGCGGCTGTGTCCGGATGTTTCGATTGAAAAACATGGGCCGGGAAACCACAATCACAGTTAGGGACAGGAAGGTCAGGGGGAACAGGGGCATCTTTGCTAGACGCGTCGGAGTATAATTCGCGAGGACGACCCCGTTTTCGCCAAAACTCCTCCCGAAACATTTCTTGCATCTAACAAATAGAATGTAATTTAGCAAACATAAATAAAAACATCACAACAAAATATCAGTGAGAACCATAACTACAATACAATCAATTTCGTTATAAGAACCAAAAGTAGTTAACATTATACCCTAAACCTAGGGTTTCTTATTTCATCCACAACAATAAAACCCATAACATAACTACATGCGGCTTGGTTTGCTAGCATTTTTCACGCCTTGAAATGAAACCCTAAGTGATGACGATTCTTAGGTTCAAAAATCCGACTAATATATACCGAATCGATGCGAAAAAAACAAGGAGGGGAGCGAGGATACCTTGCTCTCGAAGATCTACGGATCAAATCAAGGTTTTCAAGGTCCAATATGTCGATTCGTGAGGTAGGATGAAGTGGCGAGAAAAAAACCCGAGGAGAAAGAAGAGGAAGAACGCTCAGGGAAGAAGGCTGGGCGGGGGTTAAATGCAGGTAGCTCGGCGCCATAGTGAGTGGCGCCGAGCTCGGCGCCATAGTGAGTGGCGCCGAGCTACGGCGCCGAGCTCGGCGCCATCCGCTCTGGCGCCGAGCCCCTTGCAGGCCGTTTGCCCGTGGCCAGGAGCTCGGCGCCAGACACCGTGGCGCCGAGCTCGGCGCCACTCACTCTGGCGCCGAGCCAAGGGTCCATTTCTGGAATTCTTTCCGCCAGGAGTCTATTTGAGAGAAACTTTCGAAAAAAGGGCCAAAAAGTAAAAAATTCGGTACTGCTGTACTAACATTCATTCTTTTTTCCCTATCCAGGCCTGGTTTAGATTGCAATTTTTTCACTCTCTCTCCATCACATCAAATCTTTGACACATGTATGGAGTATTAAATATAGATAAAAAAATAACTAATTACATAGTTTGATTGTAAATTACGAGACAAATCTTTTGAGCCTAGTTAGGCCATGATTAGACAATAATTGTCAAATACAAACGAAAGTACTACAGTGTCAAATACTGATTCCTAACCCCAATCTAAACAAGGCCTAGCATGCATCTCGCTCTCGAGCTGAAGATAAGCACATCGTCAGTTGGTGATGAAACCTAAGGGTCAGTCAGGTTCATGCATGAACCCTTGCTACTGCAACGAACTCCACTTGTGCATTTCCTCTTTTGCTTTCCCTTCCCATCCCATGTGGACTGTTTCAACTTGGAACAGACTCCGTTTCCGAGCCAGTCTTGGCTCTTGCCCAATGGAGTGGAGAGTGGACGACTCTTGCAATGTGTTCTGGTTAGGTTTTGTTTGTTACACATTATTAAGCCCCGGAATTGGAGGAGGCCTTATCTTCTAGTGCCTTTCTTCTTCTTCTTTTTTTTTTTTGTTAAAGTGACGTTCGCTACATTGAATGTACGCATGTCATGTTCTGTTGTAACGTGCCAACAGAAAAGTGTTTTGGTTTTTCTCTCCTTCCCTTCCAAACATATACTCCATCCAGAAAGAAAAAAGGAAATCATAGACAATATATACTCCTACTCCGCTTCTTTATATGCATGGAAGTAAGGTGCAAAAGCGGGGAGCTGAGCTAGCAGAAACCATGCACAGTACATACTCCGTTTGTTTATGGAAGTCAAGTGCGAAAACGGGGAGCTGAGCTTCGTCTTGTTGCTTGGAACTACGCCATGAAGCAGTTCCCGAAGTCTCACTTGATCTGCATGAACACAAGTTAGGACTACTGCAACCTTTTACCACTCCACATACTATGAGACATGGATGTGACTATGTGAGTGCGACCCATGCCAAAGTTGACTTACATCGTCCATGCATGGCACCAAGCATGGAGCAAAGCTGCTGCAGGGTGCTGGAGAGATCTGAGACCAGCTGCCTGCCTCGCAACATTTTCGTGCCCCTGGTGATGGTACAACAAGCTGATGTTTCCATATTCTGTCCAAGTGTGAAGTGTGAAGTGTCCACTGATGACTTCTTCCTCCCCAGGTGAAGAACAATGTCCATCCGATGACTGAAGCCCGTAGGGACATTACAGCTGGGAAAGAGTGTACCGGCCGGCGGACCACCAGGCACCAGTGTGCCACAACATGTACATGTTGGCTAGAGCGGTAGAGCCTCCAACCCTAAGCTAGCTAGCTAGCGGAGGGTGGTGCATGCTAGCTAGCTTTGCACCAGCGACATGACGTGGCACAACATGCAAGGCACGCACAGCACAACTGGCAGGCGAGCATCTACCATTTTTTTACAATTTAGCCCTTTTTTTAAGAAAAATTACATTTGCCCTCCTAGAGACATAAACTCATATTTGGACCCTGGGGTCGGCGACAGGACTCGTGACGCCGAGGTAACACGTCTCGGCGCCACAGATCTTGGCTCCCAAGGTGCCTGGTCGTGCACAGCAGGGCATCCTAAGTGGAGTTGATGTGGCTGGAACCTCGGCACCAGAATACATGGCGCCGAGCTCGGCGCCACAGATTTTGGTGCCGAGCTCAGCGCCGACCTCGGAGCCATGTATTCTGGCGCCGAGCATGGATTCTAAACCCACGACCAAGTTTCTCTTGCCGAGGCTGCTCTCATTTCTTCCTCATCCCTCTCGGTTTCTTCCTCTCCCTAACCCGTCCGATCTTTTGAATCGACGAATTTGACCTTGATACTTTGATTTGATCCATACATCTTTGCGAGCAAGGTATCCTCTCTCCCCTTATCATTTTTACGCATTGATTTGGTATATATTACGTCTATTTTACAACCCTAGATACGTTATTACCTAATGTTTGAAGTGATTTTTTATTTTTTGTATTATGTAACAGTAGGATGCCAAGGCGTGGTAAAGCTAGTAAGCCAAGGTAATCTTTTATCATCGTGTTATATTATGTTTTCATTTATGTGCAACAAATAGAAAAACCCTAGGTTTAGGGTTTAATGTTCATTGCTTTCGATTCTTAGAATAAATTTGGTTAAATTGTAGTTATGGTCGGATGACCGGAAATGCCTTCGACCCGTTGCCTCTGTCTAGTGGTGTTCCAGTGCCCATGTGTTTTTGCGGTGATCCTTGCAAGGTAGCCAAGTCCGATGAAGAGGACATGTATAGGCAGAGGTATTGGATGTGTGCCAATTTTACGTTTGTGCCTACACTTCGTCAGCGCCGCATTAACAAGATAGTGAGAAATTGATGTTGTTTAATATTTATTTTGTGTCAAATGAAGTCTTACATGATTTATTTGTTTTGTAACAATTGCATTTGTTGCAGACCCCTCCACCGCTCTGTGATTTTGAGCAGTGGATCGACACTGAGATCAAGTCAGAAGACAAGGAGTGGATGCAGAAACTGTTACGGTGGGAGATAGAGGATAAGAAGATGATGGAGAAGAGACGCAGAGAGGAGGCTCTAGAAAAGGAGCATAAGAAAGAGGAGGAAAGGAGGCGTGTTGCTTCGTACAGGGAGGAGAGGGAGAGGAAGCTTGAGCATGCGCTCCGAGCGAAGGCAGCGATGGAGGAGAATCCCGATGCCCAGAGGAAGGAAAAGTGGCCTCGTTGCACTCAGAAGTCTTCATGACTTGCTAGTTGTATGGTTTATTCATGAACAATGTTGTCTAATTTTAGACTTTGCATTGTGTTGTCATGTAAAGCACTTTAAGTATGGACGTACCTAAGGCATGTTCTGTGTTATTTAGTTTGTTGTCATGTACTTCAAATGTTGTTATGTTGATTAATGTGCTCTATTATTAGATCTTTTATAGTGTTGTTGGTTTCATTATTTGTTGTTGTAATATTGAGTTTAATATTGCATAGGTAGTGAAACGAGCTCACATAGTGCAAATAAAACGTAACGAAGTAGTGGATTATTTAATTCAACACACACAACACATGAATGGCATATGATAACATATACCAAACTAGGGTATAGAGGTCCTGGACTAAACCTAACATGCCTTAGGTAATTGAAGCAAACAACAAGCACATGAAATAGCATGTGAGAACATGTGCCAAACAAGGGTACATAGTTCCTTCGACTAACCCTAACATGTCTTAGGTGATTAAACCAAAAAAACAAACACATACATGTGGCCCGTTAAAAAGATTGGTTTGTCCTAGTAGTGTGGCCACATAGCAAATTGTGTTGCACCTTCTCCACGGTATCCTCCCATTTGTTGGTGGTGGTGGCGGCGGGGGTGGCGGCGGAGGATTCTTGTTCCTGTGATTAGGGCAGGTACAATATGGATCATTGCAGAGTGCCTCCCGTGAACTGGCACCATTGTTGTTGTTGTCATGTTCGTTGTCCTTGTAATCGCTGCTAACTTCCCTTTCTAGATCGAAGATACGGTCCTACAGGTAGTAGATGTACTCTGCATGCGGATAAATAGGTCGAGGATCGACCCACCTAGTGAACCCACAGTTTTCTTCGGCCAAGGAAGACTGCAATAAGTATGTCATGTAAGTTGTATAGAAGAGGAACATATTGAAGAAATAAATAGTAATAGCAATTACCCATGCTCGCGGGTATTTGAAGAAACGATGACCTCCATCTATTCTCTCGGTGAACATCTGCACTAGGCAGTCCTCACCATGCATGAATTTTGGCCACTCTTCTTTCCATTCATTGGTGCCTCTTTGGTGAAATCACTTTTACTCTCAACTGGGAACCTCTCATAAAGAGCTTCCTCAAAGATATCAGGGCCAAGAGAATCTTCCCACACAATGGTAGTTCCCTTCTCCTTTCCTCTCCCTCTGGACGACCCTCCAAACATTGGTACTGCAATGAAATAAAATACTGAGGAGTGCTCTTCTTCCTTGTTGTGTGTGTGAATGAGAGGGAGTGAGGAGTTATTTATAGGTTGAGAGGAGGAATGGAGACCTCTCAATGTGCCATGTCAGCAATCCGTGTGCCTCTTCACCTCAACCCTTGGATCAAACAGTCATAAGATGGATGGTGGAGATGAAGTGGAGTTATGCTTCCTTGCATGCCTTCCTATCTTGAGCAAACCGCCATTCCTCTATACAATTCTTCCGGAATACACATGCCACGGACGTTGGAGAGGCAGTAAGAAGCACCTGGTCAAGGTTGGGCCCAAGGCGAGCCTGTAGGGGGGTGAGCGACCCTAGGAGTCGGTCGACCCCTGGAGACACCATCCTATAGGTGTACTATGTAAGTGAAGTGATAAATCGTTGTTGTCATCGTACTCCTCGTGCTTGTAACTAAAAAGTTTATTTTTATTGTCTAAAAAGCCTAGATTCATTCGCTGTTACTGAAAAGCCTAGATGGTATAGGTGTACTATGTAAGTGAAGTGATATATCGCTGCTGTCATCGTACTCCTCGTCCTTGTAACTGAAAAGTCTATTTTCATTATCTATACACGTTCTAATGAATTTACATTTAATCTGTGTACTACATTTGTGCCTTTTTAGCAGTGTAGTATAATTAATCCTCTTAGCATGCAAGCAACCTCCTCGAATAGAGGAAAGTTGTCCTCCGTACCATCCTTCCAAAGTAAATTCTCGGCAAGGTGTCGAGTGCACCAACGGTGGTGCAAAGGTGCACATCCCAGAATCTACTCCTGTACGGCACTGAGTATGCCCTGGTGTCTATCAAATATGACACCTACCTCCCTATGAGGGCCAACGACATGGATCCTAACAAGCCACAAGAACCATCCCCAGCTATCTTTGTTCTCCCTCTCCACCAAAGTGAAAGCCAAAGGAACCAATGCGTTGTCTGCGTCACACAAAATGGCTACCAAAAGTGTGCCCATGTACTTGCCAAATAGAAAAGTACCATCAATGGATAACACTGGACAACAGTGCCTGAAGGCCTCGACGCACTGGGGAAAGCACCAGAATGCACGAAAGAATATCTGCCTCCTGTTCTTCCATTCATTCGGCTTCAGGATATACACGTAATGTATGCCTGGATTTGCTGCTTTCATTGCATTGAACATTGCAGGCAACTGCTCGTACCCCTCCTCCCAGTCCCCATATATCATCTTCCAGGCCCGTTGCTTTGCCCTCCATGCTTTCCCATACTTTATGTCATGCTTAAATATCTTCTTAGTCATCTCCATAATTGTCCTGGCCTTCAAGTTGGGCTGACCCTTCAAAGTTGTGTATAACTTTCTGGCAATGAGGATAGATGTCAACTGTCTATGCTTCTGTTTTAGATCTGTCTGGGCACAAGTGTGTGGACCTATAATTTTTGTGATCTTGAATTTTTCTGTGGCCTTCTATTTGCGAGCACAGACCCTCCAATTACAATCTGTCATCTCGCACATCATCGTGTAATGGCGCTCCACATAGGAGTGCCTCACCTTGAATGGTCTCTTACGTCTCACAGAATATTCCTGTAGCCACCTTCTTAAGGTGGGCAAGTCCTTAAAGATCATGCCCTTCTGAATTTCCACGCTGTCATCGGCCTCAGGAGCCTCTATAGCTCGTCATCTCTTCCTTCTCTATAAGCATGTTGAGAATGACTAAGGTCGCTGAATTCATGAACCAGTGGATCATGATTAGGACACAAGCGTCTGATGAGCTCCATTTCTTGCTCGCTCAAAGTTGCAACTGGGCGGTCATCATCAGAATCAACGGCCCTTGCTGTGCCATAAGGCTCCTCATCATCCGCAATATCAACATCTACACTGTCAGAGGCCATAAACCCGGGGTCCATGTTGGTTGATAGAGGAATAGGAGCACAACCATCGTTATCAGGATTGTCTCCTGCATTTAAAGCACAAATATGGATAACACTGAGATAAAGGAATGGAATGAACAAAGAATAAGAAAAGCCAAAGTGTTACTAAATCACTTATTAGGATGATTCTAGGTCAAAGGGATCTCCTGAGGGGCACCAACAACATCATCAGTCTCACATTCTGCATGAACAACAGGACATACACCGACCTCATTCAGGGTGGATTGAGCATCGGGCACCACAACCACATTTCCATATCCACCTCACGGTTGGGTAGTAGAGGCTCAGAGGGTGCCGGATTCTCTGGTGCTGGCGACAACCCATGAGGGGGTGAATGAACATTAGGGGGTGAATACCCATGAGGAGTGGGATCATTGGACAACTTCCGCACAACCAAATCCAAACATTAAAACTCATTCTTCATGACAGTTTTGACATATTTGTCCCATTAAGCCTCTGATGCAATTGGGACCAACCACCTCAAAATTGTCCCTGACCTGCCATGGTGAAGTACCCCCTCAACTAAGATGGCATCTTCATTTGAATTGCATTTAAGCTCACCACGAGTCCTACCAAACGACTCAGAAAACAATGGTCGATCATCGAATATCACTGGCACCCTTTGCTTTCCAACAAAACTGATATTCCCAAACTCATCTTCCTCTATACTTCCTCCATGATACAGGGTGACTACGTTGTCCATCTAGTTGGTATGCACAACACCAAAGTTATTATAGGTTTAACTAATATGGGTATAACTAAATTACATACATATAAAAGTTTCCGACTCTCTACCTAAATAAATAAGTATCTAATTTAAACCACCTATCTATCTAACTACATCTACTAGAAGTACTACCTATATAACTAAATTACCTAACTATCTAACTATCTATCTAAATTAGCTAAATAAATATCTACCTAAATTAGTTAACTAAATTACATCACTAAATCACTAAATAACTAAAAAAGCTTTACCAAACTACAAAACTATATAAAATAAATAACTACATTATCTAAACTAACTCAATTAAAAAACTAAAGAAAAAAAATACCTGAGAGCCGAGGGAGCCGGTGGGGGGTTGCGCGGGGGCGCCGCAAGACTCAGCCACCAGCGGCCCGCCAGTCGACGAGGACGTCGGGGAGAAGCAGGGGCTGCCCCTCGCCGCCGGTGTGCGTGGAGGAAGCTCTTGAGCGACGAGGGCGGCTGAGGGAGTGGATGGAGGAGAGAGGGAGGCGACCGGCGTGCGGGGGACGGCGGGCGGTGGCCTACTGCGGTGGAGCGAGCGGCGGCCGGCGGAGGAGGCGCGGGTGACGGCGGGGCTGGCTGGCGGCGACGGTGAGAGGGAGAGACAGAGCGCGAGAGAGAGAGAGCTGCGGCCACACGCGGTTAATCCATGCTCGGCGCCAGAATACATGGCTCCGAGGTCGGCGCGAAGATCTGTGGCGCCGAGCTCGGCGCCATGTATTCTGGCGCCGAGGTTCCGGCCACGTCAAAGCCACTTAGGATGCCCTGCTGTGCACGGCCAGGCACCTCGCCAAGATCTGTGACGCCGAGACGTGTTACCTTGGCGCTATGAGTCCTGACGCCGACCCCCAGGGTCCAAAGATGAGTTTACGTCTTTTAGGGGGGCTAAACGTAAATTTTTTTTTAAAAAAAGAATCAAATTGTAAAAAATTGGACGGGCATCGCAATCGCGCGCTGGCTGTACACCACCACTGGAGCGTGAGGACGTACACGGGTCATGATCATGGAACGGATCGGTCGGAGCCCGGCCTCCCCAGTACTGCTGCACCTGGCGTGTTTGCTGCTCGCCTGCTTGGGCCATTTCTGTTTACCTGCCACAGTTGCGGCGGCACATTTAGCCGAATCGTTAAATCGTACACTACGTGTGTTGTGTATTGGCATGCATCATGCATGGGTGTATCTGAATCTACGACATGAATAATGCATCACCATGCCACCATCCATCGCTGCTCCTGCTCAAAAGGTTTTGTGTGTGTACCATAGTATTGCTAGCTAGGTACAGCAGAGTAGTATTATGTGAGGCACTGAGCCCAGCAGGTGATGGAGCTTATCTTTTTGATGCACCCGCGCATGTTCGTTTGGCTGATAAGCCATGATTAAAAATACTGTTGGCTGATTTAATATGAGAGAAAAACATTATCCGTTGACTGGAGAAGTAGTGCTTATAAACCAAAACGAACAGGCACCGGTTGGTAGCTACCACTCCTACTACGTAGATGATCTGAATGAACAAGATCCATGGTTGACGGATCGGGTCTTTGCAGCATGAAACGCTGTGCCGGCCAGTGAGGAAAGTGCCAAAGTTTCCTTCTGGGTGCTGTGTGCGTTATCGGTGTGAGTGTGAGGAGCTAATGAGTGAGCTTAGGCCATTGCTTCCATGCTGTTGCTGCGTGTGGCTATATGGCCCTTGCTGTGCTGGGTTGATCTGATGAGCTAGCTAGGCTAGTACTATCTAGGCAGAGGCAGCCCAGCTAAGGCCTTGTTTAGATTGCCTTAAAATTTTAAGTTTTTTCACTCTCTCTTCATCACATCAATTTTTAGACGCATGCATGGAGCATTAAATATAAGTAAAAAAATAACTAATTACACAATTTGGTTGTAAATCACGAGACGAATCTTTTGAGCCTAGTTAGTCTATAATCGGACAAAGTTTGTCAAATACAAACGAAACGCGCTACAGTGTCCAGATTACAAAAAATTACAATCTAAACAAGGCCTAACTGGGGGCCGGGAGGAAAGGACTTGATGTGCAATTTTGGAGAGCAGGTCTAGGTCCAGGTTTATAATGCCTGTCTGTGCCTAGGCCTCGTTTAGTTGATGAAATTTTTTGAAAAATGGTACTATAGTACTTTCGTTGTTATTTGGTAATTAGTGTTTAATCATAGTCTAATTAGGCTTAAAAGATTCGTATCGTGAATTTCGCATAAACTGTGTAATTAGTTTTATTTTTTATTTATATTTAATGCTTCGTACATACGTCAAAGATTCGATGTGACGAAAAATCTTTAAAAATTTTGCAAAATTTTAGAAACTAAACAGGCACCCAGTTTACCTGACGCTTCCGATCAGCTACTGCAGCCAGATTGGGTAAATAGAATGTGACAGCATGCATGCAGCCAGCTGAGCTGCAGGCCCGCGCGAACATCTTACACTGCTTCGGTGACGTCGTGCACATATTTTCTACGGATCTAGTTAAACTTACGATACAAAAATAAAAAACGATAGTTATTTATGGATGGACGGATTAGTATGCATACAGGATGGCATTGCCATCTATCTCATAGCGCGGTAGGCTGCTGTGCATGATCGAACTTGTTTGTTGGCGCATGCATGAGCGCATGAAAAACGATCGAACGGGGGCTCGATAGATCACAGTTGGTGACACGTTGGAATGGGCAGGCCGGGGATGAAGACACCTTCAACTATATGTCTATTTTTATGGATCAGCTCAGCTTTGATCCGTCAGGCTCACGTCCTGTCAGTACCCCGCCGGCCGGCCCGCGCGCGGAAATCATTTGATTCCCGTCGCTTTTCTTGATGAATGATAACCAAAGTGTCAGGTGGTGAATCAACATCATATCTCCACGCGTCCCGTGCCGCGCGCTACACAGGTTGGGACGCGCGAGAGACTTAGTTCAGAGTCGTCACGGTTTCAGTTCATTTGAACATCTCTACGTCCATGCATCCAACCATCAATGAAGTAAGTGAGCGATCGAAATGCATCATGAGTCGTATTAAACTCTCCCCTTGGTCGATTATCTGAATTCTCCAACTTTTCAACTTTGAATTAACCACTTGAAAGTTTAAAATGATCATTTTAAGAGTTTATGGAACCAAACGAGAACACAAAACGTTTAGATGCCCACGTGCATTCGACTCTAAATAAATGGATTCTAGGTCAGACCCAAAGACCTAGGAAAAGACAAATGCTTTGTATCCACATCGAAACAGAACAGTGTGGTCGACCTTAGGAATAATAAGGCTACGTTTGGTACAACTCCTTGAATCGCTCCTGGAGTAGATTAAGTGCTTTACCAAACAAATGCACCGTGCAGAAATAGGTCCATGTCCGGAGCTTTGCGATTCACGCTGACTGGAGCAGTAGGGAGAGGGAGTTGAAAAAAATAGCTTCTCGGTTTCGCCCTCCATACTTACATGCAGCCACAGGTCCTAAAATACCCCTTCGTGTGCATGGGCAGGCAGCGGCCCGCGACCGCCTATGTGTATGGCTGGACGGCGGTGGTCGGAGCAAGGCATGATGCCCAAGGCAAGGCGCGGGTAGGCAATCACGACATGGTGGGAGGGACGGGTGAGAGATCGAGAGATGACGTTGGTGAGGCCGTCATGAGAGATATGGGAAAAGGGACAAAGAGATCAATGGGGCGAGAAAAAAGAAATTGTTAAAGGAGAATAATAGGTAAAGGAAGAAAAAAGGAAAAAGGAAAGGGAAATTGGTATTAGAACATTTCATGCATTATCGAGAGTGTTACTAAAATCATGTGCCTCTCTTTCATTCCCACATTCTGTTAAAGAAATTAGGCGGCAATTAATAATAATAATTGTCGACTGAACGAAGTGGAAGCAAGCAAGAAGAATTTAGCTGAAACAAACAATGTGTGTGATAGAGAAGGCAAGTGCGTGGCCGCTGTCGAGATGAACATCTTGACGGTGCAGCACACAGGCACACTGCAGAGAAAAAGAAGCTCCAAATGCAAAAGCTGGAAAGCAAGAAGCTTCTCACAGCGTCTGATCGACGGATGGTATGGGACAGGCCCCGGATTGGACGGCTCACATATATATATATAGTATACATATGCACATGAGATTATTTACACGTCTGTCCATGCATATATATCGATCAGCTGGGACCTACTGGCGACATGATCCTGTTCGGACCCATGCAGGTAGATCACTGTGCTGTGGTTTTGGCCCGTTGCGAAAGCAAGCACTGACGACCGATCGAGAAATAACGGGGCGTCGGGTCCTGCCGGCCGGATACATGCGATGCTCCAGGCGGCGTCCACACCACACACAAACGCATGGATCAGTGCGTTGTGTTCGTTGCATCTATACCTAATCGAATTAAGCAGCGTGTCGACAGCAACTGATCATCAATCGATCCGTCACTGATTGCACTGCCAGTGCCAGATGCCCCGTTTAATTTGTGCCTAATCACTAATTATGGTGCCGATCGAGAGATAATGCATGCATGCAACCCGTCTAGCTAGTATAGCTAGTAGCCTAGCTGCTGTCCGCTAGCTAGCTTTGGCTGCCTTGCGGGCGGTTGCTGACTTGCAGTGCAGGCCATGGCGCCATGCATCCCGTTCCCGTGTCCCGTTCTCTGTACCTGCCACGGCACAAGCGAAGTCTAAAAAATACTAGGCAAAGCCTTTGCCGAGTGTTACACTCGGCAAACGGCATCCGGCGTATACAGTGCTGGCAAAGGTTTCTTTGCCGAGTGTTTTTTATCGTGCACTCGGCAAAGACTTTGCTGAGTGCTAAAACCAACACTCGGCAAAAAAAAATTCGAAAAATATAAAAAAAGCCGGCCACCCCGCACGCGGCTCGGCCGCGCCGCCGCCCGCCCGTGGCTCGCCGCCACCACCACGCCCGCCACCACCACGTCCACCCTCTCCCATCGGATCCGGCCTCCGGCGCGCGAGAGAGAGAGAGCTGCACCGCCCGCCGGAGAGAGCCGCACTGCCAACCGTCGAGAGAAGTGAGGGAGAGAAGAGCTACAGGGCTCTCGCCATTGCGAGAAGAGAGAGACGCATGAGTGACGGCGCTGGGAGGGAGGGTGGAGAGGGAGAGGGAGGGGAGGGGGTGGCGGCGGGAGAGGGAGGGAGGGGAGGGGGCGGCGCCGGGAGAGCGAGGGGAGGGGCGGCGGTGGGAGAGGGCGGCGGCGCCGGGAGAGGGAGGGGGTGACGACGGGGAGCTTTTATAACGTGCCGAGTTTGCCGAGTGCTAGATCACGGCACTCGGCAAAACGAAGTTCTTTGTCGAGTGCCACAGATTTACACTCGGCAAAATGAAGTTCTTTGCCGAGTGTTTTTTTTTTCTTCTCTTTTGCCGAGTGCAGAACTTTGCTGAGTATTTATGCGCTCGGTAAATAATTTGCCGAGTGTCCGATAGAATACACTCGTCAAAGAACTTGGCACTCGGCAAAACTACAATTCCCGGTAGTGCGTGGCCACGGGATCGTCAGCGTGCCTTCTTTGTTTCTTTGTTTCTTCCTTTTCCGTCACGTGTCTCTTCTGTTCTTCTTTTTCTGCATGTGTGCTCAACTCATCTCGTCTTTCTCTAGATTTTGAGTAGACTTTGCTGTAGATTCGCCGGCAAGACACTTTTGTTTGGACGCGCAAGTGCAGGCTAGCTATATACTCCCCGGATATCTATGGTAATGCCGGATTACAAATTTACAATGCTAGCTCCCTCCGTTCCCAATCATGTCATTTCAACTTTCTTAAAGAGTCAAAGCCTTTCAAGTTTGGCTAAAATTATAGAAAAATTATAAAGATTTATGACATCAAACAAGTGTACTATAAAAATATAATTAATAAAGAATCTAATGATACTTATTTGGTATCATAAATGCTATTATTTTATTATATAATTTAGTCAAACTTGAGATGATTTGACTCTTCAAAAAATATAGAATGACTTATAATTTGGAATAGAGGGAGTACCAAATATTCCTATGGTTTTGGACCTAGTTTCCATTTAAAAAACTAGACAGACACTTGATTTTTTTTTTCTTTCTTCGTTTAGTATAAATTGCGGCAAAACTCTTACCGTCCTCTCTAAAAAAACTACCAAATATTCCTATACTTCTAACACCCCTCATCCAGTCGTAGTAACATAGTGTGAGAACCTCGCAAGCGGTCAGACTGAAGAAGAGCTGCACAATTAATTGTCGTAATTAGATCAGCCGTAGTGAGAGAATAGTAGACTGAGAGATAATTGGATCATAAAAGTAGGGCCTCAACTCAGAGTGCGAGGTGCAAGATAGATGTTTGTGACGGAGCAAGCTAAATGAGTCTAATCAGACAGGCATGACGCCTCAATCCATAAGACCAAGGATATGTTTGATCTCGTGTAGCTAACAATTAGCTGCTAAAAATTAGTTAAACAATTAATAAGTCAGCTAATATATTGTCTACCGCCAGGCTTACAATCAGATATTAGTTAGCTTCTCCTAGCTAACATAGCTAATAGTTAGCTGGATGATCCAAATAGAGCCTAAGGATCGAATCACAAGAGCAAGAGCAAGAGCAAGCTGAACTATTAATACAACATATACGTCGTTAGTTAGAAAAACATTGCAAATAATGGTTCGGAAGCAATATACTTTAAAGGCTTGTTTGGATGCATGTGTATTCACCTCAATCCACATGTGTTGGAGTCATAGGCGGATCTACAGGGTATGCCGTATATGCCACGGCATACCCTGCGATCGAGCCGTGCAAAGTACTAAATATAGGAGTATATATATACTGTAAACACAAACTCAGTCAATCACACATTCGTCGCAAGTATGGAGTCCCCACCTCCGCGCAAGCAGGATTTACTTGCTTGTCACGGTCACCACTATCCAAGTATTCCCTATTAGTCATCGACTAGTTGAGTACTGGGTATGGAGTCTCCGGCTTTGCGACTCACTGAGATTGGGCATCTGATCGTGCGCGGATCCGACAGACAAGTGGACGATCGCGCTTCAAATGCAGTCACGCTGAGCCCCGGCCTCGAAGGCCAAGTGTCGTCGGCTGGTCAGCTGTCACGGCAGCATCGCGCCTCACACGGAGGCTGGACTGCTGGAGGCGGAGCCGTGGAGGCATGGCGTCGAGGCTAGATACTGCGAAAGGGTTTGCCATTTAATGTCTGCATAATATTGCACTTGCAAGAATAATCTTGGCGTTGATTTGCCTAGCGGTCACCGTCCAAAGATTATTTAGTGGGTTGGTAAATGGACTTTAGTAAAATGCATGTGAACTATTTGTATTGTAATTTGACTTATTATATGTTAGATTTGGTAATTCTATATTGGATTGTGAGCAATTTTTATGATAGTTTATCGAATTGTTAAATGGTTTTCACCGGTTTAGATATAATTTTTTTAATCCGGCATACCCTACATAAAATTCCTAGATCCGCCACTAGTTGGAGTGGAATGGAATGGAACTCAGTTTAATTCTACTTCAATCCACTTCAACACGTGTGGATTGTGATGAATACTTGCGTATCAAACAAGGCGTAAGTTGGACCGCTCCCGTTCCACCAAATCTTCCAACCAGACACACACTTAGTCTCCTATAGGTTTCGATCATAGAGGCTTGGTGAGCGCTGTTCTATGTTTTGCAAAGGAAAATGATAATGGTTTGGAAATGCAAATCATACAAAGATCCCAATCATTTCGTTCCATGGACTTGTCTGCACGATATACATATATATAGAAAATACAGCAGTGCGCCGGATGGCTCGCCACGTAGGACCTGCGCGCGATGGGACGTGTGAGGATTCGACCGGTCTAATAGCTCGATGCCCCCCTCTCCCTCGATCCCTCTCGTCCATACATGCACGGTAGATGCAGATGCAGCACGTGGTGCCCCCCTCTCCCTCGATCCCTCTCGTCCATACATGCACGTGCTAGCTCCGGCATCACACAAGCCTTTTCTTTTTGCAGCCGATCGAAATCAACGCTGCGCTTCGGATGCTGCATGCATGTGTATATATTATATACTATGCCGGAATGCCCGCCGGGGCTCACACGCGTACTCCGTACAATGTAGAGACCGATCCAGAAAGAAGATGCGAGGGTTTGGAACCGTGCAAATGGTGATGAGGCGCCGACCGCGGTCCAGCCGTACGTCCTGGGCTCCTGGCCGGATCGCTGCGCGCTTGCAGCAGTGCATGCGATGCGAAGCGATGCGATCCGACGAGAACGAAACGCGACGGCGAGCTGAGCCGCCAGCGCGCGCGCGAGCGGTGGCCGCGGTGGGCGGCGTGGGCGAGCGAGCGAGACCGCCGGGCAGCCGGCCCGGCCAGCCCGCCCGGCCAGCACGGCGACACGAGGTGAAGCTTCGGTTGTCTCGTTGGGGCCAAGGCCCCGCGTGGGCCAGGCCCAGGCGCGCGGAACGGGACAGGTCGAGCGGCATCTGCATGGGCGAGCCGTGTCCGTCTTCAGCCACCTTTCGTGGAGCAGGTCTGCCGGGATCGCCTTAGCTAGCTAGGGCATGTTTCATGGAGTTTGTTTTTTTCTTAAAAGAAAAAAATATTCGTTATATGTCAGCACTCAGCAGTATATATACATTGATCTAATAATTTCTTCAAATTATTTCCAGGCAGAACATGCATACAACTCTTTACATGTACAAAAACACCTTTTCTTCTAAATTGTACGTGTTTTTATTTTTTTTCTCGATTACGCAAAAGATTTGTATATCATTGCATTAAGAAGAAGAGTTTAAAGACGTCTCTATCAAGCGCCGAAAGAGATCGATCTAAAATAATTGTAGCTGGATCATCCTAGCAAAAGACCTAAAACAGTACGTGTTTTCATTTGGATTTTGGAATGAAATACATTATATATATATATATATATATATATATAGTATACATATGCACATGAGATTATTTACACGTCTGTCCATGCATATATATCGATCAGCCACTACAGCAGCCAGCGGCTTCCCCGAGTGCAACGCTCGGGGAAGACCCTCCGGCTAATCCTCACCCGACAAAGGCGTCTTTCCCGAGTGCTGAAAATCGTGCACTCGGGGAAGGTTTTGCCAAGTGCCGTGCTGGCACTCGGGAAAGATTTGACGCCGTTGGCCGACGGCCGACGCCGTTTTTTTTCTTCCCCGAGTGTTTCCCCGAGTACAACACTCGGGGAAGATTTTTGATTTTTTTTTTAAAATAATCTTTGCCGAGTGCCGCAGTTCAGGCACTCGGGGAAGCCACCTCTAAAAATTCTTTTTTTTGTTTTTTCCTTTTCCATGTAAACAACAAAGCATATATATATCACAAACCATAAATCAACGATAATATATCACAAACCACATTTATATATATCACAAACGACCAAATTTGTCCGAAATCCACAATATATTACAAACCACACGTTCAAAAGTATACACTATTCCAAGTTCACAAGTTCAATACATAAAAACGACTCCGCAGGCAGCTCACGGCGACTGTGAGGGTTGGGACGCCCCAGGGTGCGATCCCGGCGACTGTCCAGGTGGGGATGGCCCGACGTGCGATGCCGGCGACCCTCCGACATGGTTCGCCGCCGCCCCCGATTGATGCTGCAAAAAAGAGAAGAGATTGCACGTGAGTGACAAGATAAAAATGTAAGGAGTTTAAAGAAAAGTTGAAAATTTCGGCAGCACCTCCCCTGCACGGGGAGGTTTCTAAAACCTGCAAGAAAAACGTCGGCACGAAGGCCGACAACCACATTTCCGGCACGAAGGCCGACACATCAACAAATCCGGCACAAAGGCCATCACTAGGTTTGACACTAAGCATGAGCAAAGAAAGTAAAACATCCGTACTCATACTCACTGGAGTAGACTCTCGACGATGTGATGGTGGTGGTGGTGGTGCAAGCAGCTGTGCTAGGATCTCCCAACCTTGTTGCTGCCCAAGTTGTTGCACGAACTTGAGCAAACCTTCTTGCTGGGCCTCCAAAGCTTGTATCCTTTGACACTCGGCCTCCCGCTCGGCCCGCTCAGCTAGCTGGGCCTCCTGCTGGGCCCGAAGTTGCTGCACCTCGGCCTACAATATTTGACCCCAATGTTTCAATAATGTAGAGCTAAGGAACGTAAAAGTCAAAGAACGACGAATGAAACTGGAATACTTACCTGGAGTGCCGCCACCGCTGTCGGCCGTTGGCTTATGGGCATGCTAGAGCTCACGCTCGCTGCTCGTAGGTGGTTGAGAGGAGTAGAGCCCGTGTCGAGAATGTCGTCGCCAATGTAGAACCGCCCATGCTTCTTACCTTGCCCAATCCTCATCACTCGCTCAGGATCAAGGCGCTCCTCGGTCCTCGGATCGTAGTCCGGCCCGTGGACTAACCTTGACGCCTCCGTGTACGAACTGAGGCGGGTGTGGACGTTGGAGTTGGTGTACGCCTCTGGGCCCGCATCCGGGTTGTACTCGATGTTGGACTTTGTCGGGCCCATGTGGGCCAGAGCATACGCCGTGAGTTGGCCAATTGGCTGGCCACCGTGCGCCGCCTCCTGCGAGAAAGACAACAACATGTGGTTAGGAATCATGCAGAATTGAGCGCGGCTAGATTAGACAAATGGTGGAGACTTACATATGCCTTTTTGTATTTGCTGAGGCTGGCGCTGCCCTGATGGTGAGGTACACCTGGCATCATCATACGGTGCTCGCTTTTCTCTTGGTGCGCCTTCTGCCAGTCCACGTCCAACCATTTGTCCACTATAGTAGCCCAGCAATCGGGAAAGGTGGCGCACCAGCTCGGAATCACCTACAAGCCATCAGAAGATCAAATTAGGCATAGTTAATCTGAAAAGAGATCAATAGGAGATGTTTTCTATTAACCTGTAGGTACTGCTCCCTTGTCAGAATCTCTGTCTCTCTTCTTGCCTGAGTTCTGTTGATTCTTCTATTACGGTAGGTGGCGTTGTAGTTAATGTGCGCCTGGAGGCGGGACTCATGATACAAGTCCGAGACACGCCTTTTACAGGAAGCGTAAGCCACCTGATACGCCCTTTCCTCCTGTCCCGGCTGGCATCTGAAGAAGTCCTGCATAAAGACACGAGGTATCCATTATTTTATTTCAAGAATGTCAAATGAATGCAATGAATTGAGGGCCGTAGAGCGAGAAAGGCTTACCCACAACTCCGTAATCACCTGATCCACCAAGTTTGTGTGCCCATCGGTGGGGAAGAGGGCGTACTGGTCGAACGAGGGTATCTCTGGGTCCTCATCCTCCGACGTCCACACCAGGCCAGGGAAGTGTTCCCTGCACAGAAGTCCCAGGATCCCATTGACATTGCGAGCCTCGACCCCCTCCTCCACAAGCATCCAGTTCCTACACAAGTGGTTAACAATAGTTATTATTAGCTCTTATTATGATTTTTCAACATATCAAATGAAGAACATATGAAGTTACTTACCTATCCCCTCGGGTGCAATCGGATTGGCGGCGGTCAGCAGAATCGGTCGCCCGGAGCTGGGCTGGGACCTCGCTTATAGGGTTTCGAGGCATGAGGAAGTCGAACCCCTGCCCCCTCCTCGAACGTGCGGAACCCCCTCCTTGAACGCGTGCGGAACAGGCGTCGTCGTACATCTGCGTGAACGCGTCCTCACCCACCGTGGGTAGAGCGGACGTCGTCATCCCTAGAAGAGCGCAAGGAGCCGCTCGTGGTCGGTCGGCCGACTCCCCCGCCTGGCCTCCTCGCCCGCCTCTGCCTCTGTGACGTCTCCGTCTCCTCAGCCCGACGTGCCCCTCGGTATCAAGTAAGTCGAGTGACACTCCTCCTAGTGGGCCCCATCACCGCAATTAAAAAGAATAAACCAATATTAGTCCAGATAAATGAGAAGTACTTAGCAAGGGATGCAAAATAAAGAAAATGTAATTACAAAATAATATAGTATTACATGTATTTCTAATATTCTTCATGATCGGGATTATCTGGACGATAGGTATCGTCATCACTATCAAGAGCCACGAAATCATCAAAAGCCTCATCCTCATCGCTTTCATTGCCTAGTTGTAGTCCGTCAAGCATTTTCAAGTCTCTCGGATCATGCACCTCATCTGCAGCTTCCTCGTCAACAACCCATTCCTCGTCTACTTCCATTTCAATCTCTCCGGTTAAGTCTATCTCAAGCATCCCTGGTAGCCCCTCGTCTTGTTGATAGAACTCCCCGTCATGCGTGGGTGGGTTCAAGTTGTAATCATCATCGTTTGGGCGAGGTAATTTACCATGTGGTGATACCTTGTGCACAATATACCAACCCTGAAGACGTGGGTCGGTTTTGCAAGCATATGGACAATAATAAACTTGCCTAGCTTGTTGAGCCACAATATAGACATCATCTCCTTCATAGAAGGAATCCTGCCTAGTTTCGACTATCCCAAGTTTAGGGGACTTTCTCTGTACTGCAGGTTTAAACCACTGGCATTTGAATATGACAGGCTTAGGTGCTTTTTCACCATGGTATTCGAGCTCGTATATTTCTTCAACTGTGCCATAATAGTCCTCCTGATCAGCGTCGGGCGTAACTACTCCGGGCGTAAATACTCCGGTATTCGTGGTCCTTGCATTAGGCCGACTCTTCTTGTAGCCTGTTGTGTGAAAGCGATATCCATTCACGTCATAAGCGTTAAATGACGAGACCTTATAGTCAAAGCCTTTGGCCACTTGTCATAATTCGGCACTTATAGACAAATCACTTTGGCACTGCAAGATCAAGCAGGAGAGAAATGAAATTAGGCAACTAGGAATGCCAAACTTAGAACGAGCTAAGTTGGTCAGAAGGTACCTTTCTTTGGAACCATGTAATGAAATCAGGCGAACCATGTTGAAGAAGCGTCTCTCGTTCATGGTCAGAAGGTGGCCTTGGATGATGCCAGTATTGATAAAAAAATTCCCTACAACGACAAGCAACAAGGTTGTTGGATGCAGAAAATTTACGGAGTATGTAACAAGTTCATTGAGAACTTACCCCTGATACTTGTCGACTTCCTCAAGGTTTGTCAACACGTAGAGCATGATCTTGGGCCACTCTTCATTGGTCAAGAACTTTTTGGACGCTCCACTTGATCTCCCGTGTTGCCCTTTGAATAGGCTGAGGGTCGATTCATTTTCGTCCTTGTTGTAACGAGGGGGTGGATTATGCACGCTAGGGAGGTTCTCACTATAGTATGATGTTGTGAAGTTTGACACCTCCTCACGAATGAATGCCTCTGCTATGGAAGCCTCAATCCTGCCTTTGTTTCCACATTTCTGGCAAACAGTCTTAAGACATCTCTTGATTGGATAGCACCAACGGTTCTGCATGGGCCCCCCATTCGTACCTCGTTCGAGAGGTGTAAAATTAAATGCTGCATCGACAAGAAAAAGGCAGGTGGAAAGATCTTCTCCAACTTATAGAGCAACTCGGGTGCCATTTTTTCCAACTCCTCAACCACTCTCAGAGATATCTCCTTGGCACAAAGCTGGCGAAGAAAAAGCTCAACTCTGCCAGCACCTTCCAAACATGCTCAGGGACGTAGCCTCGAACCATCGACAGAAGAAGCCGCTCAATCCATATGTGGAAGTCATGACTCTTCATCCCTAAGACTCGGCCAGTATCTGGGTTCGCTCCCCTCCTCAGATTCGCTGCAAACCCATCAGGGAAACTTAATGTCTGCATCCATTCTATCACTTCCATCCTGTGCTTCTTTTCCAAGACGTAATCAGCCTTAGGCCTTTTCCATGGTTTGCCGTCTCTTGGAGGCATCATCTGTAGCTTTGGTCTGTCGCATAGTGTTGCCATGTCTACTCTGGCCTTAGGGTTGTCCTTTGTCTTGTCAGAAATGTCTATGAGTGTTGCCCAAAGTGCTTTGGCGACATTCTTCTTAGTGTGCATTACATCTATGTTATGTGGAAGGCGAAGGTCATCAAAATAGGGAAGCCTCTCCAATCCCAACTTATGAGTCCACATATGTTCCACACCATAGCCCACAAAGCGATCTTTGTTTAGATTATCTTTCTTTGGATTGCCTTTCTTTCTTTTACCCTTCTTTGGATTATCTTTATGCGTCGGGACCACGAGAGCATCTATCTGAGCATGAACCTGGGCACTAGTCATCTTCTGAGGTGCAGGGTCGGTCACCGTGACACCTTTCGTGAAGTTCTTGGTGTCTTCTCTGAATGCATGGTCAAGAGAGAGGAACTATCGATGCTTGTCGAACGACGAGAACTTGCCACCCTTCTTCAACCAAATAAACTGTAGGGCTGCCTTGCATACCGGGCATGGAAACTTCCCGTGGACACACCAGCCGGCGAATATCCCATACGCCAGGAAGTCATGCATGGAGTACTGGTACCAAACATACATTCTGAAGTTCTTCTTTGTAGCTCGGTCGTAAGTCCATATGCCTTCATTCCAAGCCTTGATCAATTCATCATAAACATGCTCCATGTACACACCCATTTTGTTTCCCGGGTGTCTAGGAATTATCAACGTCAAGAATATATTTTGCCATTGAAGTAGGGCCTCGGGGGGAGATTGAGGGGGATAGCGAACACGGGCCAACAAGTGTATGGGGCCGACATCATTCCATAAGGATTGAACCCATCCGTTGCCAGCGCAACACGTACATTACGGGCCTCTTCATCTTTGCCACGATGGTTGCCATTAAAGCTTTTCCATGCTTCACCATCTGCTGGATGTACCATCTTGTCAGGATTGTATCGAATGCCATTCTTGTGCCATGTCATCGTTTCGTGGACTCCTCGGGCATGAATAGCCGTTGGAGCCTCGGTATGATCGGAAGGTGTCGTAGGACTTTCATGGGGATGCCCTCATTCTGCTCCTTCTTGCCATCACCTTTGTCTACCTCCACACACCTAGAGGATTTACACTTTGGACAGTACTTTGCATCCTTGTGTTCTTTCCTAAATAGGACGCACCCCTTCGGACAATAATGTATCTGCTCATACGACATCTTCAGTGCCCGAAGGAGTATTGTTGACTCGTACAAGCTGCTCGGCAGATGATGACCCTCTGGAAGCAGATCCCCAATAATTGTCATCATAGCATCGAAGTAGGCTCGAGTCATGTTGTGCTGGGACTTCAACCCCAGTAGGCGCCCAATGGCATCCAGTTGAGAAACCGTTGTCTTCTCATATAGGAACTTCTGTGTTGAATCCAACATGGCCAAGAACGCCTTAGCGCTTGGCTCTGGCTCCTCCTCCTCATCCTCCTGCTCGTCCTCCGTAGGTCTTTCAGCGAACGTCGCATCCTCATAGTCACCTAACCATCCTGCTACCCCGCCATCACCATCAAATGCCTCCAAGCCTCGTCTCACGACCTCCTCTCTAGGACGGTAGGCTTCACCATGGTGCACCCACCGGGTATAGTTTGGCATAAATCCATACTTGCAAAGATGCTTCATCATGACTTCCCTTGTTCTTCTTTTCTTGTTTTCACATTCGCTGCAGGGACAAAACATGTCTCTCACTTCCATAGCTGCCTTAAATGCATGGTCCAAGAATTTCTCGATCTTATCCATCCATTCACGGGTGATTTGAGCCTGACTTAGGCGTCCCATGTACATCCACTCACGGTTATCCATCCTCTAGCATATACACATAACAGAGTAATATAACCATCAGTCGCATCTGCATGGCGTGCCTACTATCTAATAGGTGAGGATAGGTCCTAATCCCACCCGCGGATGCGTAGATGAGGTTAATTTCCATGCTCTACTCCGGTCCGAGATAGAATTTTGGCACCACCTCCCCGCTGCTCTCCCGATACATGTCCTGGCAGGGAGAGTGTGTATCCGAAGAACAACAGGGAGGTGGTGCCGAAACTCCGTCTTGGATCCGAGCAGAACATGGAAACTAACCCATCTACGCATCCGCGGGCTGTCCAAAAAACATGGACAATCCGAAACAGATACGGTCATAGATATGCAAAGATCCGCATACCTCCAACCGTATCTGTTTCGGACAGGAGACGCCTAACTGAGTTACGTGACCTAAGACCATGATACGGATAGAGGGGTTATACCTAGGGTGCTGGTGAGGTCAGGCTAGCGGGGCGGAGGCGAGTCGGTGCAGTGGCGATGCGACGCGGTGCAGGCAGACCTGCAACGCCGACGAATACGATCGGGTCGCCTAGGTCCCTCCGACGGGTCCTCCTCCTGCATAAAAAGATAATACATTAGTGTCAATTGAAAATAGATAGCTACTTAAAAGTTATCACCAATAGCTAACTCATGAAAAGGATGTTTCCTAAAGCTAAATATAGCTTTTAATTATTAATTGCTCTCAGTTGTGATAGGGGTACAAGCAGCAATAGGAATGTAGAACGCCTCTACTCCTACTATATATATAATAGTCACTGCTGTACTATTTTATTATTTTCACTTGAATGCTGAACTGCTACTTGTAGTATTGTGATGTGCATTCTAAACATAAAGCTTGAAGCATGATTTTGCACATTCACAGGATACATGATTTACATCACGGAAAGAACCACTCAACAGAAACTGCGCATGTAGCCATTTCAGCACAAATGTGCAATTCTTCACTTGGTCCATTAAGAAGATTTGGCATGGGTACCTAATTACATGGATCATAAACCACTATTACCAGCTACTGATCATTAATTAGTCAAAACTAACATGAAACAAACTCTAAACACACCTAAGCATGTGGACAAGTTTATTTGGACTGAGCCTAATCATCACCTTAATCTTGCTTCCTCTAACACACAGCACACATCCCAAATTGTATGCTAGGGGTGGAAACTCTTGCATGTATGTTTTGTGTGGCGTGAGCTACTTCCGGAAAGTGGCCATTTTATCTGGCGTAGCACCATAACATGCACTCTTATTAAATTGTATGCAGCAGTCACCAATGGCTACTTCCGTAAAGTGGCCATTTTATCTAGTGTAGAACCATAACATGCACTTGCTTGGTTAGCATTAGTATAAGTATATGATATTGTCAAACATCAATATTGGTTGGTGAAATACTTTTTATAAGCTAAAGAGTGCCTATATGGCCCATGTCCATCCTGGTTAACTCTACACATACATATAAATATGAACTCTGTATGCCCATCTGTTGCATGAGTCGGTGACATACAAGAAACATGTTGTATGGCATATATCCTACATTAATATATAATGGGCATGGGATGCATCAGGAGTTCCCGCTCCAGCAGAACAACTGCACTTGGACAATCAGACAAGTTTGAGTTGTGGCCACCAATAGTGGAGCATGATGACAAAGCCAGCCATAGAGTTAAAATTTGTCGGTCCAGTGCTGCACCATACCTGATGGGCCACACTTCCCACGTGTGAAATGGGTGTCCACCATCCTCTCCACAGAGCAAATTAACCAGTCGTAGACCATGAGGTCATTAGTACCATTGCAAGGCTTCTCGGAGCAAGCTGTTGTAGATTCAATTCAAGAAACAAGCAAAGGAACCCCATCCCCTAATTCCGGTAGTGACGGGGGGTTTGAACCGGCAGTGATTACCTGTTTTGCAATAGTCTCATACTTGGCATGATTAGTATGTTTTCTTGCATTAAGGCGTTGCAACTTGCCAAAAAGAATACCATGGCTCCTTCATTCTTTTGCCAGTGATAAAAACATGCACATTGAATCCCCATATATATAGTTATGAGGTGGACATTAAAAATTTAGCCCTATGTGTATGGGAAAAAAATGATTAAAAAATAGAGAGACTACAATGTAGTTGGCCTACCTGACGGAGGTTATTAGGTTTCTCTCATTAATTTGAAAACTAGGTTTATACGTCTGGCGTTGATGTCGGGACTTTATTTAGAGACATGGGTATAAAATGATAATAACAATAAACTACGAAGGGGAGTGAGATGAAGAGAAAGGGGTTGGAGAAAATAAAGGTGATAGAGGACAATGGATGTGAATTGCGGGAAATAAACTCATTGAAATAAAATTTTGGGTCTGAAGGCAGTCGAGTCATTGGCAGTTGGTTTTAGAATTAATCTAACGGTGATAGGCTGGCAAGAATTATGTTCTCTGTAGTAGTGATATATCTTACATTGTAGGGAATATATTTGGATATAATATCAAGATTCCATCGAGAATTATCCTACAAAGCCAATATTTTTTGCCGAGCAATCAACCACGCAAATCCTTCCAGCTAACTCAAATACTAGTCTACACTATCCGACACCATAAGTCAATTTTTATTGTACTCAACAACAATTGTGTGGACCGTCATCCATCTAGATTGATATTATGTTGTGACACCCTAGGTGTTAAACATATTGATTTCATGAGCATACCATGTATCATGTATACATGTGAACATTTAAGATTTATGCAACACTATTCCATGGGTTAATTGTACTGGGTCTTGAATTATTTTGCAAATGACCATACAAGAATGCTTAGTCAAATTTTAGTCATGGAACTTGTGCCGATTATCAAGAAGAAATGCGACAATTCTAGTACTGCATAGTGCTCTCGTTTTTAACTCTAACTACACATTTGCCCCCTTTTTTAACTTTGCAGATTTGCCCGTGTTTTTTTAATGTTAGTCACCCATTTGTCCATACTTCTCCACGGCATGCCCTATTGGTAAATAATGGGCTAAGAAGAAATTGTTGGAAAAAATGGAGGGAAAAAGACTATAATGACCATCCGTAATCATGCACATTGGCGCAGGATAAAGCTAATGGAGAACATGGATAGCAGAGCAGGTGGCTGCGGGTAACAATGGTTGGTGGGCTGCAAGGACAGCAGCGAGCAAGCTGCCGGGCTGGGGACTATTCCCAGGAACAGAGCAAGAACGACGTACGCGACCCTAGCTTTATTGATTTGGCAAAGAATAAGACTATGGGTCGCAAAGCAGCACTAGATCAGAACAAAGCAAGTACTAAAAAACTGGGGGACCAAGCCAGATCTGGAGGATAAAGAAATCACCTTTGAAAAGCACCTCGGTCGGGAAGCGGGGACCACAGCGCAGCATGCGGGAGTGAGGACCAGCTAGCTGGACTCCGTCGTGACCTTGAGGGAAAGCACGCGGTCATGTCGGGGCCACGGGCGCGCGAGACGCAGCGACGTCGGCCACCGCAGCCGGCGCTAAGCTAGCGATGGGATGGGCCACGCCTTGAGAGCCGAAAGCGGGCGCTAGCAAGCGACCGGGCGAGAGCCACCGCAAGAACGCAACAGCCTGCGGCGGGGTGGAGACAGCCACGCGCCGCAGCGTCAAGGCCGGCCGGGCGATCGTCGCTAGTCGTCAGCTAGCTAGGGGTTGAGACCGACGCCAGCAATCGGCAGGAAGCCTGGCGATGTATTGGGGGAGGTAAGAGAATCGTGGGCCCCGCGGTTAAGGGAATTCGGGCGCGGCCAGATCGATCTGAGCTGAACTGAAAATTTCAGTTGGGGTGGAGAAAAATTCGAGGAAGGGTAAATGCATGCGTTACTGATATTTTAACGAGAAATTCCAGCTCCGGAGGACAATAAGTCCAGAGAAGTGTCCTCTGTACACGATCAATAATTAACTAGAATTTCCGGCTCGGGAGACGAATAATTCCAGGTAATGTACTGAGAAGAAGTGAGAAAACAAGTGCCCTGGACAGTAATGACCAACAAGCAAAAGGTGAGGTTAATTCTGTGTACTTATGAATTTTTCTGTATGCTTATGATGATCTGTAAAACTTATAGTTGCTGTATGTTTATAAATTAATTTGGTTTTATGCTTCTGATATATAGTCTGTGTACTTATATTTTGTAGGGCCTAATTAATTAAAGCACAAACACATAAGTCATAGGACTAGTTCACATGATATCAACTCAAAAGACAATAGTTCACAATATTTGTTCAAATCACAAAAAAGAAACAGCCAAAGAATAATATATGTTCACAAACATAAATAGTTCACAACAGATTTAGACAAGCACTCATAGTTCACAACATAAATAGATGGTTCACAAACCCAACACAATGATCTGGTCATACATCAGCTAGGACCAACTGCCAAAGATCAGTAACAGCACTATCAAGTTTTGCCTTCATTACATCCAAATCATGCTTCAGGTCCAAATTGCGGTCGTTTTAATTGGATAGTGTTATACACAAGGATTGAAGCTGAACTAAATGTACCCTTCTGATGACTCAAGTACTTCGGTTAATTGGTCCCAACTTGTTTGTCTGGACAAAGGTGCTGGTGAGGCAAATGGATCATCTTCCCCGTACAATGCTGAGACAGGTGGCGAGTCCGGTGTTAGGGCAAAACTTGAATCTCCTGATGAAGAGCCGGGTGAGGCAAATGGATCATCTTCCCCGTACAGTGCTGAGTCCGGTGGCGAGTCCGGTATTAGGGCGAAACTTGAATCTCCTGATGAAGAGCCGGGTGATTGAACTGTGTAACCTACATGACAATCCGCATGAGGTAGTTTAATAATTGGATTGTGATACATCTCAAGTATGTGGTTAGGGGCGATGTATAAGATGAGTGTACCATACCTAACTACAGAAGAGCCAGTTGCTGTCCACCTCCACCAGCTTGTCCACCTCCACCTGCTTGCCCAGAAGTCCCTGCACCGTCCTTTGGGAACAGTGTGTATCGGAAAGGCGTGTTGATCATAGCTGTAATAAGAGTAAGATTTGTTAGAGCAAAAAGTGTAACATTAATGTTGCAAAGGTTCTGTTGTAACTACAGTTACCGTTCTGTTGTGCCCAGATTGCCGAGTTGGGATCCGGTGCATATCCTTCTACGTCCATCCAAATTGGCCACATGTTGAGCACAGTACCTCTGCGGATGGCTACATTCCATGTAGAAGGTATATCTTCTCGGGATGCATGTCTTGAAGGTTGCAGTGAGATCCTCCTTATTCAATTTTGGATACAACACAACAACCTTGTTCGCGAAGATCGTACTTAAGGCTTTAGCGACGAGCAAATGTGGTGGCAGTCCACGAACGGTAACCTTGAGATGTTCCATAACTTCTTCTCCTCGTTGGCATTTAGCTGGTGTCAGAGTTGGGGATGGGGGTGGCAGGCCATCGAAGGGTAGTATTGCACAACCATGCTGGGGAGTTCATGGATACGTGACAATCTCTGCGCCCCCAATGTCAATTTCTGGTGTTCTCAAGATTTCAGTGGCTTGCTCTGTTGAACTACCCCACACCAGGTAATTTGGATCATGTTGTAGAATATTCTCCAAAGCAACATTAACCCCACAGATGTTGACAATTGCATGGTGTATCAGGATGCGATTAATCCGGTCCTGGTTTGCTGTTGTTGGGACCTTGAGAAGTACTGTGCAGCCAAACCATTCTTTCGCATCCATGGAGATCTCACTGTCGTGGAAGATTGTGATGGTGTCCATTAGGCAGAAAAACGCCATCACTCTCTCCTCCTGCAAAATAAGGAACAAAAGACTATCAATTAAGAAACACAACATTATATAAGTTGAAAATTTCAGCAGCACCTCCCCTGTACTGGGAGGGTTCCCAAACTTACAAGAAAAATGCCAGCACGAAGTCCGACAGCCACATTTCCGGTACAATGGCCCACACATCAACATTTGCGGCACGAAGGCCAGCAACGACATACATGGCACGATGGCCGACAACCAGGGAGGGAGGGGGGCTTTACCTTGGGTGGCGGTGGAGTCGGGAACGGTGTGGACGACCGCGGGGTGTGACGCGCGGGCGCGGGGGCGTCATGGTCGTCAGCCTCTCCTTCTCCCCTCCTCTTCTTCCGTCCTCTTCTCCCCTCCTCTCTTCTCCTTCTCCTCTCCTTCTCCTCCTCCTCTTCTCCCCTCGTCCTCCCTTCTCCCTGCTCCTCTTCTTCTCCCCTTATCCTCTCTTCTCTCTTCCTCCTCCTTCGCCGCTCTGCAGAGCCAGGCCGGTGCGCGTGGGGCCGGCCATGGAGCATGTCCGGGTGGCGGTGGGGGTGGGCCACCGGGGAGCGTGGCCAGGGGGCGGGGACGGTGGGCCACCGGTGAGCGTGGCATGGGGGCGGGGACCGACGGCGCGGGCAACTTGGCCGGGAGCGTGAGAGTGTGAGTGTGAGTGTGTGGGTGTGGGTGTGGGTGTGAGTGTGAGTGTGGGTGTGGGTGTGACTGTGGGTGTGGGTGGGACCTATGTTACTGCAAGTTAGCAAGATGTACACACCTATTATATTTGAAGCTTTTCAAGGTGAATATGAAAGGTCCATGGCAGCATGCATTACGGCGTTGGAAGGCAACAGTGAATATCTTGTCTCAATATATCATGAAGATTTTAGATATGAGAAGGAGTACAAAGTCATTGGTGATCCTCTACAACAAACTAGTACATGCAGCTGTGGTCAATTCAACAGAATTGGAATATTGTGCAGCCATGCTATAAAAGTCCTTGATTTGATGAATATCAAATCTCTCCCTACTCAATATGTATTGAAACGATGGACAAAAGAAGCACGTAGTGGAGTAGTACAAGATAACCAAGGTCGAAATATAATAGAGAACCAAAGGTTAGATGAGACACTTCAGTACAAATCTATGACTCGCAAATTTCTTAGCTTGGCACAACGAGCTGCTAGCCCTGTGTATGACGGCCTACATGGGGGCGCACTTGATGCGTCGACTATGAGCTATAGCCCCAACCTCTGGGAGGGCCACACCTCTGTGCCACGACGAGGGTAGGGAGGCGGATGGTGTGGGTCGGAGCACCGTGGCGGCGACGGCGGTGGCGGAGCGCATCTGCGGCTGCGACGGCGGAGATGACGGCACAAGGGAAAAGAAACGGTCGTTTCTATTTATTTGCGTTGTGGGCTGTAATAGGCCGGTCAAACTGGCCTGCTACGTAACTTTATTGGGGCTGCCGTTGGATCCTCAACAATTGGCTGAGATTTGGTGACTGCGTAGCGCCGTCGGTGGGAGCGACTGCAGAGGATTTCGTTCCCCGCGCGGGGGGATTCTTTTCGCTCGCTCGCTCCCTCCCTCCTGCCCACCTGCGCGCCGCTAGGGTTCACCGCGTGCCGCCGGGGCTTCCCTCGTCCGCCGCCCACGCGCGGCGCCAGGTCGCCCGCCACCCTATCCACGCCTCCCCTGCCGCCCGCGTGGACGCTCGCGTCGCCGGCGCACCCCAAGTGGCGTCGCGGCCAGGCCAAGACGCGCCCCATTCCCTGCGCGGCCACGCCGCCCCAGTGCCCCACCCGATTGGAGTTCTTTGCTTCAACTCAGAGCTGAGGTGATTAGAAATCAAATCCCTCCCTTTGTAATTTTGCAAGTCTAAGATCATGACATCATCGGTTGCTATCTAAGCTCATCTGAATGTTTTGTATTGTTCATCCAAATATCTTTCCATTGATAGCTTGACATATAGCAAGACACTTGAAGTATTGGGTGACAATTTATCCCTTAATGGAATCAATAAGGCATAAGCATTAGTTTTAAACTTCTGACCTCACCAGTCATTCCATTTCACATGAAAACCTTTTTGAGTTCATTGTAGCTACCTTAGGTCTATGCAAGATTGCAAGAATATCTCTTAATGCAATGACACGCAGCTCCCCTTTGCATTTGAAATATGGGAAGAGTAGATTGCCGACAAGTAGTTTTACTAAATCTGAATGCATATATCAGATGGTTAAGATGGTCTAGAACATGCGCACAACAATGCAACTTACTTAGGAATCTGTATGGACTAGCTTAAGCTAGAGTTGTGGAATGCTAGGTTAAATCAAGGCCAAGGCATCTAGCTTAATTCCAGGTCTTTCCTACAAGCACAATCCCCCTTTCTACTAAACTGCAAGGTAGCTAACTTGAGGCAAGAACATATGCAATTGTTTACGTGTTGTGTTTACTTTCAAACAATGCTTGAATAAGTCAGTTCATCAATCGAAAACATGATCCAAATATGCATCATCGTATTGTGTGAAAGGCAAAAAGGGCCTTCAAGGTATGTATCTTGAAACATAGTGCCAATCAGCAACACTCAAATACTCCAGAGGAGACAACAGTTCGAAATATTTTGTGAAATAAAGGCCAACAACATCGCATATTTGGGTACTCTTTATTAGCAGTCTAGTACTCTGGTATGCATAAAAAGACAAATTAAATACTCTATGTGGAAATAGCACAAGTTCATCAATTAAATACTCTGGCAAAAGAATATTTGAAAAGACATCAGTTTTAATATTCATCAAGTTTGAACCACAATTAAGGATCATAGAAAACAAATAGATAGGTCATAATTTTGAGTGCTCAAGACAGAAATTGCATGGAACTTCACTAAACCATGAGGGCATGGGTGTGGCAACATGCAGAATCAATACCTACACAAGTTGATTGTTGTACCTTATGTTTGAGGGTCGTCAACAAACTTTTCAAGGCAATCAACAAAATTTGTGGCATTGAACGGGTCACCACCAATACCTACACAAGTTGAGTCGCCCCAAGCCTACAAAATGTTGTTTGAAACACACATCAACAAAAATCAAACATGCATTAACCAAACAATTACCTGATTAGGTTCACACATACAAAAAATAATAATAATAGACATACCGCTTCATATGTCAAGATACCGCCACGGGTCCATGTCCTCCATTAATAGCTTTATCTTGCGCCATATCTCATACTTGTTCTTGCTTTATCTCTTTGCGGGATGGGTCGCAAGAAGGTGGTTCACCCGAAGATGAGTCGGGTAATGGAGATGCTTCTCGCCTCGCCCCAAGAGAGGCGAAGCAGCCCATGCTAAACCTCCACGCAACAAGCGCAAGGTGTCGATGGGGCGTGGCAAGAACTCCTTCCGCATAAGCGGCGGATGACTTGTACTTGCCCAATGTGGATGTCGAGTTGGTTCCTGTGACTGAGCAATTGTTCACCCATCAGGCGATCTGCATTTTATGGATGACGTTCATCCGCCTCACCCTAAGGACTATTTTAGCAACCAAGGAGAGGTCTTTGGCAAAAGGTTTGAATGTCCATCTCAATCTCGAGATGCTGATTTTCGTGATCCTCGCTTTGGGATCGTCTTTCAATTTGGACTACTATGATTCAGTGATCCTTTCCAAGAGTCGACCCGGTGGTTTTATAGAAGTACATTGATTGGGATCATTGTGTCAAATTGGGTGATCCTGAGATGACTAGAGCTCTTGAAATGTTGGAAAGGCGTAATTTCAAGAATCTCATGACCATGCAGTATCCGTGGAGCAATGAGGTCATTGCACGGTTCTTTGCTACTGTTTGGTATGAGAAGGCCACAGCTGATCATTATGGTTATATGCATTTCTCTATTGAAGGTCAGCCCTATTATGTCTCTTATGCTCGCTTTGGCAAAATTCTAGGATTTGAGTTTGATGACATAGACAAACATCGGCTTAATTGCAACCCTCACCGTGACATTGATCTCTCTTTTGCTTACAATGAGGATGCTACTGTCGATGACTTCTACACCGTCAACAACATGAGAAAGGTTTATCGCTATTTTAATTTGTTGGTCCGGCAAACTTTGGTTCCCAAGATTGGTGGTGCTTGATGATTTTATCTTCTATGGGTCCCTTCTTGAAAGTTTTTCGGGAGGGTACTTGAGGAAGATTTCAGTGCTTTGGCTTCATTTATAGGCGATTTAGTTGACATCTTGGGATCCTAAGAAGTCCTGTACTCATGCTCCCTATATCATGAAGATGATTGAGGTAGTCACTCGAAGGAGTTCATCAAAGAAGTGAGCCATGAGCCTTATCGACTGTGAGAATTAGTGAGAGCAAACAAAGAGGAGAGGCCGCAAGCCCGGTCAACCTCGGCCTTAGTCTGCGTGCCTTTGCCTTCCTCACTGTGCCACCACAGTGCAGCTTATCCTCAAGAGGCGTCCAAGGTCTTCTCTTGCAGGGTATCGCTCTGTGTTTGGGATGTCCATGGCCATCTATGAGGCCAACAGAGAGCACCACATGTTTGTCCAGGAGGAGCTTCACCGCGCCGAGGTCCAGCGCAAGATGATTGCCGAAACACGTAGGTGTGACTTTGTCCCCGATTAGTCCTCTACCTCCCCTCGGCAGCCCGAATGGTGGAATCCGTTGTTTCATAGTCTTTGTGCAGCCACAGCAGAACCACGATTTGACACCGACGAGCGCCCACAGGCCCTCATCCCATGTTCACAGGGGTGTTGGTGGCAGCTCGTCCTCTGGATGGGCTTCCGCCACCTATGGTATAGCTGGTCACTTCTTCCCCTGCCTTGACGTTCTATACTCCGCCTCCTATCCTTCTACTTCCGGTGGACAGCAGCCCGTGAGACCCAGGGAGGATGACGGTGTCAACCCTTCTACTTCCGGTGGGCAGCCCAGTGAGACCTGTGGATGACGGTGTCAACCCTTCTACTTCGGTGGACAGCGGCCCGCGAGACCCGAGGAGGATGAGCGGTGTCAACCACGATGAGTGAGGCACACGTGTTCTTCAATGACATCTTTCTTTTTGGTGCTTGGCGCTTGAGGGGAGAAAATATATGTTTGCCTCATTTATCTATATGCTATTTATGTATGGACCTTGGACTTGTATCATGATCTATATCTCTTGTTGACTTCTATCTATATTTTGGGCTTGTATGACTATATATTGTGATGAACTATGTGTGATTTTTAGTTGGTATTTAATGGTTGTAAGGACATGTTAATGTTAGTTTGCTTATCTAATATCATATCACTTGTGATGGTGTATGCCTTCATTTATTTGTTGTGTGATATTCATGTCATATGCATCACGATTATTTTTGTGACACCTTTGCACACCTAGGAAAGCATGCATGTATATGATTTATTTTCTAGCACTTTCACTAAAATTGTGCATATATATGTGGCCTTTTATGCCAAATTGTAGATTGAAAACATATATGCATATATTTAGGGGGAGCTTGTCATATCCAAAGTGTCAAATTGTGAGCTTTATATGTGTTGTTATCAATCACCAAAAAGAGGGAGTTTGTAAGTGCAACAAATCATATTTGTGAGTTTTGGTGAATATAATGACAAAGCAATAAAGAGCTAAGGATGTTTCGTGAGATTTTCATTTAATCATCGATGTGAAAAGTCCAAATGAGAAATGGGAACCCTCAATTATTACTTCAAAGCTAGTAAGTCATGCTTCAACTTGAGATAATTTCATTTTATTTTAACTTCTCTTGATCAGTGATAGGATGCCGTACTGTACAGAGGCCGGGATCGAAATTATATCACTTGCAGGTGTCCTAAGTGCTCAAAAGATCAATTCTATTTTCTCTAGACACCTTCCTAAAATCATCCTTGACTTATATTTTCTGGTTCAAGCTAGCTTAAAAATTCTTCTCAGCCAAAAATTCCTTTTCCTTCAACAAGAATTTTCGAAAGCCTACTCCTTTGAAATTTCTTGCTTAGCCTCCTTAAATTTCCAGAGCACCCCTCTCTGTTGAAGACCGCAAATTAACTGGAATTTTATCCCTCCCAAACAAGAAATTCAACAAGAATTTTCGAAAGCCTACTTCTTTGAAATTTCGTGCTGAGCCTACTTAAATTTCCAGAGAACCCCTCTCTGTTGAAGACCGCAAATTAACTGGAATTTTATCCCTCCCAAGCAGAAAATTCCAGTGCGGTAGTCTTCCTGGTTCGCTGTCTTATATTCATTTTGGCAATGCCCTTCGTCCCGGCCTTCTCACTTGACAAGCGTCATGCTACGGCCTCCTTTACCGTTGCCGTGCTGCTACAGAGCCTCTGTTGCTAGCTAGCTACTCCCGCTTAATTTTATCCTCTCTGTGTTTATTTATGATGAAAAACACTGTTGCGTGGTAACGACCGAACTAGTTCAACGGCATTTTAATAGAGTTCGTGGCATTATCTCTGCGAGTATATCTACTAAGTTACAGAATATATAGCTAATGAACATACAGTATGTTTATGCCAACTCCAACACCAATAATTTATTCCATATATATATAGTTATTAATTACTCAGTTCTAGAATTTTACACCAGAAAGCAACCAACTGCAAGAGTTAAACATATACATCCACATGCTAGCTCCTATCTCTACCAAGTATATATATCATATATATCAGATTCCATTTGCTCGAATTTCAGCACCAGCAAATTAAGCAGTTGAGGAGCTCACCTGCACAAATAAACAACAAGTTAAGCAGTTTGCTAAATCACCTTGGTCTAAAAAAATCACAGGGCATATTCAAAACTCACATTAGCATTATTTTGTGTGTACTTGCCGATTTTGGCGTCTTTTTGCCATGGGGCCATCCTCCTTATGACCATCTCTTAGGTATGGTGTTAGTTCGCTCGCCAAAATCTTAGGGAGGATGGAAGTATCGAAAGGAGGGATTTCATTAGATTGATAATTGAACTCTTCCTCCACTTGATTTTCAACTCCGACAACCCGCTTCTTCCCAGGGAGAACCACTTGTCGTCTCTTGTTTCTAGTGTCACGCACATAGAAGACTTGGAAAACCTGACTTGTGAGTACAAATAGAAGCTAGATCGAGTAATTAAGCACGAGCACACACCCTGTTGCATAGACCGAGATAGAATTAAGCACACGGGTTCCATCACGCAGTTGTAATTTTATCATGGTCACACAATCCCAAAAATTAAGTACAATGCTATTATTAGCAAATTTGGTCGCTGCTACCTTATCTATCGAGCTGAGATGAGCACACGCCCCAGGCAGGACCGACGCCTATGTGGTTGTTGTCGGTGGACGGACCGTATGCCAAGAAAGGAAGCCCCGGGATAGAGAGCAGAGCTGAGCTAAAGTGGACCAGATTTGGCCAGTCGGTGGCCTCAGCTCCACCCTCAGCGGACCAGATTTGGCTTTATTTTCTTCACATATCACAATGAATTAATTAGCTGAATCACCTGCCATTCATCAACCGGGCCGGGTCAGCTCAGGAGTTCGGACACCTGCAAGTAAACATCGATCGATTCGCTGTCTATACAAGCTATATGTCGTGCTAACTTGACAAATTAATAGAGAGCATGCACAACATGCATGGCATGTGGTAGTAGTGTGCCAATGGAAGTACCTTTATACTCTACTGCTCGCTGATCTGTACATGCTCCAATGTCAAGGATCGTTCAAGGAGTTAATATTAATACCACCAGATCCAAGGTTTAGGTAGGCCCTGCCCATTCGAATTAAGAAACATATTAATACCAAAGATGAAAAGAACAGATCCCGCTGCGTACTGTACTGGGTTAATTAGAAGTCTCAGATCGAGGTCAAGAATATATGTTTGCAATTAACCTCCACTAATAAAAGCCAGCCACATCATCACGATCCATTTCTCGCCACTTTCAAGATCAATGAGAGGGAAACAGAGTGAGTTTTTTTAGTTGAGCTTCAGTTTCTGAAAGGGCCAAATAATATAGATATGGCCGGTCAGGTTATTATCAAAAGCAAGAAAAGGCCAGGTAGATGTCTGGGTTTTAGGCATCTGACGTCACAACTTGCTCGAAACCTTCTCAATTTTTTATCATAGCATCTACATGCGATAACATGACGCCCCGACAAGTTTCGTGATTTTCGGACTTTGTTCGGATTTTATATGATTTAAAAACATTTTTCCCGCAAGTACCTCGTCATGTTACGTCAACAAGATTTCGAGCATCTTGTTGACGTAACATGACGAAACTTGCGGGAAAAGTGTATTTAAATTATATAAAATCCGAACGAAGTTCGAAAGTCACAAAACTTGTCTGGGAGTCGTGTTATCGCATGTAGAGGCTATGATAAAAAAATTAAGAAGGTTTCGAGCAAGTTACGACGTCGGATGCCTAAAACCCAGACATCTCCGCATGTGATCACTTGTCGAGGCATGCGAAGATATCTGGGTTTTAGGCATCCGATATCGCAACTTGCTCGAAACCTTCTCGATTTTTTATCATAGCCTCTACAAGCGATAACACGACGCCCAGACAAGTTTCATGATTTTCGGACTTCGTTCAGATTTTATATAATTTAAAAACACTTTTCCCGCAAGTTATTCGTCATGTTACGTCAATAAGATGGTCGATATTTCATGCGAGTTCCTGGATAAGGCCTCAACATACACCAAATATCATTAATATAATTTTTTGAATTACCGAATTCCATTATTTCATGCACCTGCAGTTCAAATTCGAAGTATGTAAAAAAAATCAACGAAACAAAAAAAACTAACGAAATAAAACAAAAAAAGTCAAAATTGTCCCAAATTTGAACATGGAGTTTTAAACAATATGGGAAGGCCTCACAAAAAAAATGAGAAAAAAACGAAAAAAACAAAAATTCTTCCCCGAGTGCCTTCCCTGGCACTCGGGGAAGAGACCATTTCCCGAGTGCCAAGACAGGGCACTCAGGGAAGGCATCCTCTTCTCCGACCCCGAGTGCCCTCTTCTGACACTCGGGAAAGCGTATCTTCCTCGAGTGCCAGAGAAGACACTCGGGGAAGATTTTTTTTTTGAGTTTTAACCGCGTTGGCGGAGTGGACCGTCAAGTACCATATTTCTTTGCCGAGTGCCGATCTTCCTCGAGTGATGCACTCGGGGAAGAGGGTCTTTGCCGAGTGCTGCTCTTTACCGAGTGCCAGAATCTCTGCGGCACTCGGGAAAGCCTCTCTTTTCCGAGTATAATTCTTTCCCGAGTGTTCCACTCGGAGAAGATTCTCTTTTCCAAGTGTTCGATTTTTGACACTCGGGAAGCCAACGACACTCGGAGAATTTTACCTGCCGTAGTGAGCTGGGACCTACTGGCGACATGATCCTGTTCGGACCCATGCAGGTAGATCACTGTGCTGTGGTTTTGGCCCGTTGCGCAAGCGTCGGGTCCTGCCGACCGATCGAGACATAACGGGGCGTCGGGTCCTGCCGACCGGATGCATGCGATGCTCCAGGCGGCGTCCACACCACACACAAACGCATGGATCAGTGTGTCGTGTTCGTTGCATCTGTACGTAATCGAATTAAGCAACGTGTCGACAGCAACTGATCATCAATCGATCCGTCACTGATTGCACTGCCAGTGCCAGATGCCCCATTTAATTTGTGCCTAATCACTAATTATGGTGCCGATCGAGAGATAATGCATGCATGCAACCCGTCTAGCTAGTATAGCTATAGCCTGCTGTCTGCTAGCTAGCTTTGGCTGCCTTACGGGCGGTTGCAGACTTGCAGTGCTGGCCGAATTTTTATTTTTTAGCCTTTTTTTTTAATTCACAAATATATTTCTGAAGGAAAGATTTTAAAATCTGGACCCTTAATTTGACGTCAGCGTCCCTGGCGTCAAGCTCTTGGGCTCGAAGCCAATATGGTCGTGACATGACAGGAAGCTCGGCACCAGTCACCCTGGCGCCAAGCTCGGCGACGCCAGTAACCCTGGCGCCGAGCCAATCTTACATATGGGCCCCAATCCTTTCTCCCTTCCTCTCCCTCTCTCTCTCTCTCGCTTTTCCTCGCCCGAGCAGTGAACCGCCGCCGCCGCCCGCACCCTCTCCCGCACTCGGCCGCCCGCGCCCGCGCGCCCTCTCCCTCGCCGCGCCGTGCCCCGCGTCCACACCGTGACCCACGGCCGTGGCTGCGCCGGACCGCCGCACCGCGCGTCCTCGCCTCGCCCGACGTGCTGCCCGCGCCCGTGGCCGCCTTGGCCACGCCCCGCCACGCCGGTGCCACGACCATGACCATGCCGCCCGCCACCGCCGGCCTCGGCCGCGCTCGCCGTCCCGCCTGCGCCCGCCGAGCCGGCCTCGCCGCGCGGAGCGCCGGGATCCCTCGCCCGCCGCACGCCACCGCCGGCCCCGGCACCTGCAGCGCCCGGCCGTGCCACCACCGGCCCAGCTCATCGGCAGGACCCACGCCCGGTGTCCGCCGCGACTCCGTCGACGTCCGCGACTCCGTCGTCGGATAGGTAAAAATTGTGAATTTACAATGTGCGTACTTAGTTAGCTTTGATTGTAGTGTAGAAGTTTTGGCATTTATTATTTACTAGTTAATGTGGTGACTCAGGTAGTTGATTTAGTTAGTGATCTAGTGAGATATATATGTAGATAGATAGAAACATATATACATAGTTACATTGATATAGTTAGATAGCTACTTAGGTAGGTAGTTGCATATTTAGTTAACTAAATATGACCTAGCTATTTAATTAGTACACTGTATCTATATATGTAGTTATTATCTTATTTACTTAGTTTGTAGTTAGAAAGTACTTGTTAGGTACTATCTATCGTCTAATTTGGAATAAAGGACATGTGTTTTGTTATGTGTTTAAACTAGATGGACAACCTAGTGACCATATATCATGGAGGCACCGTTGAATACGATCGCTATGGATATATTGAGTTTGTTGACATACAAAGCGTGCCTATGCTATTCAATAATAGGCCTTCATTTAGTGAGATGGTTGCAAAGGCTCGGGAGGAGCTGCATTGTCTTAGAGATGATGGCATTGCAGTTGAGGGTGTACTGCACCTAGGTTCTCCTCCCAACATCCTCAGGCGAATGATCCCAATTGGGTGTGCGGATCAGTGGGAGAACTATGTGAGATCGGCTATGAAGAGCCAGCTGCAATGTTTGGACGTGGTTGTGCGTCGGGTGTTAATTGATCCCATCCCTCATGGGTTTTCCCCACCAATGGGTTAGCAGACACACATCGATCCTCCCATCCCGGAACCTGATATGGATGTGTTGGTTGCACTACGGTTCCCGATGCTCAATCTGCCCCTAATGCGGTAGTTGGAGATGCTTGTCAGACTCATGTTGTTGTGGCAGATCCTCCTCATGAGATCTCTTTGACACAGAATCATCCGAGTAAGTGTCTTAATCGCATGGTTATTGGAAGCTTACCCCCTTCCTTACATCCATTTTTTCATTCTTTTCTCATTTCTCTACTTATGTTGCAGGAGACATTCTTGAGAATGTGGATGTGCTCCCTGTTGCTGCGCAAGTGTACTTTGGAGATGGATTCCGTGGCTCCAATAGTGTTGAAATTATGCATAATTCGGAGCCATATGAGATGGCAATGGCTCTTGATTCTGATGATGATCGCCCTGTTAGAGAGCTAATAGAGAGTGATGTTGAGATGTTGAGGCGTATCTTTCCCGGCCGCCGTGATCCAAGAGTTCACGAGTTCAGCGATCTTGCTCATTCCAATCAGGCATGTGCAGAAGAACATGATGATGAGCTCCTAGAAGCTCCTGAGGCCGGCCCTAACATGGTAATTGAGAATGGGAGGGTGTTCAATAACCTCCCTGTATTGAAGAGATGGTTGCAGGCGTTTGTAGTGATACGAAAGAGACCTTACAAGGTCTTGCATTCATATGCGGAGCGCCGTTACATAGTTGTGTATGACAAGGAATGCTGCCCATAAAGGGTTTGTGCAAGAAAACAAACGGTCACTGGAAAGTGGAAGATCACAAAAGTTGTCGGGCCACACAATTGTGCTGACCATGAGCTGACACTGAGGCATCGGCAATTGACATCTACCCTCATTGCCAAGCGGTTGATGGGAATATTGCAGGGAGAACCGAACATGAAGGTGAGGACAATTATCAGGACCGTTGAGGCGTTGTATGGAGGTTATGTGATAACTTATGGTAAAGCTTGGAGGGCTAAGCAGCGAGCGTGGAAGATGATATATGGAGACTGGGAGGATGGGTATGAGCATATGGTGCTCTGTTCCTAGTGCTCTGTTCAAACGAAAAATTATATCATATATGTCTTAGCAAAAGAAATAAAATACGATTTCATGTTTACCACAAAAATAACCAACCTCATCATAGTCAACCATATGGCCACAGTAATGGCCTATTCCAAGCTCCAAAGGGACTAGGTCATAGTTGAATTTAACACCACATTCGCACATGACAAGGGGTGCTTTGTAAATTACCCTTTCTTTCTTCTTTTTCTTAACCTTTCGTGGTTCTTCCGGCCATTGGTTCTTAGGACCATACAACCACTTCTTGAAACGACACTTCGCCATTGAAAACACCTAAATAAGGTGACATTAGTACACACACATAGAGCTAAACATTTAAACAGATACACTTTCCACTTACTTCGTATTTGTTCAGACACACAAACTCTAGCGTATTCTCATGGTTTATCACGGTTCGATCTCCGCATTCGCACAGAGGATGTTCCTCGAGTCGTCTAACTGTGGCTAGGTGCTTCTCCTTAGCCGTCATTGGCGGGGGGTTAGGGGGGTGGAACCCACCGCTTGAAGTGCTCACGTGGATGTCTCCCTCTAAACCAATCGTCGAAAAGGAGATACCTAAGGTCAAACTTGTCTGCACCGTCGATCCACTGAAAGAAAAAGCACCTCTCACTACTAGAGAATAGACTTTAGAACGATGTCCTAATTTGGTATTAGCCTCGGTATTTTTTGTCCCCGGGACTAAAGGTTCCTTTAGTTCTGGTTGGTAATACCAACCGGGACTAAAGGTTCCTGCCCAACGGTCGTCCGTGGGGCAGGGATCTTTAGTCCCGGCTGGTATTACCAACCGGGACTAAAGGTAGACCTTTAGTCCCAGTTGGTAATACCAGCCGGGACTAAAGCTTTTAGTCTCGGTTTGGCCCCCTAACCGGCACTAGTAGAGAAAGTTGCTTCGGACCGCGTTTGTTTATTTATTACGTACTGTACTGCTATAATCTCCGGATGTTAATCGCGTTGCGTGCATGCATTGGCCGCATTAATTAGGCCTCTAGCTTGATCAAGCAGCAGTACCATCATTGGGACGATCGACTGTACTATACTTTTCAGCTTTTGCACGTAGGGTCCGATGGACCAAATCAATTAGTCCCGACTGGTATTACGAACCGGGACTAAAGGTATAGCTTTAGTTCCGGTTGGTATTATCAGCCGGGACTAAAGGTCTTTAAGTCCCGGGCGTTTACAGGAGCCTCGATGGGCCGGCCCAGTACGCAATATGCTAGAATTACTGGCCAGTTCCACCTATTAGCACCACCTCGCTTGCTCAGAAGAGTGAAAGCTAACTTAAAAGCTCAGCTCTCGAACCATGCAGCACGAACTTGAACAAGAATGTACCACTGATCCTTGACTAAAGGTCCTTCGTACTATAGTTTATACAAAATGTTGAACATTATAAGGCTGTGTTTAGTTGTAGGAATTTGGATTTTGGGGCTACTGTAGCACGTTCATTTTTATTTGGCAAATAGTATTCAAACATGGACTAATTAGGCTCAAAACGTTCGTCTCGCAATTTCCCACCAAACTGTGCAATTAGTTTTTCTTTTCGTCTACATTTAATGCTCCATGCACGGGCCGTAAACATTCGATGTGACAAGTACTGTAGCAAATTTTTGAAAGTTGGGGTGGAACTAAACAAGGGCTAAACGTACGTATATTCTAGCAGCGTAGAAAAATAGAAATAGAAACAAAAAACCTGGTAGCAGCGTGAAAATAGAAAAAAGAAAAATATAAATAGAAACAAAAAAACCTAGTAGCAGCGTGAAAATAGAAAATAAAAGGAAAATAGAAATATAAACAAAAAAAAGAAAAACAAAATGAACGTTTAGTCCTGGTTGGGGTTACCAACTGGGACTAAAGGGTGCGGCCACGTTTGCTCGGCTGGATGGCCTTTAGTCCCGGTTGGTAACACCAACCGGGACTAAAGGTTCCCTCTTTAGTCCAGGCTCGATGACCCGGGACTGAAGGTTCCACCTTTAGTCCCGGGATCGTTGTCCCGGCGTGGTAACCAGGACTAAAGGCCGTTACCGCCCGGGACAACAAGGCCATCCTGTAGTAGTGTCTTATGGTCCTACACAACGAGACGCCAACAAAGTATTAGTAGCATACTTACACAAATAAAGAAAAAAAGATAGTGGAAACAATTTCTTACATTAAAACGACTGCATGTGTAGAAGCAACGCGCCGCTGTGTCCGGATGTTTCGATTGAAACACGTGGGTCGGGAAACCACAGTCACAGTTAGGGACATGGAGGTCAGGAGGGACGGGGGCATCTTTGCTAGATGTGTCGGGGTATAATTCTCGAGGACGACCCCGTTTTCGCCAAAACTGCTCCCGATACATTTCTTGCATCTACCAAAACGGATGTAATTTAACAAATAAAAATCAAAACATCACAAATTAATATCAATGAGAACCATAACTACAATACAACCAATTTCGTTTTAAGAACCGAAAGCAATTAACATTAAACCCTAAACCTAGGGTTTTCCATTTGATGCACAATAATGAACCCATAACATAACTACATGCGCTGCGGTTACCTAGGTTTGCTAGCTTTTCCACGCCTTGGTATCATCCTACGGTTATATAATACAAATATTGAGGGATAGAATAAAACCCTAAGTAATGACGATTCTTAGGTTGAAAAATCCGACTAATATATACCGAATCGATACGAAAAAAACTAGGAGGGGAGCGAGGATACCCTGCTCTTGAAGATCTAGGGATCAAATCAAAGTTTTCAAGGTCCAATATGCCGATTCGTGAGGTAGGACGAAGTGGGGAGAGAAAAATCTCGAGAGGGAGGAGAAAGAAGAAAAAGAAGGCTCAGGCAGGAAGGTTGGGGCCGGGGTTAAAACACAAGCTCGACGCCAATCACGCTGGCGTCGAGCTCGGCGTCAGGATCTACGGCGCCGAGCTTCCTGCCATGTCACCGCCACGTTTGCTTCGAGCCCAAAAGCTCGTGTAAGCTCGGTGTCAGCAACGATGGCGCCGAGCTAAGGGTCCAGATTTTAAAATCTTTCCTCCAGGGACATATTTGTGAATTTTGTTTAAAAATGGCTAAAAATAAAAAAAAAATTCGGCAGTGCAGGCCATGGCGCCATGCATCCCGTTCCCGTGTCCCGTTCTCTGTACCTTCCGCTGCATGCCAGCGCCGCTCGTTGTTGCCAAAGCGAGCTAGCTAGCACACCAATAATGCATGCATGCATGCATGGAGCTAGCGATCGTCCGATCGATCGAAACTAAACCAATCCATGCATCCATGCATCGATCCATACCATCCATCGAGGCATCGAGCAGCGTCGTCCCATCAGCATCGTCAGGCGGCCGGCCGGCCATGCATCCAGAAACAAATAGAGAGATGGATCGATGCGTGGATGGATATGGACCCATATCCATCCATTGGGCCGGCTTATCTAGTCAGCCTTTAATTTCCTTCCCTTAATCTCGTGTCCTAATGCAACCAAGACATGCAGGGCCTGCCTTGTGTGCCTCCGTCCTCTGGCCCTACGTACGATCATCCTCAGGTAGTCAGGTCTTGCGCATGCACACGACAAACCTGTGGCCTCACCAGGCGACCCCTCGTTCATATGTTTAAAAATAATATGATCAGGTTTGTCGTTTTTGTTTCGAGAGGCCGGACAAGCTTTGTTTGTCGTCTTCTACGATCGTCGCTGCATTCCATATATCTGTCTTAAGTTTTATATATAGGGCCTTGTTTAAATTGAAAAAAATTTCAACCCGATGAATAGTAGCACTTTCGTTTTATTTGGTAAATATTGTCCAATCGTGAACCAACTAAGCTCAAAAGATTCATCTCGTGATTTCCAACTAAACTGTGCAATTAGTTATTTTTTTTACCTACATTTAATGCTTCATGCAAACGGCTAAAAATTGATGTGATGGAGAGAGAGTGAAAAAACTTAGAATTTTGAGGGTATCTAAACAAGGCCTAGATAAACATATTGATAGTAATTTCTAACAAATAATGGGAATGCAGTGCTACCTATATTTTTCCTCGGTAGTCATGTTAGAAGAAAAAAACTTAAATACTACATTTTTTAAAAAAAATGAAAGGGTAAAGTTTGTTTTATGTTATCTTTTATTAGACTACTAGGGGTTATTTACTTATCTTATATTATCTTTTATAGTGGTAGAGTCGTGTGTATTTAGATGTGCATTTACATGGTTATTTTAAAGGGTAAAGTACATATTGTGTGTGCGTGTGTGTGTGTTGTGTTACCAAATGATGAATAGAGAGAAATGCGCAAATTAATTAAGATAAGAAATCTTTATTTACTGTAGGTGTACTCTAAATTTATCCACAAACTTCTACTAAACTTGGCTGTTTGTATGGTATTATTAAATTTATAATATGAGTTGGATTAACTATTTAATTCTCTAGTAGGATTAATTGGTCAGCTTGTCAATTCCATGCTTTCGGTGCTTGACTGTACACCTACATATGTCTAGACGGTCTATATGATTTGATGTATTCATGCATTATTAGAACTACTAGATTAACTTGGTTCTCTTTCTTTATTAATCAATGGCACATCAAGATTTCGTCAGAATCCGGAGGCAGGGGAGGCTCATTTCTGCTGACGGATGCACAAGCGATAGTTAAACGCGCGCCTTTGACACGAGACGCGGCCGCCGGCGAATTGTTTCGTTTGAATAATGCCACACATCGTTTATTTTGAATAATACTCCTACATGCATAAAGCAGGGACCCGGTGTTCCTGTAAAGCCTTGGCAGGTTCTGCTCCACTCCACGTCGTCGTCAGCATATCATTGCAGGCTCACAATCTGGCTGCATGCATAAATGATAAGGAGTAATATATACTTTGTACACGCAATGTACTTGCATGCGATGCATGAATATATGCCGCCTTCAAAACAAAAGGGCCGGGCGGGCCGGGCCGGGCCTACGATGTAGTATAAAGTTTATGAACAAATTAAAAAGGCCTAAGGCCTAACAATATTTATGAACCGTTTAAACAACTCAGCATATCGATCGGCTTCTCCACCAGTTTCGGGAGCCGTTTGGAGCCGTTTTCTGCCAAACGAGGTAAAGTGAAATAGCTTCACTGGTGAAGCCCCTAAAAACATGCTATCACAATAATTTAGGGTGGGATTGAGCCAAAAAAAATAGTTTCTTCCGGCTCCTCCTCGAGGCCCCATATATAATTGATCTGGGCCTTCTATCTCGTCGTAGCTAGCTTGTTAATGCTAGTAGTAGCATGCATGCAGCCGAGTTAGTAGGCCTGTAGCTGCTAGATGGGCCGGGGTAGCAGCGTGTGCTGTTTTAAGGGAGCTGATTGCTTTCTCCTGTATGTGCGTCCAGTGCATTAGCTATAATAATTTTCTCGGCCGGTCAGATCATCAGTAACTTAAATTGCATGTCTTATCTATATCTAATCTGGTGTCGAATGCATATGCTTTATTTCAATGATCTATCAGTACTGCTAGATCCGACACACACACAACCCCGATGGGAACAGCCAAACTAACCGTCGACAAGCTATATATATTTATATTTATGTATTTTGTCCATAACTAATTCCATCGATCAGTCTGACTGATATACGACAGTAGTCCCGGCATTCAGCTCAGGTAGGTAAGGTAGCTCCACGTCGAGAGCATCTGGTCACCGATCGAGATCACGGATCACGTACACCCCATGCCAGCTCTTGTCCCGTCACAGACCGTTGCATCATGCGCTTCAGCGAAGACATATTACTATATACTAGCTATATCCAGCGGATTCAGGAAATATTTTAGAGGGGGCTGAACAACATTGCTACTGGATCTTAAGTCTCAGCCCCCCCTACACTATAGAACTTTGTCTAAACATTGATAGGGGTTCTACAGTAATTTGCACTGATTCGGTATGGGTAGGGGGGGCTTGAGCCCCCCCCCCCCACTGCTGGATCCGCCCCTGGATTTTGAAAAAAAAATGAAATTTGAAAAGGAGACGTACGCACTTAAAATAAAGCTAGATGTACGTACGCAAGCACCTGAAATACCGGGAAAGGCCGGCGCCTTCGTGACGACGACAGCTCGATCGTGACATGCATGCGGTTGCAGATGCAGCACGACGACAGCAGTGTACGAAATGAAATTATGAACACTTTTACTAGTCAATAGTCATCGTCAGGCATTATTTGGCGGCCTGGCTAGCTAATCAGCGTACTAAACAAGACCACTTACTTTAATCAATCCTCTAGCTCTAGGCAATCATTAGTGGTAGGGCTCGATCGGTTGCATACTGCTTGCATACAAATTAACTTGCAAAGAACTAACCCGGCCGATCGATATATCCATCGTAAACCAATGATGCAACATGGCAACATGCAAAGCAATGCATGCACTTGTGGCAGTGTACATCTTCTCTGAACATTGCACTAAGAGCTAGTGGTATAGGTCTAGCTCTCTCTAGCTAGCTAGTCCTGCACACAGGACACACACCATGGGTCCATGGCCATGCATCCAAGTCGCCAGTTGTCATGCACATATAAGATAGTCTACGTGTAGGTAGGCTTAGCTTAGCTTTGCGTTGGGTTCGTTCGCCATGGCATCCTTTTCGATCGGCCCTCGGCCGTGATATGATCGAACAACGCACCAGCAGCAGCAGGACTGTCGTGCAACAACTCCTGCACACAACAGGGCCAAGGCGTCAGGGCCACTGGCATTTCCCGGCCCGGACGAGACGAATGAGCAGTGCGTGCATGGCCCATCAGGTGAGGGGCCCGGCCCGGGACTGCTCACGGCAAGCCGCTCGCAACGGCCGCCGGCCGGCCGGTCCAATAGACCAATATACTGTATGGTGATAGTGTGCTGTGTGCATGTAGTGTAGTCTGTAGCTAGTGGTCATGTTGTCGTTCAGACGTTTGTTGATCAATATATATATATAAAATAATGCTGTTATTATTAATTTGGACATGCATGCTCTTGTTAGCCTTCCTTCTTCACGTGTCCCAAAAGTCATACGGATATGATATACACAGATATAGACATTCATGTCCCGGCCACTGTGTTAATAAGTTAATTTGTTTGTTCCAATCACTTGGACCTCACATCATCCCATATACCTATAGAACAATAATATCTAGAGCTGATCCAAGCAAGGCATGTAAATTGTAGAGCTAGCTAGCACAGACAGCACCAATCTTTTCCGTGGGTATATATATTTACGTATGAAACCTTTGTTTTAGTGTCAACAGTTTCATCATGCAGATCGATCGGTGTCCTTTTTCTAAAACAAAAAAAATAGATACAGTATATAGATGCAAAGTTGCTATCATCACAACGAATAAAAATTGTTCGCTCCACAAATACGAACATCATGCATATATAATGCATGCATGCAGTGTAGGACCGACGACGACGTCTAAAAAACACGAGTATGTATATGCCTGTCAGCCTGTGAGCTGCTGTGTGACGTTACGTACGCAGCTGCAGGCACGTCGTGATCAGAGCGCGTAGGCCGGCCGTGTCCCTCTCTTCCGGTCTCCCCAGTCCCCAGGCCGTCCAAAGCGCTGCGGTGCGTGATGCAACAATGCAAGATCGAGGCAGAATAATAGGCCAACAAGCTACTCGACCGACAGCACCTAACTCATCATGCAATCGTTATGGCCCTTATATCGATCGAGCTATATATATCTAAGACATTGCACTAAACTAGCAGCTAGCTATAGCTAGGGCGGTGCAGCAAGTGTGAGTGTGCTCGGCAATCAGCAGGCAGCTAATGACAGGCGAATGAAGAGCCAATCATGCAGGCAAACGTAAGCCCAAGGCCACGCACGGTGTCGCTGACACTTGAGCTCAATTCCGGCCGTAGGTACAGCGAGAGAAAATGCAGCGACGACTTGTTGGGTGCCGGCGGCCGGGCGGGAAACTGCCAAAGCGGAGCCGAGTCGGGAGCCCCGAAAACCCGGTCCGGTGCTGAGTTTTTTCGTGCTTGTTTCCGGCAGGTTCAGATCAGTCGTCGATGACGACGACGGACGGACAGAGATAGCCAGATATGGCAGCCGCAGGCGGCAGCTTGGATTGGATCGGCCACAGCCCTCAGGCCTCAGGTGCGCGGCCGCTTGCGCTGCGTGGAGTGGCCGACGTGCGCGCGCGCGCGCACCGTGCACCGGCCCGCGACCGCGCTACTGACCTCTCGTTATTATCGTGGCGGCTGGCCGGTCGGCGCCCGTGAATCGAGCGGAGGTGGGCTAGTTGGGCCTCCGAGGCCCATGGATAAACTTCCACGCATTAGAAAAATGGAAAAAAATCCATTTTGCCCCCCAACCCCCCCCCCCTCAGTTATCACAAAAGTCAGCTTTTCCTCCCTCAACTCTAAAACCAAAAATAGTTCTTTCCTCATCTCTCAAAACCGGTTACTTGACCTCCATCAGGCTGTTCGTTTGGCAGTGGCTTGTCGTAAACGATCGTAAATTTCCAGCCAGAATAGTATTTTTCTTTCACACAAACCAGCCAGCAGTACTTCTTCACGAACCAGCCAACCGAACATATTGATAGTAATTTCCCTTGGTGATTTTTCTTTTTTTTTCTTTTATGTTTATTTCGACTGTATCTTTGAAAAATCATAATAAAACACAGAAAAATAAGAAAATGGAAAATCTAATTGGGTTGGACTCCACATGAGTAGATCTCCACAATGAACATAATATACTATGCATTAGCACACAGTTTTTGTTGTAAGTTTATACCTATATTCTTCTATAATTAATTCATAGTTGCGGTTTCTCTAGTCCAATTCTGGAGAAATTCTTGTGGTGGGCTAATGTCGACGAAATCTGATCGGCAGTCTACCGAGGGGTATGCTCATGGTAGTAGATGAATCGGTAGAGGTGCGCGTGAGGAAACCGGATGGTGACACATAACGCAAGAGATAATGATTAGGCAGGTTCAGGCTGTCAGCTTAACGTAATACCCTACGTTCTGTGTCTTTGTGGATTACGTTGTGTATGATTAGATGAAAAACGAGGGGGTCCCTACCCGCCTTATATAGCCTAGAGGGTAGGGTTATAGATCGGTTGTTTCTATCATGATTGGTTTATAAGATAGGAAGTTACAGATATTACGGGATCTAGCATATCCGAGCGGGTTCCCTAGATCAACGAGGATCCTTACGTAGTCTTGCGAGGCACGCCGACCTATGCCGTGCCTCACGCGACATCGTCTTGTAAGCTGGGCCTCCACTATTAGCGCGACCTATGCACAACCTAGTGGGCTGGGCCTCCCCTAGCGGCTCAGCCCATGCACAACCCTATGGGCATCGGGGGTTATACCCCCACAGCTAGTCCCTAAGCACCTTGCATCCTCTGAGCAACACCATTCTGAGCTTGTCCGAGCTGATCAACACGTCGCTAATTGTCAGGAAGAGGCTTCTGACCTGTCTGACTGGGAGCCGAGGTGTTGAAAAAGATGTCCGAGCAATTAGTCAGGCGCTCGGACTGTTGGAGCGAGCATCCGAGCTGTTAGAATCAATGTTCGAGCTTTTCAATCGGGAGCCAAGCTCAGACTTATGCGAAGCCAAGGTTTGTCAGAAGGATGTAAGGAGCTTAAATTAAATTTTTTTGAAATCTTCAACTTGGACGAAGTGTGCCCACTTAGGTTCCGGGTGTCAAAGTTGGTCGCATGGCGTCCTTGACTTAGTTACCGTGGAGGAACTTAGACGTTTTGAAGAAATCTAAGTCAAAGAAATAAGCATATTCACCGCAAGGTGAAGTATGCCCACTTAGTCCCTGAGCCTAGCACTAGGTGAAGTAGTCTTGTGGTGCCAGGGTCCAAAGTAGTAATCTTAAGGTGCTGAACCCGTTCCTAGCTTAGCTGAGAAAAACAGTACAATCATCGCTAGATGACGTGTACACACGTAGTCCCCGAGCCTGCTAGAAGATTGCGAAGATATCTTGTAGCAGGGTCAGAAAAAATATCTTGCCATGAAAATCCAATTCCTTCAAAATACCCACGCGAAGATATCCCGTCAAGAATGTTGTGACAACCAAAAGGCCATTGGAATTGCTTCACATAGACATATTTGGACCGGTCACTTATATAATCCTTGGTGGTAACAAATATGGTTTCGTAATTGTTGATGATTATTCTTATTTCACTTGGGTATTCTTTTTGCGTGACAAGAGTGAAGTACATGGCATCTTCAAGAAGTTTACAAAAAGAGCCCAAAATAAGTTTGATGTCAAGATCAAGAGTTAGAAGTGACAATGGGACGGAGTTCAAGAACACCAACATTGAAGAGTTCCTTGATGAAGAAGGAATCAAGCATGAGTTCTCAGTTCCATACACTCCACACCAAAATGATGTTGTGGAGAGGAACAACCGAACACTCATTGAAGCGTAAGAGCAATGTTGGATGAATACAAGACTCCAACCAACTATTAGGCGGAAGCAGTTAGCACATCATGTCATGCTATCAACCACTTATATCTTCACAAGAAAAAGGACAAGATCGTCTACGAACTTCTAACCGGCAAAAACCTAAGGTGCACTACTTTAGAGTTTTTGGATCCAAGTGTTTCATACTTAACAAGAAATCCAAAAGCTCAAAGTTTGCACCAAAGGTTGATGAAGGTTTCATGCTTGGTTATGGTACTAATGAACATGGATATCGTGTTTTCAATAAAACCACCGGTTTGATTGAAATAGCGCTAGATGTGACTTTTGATGAACCCGTCAGCTCTCAAAAGGAGTAAGTCAATGTTGAGATTATGGATAATGAAGAAGCTCCACATAAAGCCATCAAGAAGCTTGCAATTGGTGAAGTAAAGCCCATCGAAAATGAAGATGATGACAATATTGTGCATGTTGATCTTGATCCAACCACTCATCATGTTTTATCCAATGAACATGGTGAAGCTTCTGCAACAAGAAATGATCAAGATGGGAGATCAAATGAAACACAAGGTCATTCTCATGAAGATGGTGTCAACAATATGCAAGCTCAACCTCAACTCCACAATGAAGAAAGAAGTGAAGACAACTCTCCAATCGATCATGACCATGATGATGAAGATGATGGCCCCATCCAAAGATCAACTCAAGTGCCACATCCTAGAGTGCATTAATCTATTCAACGGGGTCATCCCGTTGATAACATATTGGGGTGCATCCGACGAGGGGTAACGACATGTTCTCGTTTAGCAAGTTTTTGTGAACATTACTCGTTTGTTTCTCCTTTGGAACCTCATAGGATAGAAGAGGCACTTGATGATCCAGATTGGATGATAGCCATGCAAGAGGAGTTGAACAACTTCACTTGGAATGAAGTTTGGTCCTTAGTGAAAAGGCCCAAGCAAAATGTGATTGGAACCAAGTGGATGTTTCGCAACAAGCAAGATGAGAATGGTGTGTTGACAAGGAACAAGGCAAGGTTGGTGGCTCAAGGATTCACTCAAATTGAAGGCTTGGATTTTGGGAAAACCTATGCACTAGTGGCTAGGCTAGAATCGATTCGTATTCTACTTGCCTATGCCGCTCATCATGATTTCAAGCTATATTAAATGGACATGAAGAGTGTATTTCTCAATGGCTCCCTATCCGAGTTGGTGTATGTAGAGCAACCACCGGGCTTTGAAGACCCTAAGTATCCTAACCACGTCTACAAGCTCGACAAGGTGCTCTATGGGCTCAAACAAGCCCCTAGAGCTTGGTATGATTGCTTGAAGGATTTCCTACTCAAACAAGGGTTTGAGATAGGAAAGGCTGATGCTACTTTATTTACTCGCAAAGTCAATAATGATATCTTTGTTTTCTAAATATATGTCGATGACATAATATTTGGAAGTACTAATGTGGCTTTTTGTGAGGAATTCAGTAGGATTATGAAAAATAGGTTTGAGATGTCCATGATGGGAGAGTTGAAGTTCTTTCTTGGATTCCAAATCAAGTAACTCAAGGATGGCACGTTCATAAGTCAAACCAAGTACACCAACGACATGTTGAAAAAGTTTGACATGGACAAAGCCAAGCCCATCAAGACACATATGCCAACCAATGGACATCTTGACCTTGATCAAGGAGGAAAGGACGTCGATCAAAAGGTATATCGCTCCATGATTGGATCTCTCCTTTACCTTTGTGCATCTAGGCCCGATATTTTGCTTAGTGTGTGCATGTGTGCAAGATTTCAAGCTAATCTGAAAGAATGTCATTTGATGGACGTGAAGAGAATTGTTTGATATTTTGTGCACACTCCTAAACTTGGCTTGTGGTATCCTAAAGGCTCCACTTTCGAGTTACTTGGCTATTTCGATTCGCATTATGCCAGTTGTAAAGCAAACCGAAAGAGTACCATCGGGACTTGTCAATTTATTGGTAGGTCTTTGGTGTCTTGGAGCTCTAAGAAGCAAAACTTTGTTGCTTTGTCCACCGCCGAAGCCAAGTATGTGGTGGCCGATGCATGCTATGCCCAACTACTTTGGATGAAGCAAACTCTCAAAGACTTTGGTTGTGAGCTAACCAATATTCCCCTTTTGTGTGACAACGAGAGTGCCACTAAGTTGACAAACAACCCCGTAAACCACTCTCAAACAAAGCACATAGACATCTGGCATCACTTTTTAAGAGACCACGCAGCCAAAGGAGATATCACAATTCATCATGTGAGCACCGAAAAGCAACTAGCCGATATCTTCACAAAGCCCCTAGATGAGTCAAGATTTTGTGCTTTGAGGAGTGAGCTAAATATCATTGAATCTTGTAACATGGCTTGATGTCTTGCACATACTTTGTTTGAACTAGCTAGGAGAAAAGAATTGAGAAAATGTTGTGTGACACTTTCAAAATCTAATTTATAGTTTTCATATGTGACTATTGCTTTGTGTTGAATGTTTGAAACCTAGTCACATGTGAAAATGATGTGTCCATCGTATTTTTACCCCAGGTGGCATGGTGAGCTCGAGCTAGGAAGTTTCTAAAGTTTCCTGCGTCAGTAGTCCCGGCGTCCAACGGAAGTTCCGACAGCCGGAAGTCTCGGCCCCAGGGTCAGAACTCCCGACTACCGGAAGTCCCGGCTTAGGCCGAAACTCCAACACAGATCTGAGTTGAAGCCCCTTTGACTGTTGTTTGACCATGCTGTTTGACCTAGGGGATCACTTTTTTTACTTGGCCCGGCCCAGTTACCGCCCGGTAACTCCTCATTCCCCACCGCCCCGCCCGCCCCGGGTCACCGCCCTCGCGCCCTCTGCTAGTGCCGCCGTCACCCCGGCACCTCTGGCGGTCGGTGGTTTCGCCAGTGGTCCTGCTGCTTCCTGGCACCACACCCTCCCTGGCCCTCCTCCTTCGTTCTCTCAGCGTCGCCCTTCCTCTCCTCATCGTCATGTGGCTGTTAAGGTGTGGTGTGTGGTTTTCGTCAATCTGCCCGTGGATTTGATTCAAGCACGTCGTGCTCGCTGTAGTTTTTGATGTTTCTTCATTCTCCTCTCTTTCTCAAGGTACAACTTCCATGGCTATCTTTGTGGGGATATGACCCTTGGTACCCACAAGGCTCCACGTGGGCTGAGCCGCTAGGGGAGGCCCAGCCCATAAGACTATGCATGGGTCACGCCACTAGTCGAGGCCTAGCTCGCAAGACAACGCCACACGAAGTATGCCATAGGGCGACGTGCTTCACAAGGCAACATGAAGATCCTCGATGATCTATGAAATCTACTCAGATATGATAGATATTACGCGGTCTGTAACTTCCTATCTTGTAAACCGATCAGAATGGAAATAACCGATCTGTAACCCTACCCCCAAGCTATATAAGGTGGGTAGGCACCCCCTCGTTTTCATCTGAACGCACGCAATACAATCCACAAAGACACAGGACGTAGGGTATTACATCAAGCTGACAGCCCAAACCTGTCTAATCATTGTCTCTTGCGTTATGTGTCACCATCCGGTTTCCTCACGCGCACCTCCACCGATTCATCTACTACCGTGGGCATACCCCTCGGTAGACTGCAAACTAGATTTTGTTGATAATGGCGCACCAGGTAGGGGGTGTGCGTGCTGAATCCATGGCGAACCAGATGGTCACCTTCCGAAGATCCATGGCCCCCTCGAGCTGGGCTAGATCATCATGGTCGGATCCATGACCTAGGTCATTGGCCCCGATGGCAATGGGGAGATCGTGGAGGCAGTGCAGGACCACCCTACGTTGATCGCGCTGACACTAGCAATGACATCTCTAGTCCTGGTGCCATGTCGCTGGATTAGGAGATCCATCAGCAATGATGACCTGATCGCATCCATCGATCAGGTCATAGATCGCCTAACAGAATACTAACTCCTCGTAGATTCGATCCTAGATCGATCTAGAGCGAGCGATGATTTTCCTAAGCTCTAAGATCACCAAGCCACGGTGACCGAGCGACCTGCTCAGTCACACCGTGCAAGGCAGATAGATTCTAATATGGTGATCACGGCTACTCCAGAAGGGCGCATGGTGCGGTGCCGACCACTTTCCGCCACCGGCCTTCGCTTGGATGACTTTGAAGCCTTGATGGCGAACCCACCGAGGCCCTATCCCTTCGGGCTAGAGGGTGTAGGATCTGTATATTAGAACACCATCCACCACTTCTTCGTGGACCACGTTGAACGCAATCACATCTCGGACCTCTACGTGATCGACCCAACTAACTCTGGTTAGCCCACGCCCGTGGTCAACATGGTGGCCATTCGTTAGCTCTCGGAGGATTCCCATATTCTGACCAAATCTCTTCACCATGTCTTAGACGAAAGGCCTGACCATTCTTCCGAGGGCTCGACCAGGACCCTCTCAAGCTGCCCAACTTTCCCTCTGGGTTCGGGGGCATGATTTTCCACGTCAGCCATGATAGTGTTACCAAGGAGGATGAAACTGCTGAAGAGCACGACACTCATCTAGCAAAGAACGTCAATCGCCAATGTCACCGAGATGCAGAAGCGGCCCCTGAGGCCGGCGAAGATGGTCGCGGCCTGCCCCGCCATCAATGCAATCTGAAAGAGGCATTTGACATGGTTGGTGACTAGCCACTCTATCAGACTTGAAGCGCCAATCTCGTTGTCACTTCCAATGAGCTCAACAAACTCCCACACACTCCAAAGGTCGAGAAGGTCCATGTGCACATCATAGCTGCACAAGTCTAGGTTAACGAGTTCTAGAATGATGTGCCATCTTACTCCACCAAGTTGGCTCGTAGCCGCCGCTCCCACCGTGATGGAGGAGGCCAACATCATGGCATCGGCGCCCCCTGATCTCAGCCTAGAGGCCCCTACCTCTATAGAGGATCCAGTGGCAATTATGAAGCCTATTCACACCAAGATGCCCATCCACCATGTCCCCAGGGAGGTCGGGGCGGCAACCGCAACCAGTAGGTCAATCAACCCGCTCCTCATGACCTTTGCGATCACCTTAATGCTAGTATGGATGCCTGTGGCTGCATCAAAAATAGCAGGTCTGCATGCTACGAAGCAAAGATGGAGCATCGCTAGCGATTCGACGCTGAACACGAAGGATTCGCTGCCCGCCAAGCACCACTCCCCGCCAGTGCATCAGGACTTTTCCCCTTTATAGAGAGGCTCCGAGCCGTCCGGTGGCCGGTGGGCTTCAAGGTCATTGGTGTCAATACCTACGACGAAAAGGCCAACCCTGCTCAATGGCTAACTCTATACGAGATTGCCGTAAAAGCCACAGGCGGAGACGAGGATGTCATGGCAAACTACCTTCCTATCATGCTTAACTAGTCTACAAATAATTGACTCCTTAGCTTGCAGTAGAACTCCATCCGAGTGGCCGGTGGGCTTCAAGGTCATTGGTGTCAATACCTCAAGAAAGTCTTCACCGACAACTACATGGCTACATGCGAGCAGCCTGGCACCAAGTATGACTTGGAAAAGCTTCATCAATCCTCCGGGGAATCTCTGCATGACTTCATCAGGTGCTTCTTGGAGACATGAAACTCTGTCCCCAACATCACCGGTGTTGAGGCCATCCCAGTCTTCACCAAAGTGCTCCAAAACAAGTAGCTTCGCGGCAAGCTGTACCACAAAAGGCCCACCCCCATCGGTGAGCTGATACAAATGGTGAACGGATATGTCAACTCCGAAGAAGACGAATGGGTTGCCTGCTATGCTCATTGCGAAGACAGACATTACGACAATCATGATCGTTGCCATGATGGTCATGACGACCGTGATCGCCATCATGATGACCACAATCCCCGGCGTGACGATCGTCTAGAGAGCTCAAGAGGCAGACAAAGCCACCGTCACCGGCCTGATACCTCCATCAACACCGTCGACACCCATGCCAAGCGCACCTATGATGCAGATTTTGGCAACCTACTGGATAGCCCATGCCCTATCCACAAGGATGCCAAGCACACCATGTGGGAGTGCAGGGGCCTGAAGACTATGCTCAGGGGTGAACCATCAAAGAAGCAGCAGCGCAACGACGATGAGACTAAAGACGGTCAAGGTGGAGAGCGAGGCAAGAACAAGGGCCCTACATACCAGGATCCCACCAAGATAGTTGCTACCATCTTTAGTGGGAGAGCTAACTTTGAAGACAAGTGACAGCAGAAGCTCGTAGCCCGACGCATCATGTTGGTCACTACATATGACGGCCCCGTCTCTGATCCAAAGTATCTCGACTGGTCGGAGCACCCGATCACCTTCTCTAGGGCCGATCAGTGGTCGGATATCTCGTACCCAGGGCGTTTCCCACTCGTCCTGGATCCCATAATCAAGGATGTGCGCTTCTAGAAGGTCCTCATCGACGGAGGGAGCGCACTCAACATTCTTTTCGCCGGATATCTAGAGGAGCTAGGCCTCAAGAAGGAAGACCTCACCCCATGGACTCTCCATTCTAGGGAATCGTTCCTGGGAGGTGTCCCTCCCCTTGGGATAGATTATACTACCAGTCCAATTCAGCACTGCGAAGCACTTCTGTGTCGACTATCTCAAGTTCCTCATCGCTGACTTTAACACGGCGTACCACGCCATCCTTGGCCGACCAGCTCTTGCCAAGTTCATGGCTATGCCACACTATACATACCTAGTGCAGAAGATGCTGATAGAGCAGGGGGTCCTCTCCCTACGCACCAACCTCGATGTCGCCTACAACTACGAGAAGGAAAGCTCCGTGCTCACTGAGGCAACTAACATCTCCATCCGTATGCAGGACTGCATCACGACTTCATAGGTGATCCCTCTAGAGGACCTGGAGATCCCTACCCTGGAGGCCGCTTGAGCTTCAACCAAGTCTAGGGAGTTCAAGGAAGTGGTCCTCGTCCCCGGTGACCAGTCCAAGACTGCTCGGATAAAGACCGACATCGATCCTAAATAGGAAGACACGCTCGTCAGCTTCCTATGGGAGCATGTCGACGTGTTCACATGGAAACTTGTGGACATGCCCGGCATGCTAAGGGAGCTGATCGAGCACTCCTTAAATGTCTCAACGACCGCCAAGCCCATCAAGCAGAAGCTTCGATGATTCACGCCATATAAAAAGGAGGCTATTAGGGTAGAGATAACCCAGCTCTTAGCTGCTGGTTTCATAAAAGAGGTGTACCATCCGGACTGGCTTGTCAACCTAGTTCTTGTAAGAAAAAAGAATAAAGAATAGAGAATGTGCGTTGATTACACTGATCTCAACAAACATTGCTCTAAAGACCCCTTTGGCTTACCTCGCATCGACGAGGTCGTAGATTCTATAGCTAGTTGTGATCTCCTGTGCTTTCTAGATTGCTACTCTAGTTATCACCAGATCACGCAGAAGGAAGCAAACCAGATCAAGGCGTTGTTCATCATGCCCTTCGGTGCCTACTGCTACACGACCATGTCCTTCGGACTCAAAAACATGGGCGTGACTTATCAAAGATCCATCTAGCGCTGTCTCAAGGACCAAATCAGGAAGAATGTCAAGGCCTACGTCGATGATGTGGTAGTTAAGTCTAGGACTGCCAACACCCTCATCGCTGACCTCACCGAAGTTTTTAAAACATTGAACGTGTACCAATGGAAGCTAAATCCCACCAAGTGTATTTTTTGTGTTCCATTCGGTATACTGCTAGGCAACATCATCAGTCACCGTGGCATCGAAGCCAACCTAGAGAAGATAGCGGCGGTGACCAACATGAAGCCACCAACCTGCGTCAAAGACATCCAGAATCTAATAGGGTGCATGGTGGCTTTAAGTCGTTTCATATCCTGCCTGGGCGAAAAGGGACTCCCCTTCTTCAAACTACTTAAAGCTCAAGAGAAATTTGTCTGGTCGGAGGATGCTGACAAGGCATTTGCCGAGCTCAAGTGGTTCCTCACCACACATCCTATAACAAACCGGATTTTTGGAGAAGCCAAAAAATACGAACTTTTTAAAATTTTTCCTGCAATATGTGAAGCATGTAGATGCTAGGTCAAACAAAGAACAATTTATAAATAAATTGTTGCATGCATATAGAATTACCTGTAGGAGTTTGCTGGAGTTCTTTTGTTGGTTTAGTGTTTTGTGTTGGAGAGCACAAGTCCGTAGCAAATCCTTTTGATCCCTTCTAGAATATCTTATGAATCCCTTTTCCTCTCTCTCAATTCATCTTTTGCTTTTGAACCTCATTTGAATCCCTTGATCTAATTCATAAAGTCAATCGACCTTCCTTGTAAATCAATGCCCATCGATGCCAACCCTTGGCATTGGATTCCGAGACCCGTAGTAGACCCTAGTGGACCCCACCTGAGTGAACACGTGATAGGCGACACATGTATACCAACCTAGAGCTCTCGGGAGTAAATATAATAGAGGAATAAATAGATAAGGAATTAGAAAAGGGGAAAGGAAAATAGGAAAGCCAAACCGGCCCAACCAGCTCAGCAGTTCGGCCTGCTCGCGCCTGACCGGCCCAGCCCGCCCCGCCAGCCCACTCGCCCTTCCTCTCCCTCGCGGCCTGCCTCGTGCATGCAGAGAGCCCAGTGGCTCGGCCCAGCGGTGTGGAGGCCCACTCGCAAGCGCATGGCCAAGCAGCCTGGCAAGGTCGGCCCAGCTGCTCCCTTGCGGCCACTCCTTTCACCGAGCCCCCCCTCTCCTTGCCAGCCGGCCCAAGCCGCCCCTCCGGAACCCTAGGCAAAGAACGCACGCAACCCCGCTCCCACGCCGCCGCCGCTCGGCCGCTGCGAGCTTGCGTGCGCGCAACGCCAGCCCCGCGCCCCCTCGCTCTATGCGCGCCGCGTGGCCGGGGAGCGCGGACCCCGAGAATCGCTGCCGTCCGCAACCCCTGGCTGCCCTTGCCTACATGCATAAATAGCGCCGCCCCTCTTCTTCTTCCTCTAAGCCACCGCCGCATGCCACGGTCCCGCCACTGCCGACCGCACGCTCGCCAAGCCGACGACGGCGCATGCGCTCACCATCCTCCACCTCGAGCCCGCGCTACCGTCGGCGCCTCGCCACGACGACGTCATCCATAGCCACACCGAGCACCTTCGCCACGCTGCTCCGAAGCACGTCGAGATGGGGCTGCTGCCGAAGCCGCGGTGCCACCTACGACGTCGTGCTCCCCGGCCGCCTGACGAGCGCCGTCCCGGACCTGAGGCCGAGCCCGAGGCGCCGTCTTCCGTCTTCTCACCGGCTGCCACATCCACGCCACCCACCTCTGCCTCGAAGCCGCGACCGCGTCGAGCTTCGCCCCGTCCCCAAGCACCGCGTCCATGATGAACCGCCGAAGCCACGTCCACGCCCAACGTCGTCCTCGCCGTTCGAGCGGCAACCACGACACCTCGCCTCAGCGTCCATGCTTCATCGCCCTCTGCGCCTTGCCACGCCGGAGCCACACGGACGTCGTCGAGCACGCCGCCACTATGAGCACCTCCCACCCTTCGGCGACTACTAGCAAGGCCGGAGCCCACCATCGTAGCACCAGCCGCGAGCTCCATCCTCGGCTGCCACCGTAACCACCTCACTGTGCACCTCTTCATCCTCGTCGGGAGGCACGCCTCTGCTCGTGCTCCAAGCCTCCGGACAGCAGCAGCATCCCTTCCTCGCCATGCACCACCGACCACTTTGCTAATGGACAGCAACATCTCCCCGGCGTCGACCGTCGTCATCTTCTATGACCGGCCTTCGAGCCATGTATCTCTATGTGCAGGGAAGAAGCCGACCCCTTGCGGCGTCTTTTGCGAACCATGGCCGAGCTCCGTCCAACAGCCGCCACCTCTTCGACAATCTATATCCTTCCCACTTTTGTGAACGTGTGTCCATCTTTCATTCGCACATGACCATCATCTATGTATCATCTATCTATCCATGATTAGTAAATGCCTGTGCCGACCATCGCCACCGGTCTACTCCTTTGTTTCCATTTCCCTTCATGACGATCTATCTATTACGTGTGTCCATCTCTTGTACCTCGAATTCTTTTCCCTAGTGCTTCGACTAGGTGCTACATCTTTGTCGCCCGATCACCCGAATGAGCCGAAGCCATTGGATGACCATAGGTGCGACCAACTACAAGCTCCGCCAAGATCACGATACCGAGCAACACAGGTCATGTCCTTCCACTTTGACAAACCTCGGTGAGCCACCACCGTGTCCCTCTTTCCAACCCCGACTTTGCTTACCGGCCATGGCGTTCCAACCATGGAACATGTAGACCGAGGCCACCTCCGGCCTTTGGACACACAAGCACACACACACATGACTAACCCAAGCCAAATCGAACCACCAGAGTTCCAAGAATGCCGGTGTGGTTGCTGACCACCATTGAAGCATTTTCTAAGGCCATGTCTCATCCACCGTGAACCACAACCTATTGAGTCAAGCCTTGATCGCCGTCTCTGACATTGCGACGGAGCTCTACCGCTCCTAGACACGCCCGCACTCACTAACACGAGACAGGACTTAGCCAAACGGATCCACGATGTAGGAGATGCCAGAAAGGACTTGTCGCCTGTAAAATCTGTCGTGGCCAAGCCATGCCGTGGCGAAGAGTTACCATGACCTCATCGTGAGCCCCAAAGCCATAATTGGACCACGTGGTATTGATCGCTGCATCATGGACTGCAGGATTCCCTTTTTGGCTGCCCTGATGGTTCCGTGGAATCCTATGCCTGTGTTTCACCACTGTTCCGGCTACCTCGGGTTACGAGAACATGTCGCCGAGATCTACCGGGATCCACACTAAAGGCCTTTTGAAGTAGTCACATTGCACAACTCACGGATAAAGCCCTGGCATACACCGCATGACCTAGCACCATGTCGTCGCTGTATTGAGTCCGTTCCCGACATTCCGACTGCCTCGTTAAACGAGGGTGAGCCATTGAGAAATCATGTGATCCTTAGCATCGTACTGATGACAAGTGGAGTCTTTCCGACATCTCGGTCGCCTTGCCTTGCAAGTGCATGCTGTTGAGGAGATATCATGACCCCATCTACTATGAGCCGTAACCCTGGACCATGAACCCTAGTCGTAGGTCTTATCGAGACCATGGAAAGCGCCATCTCGCATCTTTCCGTTTACGCATATCTACCTTGTTGGGCCCTAATCTTACGACCTATCTGTCCATGACTGTCTTACAGGATCTACCCATTCCCCAGCTATGGACTGTGCTACTCCGTAGTCGTGTCGAGTTGTTGCGTCTTTTGGTCGTGTTTGGTTCTTATCGCTGGTTGTTGGTGTTGTTGCCTATGTGCCGAGCCTTCGAGCCGGCTGAGGGATCATACCTCGTTCAGACGTTATGATCATGGGATCCGTCTCGCCATGACTGTGATGCCGAGTGTAACTCGACCCCTCGCTTTTTAGTTGACTTCATAGTACCACGAGTGTTAGCACCTGTCTTCGGCCCTAGAACATGGTCGTGATGGATTCGATGTCGATACTAACATCGATGCGGCTATCACCCGCATGCGTTGAGCCCTCCATGACCAAGTCCTATGGGAGATGACATGGGAGATAACAATCATGGAACGATGGATGCCAACTCATTGGTGTAGCTTGTGGCCGTGAGTTTGCCTCGCCATGACCATGGAGCTACGCCACTCTTTTGCTTTTACTTGCCTCTTCATGCTCAAACCCCCGTATGCTTGTACCTTGTATGACCATCGCATTTCTTTGATTCCCGCGGTGACAACCGCACCGCTATGAATTAGAGAGATGTCTTAGTGCCAGTGCACCTAAGTCGGGTACCCTACGAGTGGTTTGCGCACTTGGTGTTTGTCGCTTCCTTCCAATACCCCGTCTTTCGTCGTGGCATGAGTGTTGGAAGAAGTGGACCTTGTCCCTTGTTGTTCTTGCTCTGGTTGCACCGTTAGCCCGCCCTGTTTGATTCCATCTTGCCCATGACGATTAGATCAAAGACCGGATTATTCCCTTTTTGTTAGCGAAGCTATGGTCTATGTCGTACCTCGGACCCGTGTGTGTTGACCTGATCGACCGTCTAAAAACCATCTTCCCCGAAGATGTGTCTGGGAACATAACATGGACATGCCTAGCTAACCCCGCTGCTTTTGCCGTGTTGAACGACTGTCTCCTCGGCTCCCGACGTTGATGTGACATGTGGATCGAGAGGACCCGTCGCTCTCCAACCTCTTTGCGCTACCGCTTCCTACCATAGCGGGTGAGCCAAAGTACATTGGAGCCAAGTCACAATAGTGTTATTCATTCTTGTTTGCTTCTCATGTCCAATTGTGATTTACGGGATAAGGCTATAAGAGCTGAACCCCGTCGTTCTTCCTCCGTTGGGCCTATCTTCCGATTCTTGTCATCTCCATGACGCCTGGAAGGAAAGACAGCGAGCCATGATGTTTGCTATGAATGAGCTCTGGCTTAAAATGTTTATCGTAAAGCCGTACTGGCTTGGCCATGGCATAAGCTTGTGCATAAGCAAACCACCACTCTTGTGTTTCTTGGCCCAAGGAAATCGAACAACCGCCAAGAGGGCTAAGCTGTGAATCTTTTAGTGTGCCATTGGTGTTATTGGATCTTCCTGCGTCTTGTCGTCTTTTCGAGTGTTGAGTGTTCTCTAGCTTTGTGTGTCGCTTCGCGGAGTAGCTAGCGATCGGATCAAGAGAACAGGAACGACGACAAGGACTGTGGACTGGAAGTCAACTCAGGAGGAGACGACCCCACTAATTGAACACCAATAGATGGAGAATTGTACCACTACTACCTCTACATCACAGGTGTCATGGCAGCACCCTCTTTTAGAGAATCCTATTAGACATTGCATAATATATAGAACTGCTAGCGCTTTATAATTATTCCTTTGATAGTGCTTTGATGCATGCTACTACCTGAGCCATTATTACCCTGATGCAACCCACTCTACCACATCACCCTGCTTTGCGCATTCGCTCATTTATATATGCTTACTTGCCTGCTTGCTTGCATAATACACCACTATACTTATTAATAACTTCACTTCGCATTATATCGGGGATGTGATGCTGGTGGTGAACCCCCTGGGAATGGTTTGGCTATGGGTGCCAGACTTGGTGGTGTGTGAGCATGCTGCGTGTGTCTTGGGTGCGTGAAGAGTGAGGGTTGTGTTGACCGAGCTACAATAACGACGAACCTGGGGCGAGTCTTGCCATATGGTGCTACCTGGGCACTTGGTTATGGAATACCTATGGCGGATAAATGGTAAATGGAGGTGGCCTTGGGTGTGAACCTATGATGGGAGGAGCCTAGGGTAGAGGTGCTGTGGTGGCACGTAAAATGGAAACCCTGATGAAGACATTCTGGCTTGGTCATCCCTAAGGACTTACTAGTACTCAGATTCACCTGGAATCCTTTACATCCCACTCGCCCTATATGGTGCGGGACGGTCAGACTACTTGGTAGAGCGATGCCACTACTGCTAGGCGAACGTGTGTAAGGAGGGACGGGGCGCGTAGTTTTCCCCCACACTCTTCCGAGACTTCAGGAGGCCTTGTGGACCCGGCTCTTGACATCCGGAGGGCCCCGGCTCTGTCTATGACTCACAATATCAGCTATCCCAGACTAGACTTGGGATGTTCCAGGGCTGAGAGGTAGGGTGGCATCGTTCTAGGCTAGCAAGCGGCTGGAATCTGCCTAGACGGGGCACCGTCGAGGATGGCTATCTTGTGGGTATGTAAAACCTCTGCAGAGTGTATGGTTGATCGATCGATACATATGCCAACTCGTCGGCTATGGACCTTTCCTGGGTTTCGCTTAAACTAGATAGGAGATGAGTCCTTCTTTTCTCCCTCCAGGGTTAGGGTATTTTCGGTCGTGAGCCTTGGGGGCTGCGGGCCATTGAGACAAGGCCGAGAGGGAGTTGGCCTATCGACCTGAGTGTGTGAGATGAGATATGGTGTGGTGGTGTGGAGATGGTTTGGGATGGATGGTTGGTGGATGAATATGGATGGTGTGGTGGTGAATGTATTAAAAATTGGATATTATCATTGTATTACTAATGTTATTTACTTCTCATGCGCTAAGAACGCAAACCATAGCCAAATATTAGGATCGCCAGATCCCTTGTTTATCTTTTTCTACTAAAGCTCATCGGTGCTGACCATGGCCTGCACACATCTGGCGGTGTGCAGATTTCCTGCTTCTCAGAGATGCTAACTTTAGAAGGATTAGGAGGTCTCATGCCTACGCTCAAGTTTGGTTCAGAGATGGAATCTACGCTGCACTATGCCAACTCTGATGATGCCCGTGAAGGATGAGCCTTCACTCGATAGTCTTCCGCTAGATTAACTTTGTAATAGGTGTGTTCCCCAGTGATGTAATATCTTGTATTCTTGTAATCTTATGATGTATGACTGTGACATCGACTGAAATATAATAATATGATGGAATCAGTTCTTGGTTTTATCATATTAACATTCATTCTGTGGATTTTCCCTTCAGGGAAAATTGAGGATGTTTCACCTCCGATCATGACCGCCCCCCAAAAGGATGAGACCCTGCTAATCTACATCACAGAGACTAACCAGGTAGTCAGCACCGCCATCGTCGTTGAGCGAGAAGATGTCGGCCACGCATACAATGTCCAGTGCCTAGTCTACTTTATCAGCGAGGTCTTAAACGAGTCTAAGACTCATGACCCGCAAGTCTAGAAGCTACTGTACGCCATCCTTGTCACATCCCAGAAGCTCCGCCACTACTTCGATGCCTACCACATAGCAGTAGTCACAGAGTACCCGCTCGGTGACATTCTCCACAATAAGGAAGCCAGCGGCCACATCATCAAATGGGCAGTCAAGCTCGGCACCTATACCATTGATTTCAGGCCTCACCACACGATCAAGTCACAGGCGCTCACCGATTTCATCACTGAGTTGACGAGAAGTTGTATCGCAAAAACGCCAAAGGCAAGCTACTATAGAAGTGTGTCTTCGTGGAAGAAGGCGAGAAGATACTCAACGAGATCCATGCTGGCACCTACGGCAACCATGCAGACTCTAGAACACTAGTCGAAAAGATTTTCCAAGCTAGCTTCTATTGGCCTTCCGCCATGGCTGATGCTGAAGCCCTCATTTGCCGATGTGAGAACTGCGAGTTCTTTGCCAAACAAATCCATGTCCCGGCTTAAGTCTTGAAAATGTTCCCTGCGTCATGGCCCTTTGCAATGTACCTTTGTTTTCGCCTCTTTTCTTCCTCCCTCTCTCATCCTCTACCTTCCTTGTGTGAAAGGTTGCGTAGATTTGGAGCCCCATGTATGGATTGGCCACCAAAGTACGCCAGAAGTCCCAGCTCTAGGGCCAGAACTCCCGACCGCTGGGAGTACCGGCGATAGCCAGAACCTCTAACCCCTTGGTCGATACTCCATCCATGTTTCTCCATCTCTAGGCTCTCGTTCAACTTTCTTCTACCTTGTTTCTTAGTTTCTCTTTGTTTTTCTCCGCAGTGATGGCTTCCAGTAGTGATGACACTCCTCCACGTCATAGCGAGAAGCGTTCCAAGAAGAACAATGACCCCGCCGCATCCTCTCGCCCGACTGGACGCACCAAGGTGTCCCTCCCTCATGATCTAGCTGGTGGTCGTGGTGGTCATGCTCGTGTTGCTCATGCTCAAACCCAAGCTCCAGCTCTGCCCGTTGGTGCTGCTGCTCGGGAGTTCATTCCTGGCCTTGGTGATGTGCCCACTGTTGATCCTACTAAGGAAGCTCTTGATCAAGAAGGACAAACTATGGCTGATGATGTGTGCACGATGACCCCTTTCGCTCTGAGTTACTTTGGGACCAGTCGGTTGATTTCGTTCGATGGTCCTACTCCTGTCATCCGGGAACCGCATCGCACTCTAAATCCAGCTGGAGATTACACACCTCATCTGATGGTTGATTATCGTCACCATGTGGCTGAGATTCGTTGTTGGCATGCCCAACCTCTCTATGATGAGTCCAAGGATTTGAGGATTGAGTACAGGTTCTGGCAACCATTTCATTTTGACTTCTCTCATCATTTGGTCTATCTCCGCTACATCAACAAGAGAGAGGCCCCATTGATTTAGATGAAGGCCATTGACACCTTTGAGCTTAGCAAGCTGCATGGCTTGGAAATGACATAGTTGCTCCATGACTTGATGAGGATGGAGTTGTAGCCACTGATGGAGTTCTGTAAGCCATGTAACAATGAGATTATCTATCGGTTCTATGCCTCCTTTCACTTGGACACTCGGGCGAATACACATGTCATTCATTAGACCACCGAAGGCAAGCATTTCAAGGTTGATTTCATTACCTTTTCTCACCTTCTTGGCTTGGACCGTAGGGATTGCACCTCCACTACCATCACTGAGATTTCAGCTCTTGCTATGGATGAGTATCTGAGTATCAGTACATGTATTTGGATGGTCATCGTGCTAATGGGAAGACCGTTTGGCTGAAGCCCTATTACTATGTGATCAACAATATTCTTTGTCAGATCTTGTGTCCAAAGATAGGTGACTCTACCAATCTCCGTGAGGATTCCCCGGTTGTACTTGATTGCTTTGGAGATGAGTTCACCAAGTTCTCCATCAGTTGTTATATTTGGGACAAGACCTTCGTGGCTAGTGAGGATGTGGTGAAGCACTACCCCTATGCTCCATTCATCATGCATATCATTGAGCACATGTCTGACATTCACTTCCCTTTAGATGCCCCTCGCAAAGTTCTCAAGCTATCCAACAAGATGTCGCTTTAGGCAAAGCAGGAGTTAGAGGAGGCCGCTAAGGGAAAAGGAAAAGGAAAAGGCAAAGGTGCCTTGGGATCCTCCTCATGTGCTCCTCCCCAGCATGCTTCGCGCTCTCACCGTACTCATAGTGAGGAGCCTTAGTCCTCCTCCTCCTCTGGTGGTAAGCCCCCCAGCAAGTTCAAGTTCTTCATGAAAGTATATATTTGGAGCTTGTTGTGCTCGTGCTGAGTGTGAGCAAGAGATGCTAGTGAGGATGCATCACATTGAGCAAAAGCTTGACATTCACTCCGCACTTCCTCGGGCCTTGGAGCCACTATGGAGAGTCATCCGATCAGCCCCGTCCCCAAGGCAAGTCGCAAATGGATGTCGATGATGAGGAGTACCTGAGGAAGATGATGACGATGATGACGATTATGATGGTGGTCACCGTGACAATGACGAGGACTACGACGATGAGTAGCCATTTCTTTCATGCGGCCTACCCTTTTTGGCACTTGTTGACAAAGGGGGGTGTTAGGTAGGCTTTGATCGTATTATAATAAGTTAGTTGGTCGCTTGGAGCTTGTCAGACTTTAAAACTTTTAGCTTGTATAAACTATGTTGTGTGGTGGCACTATGTGATAGACAACTATATTTGTGTGTGTGACGGATGATTGTAGGACAAGTAATGTTTATCTACATATCTATTAGTCTCTACATGTGAATGGTGGATGTTATTTTGGATGGCCATGTGTTGTTTCAAGTTGTTACTTTAAGATCTTGGTCATCATATTTTCTTTTACTTGTTGAGTGAATATAACATCTCATATTGCATTCTCTTTTTCATGGATATTCACTTGTTCACATACACTTGTTGCACCCCATAGATTGCAAAATTTAGGGGGAGTTTCTACCTTAATATATGCAAGTGATGTGTTGATGATCATCATTGAAATTCAAATTCATTGCATATATTAAGGGGGAGCTCTCAATAAATTTTGGGGTTCAAAAGCTTTAAGTTCTTTCATTCTTATAAAAGCCTAAGTTGGTTGTCATCAATTACCAAAAAGGGGGAGATTGAAAGTGCATTTGCCCCCTATATGGGTTTTGGTGTATTGATGACATCTAAATTGGGACTAATGAGATCTTAATGAGATATATTGTAGCTTTAGTCCCTTGAAAGCTTTAAAAGAGTTGATCTAAGATGAAATGGTATCCCTCAATTGTTCAAGTGCAAAAAGCGGACGTACCCAAAGCGCTCTTCAAAGCCTTTTTATTTTGTTTTGCGTTTAGGTATGTCGTACTATATAGAGGGATGCAAGTTTAGGTGGTCTGAGAAGATAGAGTGCTCAACCATAAAAAATAAAATCAAAAGAGAGACACAAAATCACCTCATGAACACTTGGACATAGTTTGTGGACTTTTGGTACTCGAAAGTTCTAGCATGAGCTGGGAGTTCTAGCTGTCGAAAGTCCCGACGTTTGGTGCCGGAAGTCCTGGCGCTTGCTGACTTAGCCGTAGCATGCATGCGCATCTTCGCCCGTTGGAAGTCCCGACGGGAGTCGGGAGTTCTGGGTGCCGGAAGTTCTGGCTCCCTCCAGAAGTCCCGACACTTCATGACTTAGCCGCCTGCGCATCTTCGCCCATCGAAAGTCCCGACAGGAGTCGGGAGTTCCAGGTGCTGAAAGTCCTGGCTCCCGCCGGAAGTCCCGATGCCTTAGGACTTAGTCGCCTAGCTCGTCATGTTTGTCGGGAGTCTCGACGGAAGCCAGAAGTCCCGACGACCATTGGGAGTTAAGATGATATGCGAGCAAGCCCAGTGGACTATCTATGTGAATAGTGTTTTGCGTTGAGCTAGAAGTTCCAGCAATCTGTGTCGGAACTTCCGACTCAGATCTGAACGGTTAGATTTGCCTTTGAGTATAAAAGGATTATGCAAGGCTGTATAAGTGGGGATAGCTTGACAACATTTTGCATAAAAGCGAATATCTTAGTTAGACAATTATGGTTTCAATATCAGGTTAATTATAACTATCCATCTCTAGATTAGCAATTATCATGTGCCAAACATGTGGTATATCCATTTAAAAGCATACAATAGTAACCATAGCAGGTATTGCAATTCCATATTCATCCAAACCATCATGTTCCATAACACAGTTACTACGATGTTGGGACTAGCCAAGTTTCTCACTATCCGAGAGAGACGGCGATTCGAATCGATTTCAACCAGCTGAGAATTTATTCCTAACACAAACCCAGGCATACCGCGCGAAGGCAGCCTTAGGTCACCTTTGGTACAACTCAGGTACACATTTCGCGGGTCCGTACCGCGCCGCACAATCTAGGACACCAGATGCTAGGACGTTCAGGCCTAGCCTGCCCTTGGTCTCAGTCTGATCGCCCCCCGCAAGGAGCGCACAATAGAACGGGTTCTGGCCTGAGTTGAGCTACTCGGCTTCGCGGTCGGAACGAGTTATCCGGCCAGCTAAGTGAGAGGCATGCGTTCAATCTTGTCAGAAGCGCCAACAACGGTACGGTCCTTAATCGACACAGACGGGGATAGATCCACACCCAAGACCTCCATGTCTTGTTGCTTCTCTATCATCATCCCGCCCGGTCTTGATTTTCTTTTACCCCATGGTTCTGTTCCACGATAGCAAATATAGCCAACCGTGCTTCGGTATCCACCTATATCTTGTAGGTGACAGGACATCACCCGACTTCTACCGGTCTAAGCATGGCTAAGCATATATTCGATCCTGGACCTATACCGGTTAAAGGTGTAATAGCTAGACAAGGAATTTATATGCATCAAGTGGTTCCATTCAACTCTTATAACCTAATGCATCAATCATAAGTACTTAAGTAATCATTTGTAAAATACTGGGAGACTTAGAATGCTCCGGGGCTTGCCTCGCAGAAAAGAAGTAGGGCGGTGATCAGGGCACTCCAGAAGCTCTTTAGGATTCTGCTCCTCGCCTTCGGGAGCTGCGACTTGAGGATTCTCCTGCTGGTCCCCTTCCTCTACTTCGTCGAATTTCAGCAATGTTATTTCTTCCTCCGATCCTAGATGCATGAATATGGCATAAGGTATTGCGAATGCATACATGCGTACAAGTATAAAACGATGACACATGATGAATGCATTCGTATAAGTATTCTTAACAGCATGGTGTTAACAAATGCATCATATTTTACCGAGTAGGTGCATATCCCTTCTTGATTACTTAATCAAACACATTTACAAATCATTCACTACACACAAAATAGCAGCTGCTTGTTTTACTTATAACTGAAGTTCGACTTATCCAAATGCTGTGATCTTAGACTTTCTGGAAAGCTTATAAAATTGTCTACAACCCTTATTTAATCACCAAAAGCTAATTCATAATTTATCTTAACCAAAACAGACAATCAATCCAGCGCTATCCAGAAATCCCCGAGAACAAGCAAATTCGGAAAGGCTAACTTTAAACAGCTGTAACTCCTAAACCGTTTGACCTATGGTCCTGAAATTTTAACACAAGACATATGATGAAGTTATCTACAACTTTGTTATTAACTTTTTTTACAGCAAACATCATTTTTATCATGCAACTTATCAAACTACCGAATCTGTCCGGAAACTATTCCAATTCGCATTATAAAGTAACAATACTTCTACTTCATATAAGTATTCAAATTTTTACAACCCAAAGTCTACCAACAGTTTAAGCATACCCAATACATCCAAGAAAATATAATGGTGAAGCCCAAACTATTTCTTATTATGCCTTTATTATTTTATTTAGATACATAGGTTAAATAATAAATATATACCAAATGTACATAATAAATTCTCAGAAAATTACAGTGGCTTACTAGTGCTACCAATAGACTACTGTAAAAGTTTCATGCCATTTTACCAAGTAAAACATCCTATACAAAAATGACAAGGCAACAAGCCTTGAAATAGCATAAATAGAAAATCCTATTGAAAAGTGTCAAGAAACATATTTCCTATTTTTCTTAGCATCCATATACTACTAGGATAACCTCCAACAAATTTCATGAATATTGGATTCCTAAATAATTTATAAAAATTCACACAAGGATCTCCTAATTATAAAAGAAAAATCTATAACTACAAATCTATGCATGCACTGATCCTCAAATTTTGACCAGAGCTCATACATGTCAAGAATATCTTACCACAAAAATTTCATAATTTTTGGAGCACAGGAACTCTAGATATAAAATAAACAAATTTGCATGCATTCAAAAACACATTTCAAATCTCTATTTAAATCTCCAAAAATTTCTACTGTAAATGTCAAGAATATATTTTTCCTAAATACTACACTTCCTAAGGAACACTACACAATTTATTGGACAATTTTTGAAGCTACCAAACTGGAGATATAAAAATCACAATACAATTCAAAATCTGGAATCAAATGACCTAGCTTTCAAATACAGAGTCGCTGACCGGTGGGACCCGTTGGTCAGAGGACCCCACATGTCAGTGAGACAAGAACAGAGTCGCTACGCTGCTCTACGGTGGCACGGCCAAAGCTCGCCGATGGCGAACTTGCCAGTGGTGACATCATCACACGATGATCTACGTGACCTGGTGCATCGATTGAGCAACGTGGGTGGCCTTCTCGTCGGAGCTAGCGGCTACGGCGGCGGCTATGGCGGCACGGCGGGGCGGAACGACGGTGGCACGTCGGAGGAGGCCACGGCCAAGCAAGCTCAAGCTCGGACGAGCATACTACCCAAGGCGAACTCAACGCGCTAGCTAACGCCTAGAGAGGCGGACGGTGGCGCTCCGGCCACGGTGACGGGGCTAGCGGCGGAGCTCCAGCGAGCACTTGCACGGCGCGGAGGCTTACCGGGCTTGAACAGCGGGCACTGGCTGGCGTGGGGAGTCGCTGGGAAGGCGGTGATGCTGTTGCGGTGATGGAGAAGCGGCTAGGCGCGGCTTGTGCCATCAACGACTACGGCGGCGTTGTGGTGCCGAGGCTGCAACTGTTGTGGGCGAGTGGACGGCGAAGGAGGAGCTGGGAATGCGAAACTGAGGGCGCGGACAGGAGCGGGCGGGTGCTGGGGTGGTAATGCCGGGCTCAAGCGCGTCGTGGCCTGCGCGGTCAGGGCAACGGCAACGCGCGGCCAACGCGACCTCCACGCGGCGGCTCTGTCCTGGCGACGGTCAGCGATTGTGCCGATCGATTCAGTTCGTCAGTGAACGCGACGATCAGCCTGACAGCGAGTTTTGCCATGAAGAAAACTTCGTGACCGTGGACTTTCAGCAAAAATTTCGTACATCAAAGTTGAAGTCTAACGTGCCAGCTACAATTCTCTTTCAGTGAACTCGTGCTAAATCGCAACCGAGACTGAGTAAAATCACCCCCAAAGTCAGCCTGTCAGTCGGTCAGTGAACACAACTTAGAAAAATTTGTATAAGTGTTGAAATGTTGATTTTGCCGATTCTTGTGAGACCAATTCAAGCATGTTAGAAGCTAAATTAGTTAATGACCCAAAAATAAAAGTTGTTCCTTATAGCAAATACTACAACTTTGCTTTAGTGATCTTCTCCATGCAAGGTCTCTAACACCTAGTTCAAATTTTGTCAAACATGTCACATTTAAATGATGATACACTTCAAATCATGGCTTAATGACCTAATTACCCTTAACCATGAATATCAAAGTTGTTCATAATGATACTCTAAACATGTTTAGGCTAATTGCAAGGTCATACAATCATTTCATGTATTAGTCACTCATAGAGCTATTTAATGTAATCACATGAAACATGACTTAAGGGCTTGATCATGGGAAGTGACATTCATGAACTATGTTCCATTTGCTAACCTAAGTATTGCCAATATATTTTTGTGACTCATACCAACCATCTACATGTATACTCTTATGATCATATGCATATACACATGGAGACATGAAATAATGAGAAAAGTTGCATACGTTCAAGGAAACATGCGACAACAAGCAAATGTTGCAGATGTTTCAATCCAATGTTTCAATTGTAAATGCTTGTTTATGAATGCTTGATGCTCATGCTCATGTTATGCAAGTCAAGTTATGCAAGGCTAACACCTAGGGTGTTACAGCCCCTCCCCTTATAAAAATCTCGTCTCGAGATTTGCAAGACCTACCATTCTTGGAAAAAGACGGGATAAACTTCTCGTAAATAATCTTCTCTTTCCCATGTAGCATCTTGTTCACTATGATTGTTCCATACCACCTTATAGAACTTAATAATCTTACTCCATGTTACTCTCTCCATCTCCTCTAATACTCGAATTGGCTTTTCTTCATAGGTCAAATCCGATTGAAGCTGCACGTTGGTGCGCAATAGCTTCTTCTTCAGGTACTCGAAGACATTTCTTCAACTGAGAAACATGGAAGACATCAAATATTGCACTCATCTCTGGTGGAAGTTGTAACTTATACGCAACATTTCCCTTTCGTTCCAAAATCTTGTATGGCCCCACATATCTGGGTGAAAGCTTCTTTTTCATCCCAAATCTCTTCACACCTTTCATGGGCGATACTTTCAAGTATACATAGTCACCCACTTCAAAAGTCAATGGTCTTCTTCTTCTATCAGCATAACTCTTTTGTCTCGATTGAGCTGCCTTCATATGCTGTTTGATGACATGTACTTGCTCTTCAGCTTCATTGACAAAGTCAATACCAAAGTATCTCCTTTCACCGGGCTCAACCCAATTCAACGGAGTTCTACATTTTCGGCCATATAAGGCTTCAAATGGAGCCATCTTGATACTTGCTTGATAACTATTGTTATAGGAGAACTCAGCTAAAGGTAACCATTTCTCCCATGAACCTTTTGAAGATATAACACAAGCTCTAAGCAAATCCTCTAGGATTTGGTTTACTCGCTCTGTCTGTCCTGAAGTTTGTGGATGATATGCAGAACTTCTGATTAGCTTGGTTCCCAAAGCCTGGTGTAAGTGCTCCCAGAAACGAGCTATGAACTGTGGTCCTCGATCTGAGATCATAGTCCTAGGTACTCCATGTAGTCTCACGATCTAGGAAACATATATCTCAGCGTATTTCCCAACTATATACCTTGTGTTCACGGGTATAAAATGTGCTGACTTGGTGAGACGATCAACAATAACCCATATTGAATCGTGACCTTGTGGCGTCATTGGAAGGCATGTGATAAAGTCCATGCTGATTTCCTCCCATTTCCATCCTGGAATAGGCAATGGCTGAAGTAATCCGGCGGATTTCATATGGACAGCTTTTACTCTACTGCAGTTATCACACCTAGCAACATAGGCTGTGATCTCTTTCTTCATCTTAGTCCACCAAAAACGGGTTTTCAAATCTTGGTACATCTTACTACTACCCAGATGGATAGACAATTTGGACGAGTGAGCTTCATCTAAAATTTGGTTCCTCAGCTCATGGTCTTTTGGTACCACAAGTCGGTCCTCAAACCATAACACACCTCTTTCATCCAATCTGAAATGTTTGGTCTCTTGCTCTTGCATTTTTCTCTTGATATGACTTATTCCTACATCTGTCTGCTGCAACTCTATGATTTAGCTCTCAAGTGAACAACTGATCATGATATTGTGTAGTACAGCAGGGTGTAACAAGTTGAATCCATCTTCCAATAATGCTTCCATAGTGTTGCAATGAGACTTTCGACTGAGTGCATCTGCTACTACATTAGCTTTTCCTGGATGGTAGTGCACTTCCAAATTGTAATCCTTAATCAGCTCTAACCATCTTCGTTGTCTCATGTTCAGCTCTGGTTGGGTAAAGATATACTTGAGACTTTTGTGGTCAGTATATATATGGCATACATTGCCCAACAAGTAATGTCTCCATATCTTTAATGCGTGAACCACTGCTGCAAGTTCTAAATCATGCGTAGGGTAGTTGACTTCATGCTTTCTCAATTGTCGAGAAGCATATGCAATAACTCTTCCTTCTTGCATAAGCACACACCCCAAACCTATTCCCAATGCATCACAAAATACATCAAAAGGCTTTTCAATGTCTGGTTGTGCTAGCACAGGTGCTGTAGTCAACAGAGTTCTGAGGGTGTGAAAAGTTGCTTCACATCCTGGTGTCCATTTGTACTTCTCATCTTTCTGAAGTAGTCTGGTCATTGGCTTAGCTATCTTCGAGAAATCTGGAATGAAACGACGATAATATCCTGCTAACCCTAGAAAACTCCAAACTTCATGAACCGAAGTTGGTGCTTTCCAATCCATGACTTCTTATACTTTTGATGGGTCTACAGAGATTCCATCCCTTGATAAGATGTGACCTAAGAAAGGTACCTTTCTCAACCAAAATTCACACTTACTAAACTTTGCATATAACTTATGGTCCCTCAATCTGGATAGCACAATCCTCAGATGCTCTTCATGATCTGACTCATTTTCTGAATAAATCAATATATCATCGATAAACATGACCACGAACTTGTCAAGCTCAGGCATGAATACCGAATTCATTAGGTACATGAAGTAGGCAGGAGCATTCGTTAGTCCGAAAGACATAACCAAATACTCATATAAGTCGTACCTAGTGGAAAAAGTAGTTTTGGGTATGTCCTCTGGCCTGATCTTTATTTGATGGTAGCCTGACCTCAAGTCAATTTTAGAGAATACCTTTGCCTTCGCTAGCTGATCGAACAAGATGTCGATGCGAGGCAACGGGTATTTGTTCTTGATGGTCACAGCATTGAGTGGTCTGTAATCTACACACATTCTCAGTGACTTGTGCTTCTTTTTCACAAACAATGCTGGACATCCCCACGGAGATGAGCTAGGTTGGATAAGACCCTTGTCCAATAGATCTTGTAATTGAACCTTAAGTTCTGCTAACTCATTGGGTGGCATTCTATAGGGCCTTCTTGATATGGGTGATGTACCTGGCACTAACTCAATCTTAAATTCCACCTCCCTATCAGGTGGTAAGCCTGGTAATTCCTCTGGAAATACATCCGGAAACTCACAAACCACTAGGATATCACAAAGTGTGGTGGTTTGGATAGCATAGGCTAAATGTTGGGGTTCAAAATTGCGGGAGAGTGGAACTAGAAAAGCATTCCCTCCCGTGGGTTCTCTCAACATAATAGTACGGGTGCTGGTGTCAATGAGAACACCATGATCCTGCATCCAATTCATGCCTAAGATTACACTTATCGATAACCCTGGCAATATTATCAAATTTGTTGTATACTCCCTCCCTTGTATAGAGATGAGCATGTTTTTTACTATCTTTTTGGTAGAAATAGTACCCCCTACTGAACTTATATTATAACCCCCTTTTCTTACTTCAATTATTTCCTAATCATGCCTAGATGTGAATGCTTGACTCATAAAGGAATGAGAAGCTCCCGAATCAAATAAAACAACAGTGGGATGCTTGTTGACGAGAAACATACCAGCCGTGACAACTTCTCCAGCGGGCACTTCCTCCACAGCGGTATAATGCACGTATCCCGGACGTGCTCTTGAGTTTGCCTGTCTCTGATTGTTCTGATTTGGGTTGCCATTCTTCTTGGGGTGGGGGCATTCATTGGCCCAATGACCCATTTGGTTGCAGTTGAAACATGGCTGATTATTCCTAAGTCCTGTGGAGCTCCCCTGACTGCCAGTCCCTTTTGGTAAGGCAATAGTGAATGCCTTACAGAATGGTTTCTGTGGCCTGCTATTCTGAGCTTTGGGTGGTGGAGGCCTAAACTTGGATGCAGGTGGACGGAATTGTGGCCTAGCTGTGATAGGCGCTCTTGCCTGTGAAGATTCGGAGGCACCTGCCTCGAATGCCCTCTTGCGACTTTTAGCAGTTGCATGCATATTATTGTGGTTCTCCTGGGTCAGAGCATCACTAATAAACTCGTTGTATGTGGCACACCTAGAATTGGCCATGGTCTTCATCAGTTTGGTACCCAGGCCCCGCTTGAAACTCTTTATCTTCTTCTCCTCAGTATCCACAAAACCTGGAGCATATCTAGACAGGTTGTTGAATGCGTGCATGTATTCTGTGAGAGTCTTTATTCCCTGAGTGAGCCTCATAAATTCAGCCGCTTTCATGCGCATTAGGCCCGGGGGAATATGATGTCCCCTAAAAGCCAGCTTGAACTGTTCCCATGTCACTCGCGCATTAGCAGGTAGTGATGACAAGAAATGTGCCCACCAGATCCCTGCTGGTCCTTGCAGCTGATGAGAAGCACACTCAGCTTTTAGATGCTCGGTGACTCTTAGCAGGCGAAATTTCTGCTCAATGGTGTTGAGCCACTCGTCAGCCTGTAGTGGTTCCTCAGCCACCTTGAAGATAAGAGGCTTTGTATCCAAAAATTCCTTGAATGTATATGCTGATTTGGCTCAGCTCCTGGTTGCTGTGGGTGGCCATGAGCGGTGTTCTGCGCAATGAGGCGCAGAGCTTCTTTCATTGTCCTTTGGCTCCCCAAGAACTGAGCAAAGAACTCCTGAGCAGACGGCGGCGGCGGTGGTGGTAGGTCATCACCATTGCCATCCTGACTGCTACTAGCTCCTGCTCGGGTGCGCGTCATCTGCGAAGTTGTAACAATAAGCAATTATTGGTGGATGCCACAAGATTGCAGATGAATTTATAATCATGCCAAACTGAAATTACTGGAGAAAATTCTCAAATTCACAATAAAAACAGAGGCATAAAAATTCATTCTCGCAACATGACACCACCACTTTTATCACTTATCGGACTCGCACCGTGTTAACATACTAGTCACTAGGTGACTCTAATCTTCATTAAGATCGCTGTCGAGGTCGGAGATAGGATCATCCTCATTCTCTGGCTCCACTTCTTTCTAGGTATACTTCATTCCACTGATAGAGGGGCGGTTCATGGTACCCCGCAAAGTGCAAAACTCTCACAACAGGGTAGGTGTTCTGAAAACCATCAGGAAATTCTCACTCCAACTGGTGCTGCCATTGGTACTATCAACGTGTACACTTTTGTGAGACAAGACCATAATGGATAAGAGTTACATAACCGAGTAAGAAATTTATAAGGGGAGGATCAATGTAATTATTTGAATGATAATTATCATGATGCATGCTCGTTCCGTACGTCCTCACAAACTTAGGAAAAATTTGTTTCTAGCGGTAGACACGGTGGCATACATACGTTCTCTCATATACAGCGTAACTAGTCGAGCTACATGTTTCGTTGTTAGTATACCTACATAAGAATTTCATTTCAGCCCAAACCCATAATGAAATATGCAGAATGTAAATTTAAATACTTCCATATATGTATACCCATACATATACTTCCGTATCAAACTACCCAATAACAATTTAAACCCACAATTAAATACGCATCATATACACATGCAAGCATGCATACATAGCCGTACCAAAGCTAACTCTCCCTGACCGCACGCTCACATTTTGCGGTCATGTCACTAATCATCTTACCTTGGCGTAGAGGCATTTGATCCATACATTACCATTCAAGTGAATGGCATCCATACAATAGCACGCCGTATGGACGATGAAGTAAAAACCCCCATGTTAGTACTTAAATAGCCACCTAATAGTCCTTAATTTGGGCATAAGGAAAGTGATCATTGGCACACTTTAGATTTCAAATACCTATTAATATAACTATCAGTTGCTAGAGAAGGGTTTTTGGGGAAAACAAAAACTTTTGTTTTAAATACACATGTGACAATTAACATTGAATCTTGCTCTGATGCCAGCTGTCGCAGAACCGACCAATTTATAAGAGTACAAGTACAATGGCGTTCCACAAGCGGTCGCACTGTCATACTTGAACCCATATAAACCTGGTAGTCCATCGAGTACCACGACGGGTCTCGATAAACGATTTACAACAACCAAGATCGTACATGATTCAACATACATGCCACATATTACATAAAGTTCACAGATACATTTTCATCATCAGAGTATGAAACCAGTTATTACAAACCGAGTTTGATAGATAAAAGCGGAAGCAAATTAAGTTTAAAAGTAAAGTTTCCAACATAGTTTAGTACAGTGCCAAGATACGATCACGGTCCACAAAAGCATGTAGAAGGATTAATAAGAAGCCTACCCAAGGCTTACTCCTCATCCACAGCGGGATAGAAGCAACTCTTGCAATAACCATGATACACAGTGCCATCTGCAACATGGGAAATAAAACCCTGAGTACGAGAAGGTACTCAGCTAGACTTACCCGTCGAAAATCAGAAATAAAATGACTCCAAGGATTATGCAAGGCTGTATAAGTGGGGATAGCTTGACAACATTTTGCATAAAAGTGAATATCTTAGTTAGACAATTATGGTTCCAATATCAGGTTAATTATAACTATCCATCTCTAGATTAGCAATTATCATGTGCCAAACATGTGGTATATCCATTTAAAAGCATACAATAGTAACCATAGCAGGTATTGCAATTCCATATTCATCCAAACCATCATGTTCCATAACACAGTTACTATGATGTTGGGACTAGCCAAGTTTCTCACTATCCGGGAGAGACGGCGATTCGAATCGATTTCAACCAGCTAGGAATTTATTCCTAACACAAACCCAGGCATACCGCGCGAAGGCAGCCTTAGGTCACCTTTGGTACAACTCAGGTATATATTTTGTGGGTCCATACCGCGCCGCACAATCTGGGACACCAGATGCCAGGACGTTCAGGCCTAGCCTGCCCTTGGTCTCAGTCTGATCGCCCCCCGCAAGGAGCGCACAACAGAACGGGTCCCGGCCTGAGTTGAGCTACTCGGCTTCGCGGTCGGAACGAGTTATCCGGCCAGCTAAGTGAGAGGCATGCGTTCAATCTTGTCAGAAGCACCAACAATGGTACGGTCCTTAATCGACATAGACAGGGATAGATCCACACCCAAGACCTCCATGTCTTGTTGCTTCTCTATCGTCATCCTGCCAGGTCTCGATTTTCTTTTACCCCATGGTTCTGTTCCACGATAGCAAATATAGCCAACCGTGCTTCGGTATCCACCTATATCTCGCAGGTGACAGGACATCACCCGACTTCTACCGGTCTAAGCATGGCTAAGCATATATTCGATCCTGGACCTATACCGGTTAAAGGTGTAATAGCTGGACAAGAAATTTATATGCATCAAGTGGTTCCATTCAACTCTTATAACATAATGCATCAATCATAAGTACTTAAGTAATCATTTGTAAAATACTGGGAGACTTAGAATGCTCCGGGGCTTGCCTCGCAGAAAAGAAGTAGGGCGGTGATCAAGGCACTCCAGAAGCTCTTTAGGATTCTGCTCCTCACCTTCGGGAGCTGCGACTTGAGGATTCTCCTGCTGGTCCCCTTCCTCTACTTTGTCGAATTCCAGCAACGTTATTTCTTCCTCCGATCCTAGATGCATGAATATGGCATAAGGTATTGCGAATGCATACATGCGTACAAGTATAAAATGATGACACATGATGAATGCATTCGTATAAGTATTCTTAACAGCATGGTGTTAACAAATGCATCATATTTTACCGAGTAGGTGCATATCCCTTCTTGATTACTTAATCAAACACATTTACAAATCATTCACTACACACAAAACAGCAGCTGCTTGTTTTACTTATAACTGAAGTTCTACTTATCCAAATGTTGTGATCTTAGACTTTCTGGAAATCTTATAAAATTGTCTACAACCCTTATTTAATCACCAAAAGCTAATTCACACTTTATCTTAACCAAAACAGACAATCAATCCAGCGCTGTCCAGAAATCCCCGAGAACAAGCAAATTCGGAAAGGCTAATTTTAAACAGCTGTAACTCTTAAACCGTTTGACCTATGGTCCTGAAATTTTAACACAAGACATATGATGAAGTTATCTACAACTTTGTTATTAACTATTTTTACAGCAAAAATCATTTTTATCATGCAACTTATCAAACTACTGAATCTGTCCGGAAACTATTCCAATTCGCATTATAAAGTAACAATACTTCTACTTCATATAAGTATTCAAATTTTTACAACCCAAAGTCTACCAACAGTTTAAGCATACCCAATACATCCAAGAAAATATAATGGTGAAGCCCAAACTATTTCTTATTATGCCTTTATTATTTTATTTAGATACATAGGTTAAATAATAAACATATACCAAATGTACATAATAAATTCTCAGAAAATTACAGTGGCTTACTAGTGCTACCAATAGACTACTGTAAAAGTTTCATGCCATTTTACCAAGTAAAACATCCTATACAAAAATGACAAGGCAGCAAGGCTTGAAATAGCATAAATAGAAAACCCTATTGAAAAGTGTCAAGCAACAGATTTCCTATTTTTCTTAGCATCCATATACTACTAGGATAACCTCCAACAAATTTCATGAATATTGGATTCCTAAATAATTTATAAAAATTCACACAAGGATCTCCTAATTATAAAAGAAAAATCTATAACTACAAATCTATGCATGCACTGATCCTCAAATTTTTACCAGAGCTCATACATGTCAAGAATATCTTACCACAAAAATTTCATAATGTTTCGAGCACAGGAACTCTAGATATAAAATAAACAAATTTGCATGCATTCAAAAACACATTTCCAATCTCTATTTAAATTTCCAAAAATTTCTACTGTAAATGTCAAGAATATATTTTTCCTAAATACTACACTTCCTAAGGAACACTACACAATTTATTGCACAATTTTTGAAGCTACCAAACTGGAGATATAAAAATCACAAAACAATTCAAAATCTCTAATCAAATGACCTAGCTTTCAAATACAGAGTTGCTGATCGGTGGGACCCGTTGGTCAGAGGACCCCACATGTCAGTGAGACAAGAACAGAGTCGCTACGCTGCTCTACGGTGGCACGGCCAAAGCTCGCCGATGGCGAACTTGCCGACGGTGACATCATCACACGATGATCTACGTGACCTGGTGCATCGATTGAGCAACGTGGGTGGCCTTCTCGTTGGAGCTAGCGGCTACGGCGGCGGCTATGGCAGCACGGCGGGGCGGAACGACGGTGGCACGTTGGAGGAGGCCACGGCGAAGCAAGCTCAAGCTCGGACGAGCATACTACCCAAGGCGAACTCAACGCGCTAGCTAACGCCTGGAGAGGCGGACGGTGGCGCTTCGGCCACGGTGACGGGGCTAGCGGCGGAGCTCCAGCGAGCACTTGCATGGCGTGGAGGCTTATCGGGCTTGAACAGCGGGCACTGGCTGGTGCGGGGAGTCGCTGGGAAGGCGGTGATGTTGTTGCGGTGATGGAGAAGCGGCTAGGCGCGGCTTGTGCCGTCAACGACGATGGTGGCGTTGTGGTGGACAGGAGGAGGAGGAGCTGCTGTAGGCGAGTGGACGGCGAAGGAGGAGCTGGGAATGCGAAACTGAGGGCGCGGACAGGAGCGGGCGGGTGCTGGGGTGGTAATGCCAGGCTCAGGCGTGTCGTGGCCTGTGCGGTCAGGGCAACGGCGACGCGCGGCCAACGCGACCTCCACGCGGCGGCTCTGTCCTGGCGATGGTCAGCCACTGTGCCGATCGATTCAGTTCGTCAGTGAACGCGACGATCAGCCTGACAGTGAGTTTTACCGTGAAGAAAACTTCGTGACCGTGGACTTTCAGCAAAAATTTCGTACATCAAAGTTGAAGTCTAACGTGCCAGCTACAATTCTCTTTCAGTGAACTCATGCTAAATCACAACCGAGACTGAGTAAAATCACCCCCAAAGTCAGCCTGTCAGTCGGTCAGTGAACACGACTTAGAAAAATTTGTATAAGTGTTGAAATATTGATTTTGCTGATTCTTGTGAGACCAATTCAAGCATGTTAGAAGCTAAATCAGTTAATGACCCAAAAATAAAAGTTGTTCCTTATAGCAAATACTACAACTTTGCTTTAGTGATCTCCTCCATGCAAGGTCTCTAACACCTAGTTCAAATTTGGTCAAACATGTCACATTTAAATGATGATACACTTCAAATCATGGCTTAATGACCTAATTACCCTTAACCATGAATATCAAAGTTGTTCATAATGATACTCTAAACATGTTTAGGCTAATTGCAAGGTCATACAATCATTTCATGTATTAGTCACTCATAGAGCTATTTAATGTAATCACATGAAACATGACTTAAGGGCTTGATCATGGGAAGTGACATTCATGAACTATGTTCCATTTGCTAACCTAAGTATTGCCAATATATTTTTGTGACTCATACCAACCATCTACATGTATACTCTTATGATCATATGCATATACACATGGAGACATGAAATAATGAGAAAAGTTGCATACGTTCAAGGAAACATGCGACAACAAGCAAATGTTGCAGATGTTTCAATCCAATGTTTCAATTGTAAATGCTTGTTTATGAATGCTTGATGCTCATGCTCATGTTATGCAAGTCAAGTTATGCAAGGCTAACACCTAGGGTGTTACAAAAGGAGAGTGGATTAATTGAGAAAATCACTTTGGCAAGCTTGAGCACTTGATTTCTTCATTAAACCAGTTGGATTTGCGTCTATTACTCTTGGGGTTCTTGGAACCCTAGCCGGCTAGGTGTTGCCCAAGAGCTTCCATCTTGTGGAAGAGCCTTGGAAAGTTTGTATTACCCTTGATTTCTTAGTGGAAAGCTCGAGTGACCTTTGTGGTTGCTTTGAGAGAGGCAAGGAGGTGGAAGAGACTCCAACCTTTGTGGTCACCTCAACAACGAGGATGTAGGAGCTCCTTTGTGGGGTTGCTAAACCTCAGGATAAATTCTTGTGTCCTGCGTGCTTGTTGTTGTTGTGATTTGTGTTATCATATTTGTTCTAGTTGGTTTGACTTTCTCCTCAACTCTCCTCTTAGGGTTTGGAATCGATCTACGAAGTGGTGACCTTCTGGCGTCAAAGAAGCAACCCCAACACTTCACCTTACCACTAGGGAGTGGGGTTGTAAGATATCTGTCACTCAAAATTTATTTTAGCACTTGTAGTGCAATTCTCGTAGGTGTCAAAACTCTCGGCTATTTTGCATCGGAAAACTATCGGGACTTCTGACTGTCACTGACATTTGACTTTGAGATTACGTAGAAATTTTTAGATACGTCTATTCACCCCCTCTAGGCATTATTTAGATCCTTTCATGGCCCGATCATATCCAAACCCCAGCATGCAAAGGGCCACGATGCAGGAATCATTTGCAAGGCCTGAGCTAGGACGTGGATTTGTTTAGCGAAAAACTGGCAGTTCTCACATCGGCCAACGAGTGCTTCAGCATCAGGAACAGCGGAGGGCCAATAGGAACTAGCTCAAAAAGCCTTTCTAACCAGTGTTCTAGAGGCCGCATGGTTGCCACAGGTGCTGGCGTGGATCTCCTTGAGTATCTTCTCACCTTCTTCCATGAAGACACACTTCTGGAGTAGCTCCCCTTTGCCATTTTTGCAGTACAACTTCCCTTCAACTAGGACGTAATGCTTACTGCGGTGGGTAAGATGTTCTCTCTCTATGTTGTCAGCCGGGATGTCTACAGTGATGAGGTATTTGATGAAAGGTTCCCTCCAATCACTGCTCAGCCCAGGGACCGCTACGATTATCTGCTCGGCAGGTGGTTTTTCTTCAACGCCTTCTTGTTCCTACTTGATGGAAAGGGCCACAAGTTCCTAGACGAACACTCCAGCTGCAACGTCAGTCCAGGTTAATCCTCTCTTTGATAGCTCATCAGCAACTTGATTATTGGCCTAGACCACGTGGTGGTATTCGATGCCATAGAATGTCTTCTAACTTTCTTATCACGGCATAGTAAGCGTCCATCTTCTCGTTGTGCAAGTCCAATCCTTGTTGAGCTGGTTGATTATGAGTGCGGAGTTGCCATACAACTAGAGGCGTTTAACGCCGAGCTCGACGGCTATACAGAGACCATGAAGTGCCGCCTCATATGCAGCGGTATTCTTGGATGCTCGGAAGTGTGGGCGGAGGACATAGCAAAGCTTATCCCCCAATGGCAAGATGAAATATACACTTGCCCTAGCACCATCGAGGTTGAGAGACTCATCGAAGTACATAGTATAGTGCTCGGGGTGGTCGGCCGGGACAGGAGTCTGCATATTCGTCCACTCGGTGATGAAATCGGCGAGCGACTGTGACTTGATCGTGTGGAGAGGCCTGAAGTCGATGTTATAGGTGCCGAGATCGACCACCCATTTAATGATGTGGCCACTAGCTTCCTTATTGTGGTGGATGTCACCGAGTGGGTACTCGATGACTACTGCTATGTGGTAGGCATCAAAGTAGTGGCGGAGCTTCTGGGATGTGATCAGGATGGCGTAAAGTAGCTTTTGGACATATGGGTAGTGAGTCTTAGAATCGTTTAAGACCTCGCTGATGAAGTAGACTAGGCATTGGACTTTGTATGTGTATCCGGCCTCTTCTCATTCAACAACGATGCCAGTGTTGACTACCCGGTTGGTCGCTGAGATGTAGATTAGTAGGGTTTCATCCTTTTGGGGCGATCATGATCGGAGGTGTGGTGAGGAACCACTTGAGCTCGACGAATGCCTTGTCAGCGTCCTCTGACCAGACAAATTTCTCTTAAGCCTTGAGTAGCTTGAAAAAGGGGGTCCCTTTTCACCCAGACGAGATATGAAACAACTTAAAGCCACCATGCACCCCGTTAGCTTCTGGACGTCCTTGACATAGGTCAGAGGCTTCATGTTGGTCACCACCGATACCTTCTCTAAGTTGGCTTTGATATCGTGGCGACTGACGATGTTGCCTAGCAGGATACCGGATGGAACGCCAAAAATGCACATAGTGGGATTCAGCTTCCATCGGTATACTTTTAGGGCTTTGAAAACTTCAGTGAGGTCAGCAATGAGGGTGTCAGCAGTCCTAGACTTAACCACCATGTCATTGACATAAGCCTTGATGTTCTTCCTGATCTGGTCCTCAAGGCAGCGCTAGATGGCTCTTTGATAGGTCGCACCCACATTCTTGAGCCCGAAGGACATCGTTGTGTAGTAGTAGGCACCGAAGGCCATGATGAACAACGTCTTGATCTAGTCTTCTTCCTTTAATGCGATCGGGTGATAACCAGAGTAGCAATATAAAAAGCACAGGAGCTCGTAGCCGGCCATGGACTCTATGACCTCGTCAATGCGAGGTAGGCCGAAGGGGTCTTTAGGGCAGTGTTTGTTGAGATTGGTGTAATCAACACACATTCTCCATTCTTTATTCTTTTCTCTTACAAGAACCAGGTTGGCTAACCACTATGGATAATACACCTCTTTAATAAAACCAGCAGCTAAGAGCTAGGTTATCTCTACCGTAATGGCCTCCTTGTTGTCCTACGTGAATCATCGAAGCTTCTGCTTGATCAGCTTGGCGGTCGTCGAGACATTTAAGGAGTGCTCGATCAGCTCCTGAGGCACGCCGGGCATGTCCGTAGGTTTCCACGCAAACACGTCGACATGCTCCCTTAGGAAGCTGATGAGTGCGTCTTCCTATTTAGGCTCAAGGATGGTCCCAATCCGAGCAGTCTTGGACTAGTCACCGGGGACAAGGGCCACTTCCTTCACCTCCTTGGACTTGGTCGATGCTCGGGTGGCCTCCATGGTTGGGACCTCTAGGTCCTCCAAAGAAATCAGCTGCAAAGTCGTGATGCAGTCCTGCATGCGGATGGAGATGTTAGTTGCCACGGTGAGCGTGAAGCTTTCCTTCTCACAATTGTAGGTGACGTCGAGGTTGGCGCGTAGGGAGAGGACCCCCTACTCTGTCGGCATCTTCAGCACCAGGTACGTATAGTGTGGCATGGCCATGAACTTGGCAAGAGCTGGATGGCTGAGGATGGCATGTTATGCCATGTTGAAATCGGTGACGAGGAAGTTGACTTAATCGACGCAAAAATGCTTGGTGGTGCCGAAATGAACCGGCAGTGAAATCTGTCCCAAGGCTAGGGACGCCTTCTTGGGAATGATTCCCTAGAACAGAGAGTCCATGAGGGTGAGGTCTTCCTTCTTGTGCCCTAGCTCCTCTAGAGATTCGGCGAAGAGGATGTTGAGGATGCTCCCTTCGTCGACGAGGACCTTATGAAAGCGCACGTCCTTGATTATGGGATCTAGAACGAGTGGGAAACGTCCTGGGTATGGGATGTCTGACCACTGATCGGCCCTAGAGAAGGTGATCGGGTGCTCCGACCAATCAAGGTATTTGGGATCAGCGACGGGGCCATCATATGTAGCGACCAACATGACGCATTAGGCTACAAGCTTCTGCTCCTGCTTGTCTTTGGAGATAGCTCTCCCACCAAAGATGGTGGCAATGGTCTTCGTGGGGTCCTGGTAGGTGGGGCCCTTGTTCTTGTCTCATTCTCCGCCTTGACCGTCTTCGGTCTCATCATCGTCACATCGTGGCTTCTTTGATGGTTCACCGCTGAGAACTGTATTTAGGCCTCAGCACTCTCGCACAGCGTGCTTGGCATCCTTGTGGATATGACATGGGCCATTTAGCAGCTTGCTAAAGTCAGCATCATAGGTGCGCTTGGCCCGAGTATTGATGGTGTTGATCGAGTTATCAGGCCAGCGACGACGGCCTTGACTGCCTCTCGAGCTCTCTGGGTTGTTGTCACACTGGGACATGCAGTCATCTTGGCGGCATTGCAGTCATCACGGTGGTCTTGATCATCATGGTGGCGGTTGTGGTCGTCATAGCGCCTGTCTTCACGACAATCATCGTCGCAGCACTGGTGGTGAGTGGAGCGGGCAGCCCGTTCGGCTTCTTCGGCGTCAACATATCCGTTTGCTATTTGTATCAGTTTGTCGATGGTTGTAGGCCTCTTGCGGTATAGCTTTCCATGGAGCTGCTCATGCTGGAGCCCTTTGGTGAAAGAGGCGATGGCCTTGGTGTCAATGATGTTGGGAACGGAGTTTCTTGTCTCTGAGAAGCGCCTGATAAAGTCACGCAGGGACTCCCCAGAGGACTGATGAAGCTTCTCTAGGTCATACTTGGTGCCAGGCTGCTCGCACGTAGCCATGTAATTGTTAGTGAAGACATTGTTGAGGTCGTCCCAAGATTGGATGGAGTTCTCCCGTAGGCTGAGGAACCAGTTATTTATAGACTGGTTAAGCATGATAGGAAGATAGTTCACCATGATGTCTTTGTCTTCGACCGTGGCTTTCACGGCGATCTCGTATAGAGTTAGCCACTGAGCTAGGTTGGCCTTTCTGTCATAGGTGTTAATATCAATGACCTTGAAACCCACAGGCCACCAGACGGCTCGAAGCCTTTCCATGAAGGGGCGAAGTCCTGATGCGCTGGCAGGGAGTGGTGCTTGACGGGCAACAAATCCCTCATGTTCGGCCTCAAATTGTCGATGACGTTCCATCTCTGCTTTGTAGCGTGCAGACCTACTATTTTTTATGCGGCCGTGTACATCTACGCCGGCGTTGATGTGGTCATGAAGGTCATGCAGGAGGGGTTGATTAACCTCCTAGTTGCGGTTGTCACCCTGACTTCCCTAGGGGCGTGGAGGGCGGGCATTGTGACGTGAATGAGCTTCATAGTTGCCTCTTGATCCTCTATAGAGGTAGGGACCTCTAGCCTAAGGTCGGGGGCCCTCGGTGCCATGATGCTAGCCTCCTCCATCACGGCGAAAGCGGTGGCTTCAAGCTAACATGGTGGAATAAGTTGGGGCATCATTCTAGAACTCGTTGACTTGGACTTGCGTGGCTATGATATGTGCTCGGACCTTCTCGACCTCTGGATTGTGAGGGAGTTTGTCGAGCTCGTTGAAAGTGACGGCTCGATTGGCGCTTGGAGTCTGGTAGACTGGCTGGTCGTCCACCATGTCAAATGCCTCTTCCAGATTATGTTGATGGCAGGGCGGGCCATGACCATCCTCGTCGGTCACTTGGCTACTTCTATATCTCAGTGTCGTTGGCGATCAACGTTCTTTGCTAGACAAGCTTCGCATTCTTCAGCGGTTTCACCGTCCTTGGTGACACTGTCATGGCTGATGTGGAAAATCATGCCCCCAAACCCCAGAGAGAAAGTAGGGTAGCTTGGCACGGTCTTGGTTGAGCCCTCAGAATAATTGTCGGGGCTCTCATTTAGAACATCGTGGAGAGATTTGGTCGGAAGAGGGGAATCATCTGAGAGCTGGCGAATAGCCGCCATGTTGACCACGAGCGTAGGATGACCGGAGTCAGTTGGGTCGATCATGTAGAGGTCGGTGGTGTGGTCGCGCTCGACATCATCGACGAAGAGGTGGTGGATGGTGTTCTGATACGCAGATCCCACACCCTCTAGTCCAAAGGGACAGGGCATTGGTGGGTTCTCCATCGGGGCCTCGTACTCGGCCAAGCACAGACCGGTAGCGAGAAGTGGTTGGTGCTACGTCGTGCGCCCCTCTAGAGCAGTCGTGATCACTAGATTGGAATCTAGCCGCCTCAAATGGTGTGGCCGAGCAGGTCGCTCGGTCGTAGCGGCTTGGTGATCTTGGAGCGTAGGAAAATCGTCACTCGCTCTAGATTGATCTAGGACCGAATCCACGAGGAGCTGGCATCCCGTTAAGCAGTTTGTGACCCGATCGATGGATGTGATCAGATCATCATTGCTGATAGATCTCCTAACCTAGCGGTGGGGCGCCGGGATCAGAGATGTCATTGCAGTGTTGGCGCGATCGGCGTAGGGTGATCCTGCATTGCCTCCACAATCTCCCTGTTGCCGTCGGGACCGATGATCCAGGTCATTGGTCCGACCATGAAGATCTAGCCTGGCTCGAGAAGGGCCATGGAGCTCAGAAAAGTGACCATCTAGTTTGCCATGAATTCAGCACGCACACCCCCTACCTGGTGCACCACTGTTGATGAAATCTGGTTGGCAGTCTACCGAGGGGTCTGCCCACGGTAGTAGATGAATCGGTGGAGGTGCACGTGAGGAAATCGGATGGTGACACGGAACGCAAGAGACAACGATTAGGTAGGTTCATGCCGTCAGCTTGACGGAATACCCTACGTCCTATATCTTTGTTGATTGTATTGTGTATGATCAGATAAAAAATGAGGGGGGTCCCTACCCGCCTTATATAGCTTGGGGTAGGGTTACAGATCGGTTGTTTCTATCCTAATCGGTTTACAAGATAGAAAGTTACAGATATTACGTGATCTAGCATATCCGAGCGGGTTCCCTAAATCAACGAGGATCCTTACGCAGTCTTGCGAGGCACGCCGACCTGTGTCGTGCCTCACGCGGCGTCGTCTTGTAACCTAGGCCTCCACTAGTAGCGCGACCCATGCACAGCCTAGTGGACTGGGCCTCCCCTGGCGGCTCGGTCCATGCACAGCCCTGTGGGTATCGAGGGTTATACCCCCATAGCTAATCATTACATGCTTGAGCTGTATTAAAAATTTCATGCTCATTGGATCAGTATGATTGAGGCAAAATGGCCTGGCCAATCATAACCTATACATGTTTAGTATCGATGCAAGCATGGTATTTCTTACGAAGGAAAAGCCATTTTAACCCTAATCATGTTTTGCAGAGGCTGATTTCGGACCGTCAATTATAAAACCATATCCTTCCTTAAACTTTAAAATCATTTATATTTTTAACACTCATTTTTTTATGATGGTTTTATGCGCCACTCAATGACACTATGTCAGCTACGAGGGGGTAAATCATACTTTGTTGATAGTTTAGAGGGTAAGCCGGACTATAAATATTTTTTTTCAAAATTATCAAAAAAATTCCTATAAATCTATGCAATTAAAAATCCTAAAATGTAGTCTAGTCTTAGAAACCCAAAGAAAATTTATCTTAGCTCATAAAATTATCTAACTAGTTTTAGAATTTTCCTACAACCACTTTCTATCTTAAAGTGTACAGATTGAAATTATTTGAATGCTCTTTGTGCTATTTTGATATTTATTTGCTAGTAGATGATTTTGTTATCTATTATAGTTAGTTGATGTTGACCAACCAAATTACGTAGAACCTTATTATAAAAAAAGGTAGTTTAACTCAACAGCCTTGCAAGATCTTGATTCACGAATAAAAGAAAAACTATGTTGTGCCAAAAAATAAAAATAATAGGTAAATAACAACAATTATCTGGAGAATTACTTAACAGACAAAATATAGAAGAAAAAGGGGGAACAAATATAAAAGAAAAGATCCACATAGTTTATAAAAATTAAAAAAATATATAATATGAATAATACGTTAGTGACCTTAACTACACCATACAACATCTTATGCTACCATATGAACATCCCATGGGTCCTACATTAACAACCCAAAATATACATGGAACATCTAACGAGTATTATAGAAAAATTACAAAATACATCATCAATGGAATTTGAATGGTTTGAGAAAAATATCCAGAAGACATCATAAATCATCCAAAAAAACAGTGAAAACAATCCAAAATACATGGCAGGACGTCTCATGGAATTGAGGAAATAAAAAAGGGAAATAAATTAGTAAAAATAAAGGAAATAATTATTTATAATTAAATGGATAAAAAGGAAGAGAGATAAAAAAAATAAGAAAAAACTACTCGTGGTTGCACGTAGTAGTAAAGAAAATTAAAAAAGGGAACTGGAAAAGAAGTAGAAATAGGAAAAAGAAAAAGAATGCGCACAATGGGCCTAAAACATGCACCGAGATGGTCCTTCGTGGTTGCACGGTGGTCTAACGTCTACTTTGGTAGCCAAAATGGGCCAAATCATTGTTGAACCGATAATCAATTGCTGGGCTGAATTATATATCAGACAAAACATGAAGATTTCTTACGAATTACGATAGACTCCAAGATAAAATGGGCCATGCCTCGCCCGTTCTGGTCTTTGCAATTCTTTTTGCCCACAGTTTCTGAAGCCCTTCTAGTATGTCTGAACTCCTGAACACCTGAATCTGTCGCTTTCAGTCTGCACCCGCAAAGTCGTTGTTGCTTGATTCCCACTCCTACTTTCGGGCGATCGCAGTTCCAGTTCCAAGCAACATGCCTTCCAGGAACGCAACAGACACGCCGGCTAGGCTGGATCTGGATCCGTTGCCGGCATGCCGTTTCCCCACGTCATGGCAGTACCGCGCCTTCGAGAAGAAGATGGCGAATTGGTCCTGCAGAATTGCAGATAAAGAAGACCATGCTGCCGTGCCACGGTCCCACGGATAAGCAACCGGACCAGGCAACCGAGTAACCGACCGACCCACCCCGCGACTGACGTTCTGGATAAGCCAACCGTTGCCGGCACACCGTCTCATCATGGCCATGGTCCTACCGAAAACGTCATGTTGTTGCCGGCAATGGAAATATTTCAGCTTGGAGGCTGATCTGAACGCCTTTTATATGGTGAAAAACTGTGAGGCCTTGTAGCTTCTCCCCCTAAAATTTACACCCTATCATATCGATTGTTTGGACACATGAATGAAGTATTAAATATAGACTAAAAATAGCTAATTGCACAGATTGCGACTAACTTGTGAGACGAATTTTTTAAGCCTAATTAGTCAATGATTTGACAATGTGGTACTACAGTAAACATATGCTAATGATGGATTAATTAGGCTTAATAAATTCGTCTCGCGGATTATTGAAGACTTCTGTAATTTATTTTATTATTACTATCCGAACACTCCTATGTGATACTCCGATGTAACATCCCTAAACTTTGCTCCCTCAATTTAAACACCACATGAAGTGTGCACCGCCTGATGCAGGACGACAGGGAATAATTGAATAGGTACTCTGTTCTGCTTCTGCAGCCATGTGGTGCTGATGCAGCCATTTTCCGCAGCCGCCGCGCCTTTGTTAGGTTGATCTCCTCAACGGCCAATTGGCCCTTGATCCGCGTCCTGATCGAGGGCGCTCAGCCTTTCTACTGGCTGATGGGCCCCCGTCGCACAGCGCCATAAAAGGACGGTGACGCTGGGGCATAAGATATGAGGTTCACTGTAACCGCAAGCGCCCTACCAAACTTCTTAACCCTAGACCCATCGAGAGGGACGTTGTAAGCGATGGGAAGCTACATCGCCTTCACCGCTGCCACTACACCGCGCTTGTTCTACTGCTACCTTCGACGATCTGGCGGGCGCGTTGACGGCTACCTCTACTGCCTTCGTGGCCACCATATTGGCGGCGCCATGGCCGTGACCGCACTCGACGAGGTATATCACCAAGTCCCCTATGTCTAAGTTAAGTCGAGTTTACCCACTAGATCAACACCTAGATGGTCCTTCAATTTTATCAATGGTATCAAAGCCAGGCTCTAGTGTGTAGATTAGGGTAGAAGAGAGAAAAGAAATCAGAAGAAGCTGAGAGATTTACAAGTTTTTCCCAAACCCTAACCCTAGATCGCAAGAACGAGAAAGGACGGAGAGGGGAGGATCCTACTTGGGAACACTCGCCACCGTCACCACCGCCGTCGCGCGGGAAGAAGTCCCGCCACCGCCGACCGCCTGATGGCACGCGCACGGGAAGTCATGCCAAGCCAGCGCACGGGCCGAGCTCAGGGCACCGCCATGTGGTCGCTCAATGGCGCCGCGCCCACCCACTGGGGAGCATGCGCGCCAGCTAGAGGCCTCACAATGGCGTCGTCATCTGCCAGCCGTCGCCGTCGCCGGCCGTCGTCTAGGACACCGCGCGGGAAAGGGGAGCGTGGTCTTGCCACAGGCGCGTTTTCCACCTCGGGCCATAGGGCACCACTAAGGAGCCGCTCGACGGCGCCGCGCGCGGCTCCGGCCGCACGCGTGCGTCGGCGAGGGGTACCACTGTGGCGCCGCCGTTGCGAGTTTCCTAGGTCCGAGTGGCTACGGCGGCTGTAGTGGGTGGCGAAGAGAAAGAAGAGGTCAGAAGGAAAACAGAAGGGATTTCCCGGGGTTGACGACCATGGGCCGGTGACCGGACCGAGCGGCACGCCGGCGTGAGAGCCGCTAGCGGCACGCGCTCTGGCCGGCCGGGAGGAGTTTAGGGTTAGGGTTAAGGGAAACCGAACCAGTGACGGATTATATATCTTCCGATCCTCGCGCTCGATCGTCTGATCCAGATGGATGTATGAGATGAAGGCGAGGAGGGGCGAGCGGCGCGACGGGCCAAATTGGCGGCTCGTCCGTCGGCTGCTGGACTGAAGGCCCAGGCGAGCCAAGCGGCTGCTGGGCCGCCGAGCCAAGCGGGTCGAGCCGACGTTGTTTATGGCGCGCAGGTGAGCTGAGGGTGCTAGGCCGCGCGCACGGACGCGCAGGCGAGATGGGCTGCATGACGATTTTTTCGGTTGGGCCATATGAACAGTAAATAATGTGAATTTGTTTATTCTTTTCAGGAACAATTTTTGATGATTTTTTGTCTAATTTAAATCTCTATCAAAATTTGAACCAACGGGGTAATTTTTCAGAGAGTAGATGAGTACAGCAAAATGCTTCTAAAAAGTAGATAAATTATTTTTTTATGTTTTCGCTGCAAAGTTTAATGCTGATTATCTTCTAATAAAATTCGAACCAACGAGAGAATTTAATTTGAAGAGCAGTTATATTTAGTAAATTATGATTATGTTTATCCTTTAATTAAATTAAAACCAACAGGAAAATTTAAGTTAGAGGAGTAGTCCGTTTTTTGTTTAAGTCAAATTATGGTATTGTCATTTTTTAACCAACGTTGATGATGACAATATTATAATGAGTTTAAGGTTGAAGTTTAAATCTCTGATAAATTTTGCACCAACATAGTCAATTTTTCAGAGAGTAGATAAAGACCAAGAAATGCTCCTGAACTAATAGAATGTATTTTATTATTGTTTTTCGCCGCAATGATGTTGATTATCTTATAATTAAATTTGAACCAACGGGAAAATTTAATTTTAAAGAGTAGTTATATGTCTTTAAGTTAATTTATGAGTTTTATGCATTAATTCTATTTTCTGCCCAACGGTGATGTAGACTTAATGTAGAAGCATCTCGTATGTTTTAACCGTTGAAATCACTCGACTGCAAGTCAACAGGGCTGCAATGCTGGGGTATGTGAATGAATAGGCTTGAGTAAAGCCGGTTTAGGATTGTTTTTGTTAGTTTATTAATTTTCTGATTAAATTAGAACCAATGGAAAAAGTTAATTGGAAAATAAAGAATAAGTGAATGTTTTAGTCGTCATAACTAAGTTTTTGTTACAGTAAACTGTGTATAGATTTATCCCGTACGGGAGAAGTTTGGCATAGTATTTATGCTAGTCAATCCTACATGGTGGGAGAAGTTTTATGATGAATCATATGTTTTTGTATCCCGCGTAGCGAGAGATGTTTGGGTAGCTCTTATGCTATCCTAGTATTAACCATGACACAGTAGAAATGTACCACCATGGTCAATACTAATCAAAAGATAAGAAAAAGATGGAAGCGTGACTTGCAAAAGTACAGTTAATAAGTGATCTTGATGAGTTCTTGAAGTGGAATGAAGAAAGTGTACTCCTATACGGATCAAGAAATAACTTTGTTTGCATGACATAATCATATAAATGAAATAAGTAATAAGTGTCTCCTCGGTCATAGTTTTCCGGAATACTTCTCAAAATTATGGCAGTAAAGTTTATGCCATATTTTGAGGGGGAGAATAGTAAGATCAATTAAGAAAGATACTCTTCATTAAGAGTGAGACAAAGATCAATTAAGAAAGATAATCTTCATTAAGAGTGAGATAAAAATTAATTAAGATGAATGTGACTATCGAAGGAATACAATGGTCATAATAACGATACCCCTAAACAGAGAAATAACTAAACTTCTAGATTTTTTAAAGTTCCAATAGGAAGATAGCTTAGTCAGCCTCAAAGATATAAAGGCGGTGCTTAAAACACCATATGAAGTTTTAACAGATTAAACCCAAACAAGAAATTTAAAAGTACACTATCTTTTTTAGAAGATGGGATGATCTAGGGGGGCATGGTATGCAGAGATCTATGACTTGAAGAGAAGCGAGACAACGTGCCCACTTCAGTGATTCAATAACAACGAATTTCTCAATACCTGTTGATGTTGTATAACTTATACAACACATATTGTTGGCTCTTTGAAGAAGATAAATAATGCAAATAAGGATCTTGTAATACAAGAGCCTGTAGAATCAATTGCCTCTTGGCAATGAAGAGCAACAATGGCCCCATATAAAAGTGCCAGTAGCTGAGGCCCCACAAGGTCTCGAAGAATTAGTAAACCAGTTTCTACTGATGACTATGAAGTCTATGTTATTGAAGAAATTTAAATAGAGGGTGATCCCACCTCATTTTAAAAAGCCATGAGAAGTGTTTACTCGTTTAAATGGCAAGAAGCTATGAAAGCTGAAATGAATTCGATTAATACCAATGATGTTTGGGACTTAGAAGAAATTTCTAATGAAGCCAAAACTGTAGGATGTAAAAGGGTCTACAACACAAAACGTGACTCTAAAGAGAACGTAGAAAGATATAAAACACAACTTATAGGAAAAGGCTTTACGCAAATAGAATGAATAGATTACAATGAGAGTTTTCTCCCTAGTCTTATGCAAGAATTCTTTTAGAATCATAATGGTATTCATGGCACATTACAATTTATAGTTACATCAAATGGATGTAAAGATGGCATTCCTCAACGGGGATTTGTATGAAAACGTTTACATGGCATAACCCAAAAAGTTTTATCGTGGAAGAAAAGAACATATGGGATACCGCGTGTAGAAATCCATTTATGGGTTAAAAGTAAGTCTTTAGATAGTAGTATTTGAAGTTGATGAAATGATAAGAAAGTTTGGGTTTTAAAGAAAATAAGAAAGACAATAGCGTTTATGCGAAGTTTAAGAATGGAAAATTCATTTTCCACATCCTGTGAATAGATGACATTCTACTCACTAGTAGTGATGTTAATCTATCATTAGAGAAGAAGTTTTATCCTCAAGTTTTAATGTGAATGATCTTGGTGAAATGTCATTGGTTCTAGGAATCGAAATTCACCGAGATAGAAGAAAATGGGGTATTAGGACTATCGCAAAGGCATACTTAGAAAAGATTATAAAAAAATAAAGTATGCATGCGAGTAAACCTATGCCTGCTCCTATAGTCAGAGGTAATAGATTTGGGAACTTTAAGTGTTCTAGGAACCGATATGAGATCGATCAAATGAACATGGTTCCATATGCTTCAGCTGTTGGAAGCTTGATGAGTGTATAAGTACAAGTAAGAACTTACCCTGATGTAGTTTACGTATCCGAGATATTTTGGCAGAAGTCCAGTCTAGATATAGATCACTGGAATTGAGTTGAGAATGTCTTGCAATTTTGTAAAGTATCATAGGCCTCATGCTGAGTAAGAAAGAACAAGTACTCTCAAATAGTTGAAGGTACAAATATTAAGCCTTGGCGAAATGTGTAGTGAAATCCACAGTAATTGCTAACACTCACAATTAGAGTATTATTGTGGAAAAGCTCTAAAGAAACAGTTGTGGTATCATCAATGATCCATACTATAGTATAGCTTGACATGAGGCTTAAGGAATAGGCAAAAGGAGGTTAAGGGAATTAGTACCCGGATTTAACAATGATAGTCAACAGCAATAACCATTTAAACTAGTTAACTCCTAAAACAATAGGTCAAGTGTGTTGCCAAACACATTGACATTGAGTTATATGTTGTAAAGGAGAAAATCCAGAATCATTTTGAAAGCATTGAGCATATAAGTACCAAGCAAGTACTTGTGGATCCGCTTATCAAAGGCTAACCACCCAGTGCGTTTAGAGAACACACAGTCGATATGGGTTTACGAAAAAGCCTATGATTTCTAGATACTAAGGGCCTAGTTGAGAATCTATTTCAAAATAGAAAGATGCATTGTAGCTATTTAATCTAGTGACAACTAACGGTGACGATGAGGCACGCTCTATGCACTAATCTGTGATAGAATGGAAAAAGATAAAAGGAAGTTAAGTTTAAGTCATAAGGTGAGATCAAGGGGGGAATATTAGGTTGATCTTCACCAATTGGCTCGGCCAATTGGGCCCTTGATTCGTGCCCTGATCGGGGGCGCTTAGCCTTTCTACTGGTTGATGGGTCCCCTGTCGGGCAGCGCCATAAAAGGACGGTGAGGGCTATGGCACAAGAAATGAGGTTCACTATAACCGCCAGCGCCCCACCGAAGTTCCTAACCCTAGACCAATCGAGAGGGGCACTGTAAACGACGGGAAGCTCCATCGCCTTCACCGCTGCCACAACACCGTGCTTGTGCTACTGCTACCTTCGACGACTTGGCGGGCGCGTTGACGGCTACCTCTACTGCCTTCGCGGCCACCATGTTGGTGGCGCCATGGTCGTGACCGCACTTGACAAGGTATATCACCAAGTCCCCTATGTCTAAGTTAAGTCGAGTTTACCCACTAGATCAACACCTAGATGGTCCTTCAATTCTATCAGCCTTGTCCTCTGTGAGCACACCAAACTGCCTAGCTGACGCCCTCTGCCGCGTCTCTGGCTCCTCCTCGGACGACACCGGGTGCACGTCGATGTAGTCCGGCTGGCCTGACCACCCCAGCAGCGGCGCCCACCACTTGTCGACGCCTCCGCCGTCGGCGTGCACCCTCGAACCACCGGCGGTCGTTGAGGCAGAGCAAGCGCAGGGCCGGGCCACCGGTGCCAGCGCTGATGAGCGGACGGAGAAGACCATCCCTGATGACACTGCCATCTGCATTGGAGGACGTCTAGACCGGAGGGGAAAGGGATTTGAGGCTGATTGTGAGTTTGTGTGACCTACGGGTGGAGTGGATTCGGTGGGTGGGGGCTCCGTGATGGGGTGGTAAAGGTCATGGTGGTGGGACTTACAAAGTGTGCAATAAGAATGGAGGGAGGGAGGGAGGGATGAAGGGAGATGAACGAGTGGATAAGGTTTCGAGGCGAGGCAAGAGGGGGCCGCGGCGTGCGCTTTTTCTCGCGGGCCGTCGCTTTTACGGTGGAGTGGCCGAGCCGGGTGGGGGCGGTCCCGGTGCATGCTTGGTACGACAGTCTGTGGGGGTGCAGCTGGGCGGCCGATCAGGCTGGGGTGCGGCCTTTTGATTTTCGGGCAACTTCCTTAGGACGTTGGCTCGCTCGATGGCTCCTCTGTCGCTGAGTTCGGGGTCCGTTTCCATTGGTTCGGTTCCCAGTTCGCAAATGCCGTGGGCGTGGGGGCGCACTAGGTTCTCGGGCGTCGATTGGGATCTGGGGTTTTTTTCATGGGTTTTGAGTTTTGATTTCGGCAAGCCTAGCGCCTGGATGTCCGGCTCTATATCTACGTCTGAACACGGCTTTCGTTCGACGCAACCTCCGCATCCTCTCATGTAGGTTGCACCCACGCAACAGGAGAGCTTCCTCCCACTGCACCCATATCACTACGCGCCTACGCCGCGCGCCCCTGCTCCCATACCACAACGTACGTAGCCCCCTCCACCCAGCGCCCATCCCGCTCTGGAGGTAGCGTCCGTCTGTACAGAGCTCCCTCGCTTGCGCCTGACGCACATAGCTCCCTCGTCCCACACCCATCGCCCATCCCTCATTCGTATGGATGCCCTGTCAGCTCTAGGAGAGACGATACAACAGAAGGTGAGAAGAGAGATGCAACACCCAATTTACTTTTGAAACATTCAAATATAGCGGTTGCAACATATGCATGAAGGCAGTTGAAACACTTGAAACATGCTTACGAAACACTTTAAAAACACACATAAAACACACTTGAAAACCATTGCAATTATACGCAGCATCCGAATAAAACACATGCAACATATATGTAAAGCATACGCAACATAGATAAACACAATTGCAGCATGCATCTGGAAAACACAGATGAAACATTGGGGACAAAAGCTTACAACATAGTGTACAACCATTGCAACATACGCAACATATTAATCTACATTTGCAACATCCGCATGAAACAATTACAACATACTTATGAAATATCTGAAACAAACGCTTGCAACTTGCACTTTCAAACGCCGGCTCAGATCCATAGCTGCTGCCCTAATAGGAGGAGAATAGAACCCACCACGGTCGCGGCCGGACCAGAGGGCGAGATCTGGGATGGGGAGCGGGTGGAAGGCATGGACTAGGGCAACGCCGCGCGCCCGTGCCAGAGCTGTGCGTCCCATGCTAGAGCATGATCGCGCGCCCGCTCCGGATCTGCGCTCGCGCCGGGGCCGTCGCTGGGGTCACGCCCGTCCCCGCACCAGAGTTGAGGCCAGGGGTGGAGATACAGATAAGACCATGAAACCTGCCTATGTATCATCAGGAAGAGGATTAAATGTAAACTTGAGAAGGCTTGGTTATGAGCATCTCACTCAAGGGTGGTGGTGCAATGGGATTGTTACATCCTGTGTGTGCGTAATGATTTGTCACTTTCGCCGCATTTGTAACAGCAAAATATTAGGCGCAAGGAGATAGGAAATGATGGTACAGGGTAGCAGCAGTAGCCCGATCAATTGCAAAAGGAAAGGCCAGTCCGTCAAAGACAGGAAAGGAAAAGGTCCACAATAACTCCCTCAACTTTTGCGAAAGTCCGTTTTTCCTCCCTAAACTTCAAAATCGGACAAAACACATCCCTCGACTTTTAAAACCGTTCATCTTACCTCTCTGACACTGTTATAAGCGGTTTTGAAGGCAGTTTTATCTTTTTCTTTTTTATTTATTTTGGCTAAATCTTTGAAAAATCATAGTAAATCACAGAAAAATCATAAAATAGAAAATCTAATTTTTTGGACTCCACATGAGTATATCTACACAGTGAACATATAATATGGTATGATTTAGTACAAAGTTTTTGCTGTAACTTTAAATCTATGCTTTTATGTAATTAATTAGAATAATTCATAACTATAGTTTCTATGGTCCAATTGTGATGATTTTTTTATGGTGGGCTGATTATTGTATGATTGAACTGTAGTAAAAATTTTATACTCATTCGATCATGTATAGCTTAGTTATAGATTTATTTATATTTAACAAGTATAAACCTAAATAAAATATATAACTAAGTTATACATGATCTAATGAGTATGAAAGTTTTACTATAGTTTAAGCATACAATAATTAGCCCACCATAAAAATTTCACCATAACTGAACCATTGAACTACAGCTATGAATTATTTCATTTAATTACAGAAAACCATAAATCTAAAGCCACATTAAAAACTTTGTACTAAATCATACCATATTATATATTCACTGTGTAGATCTACTCATGTGGAGTCAAAAAAATAGATTTTCTATTTTAAGATTTTTCTGTGATTTACTATGTTTTTTCAAAGATTCAGCTGAAATAAATAAAAAAGAAAAAGATAAAACTGCCTTTAAAACCGCTTATAACAGGGCCAGGGAGGTGAACGATTTTAAAAGTTGAGGAAGATGTTTTGCCCAGTTTTAAAGTTTGGAAAGAAAAAGCGGACTTTCGCGAAAGTTGACGGAGTTATTGTGGACTTTTTCCGACAGAAAATGATGGCCTGTTTTGCTGGTAAAGGCCCAGATGCTCTGCATGAGCCCAGGTGCGCGGGACTGGAGCAGAACCGAGAGCCACAGGCAAGAGGCATGTGGCCTGTGGCCTGGGGTGGTGGGCTGGTGGCCGGCGTCGCGGAATGAAGGGAAATGGGCCGGTGGCGCCGTGGCGGCTGGTCAACGCCGCAGTGCTGCTCCACTTGAGAAGCTGGTCGCGCCACACGTCACACAGGATCACTGTTGCTTCCGTGGCGCCGTGCGTTGCTCTTGCTCCGGGCTGGTCACGAGCTGGCTCGGTGACATGATCACACTTCGCTCACAAAATCAACAATTCACTATTACGGCAGTACCGGTAGGCGCAAAAGGTTACTTGCGCCCCCAACGGAAATTCGGATTGCCATATGAGAGCAGCTTTACTGACGCGATTGCAGTCAACGAGAGCAAGCAAAATGTAAACTCGACAAGCATTGAGAATCATGTACTGAAGGACTTGATTAGTACAGTCTATTGAACTAATGATAATATGATATTATTCTACTTCGTTTCCGTTCGGCCATTCCCCTTCCATATCCAAGACTTGTATTGCATCTGCTCTCTCTTAGTCTTTCCAGTCACTCCTATGTAGTTTAGGCTAAGTACCCGACCTTACAAATTCTACCTTTCCCACAGATGCGTCTGGGTCAAAAACCCAAGTACAACACTAGTAGTGGTAGCAGTACATTACATAGCAACAGTATTCACATCAACGGACTGCAGCTTGAGGATCATCACTCTGCGAAAAAAACACTTTACGGTCTTCACAGGCTTGGCTGAACCGCATTTGGAGCAACCTGCAGGGTGAAGCTGAAGTTGTTAAACGCAAAATCAACGGTATATAGTATAGAAACCCCCTCCCTCTCCAAGAAAAGAAAGAGAAAGGTGTGAAATGTGCTTAACTCGAAGTAGCCTGTGAAAATCTTCCTATGTTAGGCACAAAGCAGCCACTGACATGCGTGGTGCGTACTTGACTACTTGTTCTCCCAAAGAAAAGAAAAGAGCGCAAAAAATTCAACCCGTTGGCTCCTATTTGAAGCCAGCAAAAAAGAGAAAAGAAATGTCAGAGAGTCAATCGATGAGCCATCACTACATCACATCTAATCCCTTGTAAACTTATTGCAGTACCATATGCGTGCTCATTGTTACCTGAATTGGTCTTTCTTCACGCAGGCTTGAAGTTCTGTGCTTTAGCTCTCCCCGATTGGTTGTGAGTTCATCCAATATCTCTGCATCAGGACGGCTAGGACAACTTCCTACGTCAGATACCTCATCTTCCTGTGCAGGAAAACCATATTTCTATTAACAAACGGGTCAAGCATACAAAACACCGAAAAATGGATTCAAAGCGAAGGCAAGATGAATGTATACCAGATTGTGTTCAAGGGGGACCCCATCAAGTTCTTCATACTCAGCTGCATCGAGTTCCCTCAAGACAATGGGATCAAAAAATTTTGGGAGGAGATACTGCCTGATGATAATCATAAGGAAGAAAGGCACTGGGAACAGGATCCCGGCTATCGGTATCCATGTTATGCCGAAGCATATTACGAGGTAAACCAATTGAAAGATCGTGAAGATGGTTATTGTTTTGGGAACCACTGACTCCACAAAAGATGCATGGGGACCTTCAAGAACCCTGAAAATGTTACAGACACGGTGTAACTGATGATTAATCGCAAAGGAGGAACACAGGCTATATGCATTATTCCCATGTTAGTCCAATTGTTCAACTGAAGTGAATTGATGCAGAACAGAGATATTACTTGTGGCGTCGGCTTTCTGCAATGAACAAAAGCTGTATCCTCTCCCAGAACTGATTCCCTGGTAGACTGTCAATGGCCATGTAGGCAAAGTAACCCCAGAGAACTGATGTTGGTATCATCCTGATGACTGGCATAGCTCCGACACAACCACCAACCAATATGGATTGTAGCAGATTACTCAATCTCTGTTCATTCACTCGAACAGGCAAGTGGGCTTCTATATGTTTCCGAGGGTCAAACTCTCTAGCCAATTTCCCTTCTTCATCGAATTCTTGTAGAACAGCATCCTTAAAGTTCTTCAACTCCTTGCCAACAGAATCAGTCTGAAAGACCACATGTTGAGCATTAGTGTTATTTTACTTGTAAGTTGTAACATTCCAAAAAAAAAAAAAAACGTGGACAGCATTTAGGTAGTAGTTAGGTACTGGACCAAAATTAAGGAGAATTCATATGTAATTGGTAAAGGCAAATTGCTGTAAGTTTCAAAGGCTTTGTTATTGTTGACATGTATAAATAAGTCAAGTAACAAAGAGTCAAAAGACTCACATTCTGTTCGCTATCCATTTCGATGAAAACTTCTTCCATCTTGCCATATATTTCCAAACTGGTAGCACTTCTTCCTATGCTCTCCTTGGCAGTATCAACCATCTTTTTGCTTAGCAACTGAATTTAAGAGACTGAAATGTATGAGGAAAGCTTATTACATTAGCAAACCACATAAATCAATTTGAATTTCACCAACCTGCCTCTTAAGGACAGCAAGACTTCTTGTGTGCATGGGAGACTGAGGAAGGACTCCATTAGATGGAGGGATGCCAAGCAAACCACAGAACAGGACCTGACATTTTTATAGCATGAGAAAAGGAACTAAACAGCCATAAGATCTGAACTAAAAACGCGGACCAAGGGCATGTATCATTTCTATACTATATATTGGGAAAAAAAATATATTGTCATACTTAGTCTAACGAATGTGATTGAGATACCAAGAAACTGAGGTTAAATTACAACCAAATGGAAAATCTAAATAAACAATTTGTATGATAGAGACTTATATGCCACATACCATGATTCCAAGGACCAAAATGTCATAGTGGTAGGCAGAAGGCTTCTTCAAATTATACTCCTTTTGCTGTGCCAACTGTGAAGCTACGCTATGATCAAAGAAGTAAAGTCCTGCAACCATCAAAGCAGGCAGAATGGCTGCAAGTATATACGCTGGAGGGACGGAAAACAAATCCTGACAGTAAACAGAAGAGAAAGCATTCAGAATCATGTCATGCAGCCATGCAGGAAATCTCTATGAAAGTTTGCACTTCTACAACCAATAATATTGCATCTCAGAATAATAAGCAAGCGACTTATTACCCTTGCTATGGTCCAGTGTCCCTGTGAACTTGACTCCCAGGGAAGTGGAGAGAAAAGCCTCCTGGGGACTCCTGAAGGCACCTTGCCCGGCAGTGTATACGACAATGCTGTCCACACAATCACCATAAGTGGGACGCCGTAATCAGCTATAAAGCTTCTAAGCCACCCTGTAAATGGCAAATCAAAGTGTATGGTCAGGTGCGCAGATACCACTAAATAAGAAATAAACTATCTACGAAACATTTAATGGCTTATTTAGCATTAATTCTTTTTTCTCAGATTTAACGGGCTCAGACCAAAATGTATTAGAAAATTAAAAAAAAAACGAGATCCAACCTAGGAGTTACTAGATGGCTTTTCATTGAGAGAAAATAGTTAATAGGAACCCAAATTCAAGCCGAACCTTGATAGTAGAGTGCACGACCACATCTGTCACGCAACAAGTTGAGCTAGGCTCACTTCCATAGAAAAAATAGAATTGTCCATACAAATAAACAGGAAGTAAAACTGGAGTTGAAGACTGATAAGAAAACATAAAGCTCTCAACACAACTCCCATCTGATGTGGGCCAGCCCAAACCAGGACAAGCACAAACATAAAAGAAGTCGAGCATGGTCTACAGGTCTGTTCGCTTGGTCGTAAACGATCGTAAATTTCCAGCCAGAACAGTATTTTTCTCTCACACCAAACCAGCCAGCAGTAAATAATCCACGATCGTTTACGGTCTGCCGAACAGGCTGCTAGTCCAAACTCAGGTCTGACATTCAGGCCTGATCCGATCGGCAATCCAGTTCAGATGAGAAATGTTTATTCCCTCCGTCCACTTTACAACTATTTTATTTTGGAAAAAAGGGATTTATATTTCATTTGCAAATAATTAGTTGTTTGCATGTGTCTGTAGAAAGGTTGTACTCATGGATTTAGATTCGGAAGTGTTTTAATATAATATTGTAATACATACCATAAGAGAAACTAAAGGCCAAAAACCTACTTTTGAAAGATTATTCATATACCAAAAACACAAAGTAAAACAAAGGGCTGAGGAACTATTGTGTTAGTAGGATTCAGGGTTGAGCTGTCTCTCTTCTATCTATATCAATGAAATAGGCATGAGCTCGTGCCCGAGCCCGTTAGTTAAAAAAAAGTTAGACTGTCTATGGAGTCTGGATCAATTGAATGGCTTTATATTGCACAGCAAGCTACACTCAGCTTTAGGTATAACATTACAGATGTAAAATAAAAAGAGTAGAAAGAGTGACCAACCTATGCCATATAGCCATGACCTTGCCCGCCTGGTCCTCAATGCAGTATACAGCAAGCCAATTGAAAATATGACACCGAGTAGGCCATTGACATACAGCCACTGGAATTGGTATATTGGTGAACTGCTGTCAGCATCTTCGGGCACACTAAATTCCCTTATCATCCCCTGCATTAGACAACCCGTTTTAAATATTTCTGCCATGTAAGAAATAAATCGGATTTACTAGTATCATAGTACCTTGATAGCTTCTTGCAAGAACAGAACAGTGATTAACATGCCAAAAAGTTCTCCTGCAACCCTTGTAAATCTGCTAATAACGTTGGAAGCATTGAACATTGCCAAAAGAAACAACATGATGGCAGTCCAGATGCAGACCCTACAGACAGAGAGGACATATCAAGTCCGGTTTATCTGAAAGCTAACACGGGTTCAAATGCGTTCTATTTCAGTCATTACCATCCAGCCCACGCCAAATATAGCTTCTCACCCAGAGCTTGCTGATTTTTGGCAAAGTTGTAGAGATAAGTGTACATGATAATAGTTGGTTCAGCAACTCCAACAATCAATAAAGGCTGCCCTCCAAGAATTGAATGTATGATGCCACATATCGCAGTCGATGCCAATGTTTCAACTGTTGTGAGAATACCATCTGTAACGAAAGTATATTGTTTTGTTACTGCTTTTGTGATATACAGGCCTAACTAGCATAGTAGCACAAGGCAAGGCCTTACTTGTTGCCGTGCTCAGTTGTGCTCCAAAGGCAATGACAGGAAGAGCAGAGGCAAAGAAGATATACATGGTAGGTGCCAATATCCTGATGATCCATTTGCCAGCAATACAAATAAGCTATGCAATTAACAGGAATAGTGAACAGACGAGACATGCATAATTACTAATAACGACCCAGCACAAATACGTTACACAAAACTGACCTAAAGCCAGAGTGAGTCCTGCAACCCAATCATGCTTGTACCAAGTGGCCCTTCCTTTGATATCAGTGACAACTCCCTTGAAGGGATGCCTTAGTAGATCCATAACCTGAGAGAGGAATTAATAAAGTGGAGGCTTAAATGGAAAATAATGAAATGACGCTTAACATAGGATCATCAGGCGGCTCATCCACAAACAAAGCAGGCTCTTTTTTTAGGGGAAGGGAAGATCAGAGCCAATCACTAGATAGATTAGAGAAAGTTCATGTACCAAAATGGCCTAGCTGTCCATGAAAAATAAAAAAAGTCAATTTGGGCAAACTTTGACATCAGAAGCCATCATATGCGTGTTGTGTTCATGACTTATATAATGTATGTAACGTGAGGTTCTGAATTTCTTCGTGCAACAACTTTTTAAATAACCATTCTAACAATATAATTCAGCAGGTTATATCTAACTAGACGAAAACTTGTGCAAAATCCTCTGATGATGAACTAGATTAGAGCACTAAAAATTGTTCCAGCGGATAATTGCAGCTCACGGTCTGGTCCAAGAGGCCCCTCTTCCATGGGTGGGGCCCAGTCCTAACCCAGAGTTTAGGAAACGAACGAACGAACGCATCAATTTTCCACGACGACTTGTAACTTTGTAAGGAGAACAGCTCACCAGCTATAGTTACCACGTCCAGAACCGATCAAATAAAGGAGTAATAAAAGACTTTCAAAAGAAAAAGACGCGACGCACGGGTAGCGCAGCTACGTGCGACGAATTTTCTCGGAAGATGAGGAAACCCAGCGGTGGAAAAACAAGAGCACGAGATTCAGATGCTGGTGCCATTTCAAACCCACATGAACAGAAACCGGAGTTACGAACGAACATGCGCAACTTTTCTCCCCGCCGTTAAGTTACGACAGCTCACGCACGGAAGCACCCCACCACTGCGTTGAGATCGGAGACATCCACGAAAACCTCAACAAATTCCCCACAAAAATCTCCGGATGGCCGGAGAGCGGAGAGAAACCACCCACACCGTTTTGGTTCTAAAAACACACACATACACATAGTGAAAGCACGAGTCATGGTGCATGGACGCATGTACACACACCGCCAAAAAAAAGGAAAAAAAAAGGCGACGCCAGAATGGTCTGACGACACCATGAACAACTCCGAATCTGCAGACGTAAACACAAACTAATCCATTATCCAACGATGAGCTAACGCGCATGTACATCGACCGAGCAATCGGACCGAAGCCACCCGATCGGGGACGGGGAGTAGATCGAAGCCGTACCGTTTACGGCGCGGCGGCGGAGGAGAGTTGGCGGGCGAGTTGACGACGCGGCGGTTGTCGAGGCCGAGTGCCCCCGAATGCCGGTATTTATAAGCGAAGGCGTGAAATTGGGAGGAGAAGACGAGACATGGGAGTCGAGAAGGAAGGCAAGCCGAGCGCGGCGAGGGAAGTGAGAGGAGGAGGACGCGCTCTCAATAAATCCTGCTGTCTCGTCTCGCTCTCGCTCACTGACGAGTTGGGCTGGGCCGCTGGGGCGACTCTTGTCCACCTTCGCTGGCTGACGAGTGGAGCCGCAAGTGCCACTTGGAAGGGCCCCGCTGCTGGGGGTCCACCCGGCACGTAGCGTAGAGCCGTGGATGGAGGAGGAGCCGGGACCGCCTGGCCCTGGCCCGGCAGTGCGCAGGCCGCGCCCGCACCGCATCGGCAATTCGGCATCGCTGTTTTCCGTTCCATGCGACCTGCGAGCAGTGTGAGCATTATACTTGGCCAAATGGGCTGGGCCACTGGGCCGGCACGGGCAAGGCACTAAAAAGCCCGCCCGAGCACAGGCTGGCCCGAGGGCCATCGTGCCGTGCCGTGCATGGCCCGGTGATAGAGCCGTGCCTGGGCCATGACTTCGGCCCGCAGTGCCGGCCCAAACATGGCACGGTTAATGGGCTGGCACTATGCGGCCCAATCTATTTCCACCGTTGGATGAACTCTAGACGAATTTACAGCCCTTGGATGAAAATTATGAGGTATATAAGCACCACTTTCTCCTCCTAACCCTAACTCCTTCACTCTCTCCTCTCCTATCTGAGCACCACACGACACCTTCTTCACCACAACGACTTCTTTACCACTGGCAATGGCACATTATTAGCGGGTGGGCGCCGACCGCAATGGCGCCGCGATTCGTGCGGTGGAGCGCTCACCACGCGCGGCGCTCATCTCTGTGCGTGGCAGCGCTCATTTATACAGGCGGGCGCGCGTGCTGTGGTGGCGGCGCGGGGGCGTCGATTCACTCCTTGGGCGGAGCCGGGCTCATGGAAGCACGCCGGGACACCGTGCTCGTCGGCACAGCACGGCAAACAAGCTATAGGGTCGTGCCTGGGCCAAGACTTCGGCACGGCAGCACGATGCGGCACGGCACGGCTACGGCACCATGCCCAATAGTGCCGTGCCCAACCATGCCGTGCTTGGCCGTGCCGTGCGGCCCGGTTGGCCATGTATAGTGAGCATGCACACCATCGGTGTATTTGATTGGGTGGCCAACCCCTAACATGGCTCCCTGGAGCCAATTTTGACTTGTTTGGTTGCCTGGAAGTGGGTTGGGGCCTAGCTAGGACTGACCATCCGTACCCCTTTAGCCTAGCTAGGATTAAACGATCAAATCGGTCGTTCTTCTGGAGCCAAGCCGGATCCAGCCTCGAGCTGAGTTTCTCTCACCACCCGGTGCTCCTCCTTCTCCCCTGCTAGTGCTCCCCTGCTTGCGCGGTGCTCCTCCTTCTCCCCCACCCGGTGCTCCCCCTTCTCCCCGCCATGATGTTCCCCTCTGGCGGCGTGGTGCTCCCCGTCGGTGCTCCTCCTTCTCTCCCGCGTGCCCTCCTCCTCCTCCCCATCGGTGCTCCTTCTCCTTCTCCCACCACCACCGTCACCGCGATTTGACACGCGGCATGGTCGACCCACTTCGCCGAGACGAACACGCGCTCCCCCACCGCCCCGTCCTCCTCTCGCGATGCGGTCCTTCTCCGGCCTCGCGCCCCTCGCTTCGGATCTGGTCGGCGTTCACGGGTGGGTCGCCCAAGCTCCCGCCACTGCTGCAGATACTCAGCGTGTTCCAGCAGCCTTTGCGCGTCTGCTCTCTGTGCTCTCCCAAGCTTCCAATGTTGGCGGTGATGGCGTGGTGCCGTGAGCATGAAGCGAGCTGAAGCGCACAAAAGGTGGTGCACGATGGTGCCGCCGCCAAGTCGCCGCTGACAGGAGCCGCCGAGGTCCGCGGCCTCGGCGACCCACGGGTCCCTCCGCTCTGCCGCTTTCAAGCTGCAGCCAGCCACAGGACTGTCGCCAGCGGCATCTTCGATGGCGGCCGGGAGGACTCACGATGTCGTTGAGGCACACAAGCGGCGCGCATGACGGATCGGGCTCTGCGGCGTCGGCCATGGCTTGCTCTCCCTGCTCGCCTTAAAGGTGTTCGACGAATTGCTTCAAAGGAGGTGAAGTTACCAGAAAAAGAAGAGGTGACTCTATCCAAATCAAATCAGCCAACCAAACAAACTAGTTGCTAGCCAGGCTTAGATAGTGTAGACAACCAAATAAGTCCATCTTGGCTGGCTGAAGGCAGGTTTAAACTAGGCTGGCTTATTTTCTAGCCAGGATAGAAGTTGGCCGTGAAACAAAACACACCCCATAAGTACGTAGATGTAGCAGTAGTGCCACCCCCAGGAACAGAAGCACGATATGATACTAGTGGTGTTCGAGGGGAAGGGGACAACGTGCAGGATCCGGACCAAGCGCGCGCGCCCCCTCCAAGGACGACGATGAAACACACACGAAAAGCTCTCGCGCACACGGCGATGGTTTCGTTTTGCTTCTTTTTCCATGCCTAGCGGCGCAAAGGCTTTCCAGTCCGGACGCCCCCCACGCGGCGCGCGCCATATCAGCCGCGCGCACCGTATCCAGGAGACGGGTGCAGGGCCGAGGTCGGAGCTCCCCACGTCGTCGGCACTCGCGCCAGTGACGTCGGTGTCACTGCAACAGAAACTGCCTCGGCCAAGGGATGTCGTAGCTCCACCGAAAAAACACTACCACCACCAGTCCACCTTGCCACACACATGTCCACAAGGTGATCCTTCGCGGCCGAGTGTAAATTTGCCTTTACGGCAGTACTTCTTGAAGGGTCACATGCATGGCCCATCACTCGTTTCTTGTGATCCCAGGTTGGAGTTGGAGCAATAAATATCATAATATTTTTTTTACAAAAAAGGTATACTTGATGCACCTTGCAGATTTTTTTTTTAAAAATGGGAACAATATATACAATTTTTAGAAAGAACACCAAAAGCTTTGCCCTGATTTTTATTAGACGAAGAAAGAAAGAAAAAGGACAGGTGTTAGCCTAGTTTTTTGAATGCAAACTAGACACGGAAATCATACCACTAAGGAGACTGCTCCACTCATCTAGCAGGAGGGGGTGTTTAGCAGGAGGGGGTGTTTGTTTCTTTAGTCGCTCCTAAAATTTATGTCACATCGAATGTTTAGATACTAATAAGGAGCATTAAATATAGATTAATTACAAAACCAATTACATAGATGGAGGCTAATTCCAGAGATAAATTTTTTAAGCCTAATTAATCTATCATTAGCACATGTTTACTGTAGCACCACGTTGTCAAATCATGAACTAATTAGGCTTAAAAGATTCGTCTCGCAAATTAGTCGCAAGTTGTGCAATTAGTTTCATAATTAGTCTATATTTAATACTCCATGCATATGTCCAAACATTCGATGTGACAGGAATTTTAGGAGGTGGCTAAAGAACCAAACAAGGCCTAAATATGGTACAACGACCGAACAGCCGTCAAACTCATGCCACCACTTGCTCCAACTTGATCGAAATGACCCAACTAACAACTTAACTTGGTCGAAAAAACGACCCAACTATCACCTCACCTTGTTCTAAAAGACCCAACATGCAAGCACTAGCACAGCACACTCGGTCTTCAAAGTGAAAGTGGATCCAATATGTTTAATATACAATAGTACTTCAGTAGTGTTTTTCAGTTTTGCCCAAAGCTAAACCGTTCTACTCTTGACCATCGATTTTTTTTTAAAAAAAAAATTCTGGATAGTTACGTTTAACATCATAGGATTTATGTTGTTACATTTACCATGATATTTTCACAATATATAATTCTCATGTTGCACTGTCAAATTATATGAATTTATAAAATTGATGATCCGCCTATGTAGTTAACATTGTCTCTCGCAGAAAACTAGCTACTACTATTAATTACAGTACTTCTCAGGCTCCGGCCATAAAAATAACGCCAACAGTATGAGCTAGCAGACATTATTTCTACTCTTGGAGACGCGTAAGTGTTACCAACTCACACAGCATCTCAATCTGAACTGCTCGATCGGCAAGCAACAATCGATCGTTGGTGCTGAAAATAACAACAATGCACAAAGCGTGCATCCATATATGCACACGTAATAAGAAAAAAGATAGCGATGGGGAATATGCGGTGTGGGTGGTGCACTGGTGTTCAGAATTGCTACTGCATACAGTAACACGCGTTGCATTGCAAGTTGGCACTGTCAGGCTAAGTTGCCAATTAGGGCAAGTTGAGCACATGACACCAGTAACCACAACAGCCCACACGCAAGTGTATGTACGTTCCTTGTGTTCTCTGGGAGCCACAGGTTGCATTTTTCTATGGAGCCTGGGGATTTTTTTTAATTTTAACACTTTTTCGAAATTAATTTTAAATCTAACATGGTCGGTTTTTTTTTAAAACTAACACTTTTGGTCGCGCCTATTGCCCTGGTGCTGCGCCATGCATGGTGACGCGGCAGAGGTCTGACGTGGCGACGACCGGACCACGATCGCTCGCGATCAAGCGTGGCCTGCCGCGTCACCGATCTTGGCGCGGCAGGGTCGAATAAAACCCCCGCCGCGTCCCGCGTCCGCCAGTGGCCGAGCAGCCGCCGCCGCCGAAAGCAAAGAAATAAGAAGAAGGGCCGCTTGTCACCGCCAGGCTTCGCGTCATGCCGTGCCACCGCCACCGCCGAAGCATGCCGACCGCCAGCGCACGTCACCACAGCGATAAGCACCAAGTCGCCCAAGACACCAGACCAGCCCCAGCCGAAACACGACACGACACGCCGGCCGCTCGCCGGTGTGGTGGCCAAGGCCACTGCCGCCACGCCACCTCCTCCGACCACGCATGGCGGCTGCCACGAGAGGCTGCGCAGCGCCTCCTGCCCAGATCTAGCCTACTGCAATGTAGGTACTCCCCTAATATAGTTAGTATAGTTAATAAAGTTAGTAAAATTATTAAAGTATAGTTAGTATAGTTAGTAAAGGTAGTTAGTTTAGTTAGTATAGGTAATATAGTAAGTTAGTATAGATAGTTTAGTTAGTACAGTTATTGAGTCTAGTTATGTATTGGATTTAGTCTAATTAGTTGTTGTAGTTAGCCTTGTATAGATGTTAATATTAGATTAGTTAGTATAGTTATAATTAGAATATGTATTAATATTACTACGAACATTACGTACGACGATTTCGACGACTTGATGAAGTTTGTTGAAATGTTTTTGCAGATGGATTGTTGTGTTAGAGTTTTGTATGGAGGAAGTGTTAGGAGAGAAGATGGTATGTTTGAGGATATGGAAGAAGAATTGGAATGGTTTGATGAACATCCTAGCTTCAACGACCTTTGTGTCCGTTTGAATGCAAAGTTTGTCGGTGATTTCACACTGAAGGGAAGGTTTGATACTGGAAAGACTAGGGCACACTATGTCCTCATGCCCTTGCGCGACCCTGCTTACTGATCCCACTACACTAGGGTTCTCCAAGGTTCCAATGTGCCCATGGCTGAGGTGGTGGTGGAGAATGGGTACAGGATGCAGGGTGTTCAGGACGGTCCGTCCATTGATGGTTACGGAGGCAATGATAAAGAATTTGGGGTTGAAGGGGAAGCAACTCAGGATAACATGGATTTGGACGGTCAGTTGACGTAGGAGCAGTTTCATTCAACTGTAGTAGGTTGTATAAGCAATGACTTCGATGTGAATGAGTTCGAACGGGAAGAGGAGGACAGGATCGGTGATGTAGTTAGTAGTGATTCAGACGATTCTGATGATGACCTAGGAGGTACAGATGCTATGCCAGTATCGGCTGATGCCATGCCAGTACCGGTTCATACTATGCCATTACCAGTACCAACTGAGGTTTTACATGGTGTCCATGCTCAGGATAGACTAGTCATAGATTTGGCTGCAGATGATACCCCCTATGATTCATGGGCTAGAATTAGCGAAGCCTTGACAAGATATTCCACCACCACCTTACACAACGGATCGAGCTTGAGCAACTAAGGTCCAAGAACGCACCTTTCGGGGTGTTCCGAACTATAGGGATGTCAGCATGACGGATATGGCAGTTTGTGACACCGGTCTCCAGATGTGTAGGAATTCATTGTATAACCATGAGAAAGAAACCCTTAGGAAGAGGATGATATTCAACACAATGTCAGAGATGAAACTCTTCCTTCAGAACTATGCTGTGTACCACCATAGGTCATACACCGTCACTCATTCGGACCAGGAGTTGAGGTACCACGTGATATGCAAAAACGGTTGTACGTGGAGGTTAAATGCACGAAAGAGACAGAGTGATGGCAAGTGGAGGATAACTAAAGTTGTCAAACCCCACACTTATCTAGACAATAGGAGGAAGGAAAATCATCATCAGCTCACTGCACGTTACCTTATCCGTCGTATATTGGGGCTCGTTGATGACAATAACGACATCTCAGTGTCTTCTTTACAACAGTCCATATCTGGAATCGTTAATTACGATGTGACGTACGGAAAGGCTTGGCGTGCTAAGCAAATTGCTCTGACGATTCGATGGGGTACTTGGGAGGAAGCGTACAACAGGGTGCCCCGCATCTTATGTGCAATGCATTAATACAACCCTGGCTTGAAATGGTTTGTGGACACCAGAGGGATGTTTTTTCGGGACCCATTGAGGCATGTCCTCTATCGTGTGTTCTGGTCGTTCGCGCAAACGGAATATGTATTCCAGTTTTGTCGGTCAGTCGTACTTATTGATGGCACTTTCTTGACAGGAAAGTACAGGGGCACCTTGATGATGGTGGCTCTTCGTTGATCTTGAGGACCGATATACCCCATGGCTTTTGCTTTGGCGAGAGAGAGAACAATGAATCGTGGTCATGGTTCATGCGGCTTCTACGTGTGCAAGTGCTTGGCCCAACTCGCACTATATATTTGATCTCGGACCATCACACAGGGCTTCTTAATGCTGCAACTGAGCATATAGATAGGTTCCCGCCTCTAGTACATAGATGGTGCATGAGACACTTTGCCGCTAATTTCTAGCGCATCGATTGGAAGAAAGGAGGTATGTGACAAGGTAAAGGCTCTATGTTGTGTGCGTCACGGAGCACTAGTTCAAGGAGACAAAGAGAGAACTAGACAAGATGATAAATCAAATGGGAAAGGCCCGGTTAGAGGCGCAGATGGAATAGAAGACTCGGTGGGCGTTAGCTTATGACGAGGGGGTTTCGTGTATGGCATCATGATCACTAACTCCTCCGAGTCCTTCAACCGTGTATTCACCAGATTGCTCGTGTTTGGAATTGTTGAGTTCTTCTTTCATAAGTGCAACGAATATTTTGTAAAGAGGTGGGAACTTGCGCAGAGGAATAATATAGGCGGTATGCGTTTTGAAAGGGCTAGAGCTGAACATTTGAAGGAGGCCGAGAATTGGCCAAGCAAAGACACCGCCGAAGCCGTATGGACCCCGCCGCTATATCTTTAGTGTACGGGGCAAGGGTGGCACAAGCTTGGGCGACGAATGTTATGGTGGACGAAACTATCAAGTTGATCTTGAAAAGGTAGAGTGCAGTTGCAATGTCCCTCAGATCATGCATGCCCCTTGCTCTCATATGATCACGGCCTGCAGGGTTCGCGGCAATGGACGGCCGGGCGGGGGGCGGGCGGACGCGGGCGCAGCGGCCGACATGCTCGGCGGCGAGCTGGCGCGGGCGGACACGGGCGCGGCGGCCAGGCGGCCTTGCTACGTTGCTGCTTGGGCGAAGGCGGCTGCTAGGCCACTAGCGGACGCGGGACACGGCGGGGGTTTTATTCGACCCTACCGTGCCATGGATCAGGGCGCGCCGCTGCCGCGCCAAGATCGGTGGCGCGGCAGGCCCTGCCCAGTCAGCGGTCAGCGGTTCCGGTCGTCGCCACGTCAGACCTCTGCTGCGCCACCATACATGGCGCGGCATAAGCATTTTGCCGCGCCAGGGCAATAGGCGCGGCCAAAAGTGTTAGTTTTAAAAAAACCCGACCGTGTTAGATTTAAAATTAATTTTGAAAAAGTGTTAAAATTAAAAAAAATCAGCCTGGCAGCCTATAGGTTGCAGGGATGGTTGAGAAGGACATATGTAATATTCTACCAATGAATAAATTAAAGGATTGGGAAAATGGTGTTCTTGCCCCTGTTCAGCAGTCCAATTGTGATTTTACCCTTGTTTTTTTAACTTTGTGATTTTGCCCCTATTATTTTGAAACGAACCATCCGTTTGCCCCTGCTTTGGATGTCTGTTAGATGGACATGGAATAAATGAATTAAAAAAATCAAAATCCCTGCAAACAGAGGCAAAAAGACCATGTTGCCCCTCATCTTATCTTCAACCTCCTGCTCGTCCACAACCGCGGCGCTCGTAGGGGCGTGTTGTGTGGGGGACGGTGGCGCTGGTCTGGCGCGGCGGCGCTTCATCGACCATGGCCTTGCCGCAGCAGCAGCAGCAGCCAGCGCCGCGACTCTCGGGTCAAGACACGGGCGGCGGCGACGCCTTTGGCATGGGCCTTGGCGCGCCTTGAGGCCCCGCGCTTGTGGCAGCGGCAGCGCACCGTCGCGGGCGCGTTAGCAGATGCTTGTAGGGCTGCGGCACCCGCTCTTGATGCCTTGGCCTGGTGATGCAGCAGAAGGCGCCCGCCGCGATGCTTAGGTCAAGGCGCGAGGCAACGCAGCGCTACCGCCAAAGGCACGGCTTCGCAGGGCATGAGTGCCCGCCCGCCAAGCATCGCAGCGAGGCTTAGTGCGAGGCGTCTGGTGTGCCGCGTGGCTCGGGCGCGCGACACGCGCAGACGGCAACGACCGACGCAGCGGGGCTTAGTGCGGGCGTCAGCGGGTGCCGCGCGTTCAGCGTCTCGGCAAGGCACATAAGCGGCCGCCCCGCTCCCCCACGCCGCGCCCGTCCCAGAGACCCAGGGGCCACACACTGACCTGCTGCCCCAAGACCGCATCTCCGTGGCCGCACCATGGTGGATAATCGACCCAGCGCGCGCACAAGCAACCGAGCCTCGGCGAGACGAGGCAAAAATCACAATTGGGCATAAAAACAAGGGCAAATCGCATGGGCATTCATGTCTTTTGTACAAAGTTTAACACCGTTAGGGGTGGATGACGAGCAGCAGAGCAAACCGGTGTTTCGTGAATGGCACAAGAGGGGTAAATTCACAAAGTAAAAAAAAATAGGGCAAAATCACAATTTCAATACAAAACAAGGATACAAACGCAAGAGCCCCTAGAGGATTCATCCACGAGAGAGGATCATGCTTGTAACTCGTCCGGTCTAAAAATTAGATCTGTTATATCAAATACTCCAGATTGTAAGTCAGTTTTAGTTTTTCTAGGCACACACTATGTACCAAATATACATTATGTGTATATACGTAATAAAACTACTAACTCTATCTCAAATTATAAGACATTTGGGTATTTTTGGATTCATAGTTTTTAGTATGTATCTAGACATAACATGTATATAGGTGCATAACAAAAACTATGAATGTAGGAAAGCCAAAAAGTCTTATAATTTGGAATGGAGGAAGTATGTATCTAGAAAAGCAAAAGCATCTCTTATAATTTGAAATGATAGGGTATATTTTATAGCATATATTTAGAGTTGTATATGTTATTAATATTTTCTATAAATTCAGTCAAACTTAAGATAATTTAACTTTAATCAGATTTAGATTTGTATTATTTGAGACGAAGGTGTTAATTTATACCCTAATTTATTTGCATGGCGTGTACGAGACAACCAAAGATGCTCAGCGGATTAGTTGGAAGCAGGGATTAGCAACAAGCTAACAACACAGGATCAGGAGTGAGGACAGCAGATGAAACAACCGGATAAAATGCGAATCCTGGCTCCGGTTTAGCCACTAGAACGTTCTTAAAATTAACAAACGCTAGACACGACACGGCAAGTGAAATGCCGAAATGGGTCAGCTGCATGCAGATGCAATGCCTGCCAGTATCCGTATGACGTGAGCGTCTCGATCGACCTGATTATTTGTGTGGCTGTCTGCACAATGGCCGTCTAATCTGCAAACTGAAGTTATCATTTATACTAGACGACTAGCGTTTATACTAGACGACTAGCGTCTAGTATATGCTTATCTATATGATACTCGTGCTTGGCTACTGACAACAGGCTAATCGCCAGAGCAAACGAACGCCTACGGCTACTGACAAACAGACGACAATAATCACTCAGAGCGACCAATCAAATTAGTATCAGGTGGTCGGCGCAACTAATCAGACGTCGTTTCGGATCATTGCACTAGCATAGGGCAACTCTTATCAAACTATAATTGCGGGGCCTCTGCAGTGTTCAACGTATACTTGTATTTTCTGTCGCCATCACCAATAGTTCAGTAGCAGTGCAGCACCATATATATAAATAGTTGCATTTGGTCAAGAACTGAAGGTGAATCAAAAAATGACATGCATGTTTTGCAAACTATAGGCAACATGCGAGAATGACAGCATGCATAGATGGCTGGCAGACGCTGATACAGCAGTATGTACTCCAGTACCTTTAGAAGTTAGGCACCATGTTCAAACAGTCGTATCGCGTCTGTATACGTTTCCTTATACGGGTTAAGGCGGCCAAACCTGTTCATCAATCAAAATTCATAAATACATGTTGGCTTGTTCATCAAATATTCGTTGGCTTGTTTATACACATTTAATAACGGTGAGTGACAGGTCTGTTTCTTCTCCCTTATTTTTCCCCCCTTTCATCACTACGCCAGATTCTTACAGCAGGAATGGGGGCATTTTTACTATAGAGACGATCGGGGTTGGGGCGCCCCTCACATGGGCGTCCTCGGCCCCAACAGAGCCCAACCAGCCATCAGAGATGTCACTTTGGGGCCTGAGCCGCCTTTCTGAGTTGGGGCTGATCTGTAGGGGCGGCTCAATCACCAGCCGCCCCTGCAGCAGATGTCACTGTAGGGGCGGTCGGTAACCTAAGCCGCCCCTACAGTTAGGGCTGATCTGTAGGGGCGGCTCAATCACCACCCGCCCTTGCAAGGCCGCCCATTTGTAGGGCTGGCCGAAATCACCAACCGCCCCTCTTGATGGGGCACGAATAAATAGCAGCCACACCCTCTTCCACCTCGGGACACACTCTTCTACACACACAAAAAGTTGGGAGGCCTTAGGCTCCTCCTAAAAATTGCTCTACTAAGGGGAGGTTTTGATCTCAAATCCTTTGGTGGAGAGGCTTTAAAAGGTAAGGAAATGCTTCTCCAACTCTTTATTTAAGTTTAATTAGTTGGTTAGTGAGTAATTTGATTTTAGGTTTTCTCTCTCTTCCATGGAGCTTGAGCTAGTTATGAGTGAAATTAGACCCTAATTTTCACTATACTATGGTAAATTAGGTAGGAAAGTAAGATTGCACCTTTATTAGTACATCTTTGTTGATTTTAGTGTAGTATTAGTGAAGTTTGGTGCATGTGTCATGAAACCCTATATCTAGATCTAGGATTTTGTTTTTTTTCTTTTCAATTTTTCCTTTATGTGACTAGGGTTTGCATGTAGGTGAATGTGTAAGATTTTAATTGTTGCTAATGTGTAAAATATCCTCTACCATGGCTACTAATTATCATTTAATATTTATTTTGATTCCTTTCTATAATGTGTGTTTTAATTAGTTATGGATAAATAGGCCATTAATTAATTATCCTCTACCATGAAATTGGAATGGAGTTTGCATGAAAGGTAGTGGATGAAATATTAAATGTTGCTAATTGTTTTATTTGAAATTGTTTATTTGAACCAATTAATTTATATTTTAAAATATTTATGCATTAATAGTCAATTAATTAACTATCCTCTACTACCATGGTGCGTGTCTCATGTATATACAATTATTCTCGAGTAATATTCTTTCTTTGGTTATTTTATTTCTATAAGATGGACTACAGGGAACTCTTGGATGTATGGTTCGTTAAGACACGACGCTCTTTTCCGTGATGAGGTGGACAAATTCATCAAAGCCGTAGAGAAGCATGAAGCGGCGTTGAAAGAGAATAGCGACACGATTATTTGTCCCTGCAAAGATTGCAAGAACCTTATTGCATTTCGAGATGTGAGTACCATCAAAGAACATCTGATTAGAAGAGGATTTGTTCCGGACTATATAGTGTGGATTCATCATGGTGAAACAGTGGTTGTTGATGACAGCGACGATGATCTAGCTGATGAAGCTAAAACCCAAGCATACTTGTCCCAATTCACAGACGATCTTGAGCAACAAATGGATCATGACTATGGTAATCAACAAGGTGGTGGCTTTGGCAATGAACAAGGTGGTGATGATGCTAGTGGTGCCAACAATGATGGCGAAGCACGTGAGGGGGATGCAGATGACGGTGACAACTTGAACGAAATGCTTGGGACCTTTGGACCAGAAATATTAGAAAAGAGCAAGAGAGGTCTAGAAAATCTTGAGAGGGTGACAAAAGCATCGAAGAAGACTGTGTATGATGCTGTTTTTCAAAATTTTCAATTTGAAAGGTTCAAATTTTGTCAAATGACAAGATGACTAAAATAAAAGTTGTAGATATTAATGAGTTGAACAACTTTGGTATTCATCACTTTTTATGTTGAAATCATTTTGGGTCTCAAATTTTGGTTCGAACTTATCATTTTTTTAAAATTTCAAATTTGAAAGGTTCAAATTTTGTCAAATGATAAGATGACCAAAATAAAAGTTGTAGATCTTGATGAGTTGAACAACTTTTGTATTCATCACTTTTACATATGAAATCATTTAGGGTTTAAAAATTTAGTTTGAACTTGTCAAATTTCAAATTTTAAAATGTATAAAACATTGTCACATCTAAGTATGATCAAACTTAAATGCTGAAGTATGATTTTAGATTTTTTTTTAAAAAAAACATCACATTTGGAGTTAGTATGAGGAGAACAAATAGTTACAAAGTTTATCCACAGATTAAAAGAAAATCACATTTCTAGATGATCCTTAAATGATTATAGTGAATGAAGCAGATTTCTTTTTTTAATCTGTGAGTCAACTTTGTAACTAGTTTTTCTTCCCCATACTAACTCTAAATCTGATGATTTTTTTTCCTAAAATTTTCTAAAATCATTCTCTATCAATTTATTTTGTTGGTTTTGTCAATATATACATATGAAAAGTTTGAGCAATTTAAATTTTGAATTAAAAAAATGCAACTTCAGACAAGATTTTGGTTCCCCAAATGATTTCAGCTGAAAAGGTGATAAATACCAAAGTTGAATAACTCATCAAGATCTACAACTTTTGTATTGGTCATTTCTTCATATGACAAAGTGGTAACGACATTATTCACAAATGTGACATATCTCCCATAAGGTTTTATAAACTATATGAGACATGTGTAAGATTAGTGAATAATGTATGCTAAGAATTTGTCAAATGAAGAAATGACCAAAATAAAAGTTACAGATATTCATGAGTTGAACAACTTTGGTACTCATCACATTTTATGTTGAAATCAATTTGGGTCTTAAATTTTGGTTCGAACTTGTCGTTTTTCAAAATTTCAAATTTGAAATATTCAAATTTTGTCAAATGACAAGATGACTAAAATAAAAGTTGTAGATATTAATGAGTTGAACAACTTTGGTATTCATCACTTTTTATGTTGAAATCATTTTGGGTCTCAAATTTTGGTTCGAACTTATCATTTTTTAAAATTTCAAATTTGAAAGGTTCAAATTTTGTCAAATGACAAGATGACCAAAATAAAAGTTGTAGATCTTGATGAGTTATACTCAAGTGCCACCCGATTTGTACATTTATGGAGCTAGTGGGAAAAGGAAATGCGAGTCCCATTGGCATTGGGTCCATACGTAAAGGCATGTACAACGACGCATCTCTTCATTCCACGACCTTGTTTACACCTCCTATCAACAACAAAGAGTTGTTTATCCCACGACCTTGTTTATAGCATCTATGAAAATGGTCAATAACATCTATGGTTGTACAGAATCGCCTTCCTCACTCGAAGCCGCACAGATCCCGTGTGCGAGTGGTTCTGGTTTGGACGCACGCTGGAGGGAAGTCTCGCACCAAAGTCCACTACGAGAAATACCCTTATGCATGACGGTTCATAGGTGACCTTCTAACAAATCATCATAGAATGCTGTAATTTATGACCATTTATTTATAAGTGCTAAATGTACGATGACTAGTTAAAATATCGTCGTGGTTGGACGTCACGGATCCACTGTTAACTGATCTCAATTTCGTAAAGCCCACTAGCCACTCTACGCGGCCCAGCACAACCAAGTGAGGACCCCCGTGACTCACCCAGGGCATTCGGTCAGACCGAACCGATCGGTTCGGTTCCTCGATCATTCGATCAGTTCGGTCATCAGAAACCTGGGACCGATCGGTCTTTGCAAAAAACGAAGACCGAGGAAGTTCGGTCTCGGTTAGTTCGGTTCGGTCTCGGTCACGACCGAACTAACTGGACCTGAGTAGCAGCCACAAAACAATAGCAGAATCTATAGCAATTTTTAACAGCATGCTTGCTATTTGAAGGCAAAAAAATAACAACACAATATATAAAACAAACCACACATTATTATGACAAGTTCTAGCACACAACTTTCTCAATTCTCACAAATCACAATCACACATAATGACATTACGAACGAAGTCTACAGAACTACGGTCAGTTCGGTCACTTCGGTTAACCGACACATATGACCGAACTTCTATCGGTTACTTCGGTTAGTTGGGAGCCAGGACCGAACTCATGACCGAACTTTTCAGTCTCGGTCTTTTCAGTCTCGGTCTCAATCTTTTTGTTCGGTCTTCGGTCTTCGGTTAATTATGCCCAGAGTTACCCATGACCATGAGGAGCCCGTGACCCCGTCCAGGCGTCCACATCTCGCATTCTCGCGTCGACCCCGTCCCAGTCTCCCAGAGCGGAGCCGAAACCCTAGCCGCGCCGCACCGCCGCCCATGTGACCGCTAGGCTCGACGCGCGACGGCCCACCTCCGCGTCCGCCGGGCAAGCTCAACGTCGGCGCGCGCCCCCACCGACGGCCGACCCGACCCGACCGGTTGTGTCTTTGTCTTGGCGGCGGCGGCGGCGCTCCACTCCCGGCGGCGGGGCGGGCGGGCGGTGCGGGGATGCGGCCGGCGGCAACGTGGTGCCTGAACTCTGCTTCGCTGGCTCAGGGCTCCTTGCGTCTGCCGGATCTCTTCAAGGCGGCGCGCCGGTGGTCGGCGCCTCATCGGCTCCTCGTGCGCGGCAGATCCGGCACGCCTGGCCGTGGAGGAGGTGGTAACAGTCGGCACGAAGGCTGTGGGGATCCGACCATGGAGGAGGTGCCTCCACACGGCAGATCCGCGGCGGCCTGCACCCCGTGCTAGGCGGTGTCGAAAGGAGGATGGCGAGATCGAGGGCAACGAGGACGACGAGCATAATCGGTACACCTTCTCTGTCCGGCTTCGTGATGTGTAGGTCCTCGGCTCCCCACATCATCTCGTCTCTCCCGCGAGGTGCGTCCGAGATCCTTAGGCTCCCTGCAGAGATGCGGTGTTGAGCAAGGACGGCGGATCTTGAACCTCTGCACTGTCGATTGAGGTCGATGCATGCTACTAATCATGGAACAGAACTATGCTGAAGTTTTTCGCTTGCTTGCTTGAGCCACGTATTGTAATCAATGCATGAATACTATTGTTTTGAAATTTATACTTGAATTGTTTGATTAAATGCCTATAAGAACACTCGTCTAGATATCTGTTAGCATTTGTAATGTCATTGCAACATTGAAATTTCACGCCTATTTAAATTTCTGCAGGAGAGGAGGATAGTGCTCGACCCACTTTCTAACATGCTGGTCTTGACTTTGATGCAAACACTCAATTTCAATGTCAGTGCTGACTCTATTGTCACATGAGAAGGTTCCTAAAGGCAGCAAAAATCTTAGAAGAAGGTGAGATACTATACATACTCCTATTTTTGTGATAGCTGAATGGAGATATGCAGTCATCTTTCTATTGAGGATAGTAAGCTCTTTACATATTTTCATTGAGATATTGTTGGACTTGTAGAATAGCTGAATGGAGATATGCAGTCATCTTTCTATTTGCTTCATTGCACAGTCTGTTTGAACTATTTAATTAGTTTCAAAGCTTACTGATAAATAGATGACATTTCTTTTTTGAATCTTTGACAATTCTTTTTTTAAGCTTACTCATAATGAGTCTGATGTAGTATTGACTTGTGATGTTTCATCCAGTTTATCCATTTTCATAGTCACTAAATTAAATATGCATATCAAAATCCCACAAAACCCTGATTTCTGAATTTGGTTTAAATGTGCAGATCATGACGAGCTACTAACGCTGATTGCAATCTTAGCTGGCAAGCTACAGGTACATATCTCTATTTTCTTGGAACCGTGAACATTCTTACATGTATTTTTGTGGACATTCAATCATGTGAGCATTACTGAATTATTACTGTTTGTGCTTCACTATGTGAAGTTTAATGAGAATTTGAGAGTTGGTGTGAAACTGAATTATTGCTTCCTAGTAACATCTAATCTACTCTTGCTATGATGAATATGAACTTAGCTTCATTTGACACCAAATGCTAACTGCTACTTAGATGACATTTCTTTTTAGAGTTTTTGCTGAAAACTAACTTATCTTATATTCATTTTGATTTCCAGGTAGCACATCTTATGGATTGAAAGCCAATTGAAGTGCTCGTGGATACAAATGTTTAGTTATTTTAGACTCACTAGAGATGAAATCTTTAAGTTCAAACTTAGTTGTTGTGATAGTCAAACTAAATGGCTGTGGGCTAGCCAATTTGTAGTTAGATAAAATGTGACACCAGTGGGCCTCGCTAATACACTAATACATGAATGACCATACCTAGGCTTCTATGCTGAATGGATTCTTTTTCTTCTTCAAACTAATGGTGGATATTGTTCTATGCACCTGAATAATGATATTGTCAATGTTCTGAATAATGTGGTTAAATTTGATTTTTTTTAGAAAATCCACTGTAGGGGCGGTTCTTGATTGAACCGCCCTTACAAATACACACAGCAGGGGCGGCTGGTGATATAGCCGCCCTTACAGAAGTCCACTATAGGGGCGGCTGATATTAACAGCCGCCCCTACAGAGGGCACTGTAGGGGTGGCTGAAAACACCAGCCGCCCCTACAGAGGGCACTGCAGGGGCAGTCAGGAAACCGTCCCTACAGAGACACCCTCTGTAGGAACACTCTGGAAAGGACGGCTGGCGCAGCCGCCCCTACAGCAACATTCTGTAGTAGTGCATTCACATGTTTCGAAAGAGTTTGTTTTCTTCTTATTGGAAAAGTTGGCAGTGCCTTTTCAAGTCCTCAGCGGGATGGAGAATGACACGGGCTGTGTTCGGCTGGCTAGCTGAATAAGTCAAAATACTATTTCGGCTGAGTTATTGTGAGAGAAAAATATTGTTCTGTCTGAAAGACACTGTTTATGTGAACCGTACCCGCGTGAGTGGGCTGGCCAGCACCAGACCAGCCAGCCAGCCGAACACACCCACGGTGTAGTATAGTATCATTGTCGAAGGGAAACGAGATGGGCATATCGCCCTTTCAAGTCCGCAGCGTGATGGAGAAACGACACGGTGTAGGATCGGTGTCGGAGGAAAACGATGGAGAACGACGAGAGCCAGGGAAGGCGTCAAGGCGAGGCCTGATTCGATGGCTCGGTGAACAGACAGGCCAGGCCAGGCCAGGCACGCACAAGGCCGCCGCCGGTGACAGGTCGCCGGAGCGCACGTGTCTGAGGCCCCAGCGCCCCCGGTCTGGACGCTTGGGAGTCGGGACCGACCGACGTCCAGGCGTTCGTTATCGCGGTCCAAGTCATGAAATCCCTGTGGGCCAAGTGGTTTCGTCTTTCATGGCGATGGGTTGAGGCGGCGTGCAGGTGCAGCCGCAGGCAGCTATGGAGGGAGAGGGAGAGACAGAGACGAGACACGAGAGCTAGCCGACGGGAGCCGCGACAGTGGGCGTCCGCTGGGGCGGCGTCATGTGGTGGATCTATACCTTTCTGGTGACAGAGAACGGAAAAAGCATGTGCGCACCTCTCGGCTCTCGCGTCGTGCGCGCGCCCCCACGAGCTAGCGTGCCAGCATGCGACACGTGCGGTGCTGTACTCCTGTTGCGCCCGACCCTGGCCGTTCGTGCATGTAGAGTACAGAACAGGACGGGACATAAAATCGTTACAGAAAAGAAAGACCGTATCGATTTTGAATAGCTAGAGCAATAGTACCAGTGCATGACAGGTCGATGTGCAGAACCTATAGGCCGGTCCCGTATACGGGTACACAGCAAGACTGCATCGTCCACGAAAGTACGTAGTATTCTGCGTTGCTGCTAGCCAAATGGGAAAGTAAAATCAGTGATATTTCTCTTAAGGGCTTTTGTTGGCTGCACACCAATCCAGCCTAGTCCACATGGATCAGAAGATGTTACTACATTAGGATGAAAAATTAGCCAAACAAGCATTATCAGAATTTCGCTTTCTTTGACAGATGGGTAGTGAAAACTACACGACCATTTTTTCCCTACATTGTAGAGATATTAGTATATTTCAAAGAAAAACACTAATATTGCAGGGTCAGACGCTCAAGACTGTGCGTTTAAGAGAATCGATGTACGTACGAGCTAGCTGATGAGCTACCTATGGCCGCATAATAACCAATCGGAGTCGAACAAGAGTCGAGGAGATGGACATACCGATGTGAAAAGTGATCCCACGTACAAGTACTTAGATAATGCATATGAGAGATCAAAGAAATATTGTTATCATCTGCGGTGTATATTTAATATTAAAAAATGAAAATTTATTTGTCCCATATTTTACTCTCTCTCCTCTAACTTTGGAACTCCTGCTTCCAAATACTTTCCCATAACCTCAAAACTATGTCTCTGGACTTCTTTTTAGCGAATTGTTAGAGTTACTCTAAGTCCAACAAAAACAAGCCTATTTGTGCTTTCCCCAAAACATTGCTCACTTTTCCCTCTGTACCTCCGGCTCTGTCCCTTGAGGCCTCGACTATATGCATGCTTGAGGAGCCGCCACTATTATCCGTCAATCACTGGCCGGTCTGATACACCGGTACCATTGCCAATTAACCAGGCCACCACCAATGGACGTTATCTTCTCCTCTCATGGCCACGGTAGATGTACAGCACAGAAGCCAACCGCGCCACACACTCCATATCCTAAATGTGATAACTCCGGCTCTGCCCCTCGAGGCCTCGACTATATACACGCTTGAGGAGCCGCCACTATTATTCGTCGATCACTAATCTTACGCACCGGTACCATTACCAATTGACCATGCCACCACCAATGGACGTTATCTTCCTCTCATGACCATAGCAGATGTACACCACAGAAGCCAGTCGCGCCACACGCTCCATAGATACCTCCGGCTCTGTCCCTCGAGGTCTCGACTATATGCACGCTTGAGGAGCCACCACTATTATCCGTCGATCACTGATCTAACGCACCAATACCATTGCCAATTGATCAGGCCACCACCAATGGACGTTATCTTCTTCCTATCATGGCCATGGTGGATGTACACCACATAAGCCCACATGCTCCATATCCTAAATGTGAGACGATGATGTCATGCCAATATACGCGAGAGATAATGCCATGCCAACCTCGGCACGATGTCACTTATCCTCTTTCCTCTATAGAAAAAAGAAAAACAAATAAAAGAAAAATACAAGCGTAAATACCTGAACCTTTTCACATGAATTTATAGTTCAAAATAAATGCAAGGATTATAAAAAAACATCATATACAAAAAGTTTAGTCAAGATAAAATTGACCTATCTTTTGGTCAAGGTATGCAACGGAATCAAACTCAAAGATTTAATGCTCTGCTAAGCTAGGCGATAAGATAAGCCATGGTGGAAATCTTGTTGGCTGATTTATTGTGAGAAAAAATATTGTTAGATTTGGTGAAAAAGTGCGGCTTATAAGCCAAGCGAACAGTTCCTTCCCAATCTAGATTGTTTAACAAGATTCACAAAATTTGCTCTCTAACAACTCCTTATCTCAACTCTCGATCCTTTCGCACCTGAGAAAATCGATCCAAACCTGTGGAAATATACGCACGCGTATGCTAATTTGGAGGTGGAAGGATGTGGAAAGAATAAAGAGTAAGAAATGGTTTCTGATGCAAATTTACAAGAGAGAGAAAATATAAAGTGGTTGCGGTGGTTTAGAAATAGTTCATGATTGCTGATGTAAAATTGACTTCTATATTTTAGATCTTATTAAGAGAGAGGTTTTGGAAACTGTTAACCACCAAATATACTCCTAACTTTTTTAGCCACTTATAAACTCATTGATTTACTAATTAATTTTTTTATAACTACCGGAGATGCTCGTAGCGAGAAATGTCGAATAGAGAATGAAAATATTTAGAGCTCTTATAAAAAAAGTGATGGAGGACCTTTTTTTTTTGCGTGTGTGCGTGGGGTAGGGGGGAGGACACGAGAGTAGTAGATTTCATGAGAAAAAGTGAATGCTGCAGGGGCACACATCTTAGACCGCGCGTTCAGGACGTTCTCAACGGCTTGGAACAAATCGCTAGCAACTTAGCTCTAGAAACTATTAAAAGAAAAGGACATTGAAATGGCAAAGTTGTGCATCATGTGAGTTTTGTTTGGAAAGCGTGCAAGCCTGGCTCTTGTTAACTCACTAGCGCTATGCCTCCGTTCAATGAAATCTCTCCTAGACTATCTATTTGGTCACCGGGACGCCCTCAAGAGAATCGATGCAAGCTAGTGTGTCAGCTAGCCATGGCCGCATGACCAATCGGAGGAGAGGAGAGGAGTAGAGGAACGGACTGGTGTGAAAAGCGATCCCATGTACTACATGTATCTCGGATGTCAACGAGATGTTTTTGTCATCGGCATAAAAGAGAGATATGTTGATCAATCTACTTAGGGCGTGCGGCGTGTGCAATGTGAAAAAGTGATCCCACGTGGCATGTTCAAGAGAACAGTGCTCAGCCGCATAACCAATGGGAGGAGAGGAGAGTTCGTTCAAGAGAATCGCTGTACATACGAGCTAGTAGTACCAGTACTGAGCTAGCCATGGCCGCACGTAACATCTGCATATATAGGAGGAACAGACTGACGTGAAAAGTGATCCCACGTACTACATCTACTCCGTACATGCATCTCGGAGAGGTCAAAGAGATACGGTATTTTTGTCATCCGCGTGACAAAGAGAGATATGTTGATGGAGATTTGCTTAGGGTGTGCGGCATGTGTAGTGTGAAAAGTGATCCCACGTACCAGAGTGACATTTTGATCACCCGTAATATAAATAAAAATATTTCGACCAATCTGCTTAGAGCGTGTCCGTACGAATACGAGATATTTTATCGCCGTGCCTAACGTACTTCCGTCCACCTCGGTATATTTTGATCAACAAACACAGCCGCCAGCCGGTAGCTCGCGGCAGAGATCAAAGAAGCCTGCAGCCAGTAGAGTTGCCTGCGGGCTTATAAGCGAAACCAACAGGGCGTAGAGTTGTCTGCAACACGGAGGCGCTCGCTCTCATGCCCGTCGACCGTCGTACACTCGCCACAGTCTTCCGATAGTTAATCCAGCTAGCAAAATCGTTTTTTTATTCGGTTCAACATGGATACACGAAGAGTCGAAGATACTTGCAATGTCATGTTTTTTTTTCTTCCCTAGACTAGAATTGGTCTCTGCAATGACATAGTATACTTTCGATGCTTGAGTCTCCTTTGTTTCAAGCACCGATCGGAGCCCGGATAATTACGTTTTATGTAGCAAAAGTAAGTGCTGTTTTTTTTTCCATAGACATGACAAAATGATGGGACACGTAAGAAAGATCTTGTATATATACAGTCTACCTACGTGTAATGTAACTTTTAGTTGAGATAATTAGGGCCTGTGTTTAGATCCTGTCTGCTAAAAAATAGCATTATGTTTGGACGCTAATTGGAAGGACTAAACATGAAGTGATTTTAAAACTAATTGCATAAGCGGTGACTAATTGACGAGACGAATCTATTAATCATAATTAACATATGTTTACTGTAGCACAATATAAGATAACCATTTTTCACGTAAGAGTTCAGATAGATGTGTGCCCTGGCATCCATTTTCTCGGCTAAGTTCAGGACACCTCTCTCAGTCAGACACTGAATTTTCTACACCTGAGATTCTGATGGATGCTGGCCATAGCCCACGCTGCATGCCTACCTCAAACTCCTAATCAACCGCCGCCGTAGCGTGTAGCAGACGGGTCAGCACGCGTGCCGGAGCTAGCGGAGATGAATTTTGTACTTTCTGACCGTGCCGTGCCGTGTCGCCGTTTTCTCGACGGGTCGATGTTCGATCCAGAACGTAACCCGTGTGCACAAAATGAGAAGAGAGCGAGAGGGCAGCGTGCCGCAGGCCGTAGCCCACCATCAGCCATCACCAAGGAAGGCAAACCCGCCAGTGGGTTGGGTGGTCAGGTCCCCGCCTGACGCAGTGACGCGTTTTGTTTCAAGACAGCAAGACCACCTCCATTTTCGGCATACTCTTTCAGTCCCAAAAATAAAATGCGGTTCTAGGACTTGGCACGAATACCAAGATTAGACGTAAAATTACAATAATAGCCCTGTAAAGTTTAAGACCAGTCCAATTCTCTCGGTTCTCGGTCTGGAAGTTCTGGTTGTTTCTTGGATTATTTGGATTGGTACCATTACAATTCTAAGAAGTTTGAGACGTATCATTAAAATTCGTCTATTTTGAGATCTACCATTATAATTCATCGTTTCACTGAGTTTCGCCATTTTCTACGTCTTTCAGCTGCTTGGGCCCACTGGCAGTCGTATGCGCACTGTGCTCTTTTCTGTATGGACGATTTTGCCCCGTCCGAAGATGAAAGAGGCCTGCGCTGCGCCCGTGGCCCCATCTCTCAGTCCCTTCTCCTCCTCGTGCTCACTCTGTCTCTCACTCGTCCTCCCGACGCGGCAACGGCGGGGGAACCCTAACCCTAGCCGCCGGCGTCCTGGAGCCCGCGCCCTCGCCCGAGTCAGCTACCGCCGCCGGCGTCCTAGAGCCCGCGCCCGCGCCCAAGTCAACTGCCGCCGCCGGCGTCCTGGAGCCCGCTCCCGCGCCCGAGTCAGCCGCCGCCGCCGGCCAACTCCACTGCCTCCCGCACCCGAGCTGTACTCCCGTGGCCCCATCTCTTGGTCTGTAGGCTCTGCTCCGTGGCTGTGCCTAGCTTTTGAAGCCATGGCTGGGCAGTGGACTGGAAGCCCGATGAAGATACCTTCGACGGGCTCGAGCGCGACGGGCAGCGGTAGAAGGGAGTGCCCTTATTGTCATGTTCCTTTGGTCCGGATCCAGAGCAAGCAGCCAGCGACAAAGGGTCAGTGGTTTCTCACATGCCCGTACAACATTAAGGTTAGGATTCTTGACATTGTTGACCTCACTGTGTCTCTTGATGCTACTCTGATTGATGCTTTTTGTGTGCAGGGTGATCATACTACATGCGGCTTCATCTGCTCTGAGTTGCAGATTGAGGCCTTGGAAGCAAGGGAAAGCCGGTGGCAGACTGGTAAGGAGACATCAGCTGACTGTTATGCCGAGTTGAAGGAAGAATTGCAAGAGTTGAAGCAAACTGTGGATAGTGTAGTAGCTGATCTGTGGAAACTGAAGGTCCAACCTGCTGAGCCGAAGCCTGAGTTGGACAGGAAGAAATGCCATATTGTGCTTGATTGTTCAGTTGTATCGCCAATTTTTTTTGGCTTTGTAGGTGTCCTGATTGGTGTATTTGTTGTTGCTGTCATGTGGAAGTGAACAGCTAGAATGTGTGTTAGTCAGCTAATGTAAGTGTGGGTTGGTTGTGTTGTAGCTGTGGCTGTGGCTCCATGTTTCTTTTGTGTACTGATGAGGTCCAAACCTTCTGAATAAGTTACAAATCTATGGTTAGCTTGCAGTGAGCTCAACTTGATCTGTGGTAGCTTAACTTGATCTGTGGTCGCCATGGGGGTTCTGATTCTATCCAAGTGCTTATTCACAGTACTATAGCACTTTGTAGATGATTTGGACACTGCAAAAGGACTTTTGTGTGGATTTGTAGCAGATTATGGTTTTTGATTTATCTGCATGTTCTTGAGTAGAATATCGATAAAATCTAGGAGAACAGATGGAAGGAACCATAAATTCATCATCATTGAAAAGCTGAGACATCAGAATGGCCAACTGCCATCACCACATCCTCCAACTCTGCTTCCTCACTACCAGTGTCCTGATCAGTTTTTTCCAAAGCATCTAACAATTCTTCAATTACATGTATGGGAACTTGTCCCATTTGCCACCACATTTGAAACCATAAATTCATCGCGTGGACTGTGCAAGGCAACCACTGATCTAATCTCCTCCTTGAGCCCAGCTACAAACCGAGTCACGAAATAGGTGTCATCATAACCACTGTTGTACAAGAGAATGCCTTGAGCCAGCTTCTCGAACTCCATCTGATAATCCTCAATGTAACATGTCTCGCTTGAGCATCGAACCATTTGAGCAACAACTGATACTGATCTTTGTCAAAACAGTTCATCACCAACTCACAAAGTCGATCCCAATCCAACACACCATGTCTTGGCCCTCCATGCAAACTGGTAGATAGTACTTTCAAAGCACCCAGCAACTTTCATTTAAAACTAGATTAAAGGTGAGAAATGGAGTAATTGATGAACTGTTAGATGCAGATAAACAGAAGACTCGATGCAACAGCTCACTCACTAGCTACTCAAGCATTCCCAGTTCAGGTGCCAAAACAATGATCATGTTACCCTTCCAGTTGCCCCACAGGACTCACCACCAAGACCAGTTCAACACTTAAACCCAACAAATGCACTTAAACCCAGTTCAACATAACAGCATACCAGGTTCAATTGTTATTCTTACAACCATACAAGGTTCCAGCATACCAGGTTCACAACCATACATGGTTTCAGCATTCCAACTACAAGGTTACACAAAAGCATATCATAAACTAGGGTACCCCATAAACTACAACAAGAGCATATCATAAGCTGTTGACAAGCTCTGGTCTTCATAGACTAGCCTCCTAAGGCTACTAACAACAGTAGTAGGTGGGTCGGCTGTTGCCTTCTTGAGCTTCTTCTTGATGGGTGTCTTCTTCTTCTTCTTTGTTGTGACCTTCTTCAGCTTCTTCTGTTTCTTGCCTTGGGAGGGACCAGCTTCATTTGTTGGAGCTTGTTTCCTACATTTTAAAGGTGATATTACATATTGTGAAGTAAAAAACAAGACATATTTAGTGCACAGTAAACATACCTTTTGTTAGCCTTGTTCCTTGGTGGAGCTCTCTAGCCATCTTCTCCAATCTCTTCTCTTTGCAAGTTTTTTGAAAAGTGGCCAAAATCTCCACATCTCCTACATTTGACCTTCTTTTTGGATGCCCTTTTCTCCAAGCAACCTCTATGCCTTGGAACCTTTGGTCTTCCCTTCCTCCCTTACTTAGCAACGGTGGAAACACTTTGAATCCAAGTTCCACAACAGGCCAATGTGACCTATCTAGGATAGGTTCAATTCATCCTCATAGGTTGCCTTGAACCTAGCCACCGAGTAATACTCATGGACAAAATCTCTAATTTTGACCCCTCTGTTGGGATGTAATCCATGCCAAAGCATGTTTGCAGGGCTTCCCATCAATCGCCAATTGCTGCAGGAGCATTTATGGTTCTACAAGTCAACTGTTTGTCTTTTCTGATTGTTCCACTCATCCAAGATGGTCACTTCTGCAATATCAACATCACTAACTGATACCTTGACCACTTTGAGGTTATTGCTGATCAAGTTGAGCTCCTTCATCACATTTGGGAGTATTCCATCTGTCCACTGCCTAGCAAGCATCTTCCTAGTGTATCTCTTCTCCATGAGCAGCTCTTTGATTTTGTCAACTAATTCATGCAGTAGCAGCCCTTTGAACTTCTTTACTTGTGCATTGAAGCTCTCTGAAACATTATTTGTCAAGTAGTCACACTTGCTGTTTCTGAAAATACACACCTGTACCAGATCCTGTTGTGGTGCTCCTCAAGGTACTCAATGGCTTCAGGTGCAAACTCAAAAATTTTCTTCATGTGCCACTAAAACAACCCTTGTGTGTAGCTTCTAGCTGTAGGGTACAAGTAATAAGTGAACACATCACCAGAATACTTCTTCAAAAAAATCTAATACAAATGCCTCATGCACTCCCTGTTTTCGGCTTGTGGGAAGACAGACCCCACTGCATTCTCTAGTCCTTTACATGCATCTGTATATATAACCAGATTTGGAACATCTCCTACAACCTTATGCAGCTGCTGTAGAAACCAATTCCAATTATCTTCAGTTTTTGACTCGAAAATTGCATAAGCTATATGGTACAACCAATTGTGTCCATCCACACCAAAGAGTCGAAGCTAATCGACCCTCAGATTTACCATGCAAACAGGAAGCATCTACCCCAATAAAAGGTGCAAGAACTGATAAGAATCCATCCACACATGGTCTAAAAGCAACAAACATCCTCTTGAATCTGTTTTTGGTGCCAATCTTCTCTAACTCTATCTGTACTAAGCTACCAGGGGATACTTTCTCAATTTGAGCTTTCCAATTGAAAAGCAACTGAAAACTCTCCTCATATTTACCATGGATCTGCTCTAAAGCTACCTTCATACCTGACCATGTCTTGGAGTATTTCAACTTAATGCCATAGTCACCCTCCAATTTGTCCCTACACTTAGTTGCACCTTTGGTTGGATTCTTCTTCAGCCAGTCTGTCTGTCAACCTATCTGCACACCAACCTTGGGTGGCCATCTTCCCTTCTCTGAGTTTTGTGGTAGGACAGTTGTGTTCAAAAGGTAGCCTTTTGATCTACACAAACAAATGCAACAGGACATTAGTTGCATAAATAACAAGTTTAATAACCTGTACCCATTACACATTTACCTCTATTGTCTTGCCATAAGAATTTCTAGAAGCATGTATACGCCAAGGACATCCCTCTGCTTTACACTTGGCAATAAATCTAGTAGGGTCAGTTTGCACACCAGCAAACTCAAAGCCTGTCTTCACTGCATAATGTCTAATTGCCTTCCTGAATGCAACAATATCAGGAAAGAGCCGTCCTTTCACAATCTTGGGGTTTTCTGGATCATGAATCACATGGATCTCCTGTGGATCTGCATCATCAATCTCTGCCTCAAGAGGAACACCTCCTTCAGCAACACCACAATCATTTGCATCAGCATTAACACATAGTTGTGGGTGAGAACTGTTAGCAGCCTGTGCATTGTTAGTGTACTGATGAGGAGGTACTGGCATGTACATTCCTTCATCATCGACACCCACATACTCCTCCTCATTATCAAACAAGTCTGGCTCCCTGTCAGGCTCTAGTTCAGGCTCTAAAGGATACTCTGCTCCTTCATCTGGCTCAGCAGTAGGCTTGGTAGCAGGGCTAACATGAGGATTAGGCTGCTCAGCAGGATCTAGAATAGGATTCTCATGCCTATTGGGATCTGGACTACGATTCTCATGCTCAACAGGAGGAATCACACAAAGAGGCTATAGGGCAGCAAACTCTTCAACATCTGCAAATTTTCTTTCAAAAACTCCTACAACAAGTTGGCAATGCATCTGATCTTTATACATTTCAAACACATCATTCAGCTAGAAGTCATTAACTAGTCTGACGTCTTCACACATCCTTTTATCAAACAACCACACACAAGGACTCTGGGTAGGGGACCATTTGAACTGATTGGTCAAGCTTTGCATCAGCAACTCAAAAGTGAACGATCCAAACTCCACATCCCATTTAATCACACTACCCTTCGTGTAACCTTTCCTACCATTACTGTCTGTAGTACAAAAATCTTCAACTTAAATCTCTAAGGAGAACAACCGAACCCTAGCAGCAAACAAACAATTCGCAAATAAATACACTAGGGTCAGCGCAATTCCTCGACCTACTCGCATCGCTACTCAGACTCAAGAGATTGAAGGTTGGAGATCCATACCTCCTCACCGTGCTCCATGTCCGCGGGGTCAGCCATTGCGCTCAATGGAACACCATCGTGAGGTCGCTGGAGAGGCTCCAATCGTCCGAGATCCGAGAGGTCGACTGGGCATGGGCGCTGGCTCCAGAGACGTCGGCGGCGACAATGACTTCGAAGCCTGGCATGGGCGCGCTGGCGCCAGGAGCCGCCAGCGGCGGCAAATGACTTCGGGCTCGAACACAGGCTCTAGGGCGCCGACGACGGCAGCTGATTCGGCGCAGCGCTGGCTCCGTGACGCCCGGCCAGGGGTTAGGGTTCCCCGCCGTCGTCGTCGCGTCGGGAGGACGAGTGAGAAAACAGTGGTGAGCGCCAAGAGGAGAAGGGATCGAGAGATGGGGCCACGGCGCAATATGAGCCCTCTTTCATCTTCGGACGGGGGCAAAATCATCCATACAGAAAAGAGCACAGTGCGCATACGACTGCCAGTGGGCCCAAGCAGCTGGAAGACGTAGAAAATGGCGAAACTCAGTAAAACGATGAATTATAATGGTAGGTCTCAAAATAGACGAATTTTAATGGTACATCTCAAACTTCTGAGAATTGTAATGGTACCGATCCAAATAACCCTTGTTTCTTGGGGCTTCACCCTCCCACGCCACCGCCGTACACACCAAGATCGCTGCCGCCCCCACACCGCCAGCTCCACCCAGCGCCTCGCGCCGTCGGGCTCCGCCAGATCCCGAGTCTCTCCGCGCTTCCACCCATCGCTGCACCGCATACCTGCCATTCTCCACCGCTTCCACCTTCGCAGCTGCGGCGCCGAGCTACGCAGCGGCCAGATCCCACGCCTCCACGGCTCCACGCGCTGCGGAATATACAGCTTTCCAGCCGCAACACCAAGGGCACATGCCACCGACGGCGGCCATGCAAGCTACATGGACGACGCCTGGAAGGGGAAGAGGAACAGGGAAGGGAAGCAGACGTGAGTGTGGGTATGAGCTCGATTGGCGAGATTGGGGCTTAGATTGGATCTTTTTTATCATCTCTAGATTGGATCTTTGATGGATGGAAAGAGAAAGTTTGCTGGGGAAGGAGATTGCGCAGGAGCTTTCTGGAAGATAGGAACGAGTGGATGGGAGGGCACACAGCGTCTGTTGCGGACGATTTTTTTGTTTGAGTTGAGCAACATTTTTTTCCACAGGAGAAGCCGAGAAGGCATTTGCTTGTTCTACTTGAGCAACATTTTTTTTCCACAGGAGAAGCCGAGAAGGCATTTGCTTGTTCTGTTCTTGGTGGGTCCCATGCTAGCTGTGGTAGGATTGCGTTTATTTTTGGACAGAGGCGAGTATGCTGTTGCCGTGTAGGAAGCCAGTAGGAAGCCCATGGGAGCTAGGTGACGGACTGACGGTGATCTTGGGTCACCCACACTCCCTCCGTCCACCTTGTCCAGGTTCATAGCTATAATTGCCCTTTTTTTTTTTATGAAGGGAGTAGTTTCGTACTCACGATTTGTTCAGACTTTCAGAAGAACATGCATGAGCGGATCCGTTTTTCCAGAGCTTGCTGACGCTGACAGAGATATGCTGGTTCATCTCGCATCGCGTGATGTGAACCACGTTGCCGACTGTCCAATGCCAGCTTGACCTTGAAGTTCCTTTTCTCGTCTACCCAACCTTCGTCACGTCGACTCATGCATGCAGCATGCATGCCCCTGCCTGACGAGGAGCCTCTCAAAGAACTCTCAAACTGTGTCTGTGTGGCCTTTGCGAATGGTCAGCGCCTAGTGTTCTGTAATGGGTAGTCGCCTGGTGGGCTTGATTTGGTCCCGTGATTACTTCTCTTATTGGGCTGTAAAATTGTGTGCACCTGCCACCTGGGCTTGATGTAGTAAATCAGTTGCACCCCCATTCTCTTATGAGAGCTTTTGCGATTTTTTGTGAACCCTAGAAAGTTCGATTCCTTGCTATCTAGGACGACTGATTTTTTTTGGTTGCAGTTACTTCGTTTTCGATTTCATACTTCTTTCGTTTTGGTTTTTTCTGTTTCGGGCAGACTGTGGAGCCCTGAAGGCCGCGCTTGGCGCCTGCTTGCCTTGCCTACCCGTGTTCATGACGTCCTGGCTGCATGCCTGCGTGGATCGGACCAAATGTGGAGGCCGCGCTCGTACGCCCCCGAACGTTTGAACCAGTGGGCACTGGTTGTCGTTGCTACGCCTCATCCCTCATGGCTCATGCCTCAATGACCGTGGCACAAGGTCGTTGTATTGCAGCTCTTGGAAGGACCACGATTAAGGAGGGTTAGGGGGTGTTTGGTTCAACAAGAAGCTCATAAATCTAGTTCTATTTAATCATTTTTTACCTAAATATTATGACTAAATGGGACTAAAAGGGCTTTAGTCCTCTCTAGCAACTCTAGAGTGATTAAATCGGAATAAACCATTTAGGAGGGATTAAATTTAATAGCCGCAATCCAAATAGGGCCTTAAATCCGTACAAGCCTACTCCCTCTGTCCCAAATTATCTGTCGCTTTTGGTTTTCGTACCACAAGTTCGACTCGATTTGTAGAAAATATGTGCAATATTTATATCTCTAAATAAATTTATTCTCCTACAACTAAAAAGAACAAAGCGTGGACACTTTTTAGTGCGATATTCCAACATAGATCCATCGTCCTGCCTGCTACGTTCCTGCATCCTCGCTCCGACGCGTGGCCGTCCCTTGCGATATTTAAAAGGAAAGAGCAGGTGTTGTTTGTTTCGACATTTCCCCGTGATCGACGTTTCCACCCTTTGCGATATTCAAAAGGAAAGCACCCCGTGAATGGCCCCCCTCCGAGCGGTAACTGCTCAGCGCTCGTGGCCAACCAAACAAAAAGCCTGTATTCCCTTGAATGCAAACGATTGGCGCAATCCCTTCTTTCCAAAAAAACCCAGCGCCTAGAAGGTTTCCGAGAAACCACATCTCGCCAAAAAAAAACCACATCTTGCCAATCTCGCCTAAAAGAAAAGGAAACAGATAATCTGTTGCAAAAAACCGGCGCCCAGAACGTTGACTCGCAAAAAAAGGAAACAAACAATCAACGCGCCGGTCTCACGAGATCGCAGTTAGCGCCTCCCGCGACCCCAGCTTAATGCACACGTGAAAAAACTTAAAAAGGGGTAAAACTGCCATCGCCGGCTCGCCGCTCCTCGTGTTCTGCTTCTCGGTCAGACGACGTCTGTCTGGTGCCGTTGCGGTGGCCACCCGACATCGACGGCAATCAGTTTCTCCTGCCCTCGCCTGCGATCTGCTTCTTGGTCAGGCTGTACACAAGGCACGAAAGTCACAAGTAAGTGACGATATGCAAAGGAAATTAAATCCTACTTTTATGAAATGTCGTTGTAGCAACTACTTTCTCTTATCCACTATTTTTAAGGCTATAATCTATAAATATACCTATTTGTCACTTTTTGTTTTGATACATTGTCTCAAACCACCAACCCAAAATTAACAGTTTTCTTGGTCTATATAAACATGGATGCTATAAACCAACCGTCACAAAATCAATTGTTGCAAACCAAAGATTATGATGACTGAGTGGAACAAAGTGAAGAGTGAAGTTGGATAAACGAACAGTTGTGCAATAATTAACTTGCAAGGTTGAAGCTCAAGACGAAACTGGACACTTGACAACAAATGAGCAGCAATAATTACCCAAGCATTCTCTTATAGAGCACAAGATCAGCAGCAATGCACAATCATTATGTTATTGTCTGCACGTGCAGAATTCCTATTTTAATTTCAGCAGCAATGCATTATCAGGCTCAGCAGCTCAGGCCTCCTTTTAATTTCTTTTTATTCAGTTCAACATTTCATCAGATGCAGAAAGGTCACTCATCAACAGACCCTTTTCTGCAGTATTCGTGATGATATTCAGTGAGTCCAAAGCAGCAACTAAACTGAATATTTGGCATCCATTTTGTATACTCTTAGTTTTAATCCATTGTCCCAAACCATCAACCCAAAATTAACGGTTTTTTAGTCTATAAACTTGGATGCATCTATAAACCAATTGTGACAAAATCAACTCTTGCAAACCAAAGATTATGATGACTACCTGCACAAAAGCCAATCTAGCCAGATTGCATCTAATATAATTTTATAAAGCTGATGGAACATCGCATTCTACCAAAGATGAAACAGAACATAAACCACCAGTTCATGAGAACAATTTTTTTAAAAGTATCACTAGATGGCTAAAGGGGGCAACCGTTGATAATGTAAAATCACTTTATCATTTATCCGTCTTTTAGTCAGCATAAAGGAAGCATGATTTCAAATTTTGTTTCCATTCGCCATGAAGAGTGTTTCTGAATTCAGTCATGCTGTGAACATGAAGGAAACAATTTATAGTCAGAAAAGGCATATTAATTTCAGTGGAATTTTAGAAAAAAGGTGAGTTTTGTTTTAGGAAAAAATCATATTAGTTTCATAAGTCGCTTAAAAATTAATGATATATTCCAAAACCTAAGTAGCGTACTCCTGTTGAAGTTTCGGGATGATGACCAAAACAACATTTAAACCAAATGTAATGGACAGCGTGCTAATCTAAAAATCCAAACTGCGAAAAACAGCTTTAGATTTTTCTTTTCTTCAAATTGTAGTAATGTGAAGTGTGATATTCTTAAAATTCATGTTCCAGTCTCAAGTGGATTAGCATTTCTAAATTATAATTCACAGTAGGCTATTGAACGTTCTTAATCACCTGTATGGTCACATGTACAAATCTGTGTCTTTTTACCTCTTTTGCAGTGGGTGGTAACATGTAAAACCAGCCAAGTCCTAGGATTGAAACACCGTAAATTCCTTTATGAAACATCTAAGAAATTTTGCCTATTAACTGGGATTCAAAAATTTCTGCACTTGTGTTGATGAATGCAATTGTGGAACAATGTGAGCATATGAGATAAATTGATAGTATATAGCTCAAACAACATACAAGAAATTCGCAGCTAAATTCTCCCAGAAAGAAAACACCTGCGAGCTCATCATATGGCTCACCTTGGTGACAGCTAAATCCTAGAAGTGCAGTAAGAAAGATCTGCTTCTCCTTCCCTTGCTGCCTCTATGGTGCCATCGCCGTGGACACCCGACATCGATGGCAACCTGCTTCTCCTACCCTTGCCGCCTCCCACGCGATCTGCTTCTCTACATGGGCATAGTCACAATAAATTGCACACACACAAGGTTGGACACTCTATATATACAAGGACTAACAGTACCAAGAGGCCATCATAAATGAATAACCAACAAGCAGTACTGGCAGCACAAAAATAGATAAAACAAGCTCTAGCAGCACGAGAAATAGATAAAACAACGAATTGGGAACAAGCAGGATCGGGATTGTAGGAACTAATTATCGTAATAACTATTGTTTACACGGCGCAAATAACAGCTACTGACTATCACAAATGAATTAAATAAAGCTTCCGTACTCTAATATGGCATCATTAACCTGCACAAAACTAGAAGTGAACAAATTAAACAAAGTAATGGCAGTGCATTCCGACTTGGGAGGAAGGAGAAGCCATACCCTAAAGTGGGGTGCCGAGTGGATTGCCCCCTTCTTGCCGGAGAGTGCGACGAGGTCGGCGACGCCGCGCCCGCGCCAGGCAAAGGGGTCCATGAGGAGCGGGAACACTAGCTCCGGGCTGGGCAGGTCCGTGGCGGGTGTCGCGGCGGCCCGTCTCGACTTGCCACAGCGAGCGGTGGAACTGGAAGGAGACGGCGTCACGAGCCGCGAGCGCCACGACGTCCGCGCCGTCTCAGGCGCCGCCCGCCTCACCCTCCGCCGCAGCCTCGCCAGCCGCCATCGCCGCCAGCCGATGCGGCCGCGGCTTCCACTCCACCGGTCTGCTCGGTTGGAGCGACCGGCCCAGCTCGATTCGCTATTTCGCTCGAGTGGAGCAATCGCGAAGCTCGATTCGCTATTTCGCTCAATTGGAGCAGGCTCTCTGCTCATCGGCCTCCGCCTAGCTCGATTGCGGAATGGATAAGGCAAAACAACGATGTCTTTGTTCTTTTTTTTTTAAAAAAACATGGGCCCCACTTGAACCCAAACCGTTTGGCATAGCAACAACTATCTACAAGTTCATTCGACCAAAAAGAATTAGAGTCTACAGCTCCGTTCAGCATTTCAAGGCACTGCTGCCGCGGCGGTCTTTGTGAGTGTTGGGATGAGCAGCCCATTAGGTTGTATTTTTTTTTGCAGCAATATGGACTACTTTGCTAATGTCCTAAGGCCGTGTGAGAGTGAGTGTGATCGGAGCGGGGATTAAAAAGCCAAAAATCTCTATGATTAAAAGATAAATAAAGTTGTCATCGAAACTATATATAATCAACCTTGTTTTATAAGCTTTAGACCTGATTCATCTTTTTATGTTTTATTTAGTCATTCTTAGGTACGTGGAACCCGTTGAAAATCACGGTTACTGCACACTATTTAAAGACTTGACAAACCAGATCAACGAATGTAACTACCGGTCCTTTTATATATATCAATGCTTTGTAATATAAGTAAATGGTATTAATTAGTCTTTTTGACTTTTACTTGCCGTCAATATCAACGCGTGTATAGACTCCCCTCCCTCAACGAGTGTACTGTTGCTCACAACGTCTCCTGCACGGGGAGACGACTCCATTGCAGATGAGCCGAGCGGCACGGAAGGAGAATGCCAGGCGGCATGGAAGGAGAACGCCATGCGACTCTATTTCACGAACTTTGCTTTTTGGATTAAATATTATTTTAACGTCGGTATTTAATTTCATAATATTGTTATTTTATCGTGCGATCCGTGTATTTTTAGTAGAAAAGTTTAGTTGTTCCGTAACAACGCACGGACATGAACCTAGTAAAAAACTAGATTCAAAGATCTTTCTAATGATACTAATTATATACCATAAATATTAATATTTTTTAATATATATTTTATTAAAATTGTTTATCAGAAAGTGAAATAGATAAATATTTTAGGACGGAGGGAGGTTGTCCTGGCCATCCGAGAGAAGGATATAACGCTCGCGATTTGTGATGGCGGCCGTCGAACACCTCGTGAACCACACGAAGACCGCCTCAAATGTTTGTGCCGCCTTGGGAGACAAGGGACTGGGACTCCACGGCGGCCTTGGCCGAGGTTGCCCCGGCGGCCCTGCGCTTCACAGCATTTGGGCCGGACAGCAAGTAGCTTCCTGGGTCGCGCAGTCCGCTGGGCCAGTGGGCATCATCGGTGCGTCTGGCCTGCAGCAAGCTAATGGCCGCGCGCACGGCACGGTCGGCGCTTGCCCTTTTAGTACCAAACAGCTTACTGAAGCTGATGGCAGGAGGGAGCGCAGCTATTTAGAAGTGTTTGGACGCCTTCTGGAGAGCACGCAGCTGCGCAGTAAGCACAAATACCGTGTGCATTATTGCAGCATACGCTCATTTTTGGAGGAGGTTTTCTGTTGTAGGGAGGAGCCCAACAAATCAATACAGTTTTGTTTATAAAAAGAATTATGTGTTCTTTTCATTCTTGGAGCCCAACAAGTTGCTTTGGGAGTTGAGGAGCCCAGGAGGTTGCTTTAGAGATTGAGGAGCCCAGGAGGTTGCTTTAGAGATTAGTTGAGGAGCCCAATAGGTTGCTTTGAGGCGAGGCGCCAACAAGTTATTTCAGTCTTTCAGAGAGGAGCCAAGTTGCTTTGAGAGGCGCCCAAAAAGTTATTTCAGAGATAGTGGAGCAATTTGCTTCCAGAAACAGAGGTAACGTTCAACTGGTATGTTTATTGTTGTCAGGCGGATACAGAATCTGGCCATCTTTCCACCTATTCGTGTTAATTTAGATCAGCCCCTAGAAAAGGGGGTACGAATATGGATGAAATTTGCGGCAATCAATTCATCGTCCAAAATGCTGACCACATCGACATCGTGGCATGCAACATGTTCTTCTCATTCTTCGTGTTTTCCAAGCTCTAGTGTAGAATCGAAGGCATAGCCCTCGCGCTCGTGTCCACCTCATGGATCTTTCTTACCGCCGAGCACCGCGACGTGGTGGATCATGTCGGTCAAGTCGGCGTACGACGACCCACCTTCCTCCATGGCTGCCTTCGCCTTCGCGGCGAGGTCCTTGGTCCTCGCTCTCCTCGCCGTCCCCTTGGGCCCCTCGTCCATCAGCTCGGCCACCGCTTTCTCCACGGCGGCGCTCGTCACCTGCACCCCCTCGGCCTCCTTGGGTAGGAACATGGCGGGCACCTTGACATCGGACCTGACGCCGACATCGAGGACGTCTACGAGCAGCCGCTCGCTGCTGAACTGATCGGAGAAGTTGGGCCACGTCAGCACCGGCACGCCGTGGGCGATGGCTTCCAGCGCGGCGTTCCACCCGCAGTGGGTCAAGAAGCCGCCCACCAAGGGGTGCGAGAGGATGGTCACCTGCGGCGCCCACCCGCGGACCAGGAGCCCCCTGTCCTTGACGCGCTCCTCGAACCCCTCGGCGAGCCACGCCTGCACGTCGGCGTTGGAATTGGCCTCCTTGATGGCCCAGACGAACGGCCGCTCCGACGCCTCGAGGCCGCGGCCGAGCTCGATGACCTGCTTCGCCGGCAGGTGCGCCAGGCTGCCGAAGCTGATGTAGAGCACGGACGACGGCGGGCGGGCGTCTAGCCACGACACGAAAAGGCCGGCGTCGACGTCCGGGCGGTTGCCCCTGCTGGCCCTGGCGTCCGCTACCAGGCCGCCGGAGGCGCACGTCGGCCCGATGGCTCACGTCTTCCGTCCCAGTGCCTCCGCGTAGCGGTCGACGAAGACGCCCTCGATGTCGCGGAAGGTGTTGAGCAGCAGGCCGTCGGCGGTGGCCTCGGCCTCGTCGACGTCGCGCTGGAAGCCCTCCGCGCCGGGCCACTGGAAGAAGCCGCGGAACGTGGCCTTGTTCGCGACGGCGGGCACCGGGAAGTCGGGAACCTCGAACGTCTCCAGCTCGTCGGCGACGCGGTCGTGGACGCCGTGCTTGGACAGGCTGTGCATGGCGAGGAGGAAGTAGGTGGACGGGCAGTGGAGCACCAGGCGCGGGATGCCGTGGCGGGCGCACACCCCCGCCGTCCACGGGTTGCATGAGTCAGCGATGAGGCAGTCCAGGCGTCGGGGCAGCGACCGCACGTACTCCTCCAGCGGCGCGTCCATGCTCCACGCGGCCTGGAAGAAGGGCAGGAAGTGCTCCCTCTCCGTGAGCAGGTCCATGTTCTCCAGACCCTCCGACAGCCCGTGGCCCAGGCCGGGGAACGCGATCTCCGCGATCTCGACGTCGAACCCCGCCCACCGGGCGCTTTCTACGATGGCCCGGTTGCGCGCGGCGTTGACGGGCGTGGTGACCACGGTGACTCGCGCGCCCCGGCCGGCGAGGAGGCGCGCCAGGTCCACCATCGGGATGATGTGGCCCTGCGCCACCAGCGGCACGAGCAAGAAGTGAAGCCCCGCCATTGCTACCCGCCTACTATCCACTGCTTGCCTCTGTGCTTTCTCGCTAGCTGCAATGGCGGGAGCGCGTGCACCTTATAGACTCGATCGTCATCTCGACATGATCGACCGATGCGGAGTCTGCGAGTCGAAGCTCGAGGTTGACGACGTGAAGGGGGGCCGGATGCCAACCACGTACGCCTGACGTGCACACCGTGGTAGATCTAGGGAGCAGTAGACACAAGGAACCGGAGTCCACTGGCCGAGAGGGGCCGATGCGATAAGGAGGGTGAGGCCGGGAAGAGCCGAACGCGGCATAGCATTGTGTTTGGAGTCTCGTGATTGGTCTGAACTGACGAGTGGAGACAAGGGAGGTTGCGGCGGCTGTGGCCACGCTGTGGAAGATGGCAAATATGGCGGGCGAGCCAAGATTGTGTTTTGTACAAGGAGACTGCAGTCCAAGTCTGCTAAGATCGAGCAAGGCTTCCGCTTTCGCCGTCATCCATGTCCAGTGATCGGGAAATCTGGCCTGGCGGCTGTCAGCATGTTTGGGAGGCCGTATCGTATCGTGGATTATTTATTGTTGGCTGGTTTAGTGTGAGAGAAAAACACTGTTCTCGGCTGAAAATTTACGATCATTTACGAGCAAGCGAACAGGCTGTGTAGAGTCTAGTCCAGGCTAACAAGTAGCAACTAGCAAGGCCGTGTGGCGGTGTGGGTCGCATTACAGGAAGCGCTGGACGAATATGGTGCACATCTTCTGCCAAATCAAAAGAAGAAAGAGAAAGCAAAATGCTGCGCATCTTCTGGTTTGTTTATGGATTTTCCCCTGTAGATTAAGTTTTTTTTACAACACTCCTGTAGATTAAGTTGACCCTAGGTGTTAGTTTTCAAACGTTCCAATTCAACGCCTTCCCCTTTTGTTTCTCCTTCGTGCTAAGATTCACCGTTTCTTTTTTCAATAAATGGAAATAAGTACTAGGCTTCATCTTCGTTAAAGAGAAATCAGGCCAACTTATTACTTCCTCTGTCCCAAAATTTTTCTAGCATAAAAATTTATTTGCAGAGATAAATCAATCTCTACGAGATTAAACAGTCCGCTGACTCATTTATTTTTCTCGAAGACCCCTCATATTGACTGCACCCCCCTCTCTTGCCCCTCTTTTTTCATCAATCTAGGTTTGAGTTTCTACAGTTAGAGATGGCTGTAATAAATACCAGTACTCCAATTAATGAAGGGTAGTATGGATACCGAATCTATTTATTCAGAGACAAAGAAAATATAACCCCCAACACTTTAAGGGCATGTTCGGCTGGCCGGCTTCGGCTGGCTGGCTGACTTTTTTTTCTCAACCGGAGTAGTGTTTTTCTCTCACAAAATTCCAGCATGAACAATGTTTTCTAGTTGCTACAGTAGAAATTTAATACCAGCCGAACACTCTCTAAGACAAACAAATAAATTTATGACAAAATAAACTGAAAACCCAATTTTAAATATAAGACCATCCGAAAACGCAGAGAGCTTCAAAGCTGCAGTCTCCAAATTACACCGAACCTCTAAAACGAGCGCTTGTTGATCTTCACGATGTTACAGATGGACGCACCGTTTCCTTAAAAAAACACTGTTCGCTTCGCTGAAAAAACAAGCTGAAACACTATTCCGACTGATTTGCTGTAAGAAAAAATACTATTTAAACTGAAAAGTACAGATTATAAGACAAACGAACAGGGTCAAAGAGCACAGTAGGTTCGCCGATACCACATCCGTTGTTACCTTCACATCGCCATCGATTTATTCCACCACGCAAAACGGTAGCAATACAACAGCGCTGCATTTCTCTTTAGCTCATACTACGGTGTTGCCATTGCCACACTGTTAAAAACAAAATGTGATCGGGAAGTTCAAATTGAACGTCCATTGAATCCTATCAGCCCCTTGGTCACCACCGGGCACCGAATCAAATGGAGATGGTGGATTATATACAGTTTACTCGTCTACTTGTTGTGTTTATTTATGGTCCAAGATGCTAATCATATGGTGCTATGCAGCTTAGGACTCTACTGACAAGGCGGCGCCGGCTCCTATGTTCTCCTTGTTCTTACTTCCAAGCAGTGGCGCAGAAGGCTGAGTGCTCACGCCCGTGTCCTCCTCGTGGCTCTTCTTCATGCTTAGCTCCGCGACGTGGCGCAACATGTCGTCCAACTCGGCGTACGACGACCCGCCTTCCTCCATGGCTGCCTTCGCCTTCGCGGCGAGCTCCTTGGCCCTCGCCCTCCTCGCCGTCCCGTCCGGGGCCACGTCCATGAGCTCGGCCACCGCCTTCTCCACGTCGGCGCTCCTCACCTGCACCCCCTCGGCCTCCTCCGGTAGGTTCATGGGCGGCAGCTTGGCGCCGGACCTGACGCCGACGTCGAGGACCTCGACGAGCAGCCGCTCGCTGCAGAACTGGTCGGCAACGTAGGGCCACGTCAGCACCGGCACGCCGTGGGTGATGGCTTCCAGCGTGGCGTTCCACCCGCAGTGGGACAAGAAGCCGCCCACCGCGGGGTGCGAGAGGATGGTCACCTGCGGCGCCCACCCGCGGACGAGGAGGCCCCTGTCCGCGACGCGCTCCTCGAACCCCTCGGCGAGCCACGCCTGCACGTCGGCGTTGGATTTGGCCTCCTTGATGGCCCACACGAACGGCCGTTCGGACGCCTCGAGGCCCCGGGCGAGCTCGATGACCTGTTTCGGCGACAGCTGCGCGAGGCTGCCGAAGCTGATGTAGAGCACGGACGACGCCGGCCGGGCGTCAAGCCACGACAGGACGAGGCCGACGTCGACGTCCGCGCGGTTGCCCCGGCCGGCCATCGCGTCCGCGTCCAGGCCGCCAGAGGCGCACGTCGGCCCGATGGCCCACGTTTTCCGTCCCAGCGCCACCGCGTAGCGATCGATGAAGACGCCCTCGAGGTCGCGGAACGTGTTGATCAGTAGGCCGTCGGCGGTGGCCTCGGCCTCGACGACGTCGCGCTCGTAGTTCTCCATTCCTGGCCACTGGAAGAAGCCGCGGAACGTGGCCCTGTTCCCGACGGCGCGCACGGGGAAGTCCGGTACCTCGAACGTCTCCATCTCGTCGTCGGCGACGCGGTCGTACACGCCGTGCGTGGACAGGCTGTGCGTGGCGAGGAGGTAGTAGGCGGACGGGCAGTGCAGCATGAGGCGAGGAATGCCGTGGCGGGCGCACACCCCCGCCGTCCACGGGTTGCACGTGTCGGCGATGAGGCAGTCGGGACGCCGGGGCAGCGACCGCACGTACTCTTCTAGCGGCTCGTCCATCTTCCACAAGGCCTGGAAGAAGGGCATGAAGTGGTCTTTCTCCACCACCATGTCGACGTTCTCCACCCCCTCCGGCAGCCCGAGCCCCGGGCCGGGGAACGCGACCTCCGCGAGCTCGACGTCGAGCCCCGCCCGCCGCGCGCTGTCGACGACGGCCCGGTTGCGCACGGCGTTGACGGGCGTTGTGACCACGCTGACGCGCGCGCCGCGGCAGGCGAGGAGGCGCGCCAGGTCCACCATCGGGATGATGTGGCCCTGCGCCACCAGCGGCACGAGCACGAAGTGAAGCCCCGCCGCCGCCATTGGCTGCCTGTGCCTGTTAACTCCTAGCCTCTCTTTGTCTGTCTCTCTGCTTTCTCGGTAGCTTAGATGGCTGGCGCGCGCGTGCGCCTTTTTAAACAAGGAGAGCTAGTCACCGCGACGTCCGATGCCCAGGTTGCATGCCCAAGCTCGAGGTTGAAGACGTGACGCGTACACGCACCGACGCACGCCTGTCGTGGACGAGGGAGATCTAGAGAGAAGTGGCCGAGACGGGACGACGCGATAAGGAGCGTGAGGCCGGAAGAGCAACAGGAGCACAGGACAGATCAGTGTACTAGCTGTGTTCGAATTTGCCTCATTATGTGAGGAGGAGATTCGGAGAATTCAAGCCGTGTCGTGTCTATACACCTACACACAAGGAGGGCAGATTTTACATGCCTAGCCACTACTGTACCGTTAATAAGTAAGATTACAGCAATCATATTGTCGCGCCAGGTAGGGGTGTGCGCGCTGATCCTCAAGAGTTAGACAGTTAACGCATCAGGTAGGGATGTGCGCGCTGATCCATGGTGAACTAGATGGCAGACCTCGATTCCACCAAACGGCGGCAACTCGGCGACGGAATCAATCTACTACAGCTGCAACTCAGCGACCTCCGTTGCATATCGACGTCTACATCTTGTCATCATCCCGAGAAACTCGTTAATGGCGAAATCCATCTACAATAGCGACAAAAGAAGACTCTCGAGGATCAACGTTCCCGCCAGGATCAACCTTCACCGTCGTTTCCTGTTAGATTGATTTCTAATCCTAACTGGACCCAATGGCCCAGTTGGGCCTTTGATTCGCGCCTTGATCGGGGGCGCCCAGCCCACCATAGCTGGAGGGCCCCTGTCACCTTGCGCTATAAAAAGAGGTGGGGGTCGATGGCTCTTATCACGAGGTTGACCTGAGCCGAGCTCTCCACCGACATCTAAACCCTAATCCGATCAGAGAGGGGCGCAGCCAGTGACGGGAAGCCACCAGCCGCGCCGCCTCCGGACTGCGTCACCGGACTTCGCTGCCTTCACCGCCGGTCGCCACTGCACATCACCGACGTCCTCTTCCCCGACCATCGCTGCCCTAGCGCAGATCCCATGGTGGACGTGAGCGGATATTCCACAACGGTGTCAGGTTTGACACGTCCATCTTCTACTCCACCCCTCTATGTCTCTCGTTGCAATAGTAGATGTATTAGGGCTCGTGATTCTATTCAACAGCCGATAGCCCCTCGGATCTATCCCTAGTACGATCCACAGATCTAACAATGGTACCAGAACCATTGGTTTCTAGGGTTTTTAGATCTAGAATGGATAAACTGATTAGAAGGTTAGATCCAGTGTGGGTCTAACAAGAACAGAGGGTTCGGTTGAACCCGAATCCCTAACTGGGTGAAAGAAAGAAGGAGGGCTCGATTTTCACGTCTAAACCGAACCCTAAAACCCACAATCAATTCGAGAAAAAAGAACAACAGTGAAACCCTAACCCTAACTTTGATCCCATCCCCAATCGGTTGAATCCGAGAACAGAAAAAGAGAAGCAAATCAAAGAGATCGATGTTGGGGAAGGGGAGACCTACCTCGCTGCTGCAGAGCGCTTCTGTCTCGTCGGCGCGCGGGGAGAAGAAGGCCGAGCCGGGCGTTGCTCACCGGGTTCCGGCCAAAGAGGCGCCGCAGCCAGGCCGCTCGACAGCGGCGCGCTCACCCGCTGGGGAGCGTGCACGCCGGCGAGGGGGCCAGCGACGGCGCCATGGCTGCCCGCTCCACCGTCGTCGCTCTCGGTTGCTCGCTCGGTGCTGCTGTGCTGAGGAGAGAAGAGAGAGCGCGAAGAGAGAGAGAGAGAGAGAGCAAAGTGTCGAATGAGCTAGGGTTTTCGGGTCGGCCGGCCGCCACGGCGTTTTCATTCGCGCGATATCGTCGCTCGGCCGTCGGATCGACGCGGACGACTCAGATCGAAAGCGGCCAATGATCGACCCAAAGTGGAAGCGCAGCGGCCGTCGTGCGGCTTTGTTGGACCAGCCCAGTTGCGGTGCAGGTGCGGCGCAAAATGCAGCGAGAGAGAGAAGTTAATGGGCCATTTTATTACAATGGGCGAATCAACAGTGCTCAAATGAATCAGTTTTTTTCTTTTTCCAGTAAATTTTTATTTCCTGGAAAACGAATAAATGGCTTAAAGAAAATAGAAAATAGAATTTTTCTGTGGGTAAAATTCACTAAATTAAATTATTTTCCGCTGCGTATTTAAAGATGTTATTTTCATTATTAAATTCGAACCAACGGGAGAATTTAATTTTAAAAATGGATATGTTTTAATTGATTATAATATTGTTATTATTCTGACCAACGTTGATTAATGGCAATATGATGATATTTTATCGTGCATTAATTCTATTTCTGCCCAACGATGATGTAGAATTAGTGTAGAGGACAATTGTATGTTTTAATTTTGATCAACGTTGAAACTAAGTCATGTAATTGTTATTGTTATTATTTATGTTCTCACTTGATATGAATTGTGTTTTTAGACGGATACAACTTGATGGGTGGTATCAAAGAGATCCCCACTCTCAAAGGTGATAACTACACGAAGTGGAAGAAAAAGATAGACCTGGTCTTCATCTTGGCTGAGGTGGACTGGGTAGTCACCACACCGTGTCCCACAGAGCCTGTGACACTGGTGAGAGAGACAAACGAGACTGATGCCGCTTGAACAATAAGGGAAAGGGATTTTGCATCCTAAAAGATGTCATATGACCTTGAGCATAGGAAGTGAGTCACTGCCAACAAGAAATGTTTGGCTGTGATAAAGAATACGATTGAACCTGCAATTGTGGGCTCAATCCCATAGTGTGACACCGTCACCGAGTACCTTGATAGAATAAAGAGTCAGCTCACTGGCTCTTCAAAGACATATGCTACCTAGCTGATAAAATAGCTGATGACAGAGAGGTACTCTGGTAATGGTGGCATAAGAGAGCACATATTAAGGATGAGCAATCTAGCATCCAAGCTAAAACCAATGGATCTGACTCTTAAGGATAAGTTCCTTATCCATCTGATTTTTGCTTCCTTGCCAAAAGAGTTTGACACATTTGTTGTCAACTATAACATACAGCTCGAAAAGTGGGACTTGGAGGAAAATGTTTACATGGCACAACCGAAAGGTTTTGTCATGGAAGGAAAAGAACGAATGGGATGCCGCCTAAAAATACATTTATGGATTAAAACAAGCTTCAAGATAGTGGTACTTGAAGTTTGATCAGACAATAAGAAATTTTGGGTTTAAAGAAAATGTAGAGGACAATTGTGTCTATACAAAGTTTAAGAATGGGAAATTCATCTTCCTTGTCATGTATGTGGATGATATCTTACTTGCTAGTAGTGATGTCAGTCTACTACTAAAGACAAATAAGTTTTTGACCTCAAAATTTGATATGAAAGATCTTGGTGAAGCTTCGTTCGTTCTAGGGATCGAGATTCACCGAGATAGAAGTAAAGGGGTATTAGGACTGTCACAAAAGGCATACATAGAGAAAATCTTAAAGAAATTCAGTATGCACAAATTTAGTTTCTCACCTGCTCCTATAGTCAAGGGCGACAGATATGGGGATTTTTAATGTCCTAGGAACCAATATGAGATCAATCAAATGAAAGCGGTTCTATATGCTTCAGCTGTCAGAAGCTTGCAATATGCTCAAGTATATACGCGTCCTGACTTGATATTTGTTACCGGATTACTTGGCAGATTCCAGAGCAATCCTGGAATAGAACACTGAAAATTAGTAAAGAAAGTCTTGCGTTATTTGCAAGGAACGAAAAGCCTAATGATGACGTATAGAAGATCTGATTCACTCCATATAGTGGGGTATTAATATTCTGATTATGCGGGAGATGATAGAAAATCCACGTCTGGATATGTATTCACTCTCGCAGGGGAGCTATTTCATGAAAAAGCTTAAAACAAACCGTCGCTATATCGTCCACAATGTATGCCGAGTTTATAGCGTGTTATGAGGCAATGGGGCAGGTGAACTGGCTAAAGAAGTTCATACCCGGTTTAAAGGTGGTTGGCGACATCTATAGACCACTTAAGTTATACTGCGATAATAATCCGGCATTACAGTATGCTCACAATAATAAGTCAAGTGGTGCTGCCAAATACATTGACATAAAGTATTATGTTGTGAAAGATAAAGTCCAGGATCAAGTCATAAGTCTTGAGCATATAAGTACAGTAAAGATGCTTGTGGATCTGCTTACAAAAGGCTTACCACCCAACGTGTTCAGAGAACATGTTGTACTACTGGAAACCCATCCTTTGCCAAGGGCTTCTGGGTTTGCCGAGGGCTAGATCTCGAACACTCGGCAAAGGCTCTATTTGCCGAGGGCCAGCCCCAGGAGCCCTCGGCAAATATAGGCCCTCGACAAAATAAATCTTGGCCCTCGACAAATTGGCCTCGGCAAATATGGCGGATGGGTCACGGCGGCCACAGGCGTCAGTCTTTGTCGAGTGCCCGCCGTCAGACACTCGACAAAGTTTTTTATTTTATTTTTTTAAATTTTCTTTGCCGAGGGCCATTGGCCAAGCCCTCGGCAAAGATCCCCCTTGCCGAGGGCCAAGCTAGGCCCTCGGTAAATATATTTTTTTGGTTTTTTAACCTAGTTTTTTTGTGGTGTTATAATACATTATTTAAAACTCAATTTTAAAATTGGGACCAATTTTGACTTTTTTTATATATTTCCCTAATTTATTTTTTTTCGTTGATTTTTTTCGAATATTTCAAATTTGAACTGCAGTTGGATGGAATAATGCAATTTAGTGATTCAAAAATGTTTTTCATGGTATTTGGTGTATGTTGAGTCCCTATCCACGAACTCACATCAAATTTCGGGCATCTTCTTCACGTAACATGACGAGGAACTTGTTCCAAACCTGTTTTAAATTATAAAAATTATTATACAAATTCACAAAACTTGCTCGGTGTCATAACATGAACCATCATGATAACATAAAAAAGTTCGTGATTTTCGTATTTCATGTATGGATTTTATATAATTTAAAAATACTTTTCCGATAAGTTCTTCGTCATGTTACGTGAAGAAGATGTCCGAAATTTGATGCGAGTTCGTGGATAGGGACTCAACATACAACAAATAGTATGAATAACATTTTTCGAATCACTAAATTACATTATTCCATCCAACTGCAGTTCAAATTTAAAATATTCGAAAAAAATCAACGAAAAGAAATAAATTAGGGAAATATATATAAAAAAAGTTAAAATTAGCCCAAATTTTAAAATTGAGTTTTCAATAATGTATTATAGCACCAAAAAAAAATTAGGTTCAAAAAACAAAACAAAAAATCTTTGCCGAGGGTCTAGCCTAGCCCTCGACAAAGAGGATCTTTAGCCGAGGACCTGGCCAATAACCTCGGCAAAAAAAATTAAAAAAAAATAAAAAATATTTGCGGAGGGCCCTGATATGGATCCTCGGCAAATGGCTCCACCCTAAATCGGCCAGCGGCCTGACCCAAAATCCCCACCGATATTTCATATGCCGCTGCTAGCCCCGCTGCCGCCCCGCGCCCCGGTGCACGACTACGCCGGCGAACGGTTCACGGCCGACAGCAACGCCTTCGTCCTCCACGGCGGCAGCGAGGGCGTCTACGCCTCCGCTAAGGCCGCCGCGTTCATCCGGTACGTACGTATGAAACCGCGTCAGAGGATCAATTCATCGCTTTTGCCTTCTCGAGGACTTGGGGAGGGGATTTCGAGGTGACGCTGACGCGATGTATTTCTTGATCGGCCGACGGCGCGCGCAGATTCGAGAAAGGTTGCGTTCAGAAGGACGCCCGAGTCTGCCGCTGCGGCCGAGGAGGACGGCAACCGCACGGCCACGGTCACGGCGGTCATCTTCGAGGCCGTCGGGGGCGCGGACGTCTCCGTCTCCGGCGGTCGCGCGCTCTGCTGCACGCCGGACATGGCGAGGCTCGGGGCGTGCACCGAGGGGACGGCGACGTACCGCGCGCGGAACGGCACCGGCTGGCCCAGGGTGTTCGCGGCCTCCTTCCTCCCGGGTAGCCTCGAGGCGTCGTTCCCGGACGAGACCGTCGCCATGGCGCGCACCGGCATGTACACCCTCCTGTTCGTCCACTGCGACGCCTCGCTCGCCTGTGGGCAGGTGGCCGCGCGGGGCAAGACCATCTGGAAGAACAGCCGCGGATACCTCCCGGGGCGGATGGCGCCGCTGCTGCCCTTCTACGGCGCCACGTCGCTGGCGTTCGCGGCGCTGGCGGCGTACTGGTTCGCGCAGTGCGCGCAGTTCTGGCGGGAGGTGGTGCCGCTCCAGAGCTGCGCCACGCTGGTGATCGCGCTGGGAATGCTGGAGGCCGCCACCTGGTACTTCGACCTCGCCGAGTTCAACGAGTCCGGCGTCCGCCCCCGCGGTGCCACGTTCTGGGCGGCCACGTCCGGCGCGCTCCGCGGCGCGGCGGCGCGCGTGCTGGTGCTGGCCGTGGCAATGGGCCACGACGTGGTGCGGCCCGCGCTGGCGGGGCTCAAGAGCGCCAGGGTGGCTGGCCTCGGCGCCGCGTTCTTCGCCGCCGCGGAGGCGCTCGAGGTCAGCGAGAACGTCGGCACCGTGAGCGACCGCTCGCCGTCGCCCACGAGGAGGCTGTTCCTCGTGCTCCCTGTGGCGGCCCTCAACGCGGTGTTCGTGTACTGGATATTCAGCTCGCTGTCGAAAACGCTGAACAAGCTCAAGGTGAGGAGCAAAGCATGTTCCGGTCGACCATTTCGGCTTGTTTTCTTGAGAATTCTTCAACATCATAAATGCAGGAACTTGTCAATGCTTGCAGGCAAAACGAATGACGTCGAAGCTGGAGATGTACCGGAGGTTGACCAACGCTTTGATCATCGCGGTGGCTGTGTCACTCGGCTGGATCACATTTGAGGTAAACTCTACCAAACAAACCCCCTTTTTTGTGTAAACAGGAGCCTGCATTCATTCAACTACTCTTGCTGTCCAGTCTCTCGCCACTCCAGAATTGTTCCTTTCAGCATCTGATCTTAGTGAACACGTTCCAGTTTGAGTTGAGCACTGCATAGCCTTAGCCTGACCCATCCAGTTGAACAATCAACATTGCTAGTTTTTCTTTGGATCCTAGCCCAAATGTTCAGTCCAAGATCGATAACGAAAGACTCCTCTTCTTGTGACTTTTATCGATCAACCTGTCGCAGCCAATGTGCTGGTAAATGTTTTGGGGTGCATGATGGATAGGGAAAGAACCATCTTTTGTGACTGATCAGATGATGGCCCTGCCCTCCGGGTAACAAGTTGATCCTGTACCTCCAGAATGCCCATCTCTTTATACAGTACAAAAAGCCCACTGAATGATGTCCAGCTGAAAGAAAGAACACTTCTGCATTACCCTGCACTCCGTCTTTCCTAGACAGTGACAAAACTTGCGGTCACCAAACATCCTGCCTGACCATCTACAAATTGCTATGCGCTTTCGCTTGCAGATCCACTTCAAGTCGACGGACGAGTACAACGAGCGGTGGCGCGCGGCGTGGGTGATCCCGGCAGTGTGGCAGCTCATCTCCTTCTCGCTGCTGTGCGCCGTCTGCCTCATGTGGGCGCCCTCGCAGAGCTCGACGAGGTACGCCTACCTGGAAGACGAGGAGGAGGGCGAGGACGAGGACCGTGACGTGGAGGACACGCGGCCGCTGATCCGGCCCGGCCCGCTGTCGTACGTGGACAACTGGCCCATCTCCGTGTCCAAGGACGCCACCACCATCATTCTGAGAATCGACTCCGGCGTGTACGCGAAAGCCGCCGGCGATGGAGGCAAGCGGGTGTAGTGAAGCACAGCGACGAGAGGTTGACGATACCATACGACTATAAGAGAGCAAGTAAGGCGTTGTTGTAATATATTGTGATTTGTGGTTCACAATTATGGTTGTGATATATTGTGAGAAAATGGGTTCTGTGTGATATATATATACGTGATGGTTGATATATATATATATATATATATATATATATATATATATATATATATATATAAATGCTTGTGTCGATGGAATGCAAAAACAAAAAAAAATTAAATTTCTGCCTCATTGTCGAGGGCAATGACCAAGGCCCTCGACAAAGAAGGGTCCTTTGTCGAGGGCCGTTCCATTGCCCTCGGCAAAGATTTATTAGAAAATTTCTAGAACATTTCTTTGCCGAGGGCCATGGTTGGAGGCCCTCGGCAAAGACTTTAAAAAAAATTCTTTGCCGAGGGCCTATGGGGAAGCCTTTGGCAAAGATTTTTCAAAAAAAGAAAAAATCTTTACCGAGGGTCGTCCCATTGCCCTCGGCAAAGATTTTTTGGAAAAATTCTGCAACATTTCTTTGCCGAGGGCCATGGTTGGAGGCCATCGGCAAAGATTTTTCAAAAAAAAAAGAATAATTCTTTGTCGAGGGCCTCCGGAGACGGCCCTCGGCAAAGACTCGGCCCTCGGCAAAGACTCCGTCCCAGGCGCCGGCGTCGTGACGGCTGCTTTTCTTTGCCGAGTGCCGGTCCAACCCTCGGCAAAGGCTTTGCCGAGTGCCCGATAAAGGGCCCTCGACAAAGACCCTCTTCGCCGACTCAAAATTCCCCGAGGGCTCTTTGCCGAGGGTCGCCCTCGGCAAAGCCTTTGCCGAGGGTTAATGGGCCTTTGCCGAGGGGCCCTCGGCAAAGAGGCCGTCTCCAGTAGTGTAGCCGGCATGGGTTTAAGGGAAAGCCTATAATTCCTGGACAAAATAAGGCCTAAAGATAAGTATCTTGTCGGATACCACAAGAAGGGGTACCCTAAGCAAGAACCAAAATACTGCTTAAGCCCTACAAAAATCAAAGCCAAAGGACAACCATAAGGTCTCGGCCAATTCTCCGATTCGCCCGAGGCTTGCGCCGAGGCCTCAGACGAGAGGCCAAAGCCCTCTGCCCCGCCGAGGCCCTCTCCCCGAGGCCCCGCCCCGCAAGGCCTCGGACGGGATGCCAATTCTCCGATTCGTCCGAGGCTGGGCTCAGCAACAACCTCATCACCTCCACCCCGACCGGCTCCTCTGACAAAACATCACGCCCGGATTAATGCGCCCAACTACTCCTGCAACGTCAACCGCACACTGGCACAGTTCGGGCAGAACGACTGACGGGACAGGGGACCGGGCGCAATAGGGTTACTTACGCCATCAGGCTCATCATCATGCCCCTATCACTCAGACGCTTTGTGCTACCTAACCCCGCTCCAAGGACAAAGCGGCGTGAAAGGTCAAGTCCATGTCCTCAGAGTCTGGAAAAAGAGAAAGCCCAACCGCTCCCCCGCCAAAGACGGTGAGGGCCTCGAGGTCAAGTCCATGTCCTTTGGCCGAGGCCGGGCTCGTCCCGCATCCTCGCCGACTCACCTCAGCCACTCCTCAGCCGTCCCATCCGTGTAAGTGCGCTCGGTCACACTTTACTACGACCACGACGATGGGCGAAGGTAGGTACAAGAATGTGCGATGGGACGGCAGATCAAATCTCCTTTTACCATCCCCATCGACGACGGTGCTTATCGTGCCTTGGGACGCCCGCTCCGCACTTTTCCACTGGACCGGTACGACGCGACCCATCGAGACCCCGCACCACACACCGGTCACCTCCGCCCTCGGCAAAGCAAGCCTCGGCGCGTCACCATAAGACCCATCCGGCCTCGGACTCCACCAAATCGAGAATCCACGAGGCACGACATGTCTCTCTGCCGTGGATGGGCAAGGACTAGACATCAACAAGGACCCCACGACCTCAACAACTTCAAGCTCAGCAAAGACGGCAATCAAGTCCTTTCGCTATTCCCCTCACCATGCCGCTGCAAGATTAACTACAGAGGGCTCCACATGTAGCTCACTCGTGTACTCCTAGCTCCCCTCCTTGCACTTTTTCGTAGCTCGGGGACATATCCGGATTACACACACAACACTCAGAACACACGCTCTCCCAAGCTGCCCGAGAGCAACATCTCAAGCAGCCCACACCGTTGAGGACAAGCTCCCTCTCTCCCCTAGCTTGTAACCCCTACCGTAAGCACATCGGTGCAAGGAATACAAGATCGATTCTGGCTCGGACGAGGGCGCCAATTGCAGACCCAGATAAACCTCTTGTCTCTTTGCGTGACCATCCGGATTATGGGCACGAAATTCACTCGTTGGTTGAGGACCCCATGGTTGTCCTTTGAGCTTTGATTTTGCTTTGGCCTCTCGTATGAGGCCTCGGCGCAAGCCTCGGGCGAATCGGATAATTGGCCGAGACCTCATGGTTGTCCTTTGACTTTGATTTTTGCAAGGCTTAAGCAGTATTTTCGGTTCTTGCTCAGGGTACCCCTTCTTGTGGTATCCGACAGTAGCCCCCGAGCCTCAGGAGGAGGGCGGGCACTTTCCTGAGGTTTTGACGAGACTTGGCTCAACAGCTCCCGTCGGGATTATGTTTTGTACTTGGTGGTTCCGGTGGGTGCACGCGAGCGCACCCGCCGGGTGTAGCCCCCGAGGCCCTGGAGGAGTGGGTTTACTCTTCCAGGGGTTTTTTTCTCCGCTGAGCAAGGAGTTTTATCGTGTTTGTTGGGCCCGTGAATACGAGTTCAGGTCGCTGGGACTTGGCATAGTTGCAGGAAGAACTCTCGAGCCTCCGTATGGAGCGAGAGGGCGATCAATGGTTTCCCTGTCTTTTTTTTGATGGCCCTCACGCATCCTTTTCGCTCGGAAGAAGGGGTTTATTTGCCGAGCCCCCTCGAGTGCGAACCTAGGTCGCTGGGTCTTGACAAGGTTTGTAGGGAGAGCCCCCGAGCCTCCACACGGAGCAAGAGGGCAGTCAGGAGTTCCCCTGGCTTTTTGTGCGACCCTCGCTCATCCTTTTTGCTTGGAAGGAGGGGTGAAGTATGCCAGGCTACCCTCGGTGGGCGCGAGCGGTGACACTTCCGGTGAGCTGCTATCGGATAAGTTCGAGTGGAGGCCCGTGCCCCATTCGATAGGGGCCGGCTAGTGGTCCAGAGACGCACTCCAAAAGTACTAGAGGGCTTCTCTTGTGGGTCCCAGGGCCGTTCGATTGGCCTCAGGGGCTCGGCGCCTCCCTACGATGGGATCCCATTCGGAGAACTCCTTGCTGATCTCGGACATGACTTAGGGCATTCCGAGCGATCGCTTGCTCGAGCCTTGGCCATGTACGGGCTCGCCCATAGCTGTCCCTGATTCTGTTGTCCTGGGCGGCTGTCGAAACCCTCGGGGGCCCGACCTTCGAACCCCTGGACCGTAACGGGCTCGGTGCCCTTTTTGTCGTGTTTTTCTGAAACTCTGAGTGCGAGCTTGGGTGGCTTGCTTTCGTTTTGGGTGCAGGAAGAGCCCCCGAGCCTCCGCACGGGGCGAGAGGGCGATCAGGAGTTCCTCTGGTTCTTTAAGCGACCCCCGTGCATCCTTTTCGTTTGGAAGGAGAGATTATTTGCCGAGCCCCCTCGAGTGCGAGCCTAGGTCACTGGGTCTTGGCAAGGTTTGCAGGGAGAGCCCCCGAGCCTCCACACCGAGCGAGAGGGCGGTCAGGAGTTCCCCTGGCTTTTTGTGCGACCCTCGCGCATCCTTTTCGCTCGGAAGGAGGGGTTATTTGCCGAGCCCCCTCGAGTGCGAGCCTAGGTCGCTGGGTCTTGGCAAGGTTTGTAGGGAGAGCCCCCTAGCCTCCGCACGGAGCAAGAGGGCGACAGGAGTTCCCCTGGCTTTTTGTGCGACCCTCGCGCATCCTTTTCGCTCGAAAGGAGGGGTTGTTTGCCGAGCCCCCTTGAGTGCGAGCCTAGGTCGCTGGGTCTCAGCAAGGTTTGTAGGGAGAGCCCCCTAGCCTCCGCACGGAGCGAGAGGGCGGTCAGGAGTTCCCCTATCTTTTTGTGCGACCCCCGCACATCCTTTTCGCTCGGAAGGAGGGGTTGTTTGCCGAGCACCCTCGAGTGCGAGCCTAGGTCGCTGGGTCTCGGCAAGGTTTGCAGGGAGAGCCCCCGAGCCTCCGCACGAAGCGAGAGGGCGGTCAGGAGTTCCCCTGGCTTTTTTGTGCGACCCTCGCGCATCCTTTTCGCTCGAAAGGAGGGGTGGAATATGCCAGGCTACCCTCGTTGGGCGCAAGCGGTGACACTTCCGTTGAGCTGCTATCGGGTAAGTCCGAGTGGAGGCCCATGCCCCATTCGATAGGGGTCGGCTAGTGGTCCAGAGACGCACTCCAAAAGTACCAGAGGGCTTCTCTAGTGGGTCCCAGGGCCGTTCAATTGGCCCCGGGGTGTCGACGCCTCCCTACAGTGGGATCCCATTCGAAGAACTCCCTGTTGGTCTCGGACATGACTTAGGGCATCCCGAGCGATCGCTTGCTCGAGCCTCGGCCATGTACGGGCTCGCCCATAGCTGTCCCTAACTCTGTTGTCCTGGGGTGGCTGTCGAAACCCTCGGGGGCCCAGCCTTCGAACCCCTGGACCGTAACGGGCTCGGCGCCCAGTTCCTTAGTCTGGAAGGAATCTGCTGGGGGAATATTCCCTTCCCATCGGCTGACAACGGCAGGCGCGCCTTTTGAGGCGGTTTCTCAGGGCCTGTTGTTGCTGCGGTTAGAAGCGACGCGGTGTCAGCGGTCAGGACATAACCGTCCGTGCGATTAATGAGGAAAAGGCGGGCGCATGGGCGGTGAAATCGGATCTGGATTAACTGTGCCTGGACTCGAGGGAGACTTCCCCGATTTTGTCGCCTGACCGTTTCATCCTTTCCCTGCATAAATACGAAATGAGTCTCGCCCCTCCCCTCCTTACCTTTCCTGTACTTGCCTTTTCTGCCTTCGAGCCATTGCCAAGAACAGAGAGCGTCGGGGAGAAGAAGGGAGAAGAGCAAGCGAGAGAGAGAGAGAGAGAGCGAGCGACAGAGAGAGAGAGAGACTTACCGCCGTAGCCCTCATTCTCCATCACGCAATGGTCGGTGGCCCTCATGTCATCCTCCCGGCGGAACCTTGGGAGCCATCCGATGTGTCCGTGGAGGTGCTGCAATCACTCGTCGATGACGGCCTTCTCTGCCCGGTCACCAACCCCGATAGGCCGGGGTGGATCGCCCCGTTGGGCGAGCCGGAGCCTAGGCCACGCGAAGGGTATGTCGTGAGCTTCATATCTTTCCACAAGCGTGGTCTCGGCAAGCGGACGGACCGATTCATTCGGGCGCTCCCGCATTACTATGGGGTGGAGCTACACAACTTCAACCCCAACTCCATCGCTCAGGCGACTATTTTCGTCGCCGTCTGCGAGGGGTATCTGGGGATTGCCCCCCATTGGGAGCTATGGCTCTATCTCTTTCGAGCAGGGCACACCACCAAGACGGCGGGTACGGCGGGTATGAGGAAGATGGTGAGGGCCGGCGGCTGCACTCTTCAGGTGCGCCAAGATCGACAGCACCTTTACATCCTGGCCCAGCTCGTGTCGTCCAATCGCCATTGGTACACCAGCTGGTTCTACCTCCGCAACGACGACAACGGACTTCCCCCCTACACCGGGCGGATCGTGGAGGACTGTCCGAAGAAGTGGAGGTATGGCGCGCCAGGTAGGGGCTCTGCATGTTAGCTTGATCATCCCAACAAGTTCCGGATGGCTGACCCCATACGCCCACTACGTCTCGGCACGGTGATCTGGTTCAGGAGCCTAGAGTTCATATCTCTAGGACGTGAGTACGACCTAGTACTCCTCCCACCCAGAGCCCGTCTGGCCGACGACGGCGTCGCGCACTAGCAGCCCGGGTGCAGGCAGCGTCCGGGCCGCCGCTCTCGTCGCGCTCGTTAGTCACGGCGCGAGCGCGACCACCCCGACACCGCACGACCTCAGGGCGACACGCCGTGCTCCACCGGTATCCCATGCCCGGCTGTTGGTACGAGGTCCCTAGTTGGGGACCTATCTATCCTAAGTTTGGGTAGGGGAAAGACACCGGTGAAGCGCAGCGACGCCCCATCGTCAAGTTCTATACCGCCACCACCCGAGGAGCCAACTATAGCGGAGCAGGGCCTGGCGATGGCCCCATCTCCATACCCTTTCGGGTTGAGAAACGCCGCCGCCGCCTACGCTTCTGCCTACGCTTCCGCCTACACTTCCGCTCACGCGGAGCCCTCGGGACGCCACCGACGATTCGACCTCGACTTTTCCACCGCAACCTCGACCCACACCCACAGTGGCTCCTCGGAAGAGGACGAGACGTGGGATGGAGCGGACTTCTCCGGGCTTCGCGACCTTGAGGCTATGCGCCGCTTTTTGGCTGCAAGCGACTACTGCTTCGGCTACTCCGACTCCGATGATAAAGGCACTTACGATCCCACTCGAGAATGCTTCCACATCGGGCTCGGAATGCCAGGAGCAAATAATGAGACTGAAGGAGCAGGCAACCGCTCCCCGCTCCGTGAGCTCCAGGAAAAGATCGACCAAGACCGACTCCTACTGCAGCAGCTCCGAGACACTCTCGAGCAGGAGCAGCAGGGTCGTGGTGATGGCGGAAGAGCCCGGCGAAGGGCCCACGACGTACACCACCGTATCAACAACGACGAGGGGAGTGAGCAACCCCCAATCTTCAATCGCGCTAGCTAGAACGTCGTGGCAGCGGCAATGCTAGTCCGAGCGATGCCCAAGCCCTCTACCACGGAGGGGCGACGGGTTCGCGGCGAGCTCTGAGACCTTCTCGAGACCACCGAGGTACAGCAGGCCGAAAGCTCCATGTCTCGATGGCGTGAGGACACCTCAAAATGGCCCTCAGTGCATGACCACCTCAAGGCCCCCTCAATGCATGACCGCCTCTGCGACCGACGCGAGGCGCAAGATGACCACGATGTGGTCAGCAGGCGACGATGCCACGACGATGATGGGCCCGCCCGAGGCTACCACCCACACCGAGGCGGACGCTATGACAGTGGCGAGGACTACAGTCCTTCTCCTAGGCCACCTGGCCCTCGAGTCTTTAGCAAGGCCATCCACGGCGCCCTGTTCCCCACCCGATTTCGCCAACCGGCCAACCTCGCAAAGTACAGCGGCGAGACGAACCCTGAGTTGTGGCTGGCCGATTACCGCCAGGCTTGTTAGCTAGGCGATGCGAATGATGACCTGCTCATCATTCGCAACCTCCCTTTATTCCTGTCAAATTCGACACGAGCTTGGCTCAAACACCTCCCTCCCTTGTAGATCCACAACTAGCGCGACTTGGTAAAGATCTTTATCGGGAATTTCTAGGGCACATACGTGCGCCCCGGGAACTCCTAGGACCTCAAGAGTTGTCACCAAAAGCCGAATGAGTCTCTCCAAGACTTCATCCAAGCGATTCTCTAAGCAGTGTACCGAGTTGCCCAGCGTCGGCGACTCGGAAGTGGTCCAGGCTTTCCTCTCCGGCACGTCTTGCCGAGACCTGGTCCAAGAGTTGGGCCGGAACGTACCAACCTCAGTGGCCGCGCTCCTCGACATCGCCACCAACTTTGCCTCGGGTGAAGAGGCTGTCGGGGCCATTTTCCCCGAAGGCTACACAAAGGGGAAGCGGAGGGATGAGGCCCCCGGGGCCTTGGCCTCCCATTTCCCCAAGAAAAAGAAAAAGGGGCGCCTAGGGAAGCAGGAGGCCCTCGAGGCCAATTTCGTCGTAGCCGTGGATCACAAGAATCTCTGAGGCCCCAGCAGGGGCCCCGGAGTATTCGACAATATATGCTTAAGAAGCCCTGTCCCTACCACTAGGGCCCGGTGAAGCATGCCCTCGAAGAATGCACCATGCTCCAACACTACTACGCCAAACTCAGGCTCCCCAACGACGATGCCAGGAAGAAGGGCGCCGGTGACAGAGATAACAACAAGGACGACGGGTTCCACGAAGTGCACAATGCCTTCATGATCTTCGGTGGGCCTTCAGCGTGCCTCACGGCACGCCAGCGAAAGAGAGAGTGACGGGAGGTCTTCTCGGTCGAATTGGCCACTCCTCAATACCTCAACTGGTCTCGGGAAGTGATCACCTTCGATCGAGAAGACCACCCTAACTATGTCCCAAACCCAGGGCAATACCCGCTCGTCGTCGACCCGATCATCGGCAACACCCGACTCACCAAAGTGCTGATGGACGGAGGTAGCGGCCTCAACATCCTCTACGCCAACACCATGGAGCTCCTAGAGCTCGACCAGTCGTGGCTCTGAGGTGGTGCCGCGCCCTTTCACGGCGTCATGCCAGGGAAGCGTGCATGACCCCTCAGATGCATTGACTTGCCGGTCTGCTTCGGCACTCCCTCCAACTACCGCAAGGAGATCCTCACCTTCGAAGTGGTTGGGTTCAAGGGGACCTACCATGCCATTCTGGGGCACCCGTGCTACGCCAAGTTCATGGCGGTCCCGAACTACACCTACCTCAAGCTCAAAATGCCGGGCCCCAACGGCGTCATCACTATCGAGTCCACGTACGAGCATGCATATGACTGCAACGTCGAATGCATCGAGTACGCCGAGGCTATCATGGAGGCCGAGGCACTCATCGTCAACCTCGACCAACTCGGTAGCGAAGTACCCGACTCCAAGCGCCGCGCCGAGACTTTTGAGCCCACAGAGACTGTCAAGCTCGTCCCGGTCGACCCCAACTGCTCCAACGACTGAACGTTGAGGGTCAGCGCCACCCTCAACAACAAATAGGAAGCCGTGCTCGTCGACTTTCTCCGCGTGAATGCCGATATGTTCGCATGGAGTCCCTCGGACATGCCGGGCATATCGAGGGAGGTCGCCGAGCACGCCTTGGATGTCCGGCCCGGCTCCAGACCGGTGAAGCAGCGCCTCCACCGATTCGACGAGGAGAAGCGCAGGGCCATCGGCGAGGAGTTGCAGAAGCTTTTAGCGGCCGGATTCATCAAGGAAGTGTCCTATCCAGAGTGGGTAGCTAATCCTGTATTAGTTAAAAAGAAGAATGGAAAATGGAGGATGTGTGTAGACTACACCGGTTTAAATAAAGCATGTCCAAAGGTTCCGTTTCCATTACCTCGAATCGATCAAATCGTTGATTCCACTGCAGGATGCGAGACCCTATCTTTCCTTGATGTGTATTCCGATTACCATCAAATCAAGATGAAAGAGTCCGACCAGCTCACGACTTCTTTCATCACCCTGTTCGACATGTACTGCTATGTGACCATGCCATTCGGTCTCAGAAACGCAGGGGCCACATACCAGCGGTGCATGACCTAGGTCTTCGGCGAGCACATCGGGCAAACTATCGAGGCTTACGTGGATGACATCGTGGTCAAGTCCAGAAAGGCCAGTGATCTCATCGGTGACCTAGAGATCGCTTTCAAATGCCTCAGAGGACGGGGCATCAAGCTTAATCCCGAGAAGTGTGTCTTCGGGGTCCCCTGAGGCATGCTCTTGGGGTTCATAGTTTTAGAGCGCGGCATCGAGGCCAACCCGAGAAAGTCTCGGCCGTGACCAACATGGGGCCAATCCGAGACCTCAAGGGAGGATAGAGAGTTATGGGATGTCTTGCGGCCCTGAGCCGCTTCATCTCGCACCTTGGCGAAAAAGGTTTACCTCTGTACCGTCTCTTAAGAAAGTCCGAACACTTTTCATGGACCCCCGAGGCCGAAGAAGCCCTCGCCAAGCTCAAAGCCCTGCTCACCAACCCTCTCGTCCTGGTACCGCCAGCCAAGGGCGAGGCCCTCTTACTCTACGTCACCTCCGCAACGACCCAAGTAGTTGAGAGGCAGGAAGAGGGGCGCGCTCTACCTGTCCAATGACCTATTTACTTCAGCAGCGAGGTACTTTCCAAAACTAAGACATGCTACCCCCACATCCAGAAGCTGATCTACGCCATAGTCTTGGCTCGACGCAAGCTGCGTCACTACTTCGAATCTCACCCGGTGACCGTGGTGTCATCTTTCCCTCTGGGGGAGATAATCCAAAACCGGGAGGCCTCGGGTAGAATAGCCAAGTGGGTTGTTGAACTCATGGGGGAGGCCTTGTCTTTTGCGCCTCAGAAAGCAATTAAATCCCAGGTCTTAGTCGATTTTGTGGCTAAATGGACCGACACCCAGCTGCCACCTGCCCAAATCCAAGCAGAATGTTGGACCATGTACTTCGATGGGTCTCTGATGAAGACCGGGGCAGAGCGGGTCTGCTCTTCATTTCTCCCCTTGGAGTACATGTGCGTTACATAATCCGGCTCCACTTCACCACCTCCAACAATGCAGCCAAGTATGAAGCTCTCGTCAATGGCTTGCAGATCGCCATCGAGCTTGGAGTGCGGCAACTCGACGTGCGGGGCGATTCACAGCTCGTCATCGACCAAGTCATGACGGACTCGAATTGTCACGACCCCAAAATGGAGGCGTATTGCAAACTAGTACATCACCTTGAAGACAAGTTCGACGGTCTCGAACTCAACCACATTTCACGGAAGTTCAATGAGGCCACGGACGAACTGGCAAAGATGGCATCAGCACGGGCTTCGGTCCCCCCGAACGTATTCGCTAGAGACCTGCACAAGCCCTCGGTGGACTATGCCTCGGCGGCACAAGAGGGCCCACTGGTCGAGCCCACCATAGGGCCCGAGGCCCCCTCTATCATCAAGACCCCAGTAGCCGCGCCCGAGGCCATGGAAGTCGATGCAGGGCCTCCCGAGGCCAACCGAGGGGCGGACTGGCGGGTCCCCCTCCTCGATTGCCTCAATCAAGGAGTGCTTCCTGCGGACAGGACCGAGACCCAACGGATGGCGCGATGAGCCAAAACTTATGTCGTCAGCAACGGCGTGTGGTACAGACGAAGCCCATCTGGCGTCCTCCAACGATGCAACACCACCGAGGAAGGCCAAGCCCTGCTTTGGGACTTACACGCGGGAGCCTGCGGGCACCATGCTGCGCCTCGGACGCTCGTTGGAAACGCCTTCCACAAAGGGTTCTACTAGCCAACGGCAGTTGCCCACACCACCAAGCTGGTACGCTCCTGCGAGGGATGTCAGTATTATGTGCGGTAGACGCACCTCCCGGCTCAAGCCCTCCAAACCATCCCCATCACATGGTCGTTCACCGTGTGGGGACTGGACATGGTTGGGCCTCTGCAGAAAGCCCTCGGGGGCTACACCCACTTGTTGGTAGCTATTGACAAGTTCTCCAAGTGGATCGAGGCTCGCCCGATCACTCAAATCAAATCCGAGCAAGTGGTATTGTTCTTCACTGATATCACCCACAGGTTCGGGGTTCCAAACACCATAATCACCGACAATAGGACACAATTCACCGGACATAAATTTCTGACGTTCTGTGACGACCACCACATCCGTGTGGTCTGGTCGGCCGTAGGACACCCTAGGATGAACGGCCAAGTAGAACGTGCCAACGGCATGATTCTACAAGGCCTCAAGCCAAGGATATACAACCGGTTGAAGAAATTCAACAAGAAATGGCTGGTCGAACTCCCGTCGGTCATCTAGAGCCTGAGGAATACACCGAGCCGAGCCACGGGGTTCACGCCGTTCTTCCTGGTCTATGGAGTCAAAGCCATCCTCCCCACTGACTTGGAGTATGGCTCCCCAAGGCTGCAGGCTTACAACGAGCAAAGCAACCGCACTACCCGCGAGGACGCCCTCGACCAACTAGAGGAATCCCGAGACGTTGCGCTGCTACATTCAGCCAAATACCAGCAAGCCCTACGATGCTATCAAGCCCAGCGCCTCCGGAGCCGAGACCTAAAGGTGGGTGACTTGGTGCTGAGACTGAGGCAGAGCAACAAGGGCCGCCACAAGTTGACCCCGCCATGGGAAGGGCCGTACATCATCGCCTAAGTGCTAAAGCCCGGGACCTACAAGCTGGCCAATGAGAAGGGCAAAATCTTCACCAACGCTTGGAACATAGAACAACTATGTCATTTGTACCCTTAAACTTCCAAGCTTTGTATACATTTTTTCTCGAAATATATTAAAGAAGCGTTCTTTAGATGTTCTAATTTTCAAGAATCCCCCTCCCCATCGACGGGGATTGACGTTGCTATAACGCTATGAGCGAGGCTCGGCTCTGCCTCTGCAGAACCAAGCCTCCCTCGGGGGCTAGAAGCGGGGGGAACCCCTTAAGTCCTAGGCACTATTTTTTAATCGTTTTTTTGAATAAATTTCCACGCCAAACTCTCTCGCGTACTCTGACGGGTCAATTGTAAAAAATCTAAGGACCGAAAGCGCGCCTCGAGGGCAAAAGGTCGGCCGAGCCACAAGACTGCCTACGCCTCTGGGCTACGGCACCTCCCTCACCACCTTTCACCAGAGGGGCAGCTCAGGTTCCGAGGAGGTCGTTTGCAAAGGACTTGTCTAGAAACATGGCAGAGGGCAGAGGCTTCGAAAAACAATATAAACCGATTAAAAAAGCGCACGCACGAGTACTTCAAAGGCCTCGACGACCACAAATGTCATGACACGACAATAACTCAATTCATTTACATGGCCCCCTCTGGCCCAGGTCAAGGCTCAGGATCTCCTGCATCGATGGCTGGCGCGGGGGGACTACCTCTTCTTCAAACAGACTGGCTAGCGCCGCACCAGGGACCTCAGCCACCTCCATCAGCTTGGTGACCTCCTCATCAGCCTCCTTGTCATCATCAGGCAAGATGTAACCATCGCTGATGGCCTCGAGGTTGACGGCGTAGTGCGAGGAGACGATAACCAGGGCACGCTTGATGCCCGTATGCAGTGCCGCCCGAGGTTGCTCGCACATTTGGCTACTCAACGCAGCCAGGCAGCTCATGAGGGAGCTACCCGACTGAGCCCCCTCAACAGCCAGGGCCTCATAGACGGTATGGGCGGCGGCCTACAGCATGTCGTGCTCCTCGATCTCGGCCTTGAGCATCGCCTGCACTGCGACGGAGGCCTCTGCCACCCGAAAACCTCCTTCTCCAACCTTGCGCCAAAACGAGCAGGATGCGGTTAAGCGCGAAAGAAGAACAAGTCAAACAGGGGCAAAGGCCTATGGGACTCACCCTCGGCTTTCTCTTTCAAGCGTTGGACCTTGACCCGTGGGGCCTCGGCCGCCTTGGAAGCCTCCTTCTCCAGCTCTGTACCACACTAAGGAGTTAGGGGCCGAGCGCGGGAAAAACAAGCAAAATAAAGGGAATAGAACTGACCCTCGTACTTCCCCTTCCAGGCCAAGGCATCGACCGGGAGGCCTCGGCCGCTTTGAGGGCCTTGTTAGCCCGGGATGAGAGGATGTCCCACTCACCGGCAGCCCGGGTCAGCCCCTCCTCCAGCTCCTTGACTCGCGCCGCCAAAGGGTGGCCTACTCTCGAGCCATGACCACCTCGGCCTTCATATCTGCACAGCGAAGGCGGAGGTCCTCCACCTCCGCGCTCCGCGCCGACAGGAGCCTGTTGACATTGGCGAGCAGGTCCTTCTGCTGCTCGAGCTGGTCCCAGATGTCCCTCTCCTGACGAAGGAACAACGACTTCCCGAGAGACCGGGCCTCGAGCTCCTGGATAGATAGAACAGAGGTCATGCATTGTGAAAAGACTCAGAACAAAACGACACCGCACGAGAAAAGAAGACACGTACCTGGGCGATGCCGGGCAGATCATCATCCATGACGGACAGCACCGTTCGCAGCGACTGCACCGCCAGCTGGCGATATTGCTCAAAGGAGCTCCAGCGCCCCCCCTCGATCACATCCTCAAGGGCGAATAGAGGCACCCCCTCCGGGTCGTCCCGGCTCAACCACGATACACGTGGGTGATTCCACCCGCGGGGCTCGGGTCGCACCCGCGCGAGGGCCGAGTCTCCCTCGCCAGAAGCCGGAACTGGCTGCTCGGCGGTGCTGGCTGCCTCGGCATCCACCGCCTCCTTCCCCCGGGAAGTATTCGCGGGAGAGGTCGCCTGAACCTCCCGGGCGCTCTCCTGCGGTGGCGGCAGGCCTTGGGCCAGGGGCGGCACCAAACGTCACCCCACCTCCATCTCTGAATCCCAATCAATCGAACCCGCCGCACTCGCCTCAACCATCTCGGCCTCGGAAGTCCCAGGGGCCTCGGCTTTGCTCCTGGCCTCGGCAACTGGGGGCGCCCCGGCCCCATCGGACTCATGGGCCTCGACAATGCACGGCATAGGCCCTTCCTCCTCTGTCTGCTCCCTGGCCGCCCTAGGAGCCTCTTCTTGAATGACCGGCCCCTCCAGGTCGGCCCCGGCCGACGCCACACCACGCTGCACGGCGGCTTGCGCCTCTGCCGCCTGTTGAGCAGTGGTACTGGTGCTCACTTTGAGTACCTTGCACGGCGCCAAGGCTGGCACCTCCACCCGACGCTTCCGACTGAAGACAAAACACCCACTTGGTTAGCATATGACCATGAAGCAAGCAGGAGACGATGTGAACGTCGCTGAAAAAACACTCACCACGAGCGGGGTTGCAGCCTCTTTGGCACCGCGACTCTCCTCTGCAATGGCGGTGGCGGTGGTGGAGGCACGGCCCCGGTATTCACTGGTGCCAGTCGACCCTCGTCGGACTCCGGCACCCCCTCGACCCTCTGTGGGGGCAGTTGTGTTGCCCCCACTGTCGCCTACTCCACCACTACCGTCGAGCCCACCGGGCTGATGGCACGCTTCCCAAGTGCCCATAGCTCGGGCGTATCAGCTTTGGACGTGGGGTGAGCGATTGCTGACCCCGGGGCACCATCCCCTCCCCCTGGAAGCACCGGGCTGCTCGCCGACGCCCCGATCGCTGTCTCCCCGACATCGGGGAGATGGTCCAGGGGACCTTGCCCCCTCTCGAACCCATCATCTTTAGAATCCTCCGATAGCGACGGCGACGGAGACAACTCCACCGGGAGACCGTCCTGCTTTTGACGCCAGCGGCATTTCTCCAGCGCTTCGTGCTCGAGTATCTTCTTGTTGCGCCTTGCCTCCTTGGCATCTTTCTTCTTCTTCTACGCCTCGGCATGTGCTCGATTCGCCGCCCGCCGCCTTGCGTCCTCGGGAACGGGTGGTGGGGAGTCTCGCACATCCCTCATTCCCTATAGGAACGGCGAACGCAAGTAAGGAAACGGGAAAACGGTGAGGAACGAGGAGGCCTCGGGAGCTGCAGTGGCGCGTGACTTACTAGGGAGAGATACCCCCACGACGGGCGCATGACGATGGGGGTCAGACCACCACTCTTCAGCTTCCCATCCACCGTCTCCCTCACCCGACGTAGAACCACCTCATCGGAGAGGGCGGCGGCAGACATCCGGATGCCCTCGATCGGCTCATCCGATCTCATATCAAACAGGCACCGCCGCCGAGCCATCAGCGGCAGCACCCTCCGGTGGTGGAAGGCCGCCATGACCGCAGCCATCGTAAGGCAGCGGCCCCGTAGCCTCTCCAGCCCCTCCAGGAGCGGCTACAGCTTGGGCTGCTCCTCCCTAGGCACGCCATACCTCCACTTCTCCGAACAGTCCTCCATGATCTGCCCGGTGTAGGGGGGAAGTTCATTGTCGTCGTTGCGGAGGTAGAACCAGCTGGTGTACCAACGGCGATTGGATGACGCAAGCTGGGCCGGGATGTAAAGGTGCTGCCGATCTTGGCGCACCTGAAGAGTGCAGCCGCCGGCCCTCACCATCTTCCTCGTACCCGCCGTACCCGCCGGCTTGGTGGTGTGCCTTGCTCGGAAGAGATGGAGCCACAGCTCCCAATGGTGGGCAATCCCCAGATACCCCTCGTAGACAGCGACAAAAATAGCCACCTGAGCGATAGAGTTGGGGTTGAAGTTGTGTAGCTCCACCCCGTAGTAATGCGGGAGCGCCTGCATGAATCGGTCCGCCGGCACGCTGAGACCACGCTCGTGGAAAGATACAAAGCTCACGACGTACCCTTCGCGTAGCCTCGGCTCCGGCTCACCCAACGGGGCGATCCACTCTGGCCTATCGGGGTCGGTGACAGGGCGGAGAAGGCCGTCGTCGACGAGCGATTGTAGCACCTCCATGGACACGTCGGACGGCTCCCAAGGATCCACCGGGAGGATGACAGGAGGGCCGCTGGCCATTGCATGATGGAGAATGAGGGCTACGGCGGTAAGTCTCTCTCTCTCTCTCTCGCTCTCTCTCTCTCTCTCTCTCTCTCGCTCGCTCTTCTCCCTTCTTCTCCCCGGCGCTCTCTGTTCTTGGCAACGGCTCGAAGGCAGAAAAGGCAAGTATGGGAAAGATAAGGAGGGGAGGGGTGAGACTCATTTCATATTTATGCAGGGAAAGGACGAAACTGGTTAGGTGACGAAATCGAGGAAGTCTCCCTCGAGTCCAGGCATAGTTAATCCAGATCCGATTTCACCGCCCATGCGCCTGCCTTTTCCTCATTAATCGCACGGACGGTTATGTCCTAACCGCTGACACCTGCGTCGCTTCTAACCGCAGCAACAGCAGGCCCCGAGAAACCGCCTCAAAAGGCGCACCTACCGTTGTCAGCCGATGGGAGGGGTATATTCCCCCAGCAGATTCCTTCCAGACTAAGGAACTGGGTGCCGAGCCCGTTACGATCCAGGGGTTCGAAGGCTGGGCCCCCGAGGGTTTCGACAGCCACCCCAGGACAACAGAGTCAGGGACAGCTATGGGCGAGCCCGTACATGGCCGAGGCCTGAGCAAGCGATCGCTTGAGATGCCCTAAGTCATGTCCGAGACCAGCAGGGAGTTCTCCGAATGGGATCCCACCGTAGGTAGGCGCCGAGCCCCCGAGGCCAATCGAACGGCCCTAGGACCCACTAGAGAAGCCCTCTAGTACTTTTGGAGTGCGTCTCTAGACCACTAGCCGACCCCTATCAAATGGGGCACGGGCCTCCACTCGGACTTACCCGATAGCAGCTCACCAAAAGTGTCACCGCTCGCGCCCACCGAGGGTAGCCTGGCATATTCCACCCCTCCTTTCGAGCGAAAAAGGATGAGCGAGGGTTGCACAAAAAGCCAGGGGAACTCCTGACCGCCCTCTCGCTCCGTGCGGAGGCTCGAGGGCTCTCCCTACAAACCTTGCTGAGACCCAGCGACCTAGGCTCGCACTCGAGGGGGCTCGGCAAAACAACCCCTCCTTCTGAGCAAAAAGGATGCGCGAGGGTCTTACAAAAAGCCAGGGGAACTCCTGACCGCCCTCTCGCTTCGTGCGGAGGCTAGGGGGCTCTCCCTACAAACCTTGCCGAGACCCAGCGACCTAGGCTTGCACTCGAGGGGGCTCGGTAAACAACCCCTCCTTCCGAGCGAAAATGATGCGCGAGGGTCGCACAAAAAGCTAGGGGAACTCCTGACCGCCCTCTCGCTCCGTGCGGAGGCTAGGGGCTCTCCCTGCAAACCTTGCCGAGACCCAGCGACCTAGGCTCGCACTCGAGGGGGCTCGGCAAACAACCCCTCCTTCCGAGCGAAAAGGATGCGCGAGGGTCACAAAAAAAGCCAGGGGAACTCCTGACCGCCCTCTCACTCCGTGTGGAGGCTCGAGGGCTCTCCCTGTAAATCTTGTCAAGACCCAGCGACCTAGGTTCACACTCGAGGGGGCTCGACAAACAAACCCCTCCTTCCGAGTGAAAAGGATGCGTGAGGGCCTTCAAAAAAAAGATAGGGAAACCACTGATCGCCCTCTCGCTCCGTACGGAGGCTCGGGGGTTCTTCCTGCAACTAGGCCAAGTCCCAGCGACCTGAACTCGCATTCATGGGCCCGACAAACATGATAAAACTCCTTGCTCAGCGGAGAAAAAAGCCACTGGAAGAGTAAACCCACTCCTCCAGGGCCTCGGGGGCTACACCCGGTGGGTGCGCTCGTGCGCACCCATCGGAACCACCAAGTGCAAAACACAATCCCGACGGGAGCTGCTGAGCCAAGTCTCGTCAAAACCTCAGGAAAGTGCCCGCACTCCTCCCGAGGCTCGGGGGCTACTGTCGGATACCACAAGAAGGGGAACCCTAAGCAAAAACCAAAAATACTGCTTAAGCCCTACAAAAATCAAAGCCAAAGGACAACAATGAGGTCTCGGCCAATTCTCCGATTCGCCCGAGGCTTGCGCCGAGGCCTCAGATGAGAGGCCAAAGCCCTCCGCCCCGCTGAGGCCCTCTCGCCGAGGCCCCACCCAGCAAGGCCTCGGACGGGATGCCAATTCTCCGATTCGCCAGAGGCTGGGCTCAGCAACAACCTCATCACCTCCACCCCAACCGGCTCCTCTGATAAAACGTCATGTCCGGATTAATGCGCCCAACTACTCCCACAATGTCAGCCGCACACTAGCACAGTTCGGGCAAAACGACTGACGGGACAAGGGACCGGGCGCAGCAGGGGTTACCTGCCACTGTGCTCATCACTGTGCCCCCTGCTGACACCCGTTCTGCCCTGTGCTACCTAACCCCTGTGCCAAGGACAAAGCGGCATGAAAGGTCAAGTCCATGTCCCTGTAGTCTCGGAAACAGCAGGAAAGCCCAACTTTTCGTCCTCTGCCTCGTCCGAGACCCCCCGGCAGGGCCTCGGACGTACTTTTCCTTCTCCGCTTCGGCCGAGGCCGGGCTCGTCCCACATCCTCATCGACTTCGCCTCAGCCGCTCCTCTGGCGAGCCGTCCCATCCGTGTAAGTGCCCCTGGTCACACCTACTACGACAGCCATGATGGGCAGGGTACAACAATAGGGGTGATGGGACGGCAGTCAAATCTCCTTTTTACCATCCCCTACTGACGGTGCAGGGATTACCATGCCCTACGGACGCCCGCTCTACACTTTTCCACCTGGACTGGGTACGACGCGGACCATCGAGACCCCCGCACCACACACCGGTCACATCCGAGGCCTCGGCAAAGCAAGACTCGGCGCGGTCAGCTACAGCACCCGCTAGGCCTCGGCACTCCACCAAATCGAGAATCCATGAGGCACGGCATGTCTCCTACCATGGGGGCCATACTGACTAGACATCAACAAGGACCTCCACGACCTCAACAACTTCAAGCCTGGCCAGCTCGGCGCGTCAGTCAAGTACCGATCGCCATTCCCAACACCATGCTGCTACAAGACTAAACTACAGTAGGCTCCACATGTAGCTCACTCGTGTACTCCTAGCTCCCTCCTTGCGGTTATAAAAGGAAGCAGCCAGGGATAGCTCGGGGGGGGGGGAAGAAAAACATACGGAAGAACCACGCTCACGCACACGCGCAAACAACACTCTGTAACACATGCTCTCCCAAACTGCCCGAGAGCAACGTCTCAAGCAGCCCGTGCCGTCCCACGCCGAGACCTAGGACAAGCTCCCTCTCTCACCCAGCTTGTAACCCCCTACCACAAGCACATCGGTGCAAGGAATACAAGATCGATCTCTCAGACTGGACGTAGGGCGCCAATTGCCTGAACCAGTATAAACCTTGTGTCTCTTTGCATCACCATCCGGGATTAGGGGCACGCAGTTTAAATTCACTGGTTGGTTGAGGACCCCTCGGCCCGAAACACCGACATATCTATTTCAGAACAGAGTAGTGTGTTGTAGCTATTAAATCTATCGCCAATGGACCGTGACGATGAGACATGCTCTATGCGCTAATCTATAATGGAATGAATAAAAGTAAATGATATGAAAGTGAAAGATGAAAAGAGATCAAGGGGGAGATTGTTAGATTGATCTCTAATCCTAACTGGACCCAACGGCCCAGTTGGGCCTTTGATTAGTGCCCTGATCGGGGGCGCCCAGCCCACTATGGCTGGAGGGCCTCTGTCACCCTGCGCTATAAAAAGAGGTGGGGGCTGGTGGCTCTTATCACGAGATTGACCTGAGCCGAGCTCCCCACCGACATCTAAACCCTAATCCGATCAAAGAGGGGCACAGCCAGTGATGGAAGCCACCAGTCGCGCCGCCTCCGGACTACGTCACCGGACTTCGCTGCCTTCACCGCCGGTCGCCACTGCACATCACTGACGTCCTCTTCCCCGACCATCGCTGCCCTAGCGCAGATCGACTCCATGGCGGACGCGAGCGGATCTTCCACTGCGGTGTCAGGTTTGACACGTCCATCTTCTACTCCACCCCTCTATGTCTCTCGTTGCAGTAGTAGATGTATTAGGGCTCGTGATTCTATTCAACAGCCGGTAGCCCTCGGATCTATCCCTAGTACGATCCACAGATCTAACAGTTCCCAGCACTCGACGTCCCGCCGGTAGCCGGAAATCCATCATCAAGAACGAGAACATGAAGACATAAATAGATCGGACAACATGCAGCAACATGCAAGCTGATCAGAACTTGGCTTCTTGCATGTACATGTATCTGCATGCATGCATCGCTATGCATGCGTGTATTACGCCAAGATCCGACACTGTGCCGACGTACGCCAAGACCCTGCATCAACACAATATCGAAACCTGTATCACTAGCATCAGTCTCCACAATTAAAGGTTATAATACCATAGTACGTGCTTGATGAACTTTCTATAGTACCCAGTTAACCAAAGAAAACCTCTTAGCTCCTTCAAATTACTGCGTATAGGTCACTATTGCACAACAGCAACCTTAGTGGGCTCAGTAGCTACACCCTTCCTAGAAATGCAATGGCCCAGGTATGTATTCCACCTCAAATTGAGCAAAGAATGAAGCACTTAGAAAGTTTGATGAAGAACTAATGAGCTCTCAATATGTCAAACACTTGGGTCAACAATCTGATATCCTCTTCTATAGTAGCAGAATAAATGAGGATGTCGTCCATGAAAACCAACACTCCTTTTCTCAACAGCTTCTAAAAAATCAAATTCATAATGCCTTGGAATGTTACAGGAGTGATACAGCTTTGATTCGGAAAAATACATTACCAAGGAAATGTGATCTTTGGAAACTAAGAGTCCCTCTTAAGATCAAAATCTTCTTGTGGCATTTAAAAAGGGGTGACTCTAATAAAAGAAAATTTAGCCAAAGACGCTGGCGGGATAGTCCCAAGTGTTGTTTTTAATGCTAATGAAACAATTCAGCACCTATTTTTTGATTGGCATATGGCACAGATCGTTTGGAATACCATTTTCATCACCTTCGACATTCAACCTCCTCTTAGTATATCTAATATGTTTGGATCATGTCATAAAGGGTGTTCCTCCGAGCTAAGAATCCAAATTCTAGTAGGTACAACTGCTTTGTGTTGGGCTACTCGGTTGAATAGAAATTATGTGGTTTTTGATAGAGCTACTTCTAACTCCGACATGGCTCAGGGGCTATTAGATCAGAAAGTTGGTAGAGGAAGAGAGAAATGTTTTGAAGATGGGCTGCAGAAAAATTGAGACTACCGCCATGAAGCTTTTCAGCAGATTTAGCTGGAGGTCGACCAAGCGGATCAATTATTTAATGATTTGCATATAGCTAGATCAGTTGTGAACACTATTTTGTATACCATTGTATTGCTTTGATAGAAAACGGATCAAGCACAAATAAGATGAACATGACTACAAGATTTTTAGAAGGAGAACAGTACACTATTTTGCTCATGCTCTATCTGTACCATTGGAAGGGAAAAAAGGAATGGATTCAATCGCCTACTGTGACCAAGCATGCATTTCATTTCTTCACCGAATCAGCAAGCATCAGCTTCCATATCTGATTTTGAGGACATGACAAGCGCACCACCAGCCATGGCCAGCCCCTCCCTGCCGTTAAGCTGGTCCTCTCCCTCTCCGATGTCCGACGTGCTGCCCACGCCGCATCGTCCTCGTGCACGCCCGAGTCCATCAGCATGGCCCACGCGATGCTATCCGTGATCAGGGCGAAGGGCCTGCTGCGGAAGAAGCACGGCATGGGCGACGTCTTCCCCGGCGACGACATCGATCCCGCTGAGGAGGGCTCCGAGGCGGTGCTGCGGACGACGATCTCGGCGACGGTGGATGGGGCGGTTGGGTTGCCGAGCACCAGCAGGACCCGACCTGCGCTGCGCCTTCCGCCGCTCCGTCGACCTCGGCGTCATCCTTGAGGAGGTGGTTGCGGACATCGTCCCTCTCCTAGTCAGCAACTCGAGGGCGATTTGGCGCGTGGGCAAGCAGCTGCCCGGGCCGATGGATGGCGTCGCGTGGATGCCTGTACGAGGACCACCGGGTCAGCTTCGATCTCGAATATATACAAGAATCCATGCGCATGATCGCTCAATCATGGGGATCAGCGGTATTCATCATATGGAGTACTAGTCTCAGTTTGCATATATAGCATACTAGGTCTAGTATTCTGAGATCTCTCAGGTTTAACACTGCAGTAGCCTGTTCTCAAATCTCCGGCTTGTGCTCAGTAGAGAAATACACAGTAGTACGTAATCTGGGTTGTGAGTTCCACGAGAATCATCTGATAATAGGCTCATATATACAAGTTGAGATGGATATATAGCAGTGAACTATTACGTTACATAACAGTGAGCATGAGAGAAGTTGTTTTCATCTCATTAGCAACCTAGTATAGAATCCGAGATCTTGCTGTGATAGTAATCCAAAGCAATAGCTAACGATTAAGTATGCAGTTTCATGTAGTATTCTGAGGTCTGGTTGGGGTAGTAATCTGGGTTCGAGTTCTCAAGAATAATCTGATTGGCTGAGTAGAAGTAGATATATGCATAGATAATCGGTTGCAATGAACAGTACTAAATATGTCAAATATGTTCGTTCGTGCGCATCTTCGCCTGAATTTTGCTTGTAAACTTATCTCGTGCACATCTTTGCCTGATTTTTGCTTGCCAACTTACGGTTTTTTTACCTGCAAAGTGAATTTTACTAGTATCTGGTTGTGATGTATTGTCTTTGAAAAACTCTGGCTAAGTACCCCGTCTCAGCAAGGGAGCAGCCGAGCAGGGGTATAGTCTTCGAAAAACTCCTACCTGTATCCCGACTCAAACTCTGGCTCAAACTCGTGCCAGTGAATGGGCCTATGGTCCAGTAGTAGGACGCTACACTACCCACCAGAGTTCAAACTCTGGTGTCGCACCTTTTTCTAAAATTTTATGTGTGGAGTATGGGTCGTGTGCATCCAAGTTATACCCAATAAAAAAAGGTACCCAGCTCAAACTCCTAGAGAGTAGAGCAATACCATAGCTTAGTAAGGCTCTAAATTATAAGTCATTTTGATTTTTTAGATATAATTGTTTTAACTATGTATCTAGACAGTGTATATCTAAATGTATATTAAAACCTATGTATTTAAAAAAAATCAGAATGCCTTATATAATTTAGAATATATGAAGTAGTAGACTTCAGTTTACACAAAAAAAATAGAGGAAGTAGTAGACTTCACTGGACACAAAAAAAACCGACGTCGTCAGTGTGGCAGAACCTCCTAAGAAATCGGGCCCACGTGCACCTATCGATGTCTCAACAGACCTCGAATAGCGTACACGAGTTCCCAATAACTTAACAGGTCTGTCGGGTGTCCTCGGAAAACCCGAATCATCCACGAATCTTTTCCAAACAGGATCCCAATCATAGACATTGCAGATTACAACAGTTTTCGATATACATACCAGAGATTATAAAGCGGAAGACTTAAGTTTTAATATTACAAATCAGTTGTTTCAAACTTACAAAACCATAAGTGTTATATAACCATAGTAGCGGGATAATATTACATTAACATTATTTTTTTTCACACAAACTAGTACCTTGTCCAAAGGCCATTCATCATTCCTCATCGTCATCGACTTCAAACACTGACATGCAGCAGGGACCAAAACAAGCCTGCGCATGCGACTCACCTGCAACAAGGGTTAACAAACCCTGAGTACAAAAGTACTCAACAAGACTGACCCGACGAAAAAGGGATGAAGGTCTTAGGAATGCAGGTGTTGGGTCAAGGTAAGGATGTAGAAAGATTCAAAAGTTCTTTGCCAAAAGCTTACTATTCTTGATTCTATTTTCAAGTTTTACCCCTAAGTACTTTGGTTCATTATCTCAAACTAAGTGTTCATATCCCATATTTCAATCCTTCTCATTCCATTCATTTTTCTCAGGTTTTAGTAATTCACCAGTCCTGCATTGCTTCTGTAATGAATCGAGTCTCCATATCCGCGGAGCACCGGCAATTCGAATTGATTCAAGTCCCAGCTGGGGATTCCTTATCACACGACATATGTAGAACTTAATCTTGCATATATCAACCTCGCTACCGGATCCTCCCATACTAAGCCGTCTCCACGCCACCTGAGAGCACAGCACACCTCAAATCCGGCCACATTCCAGCCACGAGGGTACACGCTACTCCCGCCATCTCTCCACTCTCAGTGCGTGGGCATTCGTCTTAGTATCGGATTAGCCGAAGTAGGCTTACCGGAGTATGTGACCAGTACTACAAAGTATCTCGTTCAGAAGATCCACAATGAGTGGTCTTTAAGCGACATAGTCGGCAACATTACCCAACATTCAAGATAAGTCACCCGACTAGTCTCTAGTTCATTCTATCTTCTTTCTTTCTTTGGCCAGTATGCCATCTTTGATTGTATCGAAATTTTTACTTTGAAAACCTACCATAAAGCATACTAAGCATTCTACGCCTTTGTAAATAAAATCATCTTCAAGGATGGTAAACAATTAACAAGGTAGGCAATGCATCAAGTAGGTAACATTTGAATTAATGAACTTAATGCAATAAGTAATATAGGTGATAAACTTTTCAAAGTAAACAAGGTAATGGTTTAATGCATAAACCGGGGCTTGCCTTCGTTGACGATCTCGGGTTCCGGATCAGTACCACAAATATCAAATCCCGAGACAACCGGGGATTCTTCCACAACTTATTCAACTAGAATCGGTTCACTCTCGGATTCTACACGAAATAATAACATATGCTTCAACATGATGATAATGTAAACATGATGCTTTCATGGTACATGAAATGTAATAACACCTTGAATACAACTTTCCTTCGCGATACAGTTGTAGATCAAAACCAATTGACACTAACATCTAGGGTTTATGACCTAAGTGACTTGACCAAATTGATCTTGAAACTCTACTGGTCACAAAACATGACCCAAACAAGATCAAACCCTAAACCTAACACTTAGGGTTTGCTTTTATTCATTTTTGAATTAATTTAGAAATAAGCCCAAAAATGAACTTGTTCCAAATGACCTAAAAATTTTATATAAGCTTACTCATGACAAATTAGTGTACCAAAATAAATTTCATAACTTTTGGAGTTATACAGTAGCCTACAAAAATTATTGAAATTGCATTTATCAATTAATTGACTGAATTTTTGAACATTAAAAATTATTCAAATGTCAAGTTTCATATTTTCCTAAATAATATTCATCACAGAGAGGTCACACAAAAATTTTCATAATTTTTGGAGCTCTAAACAAATCTACACAAAAATAACAAAAAACAGACACTATTTATTCATTTCTAAAAATAGAAAAATTCCATTTGAACTATACAGTCGCTGACGCACGGGACCCACTTGTCATCCCTAACCTCCGGCTTTGACCGTGACGACGACGGCGCTGACCGACGCTAAATCGTCGACGGTGAGCTCAACGGCGACGGCCAAAGTACAAAAACGCTCACAAAGACTAGGCGCATTGATCTGTGGCATTTCGGAGGTTGGTTATGACACTCTAACAAGACCGACGCCGCCATGGTGGATGCGGTGGTACGACAGCGCGCGCCGCCGGTGAAACAAGGCGATAACGGTGAAACAAAGAGTCCAGAAGCATCGAGGACTCACCCCGGACGTGTTGAAGCAACGAAGCGAGACCGGAGAAGCTATGGTGACGCTGCTTTTGACGGTGATGGTGATCACGGAGGAGCGGGACCTCGTCGACGACGGTGTTCCGGCGGATCGCAGCGGTGGGCAAAACGACCAAACAAGAGTGGATTAAGCACTACAGCATCGAGACGAAGCTGTAGAGACCACAAGCAAGGGCAACAACTCACCGGATGGTGCTGACCACGGAAAAACGGAGTTTCGGTCGAGGTCGCCGGCCGCGAGGAAGAAGGCTCGCTAGCGACTGTTCTCGGTGGAATCAAGTGGTAGCAACAGGTCGGTTGGAGGCGCAAGGAGCAAAGTAAACCGAGACACTGCTTTTACAGGGCTATCTTATACTGAGCGGCGAGGGGGAGCTCACGGGAGTTGAGGCGGCGGTGTCGGGAAATAGAGGAGAGGAAGAAAAACAATTAACGTCGTTGGGGCATTATAAGCGGCGGCGATGAGTGAGGGGTGACACGCAGTGAGGCGCTCGTGCCAGTAATAAGAGCCGAGGCGGCGACCACGACAGCGCGCTGGAAGGCCGGAGAGAAGGACGCCGGTGGGGGCGGTGACCGTGTCTTGCTCACCCACAATTACAGAATTGCCACTGAGCTCATTTTACAAATTACTCCCAAATTTTCTAAAGAAGTTGAAAATCTCCAAAAATGAAAGTTGCTCAACTTTTCAAACTCTACAACTTTGCTTCAAGGAATATTTTCAAATTCTGCCTCCATTTTAAAATTTGAATTTAGGGTGCATTTGAGCATTTGAATCATTTCAAAATTACTCCAAATTTTATATGTAAACTTTAAAAACTTTGAATACCAAAGTTGATCCTTATAAAATAAGCTTCAACTTTGCTTTTTATCACACCCCCAAATTCCAAATGGATTTTGAAATATACAAAAGGGGCAAAAAGGACTTTTATAATTTGAAGTTGAATTCAAATTTAAATTGTTTTCCTTTTGACTTAACTTTGATTTTTGACCAGTAACATGGCCCATTAGGGTTATTTGAGTCAATTAACACATGGTCTCACATGATCACATTAATTTTGACCCTTGTGGTCATGATTTTCATTCAGAGTTTTGAATCACATTGCATCACATAAAATAACAACTTATGAAATAAAGCTTATTTAGTGAATGCATCCAAAATTTTCCTACTTTATGAATGCTTTGCAATGCATATGATGACATGTCAAGTTTTAATGTTAGGTTAAAACACTAGAGGTGTTATAGTCAGCAACATCTTTGATAGCTTTGATTGGAGAAACAACTCTCGAAGATCAAGGCCTCAACGTCATCATGGCTCCGACGCAATCAATAGAGGGGGGGATACGAATCAATCTACACAGAGGAGAAAGCTATGCACGGCGACAACCTAGAAGACGACCAAGAACTACTTGACAGCTGCTTGGCTTGATCAAGAACCTACCAAGAAGCAGTTTCGACGGCTCGGCCACGACCACCGATTACGTCCGTTCTACTACGACTCCACTCTCCCGCCAGAGCCGCTAAACAAGCTGCCCGGACTACTTACTCTGACCACCTATCACGTCGCAATGATGATCGTCGTGAAGAACGACGTCGTGACAACCGTGACCGCCGCCATGACGACTGTTTGGAAAGCTCGAGGGCCGGGCAATTTCGTCGACGTAGACTAGACTTTCTGTCTACAGCTAAGTCACCAAATGATTTTCTTTCTGTATACCATCTCAAAGATGACATACAACTAATCATAAAGCAAATCCCCGAACAGTCATGTTGACGCTCGAATGTCCTTAGAGACGGCCCTGTCTTTGGCTCCTCTCTACACGTGCACGAGCGTCTGCCCTCTGCGTTATGGGTGGTCGGCAATGGCTCCTTAGCGACTCCCTGTTCTTCCTACATGCGCACGGGCTCCGCGTTATGGTTAACAGGCTAGCTAGGTCTGGAGACTCAGCTACACACTAATTGGTCGGGCGATTTATATTAAATATAAACACATATTCAGAATAACACTAAGTGTTCACACCAACTCATCGCCGAGCTGCATACGCTATTTCATCACCATTGGATTCATATATCTTATTTTTACACCATATACTACCTATTCTACACATTTGTTTCGTAGGGGCATGACTCGGTAAACGAGCTTACGCTTAGGGACTGGACAAGATGATCATCGTCTGGGTGGTCGGACCACCTATCGGATGGACTTCACCGCCAACCAACTAGTCGGACTGCTCGACACTACTCCTGCTCAGCGTTCACTTCGCTGCCGACCAGTTGGTTGGACCGCTCATTACATGGGCTTCATCGTTAGCTATGCTAGGGGCTCGCCAACTACGCTGGGGACTCCTCAATGTTCGGTTCTTTGTGCAAGAGTCACCAGCTAAGCTGAGGACTCCCTTGGTAGATCATCGCCCAGGTGGTCGAACCACCTGGTGCTCAGACTTCTACACTGATCAACTAGTCGGACCGCTAGGTTTATGGACTTCGTTGTCGACCAGTTGATCGGACTGTTCGCCGGTCACTTCTACTCAACAGGCTCGGGGACTAAGTGGGCATACTTCACCTTGTGGTGAGTGTGTTTTCTCTAATCTAGAAGATTCCGTGCCTCCTGAAGTTGAAGATGATTACCTCCCTTTCTCGTGGTTGGACTCTAAGTGGGCACACTTGGTTCACAGCGAGAAATTTTTTGATTTTGAACTTGAGCTCATTACATCCTTATGGCAAGCCTTACTATGGATACTCTGCTCGGCGGCGGTTCACAACTACTCGGTGACTCATTAGGGTGGTCAGACTATGAGTCTGACTACTCGGCTTTGTTCACACCTGCTCAGACAAGTTCAAGACGGCGTTGCACAGCGGATACAAGGAGCTCGAGGACTAGCTGTGGGGGTACGACCGCAAATACCCACGATAGACTACCTGGCGTGGCCACCTGGCATGCCCAGGAGTTAGAGATGTACTTTCTATTTCAATGAAGTAACCAACCAAAAGAGAGTGTTACTTCATTGGTTGGTGTGGGAAGTAACCAACCTCTCTACATCTGGCAAGCCTTGCCGACATGGCAGACGGTGCTAGGGAAAGCTCCACGCTGGGTCCATATTCGCTGATCCTAATAGGGCCGTGTTGGGCATCTGTCCGCTGATGATGCCATGTCCTGACATTGTCAGCAAGTTGTCACGTCCCATCTCGCCTCGGGATAGGTCTTAAATGTGGTGGGCCATTGACCATGAATAACCTACTCTTGTGGTCTATTGGATTGTATTGGCTTCATATGATTTTGATCCGCGGGTCCTATGGGGGTGTTTAGAGTAAACATAGTGACCGCATTACGCGTCGTCTCTTGACACAAGGTTTATACGTAGGTGATGTGAATTTTCTCTTGGACCGTAGTGGTTGTCGTGACCTTTCGTTAGTATCCGCGCCCGAGGGCAAATGGCGGCGCACGCAACACTAGAAGACAAATGTCGGCGCCTACAACATTGTTTGGGCTCTGACATGCCTAGAAGGTCTCAAAGCGCCCTTCTTGTCATATCCTGACGGTACTTTCCTACAGGCGTGTAGGGTATGGTCATTGGTATTGCGGTTGACTTGAGTGCCCTGCCTTATCTATGAGCATAGTTGGGAAGGAGTCACGCGCACAAATGTCGAGCGAGGCAGAGCCAACCCTCGGGGGTCGGGCGAGGCGGAGCCAGGTCTTAGACGTTGGGCGAGGCAGAGCCAACACTCAGGGGTCGGGTGAGGCGGAGCCAGCTCTCAGACGTCGAGTGAGGCGGAGCCAACCTTCGATTGTCGGGCGAGGCGGAGCCAGTCCTCAGACGTCGGGCGAGGCGGAGCCAACCTCGGGGGTCTGGCGAGGCGAAGCCAGCTCTCAGACATCGGGCGAGGCGGAGCCAGTCCTTGGGAGTCGGGTGAGGCGGAGCCAGCTCTCAGACATCGGGCGAGGCGAAGCCAACCCTTAGGGGTCGGGCAAGGCGGAGCCAACTCTCAGACATCAGGCGAGGCGGAGCCAACCCTCGGGGGTCGGGCGAGGCGGAGCCAGCTCTCAAACATCGGGTGAGGCGGAGCCAACCCTCAGGCATTCCCAACCCTAGGGGGGTGGATGATCGTACAAAACGGAGCCTGCGGCCTTGGTGGTTTGGACAAGGCGGGGCCTTCTGGGAAATGAAGTCGCATTCTTGATCGCTCTAATGAATTAGCGTTGATGGGTATCAACTCCTCTTCTTCGGGTACCCTAGTCTTTGTCCCCGACAGTAGCCCTCAAGCCCCTGGGCGATTTGAGTAGAATCGTCTGGGGGATCTTTTGACTTGCCAGCGGGTGCGTGCAAGCACACCCAGTGCGTGTAGCCCCCGAGCCTGCGGAGGAGTAGAATACTATTTCAGAGGCTTTTTTTTGAATTGCCAGCGGGTGCGCGCGAGCGCATCCGGTGGGTGTAGTCCCCTAGCCTACGGAGGAGTAGAATACTCCTTCGGAGGTTTTTTTGAAAGAGAGGACTCTGCGGGCCTTGGCTTTCTCTTGCCACCCATGGCGTGCCCTGGGGATGGCGATTCCCTTTTTACCGAGGTCATACCCTTCGTGGGTGTGGTCGTGAGTTTTGATGGTTGTTTAGCTGGATAGTTTGATTGGGTCCTAGTATCCCGTTCATGGGGATCCAGTTAGGGTAAGCCTAGCTATGACTTAATCGTGGGCCGAGATGCCCATGGCGCTGGCCTCTTGTGGGGCCCAGCTCTTTCCACCCTTTGTCGTAGGGGTGTTTGGAGTGGCTGTTGGACCCATTGATGGGCCAACCGTTGGAGTCCTAGGCCCAGACGGGCCGTAGATGCGCTTTTGATCCATATTCCTCTTACTCATAATGAGTCCCGGTCCGCCAGGGGAGGCGAAACGTTCGGCGAGTTTCCCGAAGTAAAGGATAGGGATTGCATGCGCGTATCCCACAGTGTGACGTTGTGGCAGATCGTGGGGGCATGGAGATCTAGGCGGATGGTTGGTTTCCTCGCATCCATCGCCACTATAAAACCAAAAGGTTCACCCCCAACTGGTCGGACCACCTAGTGCTCAGACTTCTACACCGATTGTCGGGTTCATAAACCCAGGGTCCCTCATCGACCGGCTTCCCAACAAAGGCTCAGCCCAGCATACAACGTTGCGTACGACGCGCAACTCCTGGGCCGGCCCAAAAACCCAACAACACGCTAGAAGGGCGATCTAGTCTCCAACCAGAAGGCCTAGCCAAAGGAGGAACGACGCCCACTTCTGACTCTGGCCTACCTCTCCAACCGAAAGGCCTCGATTCCGACTCTAGCTCTCCTCTCTGACCGGAAGGCCTGGCCAAAGAGGAACAACGCTCGCTTTCGACTCCGACCCACCTCTCCGACCAGAAGGCTGGCCGAAGAGGAATGGCGCTCGCTTCTGACTCTGGCCCGCCTCTCCGACCGGAAGGCCTGGCCAAAGAAGAACGTTGCTTGCTTCCGACTACAACCCGCGTCTCCGACCGGGGATATACCATACCTCTACTTACAGCTCTTCTCCAACTGGTGTAGTCAGAGCCGACTGGGGCCAACTGACCAGGGATGCCCGCTCGGTGAGGACAAGGTAAACAGGTGGAGCAGGTAAGCAGGACACTCGAGTCAAACTACAATACCGATGGACCATACTCTATACACCTGCAGGACAGTACCGATAGGGCATCTCAGAAGGGTGCCATGCAACCTTCTAGACATGTCAGAACCCAAGCAGTGTAGTGGGCACCGAAGTTTTACCCTACAGTGTTATGGGCGCCATCAATTCCCATACCAGGCAAACACGGTCCAACTCCCCACATGCCTCTGGACATCAACAGTGTTGTGGGCGCCTACCATCATCTTGTACCCGACAACGTGGGCAACAAGACTTTGTAGCATACGTCTCTCTCTCTCTCTTGTAAGGCCGTCCCCTTCATCTATAAAAGGGGATGCGCTCTCTCCCAACAAAGGGGATCCATCAGTTCACTTACATCGATTCACCCTCTGCTAGCTTTAGACACTCTAAAGCTACACAGAGCGCACGCTCGAACACTTAGCACATAGCGGAGTTCCCGTCACTCTCGGCTCTCCAGACCAGAGTCTGACTGGACCTCTTACACCCCCATCTTACTCCCTTCTGTTTGTAACCCCATAGCAAACTTCGAGCACCTGAGCTCAGGAATAAAGTCACTAACTGACTCAAACTGGACATAGGGCATGTTGCCTGAACCAGTATAAACCCTGTGTCATTGAGTGCTTGGCCACATCTGATCATAACGTATGGCAAAACTACAAATATTCACAAGAGCACGGTGAGGAGCTACGACAACGGCGGCAGAACCAGCCGCCACCCACGTGCGTAACCCAGCGAGCGGCGCCCGAGGTCATGCCCGCCAGGTCCAGCGTGACATCATGGACGAGGGGAACGATCCCTCATAGTTCGTTCGGACTAGCCAGAACATCACCGTTGCGGCAATGCTCCAACACGGTGTTCCCGAACCTGTCGACCCCTAGGAGCGGGCGGTCCACCGAAACCTCCGAGCGCTGGTGGAAGCCGCCGCCGATGAGCAGGCGGAGAGCTCCACATCGTGACTCTGACTCGCGGCCTCTCTCCTGACCAGGGGAGTGGGGATGCAGCAAATGGATCGCTCCATCCTCTCACCGCTACAGCCGCCAAGCGCTGCACAGGAGGCCGTAGCTGCGCCGCGGTCTGACCCGGCGCCTGCTCCACACCGACCACCGGTATGCGAACGACTCGGTCTGAACCAAGATGCTCGTAGCGTCATCAGCAACCGGCATCAGGCCCGGCATGATGATGATGTCCATCGGGCGGCGATGAGCGCAGGCGACACGGGCCCCGGTCGGACCATCGAGGGAAGCGGTGAAATGCGTCCTAGGCATGGTCACCGGCCAGACGACCGGAGTTCCAGCTCGGAGAGCATCTAGAGAGCTTTGTTCCTATAGCTCTTTCGACCGCCCACCAACATCGCCAAGTACATCGGGGAGACAAACCCTGGTATATGGCTCGAAGATTTCTGGCTCACCTACCAAGCCGGAGGGGTGGATGATGACCATTTCATCATTCAATATCTCCTCATCTGCGTGAGGGAACATGTTCGGGCATGGCTTGCATTCCTCCAGCACGATAGATTCTGCGATTGGGCGGACCTCAAGAGGATCTTTGTCGGAAATTTCTAGGGGAAGTACGTCCGCATTGGTAACTCCTAGGACCTCAAGAGCTACCAAAAGGAGCCCAGTGAGTCCCTATGGGATTACATCCGTAGGTTCTCCCAACAATGCAACTCCCCCCCCCCAGATGTCGTTGACGTGGATGTCATCAGCACATTCCTCTCTAGGACAACCTGCGAGTCCTTGATCCACAAGCTTGGCTGTTTAAAGCCCTATACCACCCAGGACCTGCTCAACGTCGCCACGAACCATGCCTCCAGCGAGGAGGCGGTTGGAGCGGTCTTCAACGGAGGTCGGGACAAAGGCAAGGCCAAGCGCAAGGACCAAGATGAGCGCCCCTCCACGCAGAGGGGCAAGAAGAACAAAAAGGATCGACGTCGGCCGACCAACACTGCGTTGGTCGTCGTAGCTGATCGTGCGGGCAAGCAAGGCCTGCCTGACCACTTCAACAAGCTCATGGATAGCCCATGCACCAACAACGCCTACCCCATCAAACACCTCTACAAGGACTACGAGCTCCTTAAATGTTTCATGCGATAGGCCGGCGAGCCGAAAGAAGGAAATGACAAAGAGACGGTAGCCAAGAAGGGAGGCACGGCGGGCAAGGACGGGGATAGCTTCCCTGACCCCAAGGAATGCATCATGATCTTTGAGGGATCCAATGCCATCTGCTCCAAGTGCCAGCACAAGGTACGCTATAGAGAGGCATGCGCCGCCGAGACGGCCGTCCCCTCCTTCCTTAGCTGGTCGGAATCTCCGATCACCTTCGATCAAAGGGACCATCCCTCTCACGTTGGCAGACAGGGATGCTACCCGCTCGTTGTCGACCCCATCGTCCGCAAAAAGCGCCTCACCAAGGTGCTAATGGACGGAGGCAGCGGCCTCAACATCCTCTACGTCGACACCCTCAACGCCATGAGCATCCCTGGGTCAAAACTTCACCCAGCGGGCTCTCCCTTCCACGGCGTGATCCCGGGAGCACAGGCATACCCGTTCGGGCACATCGACCTGCTCGTCACATTTGGCAACCGAGCCAACTTCTGCTCGGAGGTCCTCACCTTCGAAGTGGTGTACTTCCCAGGGTCCTACCATGCCATCTTGGGGCGGCCATGCTACGCCAAATTCATGGCGATCCCCAACTACACCTACCTCAAGATGAAGATGTCAGGACCAAACAGCATCATCACTGTGGGCAGCGCCTTCTCGCATGCCTTCACGTGCGACCGCAAGCATTTCGAGCTCGCCACCGCCATCATCAACTCATCCAAGCTCCCACGGCTCGGGGAGTCGTCACCCCAGCAGTCCCGGACTGCAACAAACCAACCTCCTCGATGGCCTTCCGCCCACTCGAGGAAACCAAGGTGGTGGGGATCGACCCCACTGACCTAACCAAGACGGTGCGGATTGGGACCCAGCTCCCGGCCAAATAGGAATGCGAACTCGTCGACTTCCTACGCGCCAATCCATGACTTCTTTGCATGGAAGCCATCTGACATGCCGGGCATACCGCGGGAAGTCACCGTGCACGCACTATGCCTCATCTCGAGCTCAAAGCCCGCCAAGTAATGCCTGCGCCGTTTTGACGACGAGAGGTGCAGGGCCATAGGCGAGGAGATCGGCAAACTCCTGGCGGCCGGATTCATCAGAAAGGTATTCCACTCCGACTGGCCTGCCAATCCTGTTCTTGTTAAAAAGAAGACCGGGAAATGGAGAATGTGTATTGATTATACCGGCCTCAACAAAGCGTGTCCATAGGACCACTTTCCTTTGCCGCGCATAGACCAGATAGTCGACTCCACCTCGGGATATGAGATCCTCTCCTTTCTGGATGCCTACTCAGGCTCTCACCAGATCATGATGAAATAGTCCGATCAGCTCGCAACCTCATTCATCACCCCATATGGTTCATACTACTACATAACCATGCCTTTCGGCCTAAAGAACACTGGCACCACTTATCAGCGGTGCATGCAGCAATGCTTCACCGATCAAATCAACCCGCTCGACCAACCTGATCAAGTCGACCGGCCAAAACCAACCATCGTCGTCTATGTTGATGACATAGTGGTCAAAATGGCTCAAGCTTGCGACTTGATTGCAAACTTGGCCGCGACATTCGCGAACCTCCAAAGGTTCAACATCAAGCTGAATCCCAAAAAATGTGTTTTTGGGGTTCCGAATGGGAAGCTGCTTGGATACATTGTGTCTGAGCGCGGCATCGAGGCCAACCCTGAAAAGATCACAACCATCTCTAACATGGGCCCTATACGCAACGTCAAGGGCATACAAAGGCTCGCCGGCTGTCTGGCTACCCTGAGCCGATTCATCTTTTGGCTCGTGAACAGGGGATGCCACTCTACAAGCTCCTCAAAAAGACGGATGCCTTTCTCTAGACTGAGGAAGCTCAGCAGGCTCTGGAGAGCCTCAAAGCATCACTGACGTCAACCCCAATCCTCGTCGCTCCCGAACAGGGAGAACCCCTCCTCCTCTATGTCGCAGCAAGCAACCATGTGGTGAGCGCCGCCCTGCTCGTTGAAAGGGAGGAGCCAGGACACCACCTTAAGGTCAAGCGACCCTTATACTTTGTCGGGGAGGTACTCACCGACCCCAAGGTCTGGTACCTCTAGGTGTAGAAACTCCTATACACCATGCTGATGGCGATCGAGAAACTCCTACACTACTTCACCGACCACGAAGTCACGGTCGTCACTTCATACCCGCTCAGAGACATCGTCCACAACCGCGACACCGTGGGACGGATCTCCAAGTGGGCACTCGAACTCATGGGCCACGACATCAGGTATATCCCCCGTACCGCTATTAAGCCTAAGGCTCTCGTGGATTTCGTCGCTGAATGGACGGAGGTCCAGCTACCGACCCCGGACGTCACCCATGAGTACTGGACAATGTACTTCAACGGGTCCATAATGGCCCCCGACTCGGGGGCTGGAGTGGTTTTGATCTCCCTGGACGAGAGTAGGCTCCGATACGCCATCTGCCTCAATTTCTCGGCCTCAAACAATGTAGTGGAATACGAGGCCCTCATCAACGGGCTACGCATCGCCATCGAGCTCGGCGCTACGTGACTCTACATCCGTGGTGACTCAGAGTTGGTCGTTGACCAAGTCATGAAGGAGTCCTCCTACAAAACCCCCCTCATGGCAGCATACTGCCAGGAGGTGCGAAAGTTTGAGGACAAATTCCAAGGGATCGAGTTGCATCACGTCCCCCGAAAGGACAACGATGCTGCCGATTTTATCGGAAAATTGGCCGCTAGGTGGGATCCATCTCCGAGCGGGGTCTTCATCAATGATCTCCACGAGCCATCCGCCCGCATCCTAGAAGGTCCAATCTAGACACACCACGACGCCAAGCCAACCCCCGAGGGCTCCGACCCTAGTGCCTCCATGACGACATCGCCGTGTTGGCACTCGATCAAACCAACTGGCAAGTGCCGCTAACTCACCTACCTCCTCAAGGAGGTTCTCCCACCCGAAAGGACTGAAGCTCGACGGATCACTTGACGCGCCAAGACGTTCATCGCCATCGGTGATGAACTCTACAAGCAAAGTTCATCGGGGGTACTCATGAAGTGCATCCCTACCAACCAAGGGAACACAGCTCCTCCTTGAGGTCCATGTTGAAATCTGCGAACATCACGCGGCCCAGAGGTCGCTGGTCGGAAAAGCCTTTCGCCAAGGTTTTTATTGGCTCACCGCGCTACGAGATGCAGAGGAGGTCGTCCGCAGGTGTGAGGGATGCCAGTTCTACGCTCAGCAAACTCATCTACCGGCATAGGAGCTCCAAACCATCCCCATCACCTGGTCGTTCATGGTCTGGGGCCTCAACATGGTAGGGCCCCTCAAAAAGGGCCTAGGCGGCTTCACTCACCTACTCGTAGCAGTGGACAAATTCACCAAGTGGATAGAGGCGAAGCCCATCACCAACATCCGCTCGAAAGAGGCGGTCAAATTCTTCCTCGACATCATCTACCGGTTCGGCGTTCCTAACTGTATCATCACTGACCACGGGACTAACTTCACCGGGAAGAAGTTCCTGGACTTCAGTGATGGATACGGCATCAGGATCGACTGGGCCTCAGTTGGACATCCACGTACTAATGGACAGGTCAAGCGTGCCAATGGCATGGTCCTCCAAGGACTTAAGCCACACATCTTCGACCGACTCAACAAGTACGCCAGGTGATGGGTTGTGGAGGTCCCAGCGATCCTCTAGAGCCTGAGAATGACCCCGAACCGATCCACAGGGTTCACACCCTTCTTCCTGGCCTATGGAGCTGAAGCAGTGCTACCCTCCGACCTCGACCACGGTGCCCCAAGAGTGAAGGCTTTCGACCATGACCGGGCCATGGAGGCTTAGCAAGACGATGTCGACCTGCTCGAGGAGGCCCACAAGACGACCGTCATCCGCTCCACTCACTACCAGCAAACTCTCCGCAGGTACCATGAAAGGAAGATCAGGGGGAGGATCCCCAAAGTCGGTGATCTCGTACTCCGGAGGGCCCAATCAACGAAGGAGAAACACAAACTCTCTCCACCATGGGAAGGTCCCAATATGGTGACCGAGGTGATCCGACCGGGCGCCTACCGACTGCAGGACGACAATGGCAACGTTCTCACCAACACTTGGAACATTGAATAGCTACATCATTTTTTGCCATAAATTTGGTCTTACCGCTTTTGTTCAACGCTTGCTCCTATAAAATGCCCTAGCCTGAGCATTTTTGGCCCAGGTCGCTCGGGGGCTCCATGAGGGTATAATACCACCTCTCTTTTTTACTATCACATGTTAAAAACTTTTCACCCAAACGAAAGGGCGCTGCCCGAACGAAAGGGCATTCCACTCCTTTGATTACCCTATGTGACTTTGTTTTTACTCCCGACCGAGCACACCCCGCCACGACCTATGGTTATGAGTAGCCAAGCCTCGCGGGCCACGCCCGGGTTCTTAAAGTTGTAGCCTACGGAATGAACGGGTAGGTGCGAAAAAGAAAGGATAAAAACAAAGCTATGCTAGAATAAAAAACAAGGCATCGGCTGACTACTTCTACTCTAAATGCTACTGTGGCCGCTCGGCGGCATCGGCTGATGCCAAAGGTGAGGCCACGACACATGCTGCCAGAAATAACCACCACCGTAAAGGCCCCACCTGTTCTCGCTCCCTCGACTTCAGCGAGCGCAATGGGTACCTCAAGGGCGTCACACCCATAGATGCTCACTAGAAGAGCATGGAGCTCCGGACCATCTCATGCAGTCGAGGCAGCTCCTGGGCAGGGACGCTGCCACTGAAGCGCAAAACCCTCCACTAGCGCGTGGTCCTGGGTGACTTCCCGTCCGACAAGGCTCACCAGGTGAAGATCCGCGTACGGCTCCATCCCAAAGAAGGCCTCGCAGATGGAGACAAAACCGGCGACGTGCGGCGCCTAGTCGGAATTGAGGTATTGTAGCTCCAGGCCCCACTCATCAAGGAGTCTGCGCAAGATCCAGCATGCCACTTCCTTTGGTAGAAGCCGCCCCTTCTCAGCGAAGGCAGCCAGCACCGCCTCGGATGGCCTCCAGCTCGACATTGCGCTCTGGATTCATGAACGGATCTGTGAGTTCTCCCCCTCACCTACCCTCTCTCTCACTAAGGAACCACGGCGTCACACAAATGCTCTTGGCAAGAAGGAAGGAGGAGGAGAGGCGACAAATGGAGAATAGGTGAAAGAATGGGACAAAAAGCCCTCTTCCTTCCCCTATTTAAGGAGGAGGCGCAATAGTTAAGGAAAGGCGAAGGGTTGGGGCGAGAAACCATATCCCTTCCCCTATTCAATGCGGATGGGATACGAAGGGATGCGCCCTGACCGATGGGGCGCACCCTACCCGATGAAACGGCACCTGGTCAGGCGGGACGTGGCCTGGGTATGGCCCACCACTAACGCACGACGGGCGCGAAAAACAAGGCACAACTGCGCGTAGGCGGCTCTCCTCCTTCCTAGGCGGGACTTGGAAAGTCCCAACTATGGGATCTCTGCCCAGGAGAGACCAATGGGCTTCCTAAGTCGATCAAACGGCTCAAAAAATGTCGAGAGATAGGTATGGAGCAGAGGGACGCCCATGTGGGCCATACCGACTCCGTCACGAACGACGAGCGCGGATCCCAGTCGGACATATCCAATAGGAGCTCTTCAAACCTCGTCACTCGAGTCATCAAGGTAGCATTACCAACCCCCACTATCTCTTTATATGAACATTCATTCATCCATGCACGCATTCATTCATTCCATACATCCGAAGCATCGCATATGTAGTTAAATGCATCACAATGCTCCGTGTTGCATCATGAAGCGGCAGTTGCCTCATTCAACATGAGCAACGACTGACCAGGGTTTGAAGGTCGGCCCATAAAGGGCTTAAGGCTGCCCCGCATTAAACAGAGCCAGGGAAGAAAACACAGATGAGCCCCGAGCGGCCCTCGCCTAGTCCGCTCTGAACCAGACAGGGTTATCTCAACCTTCTCGTTCAATCCTAACCTCGAGCCATGCCCATAGAATCTTCATTGAGGGGAGGCCAGCGGGCCACCTAGGTCAGTCTCTAGAATGACCCAGGCATCTACCGGTTGCGGGTTAAGGAGCAGTGGAATGCCACATGAGGGCTATGCCGACCCCATCACGAATGACGGACCCGGATTTCACTCAAACGTAACCGTTAGCGAGCTCACCGAGCGCGTCACTCGAGCCATCGAGGCAAGCGACGTTAGCTCAGCCCCTCCGATTGTGAGAAACCGCGGATGGGGTAACGCACAAAAACTCAACCTAACCCCTACCAAGCCCAATGGGGCTCAGGGGCTCAAGACGCCCAATGCCTCAACTGCGCCTGGATCCACGACTCCGACTCGCCTGATCCCTCGGCGCGCCCGATGCCAGGATCCGTGAGTCCATCTCGCCTGATCCCTAAACTGCCTCGGCTGCGCTCGACGCCAGGATCTACGAGTCCATCTCGCCCGATCCCTAAAACTACCTTGGCAGCGCCCGGCGCTAGGATCCACGAGTACGTCTCGCCTGATCCCTAAACTGCCTCGGCTACGCCCGATCCCTAAACTGCCTCGGCTGCGCACGATGCCAAGATCTACGAGTTCGTCTCGCCCGATCCCTAAACTGCCTCAGCTGTGCCCGACGCTAGGATCCGCGAGTCCGTCTCGCCCGATCCCTAAACTGCCTCGGCTACGCCCGACAACAGGATCCGTGAGTCTATCTTGCCCAATCCCTAAAACTGCCTCGGCTGCACCCGACGCCAGAATCCACGAGTCCGTCTCGTCCAATCCCTAAACTACCTCGGTTGTGCCCGACGCCAGGATCCACGAGTCTGTCTCGCCCGATCCATAAAAACTACCTCGGCTACGCCCGACACCAGGATCCACGAGTCTGTCTCGTTCGATCCCTAAAAATGTCTCGGTTGTGCCCGATGCCAGGATCCACAAGTCCATCTCGCCTGATCCCTAAACTACCTTGGCTGCGCTCGACGCCAGGATCCGTGACTCTGTCTCGCCCGATCCCTAAAACTGCCTCGGCTGCGCCCGATGCCAGGATCCGCGAGTCCACCTCGCACAATCCCTAAACTGCCTCGGCTACGTCCGACGCTAGGATCCGGGAGTCCATCTCGCCCGATCCCTAAAAACTGCCTCGGCTGCGCCCGACACACACGCCCGCTGACAAACCCCCCAGGCAATTCTGCCCGAATCGCCCGGGGGCTCGGAGGCTACTCGCGGGTGCGCTCGCGTGCACCCACTAACGAAACAAAACTTCCCCCACTGGCAACACGAAAAACCCCCAGACGATTCTACCCGAATCGCCCAAGGGCTCAAGGGGCTACACACGCGAGTGCGCTCGCGCACACCCGCCGTCAATACAAAAATCTCCCAGACGATTCTACCCGAATCGCCCAGGGGCTCGGGGGCTCCTGCTGGGTTCATAAACCCGGGGTCCCTCATAGATCGACTTCTCAACAAATGCTCGGCCCAATAGATGATATAGCAAACAACGCGCAACTCCTGGGCCAGCCCAAAAAACCTAACAACAGGACAGAAGGTTGAACCGGCCTCCGACCGGAAGGCCTGGCCAAGGAGGAACGGCGCCCGCTTCTAACTCTGGCCCACCTCTCCGATTGGAAGGCCTCGCTTCTGACTCTGGCCCGCCTCTCCGACCAGAAGGCCTGGCCACAGAGGAACGGCGCTCGCTTCCGACTCCAACCGGCGTCTCTCGATCGGGGATGCACCGAACCTCTGCTTACGGCTCTTCTCTGACTAGCGCAGTCGGAGCCGACTAGGACCAACCGACCGAGGACGCCCACTCGGTAAAGACCAAGAAATAGGAAGAGCAAGTAAAACAGGACACTCAAGTCAACCACAATACCGAGGGTCATACCTTGTACACCTGCAGTACCAACAGGACATATCATAAGGGTGCCCTGCAACCTTCTAGGCATGTCAGAACCCAAGGAGTGTTGTGGGCGCCGATATTTGCCCTACAGTGTTGTAGGCGCCATCAACTCCCATACCATGACAAACACGGTAAGGCTCCCCCCACATGCCTCTAGGCATCAACAGTGTTGTAGGCGCCATCATTTGCCCTACATAGAGAACACGGTAAAAACCTCCCACATGTGTCTGACATCAACAGTGTTATGGGCGCCTACCATTGTCTTGTACCTAACGGCGTGGGCAACAAGACTTAGTAGCATACGTACTCTCTCTCTCTCTCTCTCTCTCTCTTGTAAGGTCATCCCTTTCATCTATAAAAGGTGACGCGCTCTCTCCCAATAGGGGACGATCGATTTCAACACACAATAATAGAACCACCAGGTTCAAACCTCGAGCACACGCTCGAACACTTAGTACACAGCGGAGCTCCCATCACTCTCGGCCCTTCAGACCAGAGTCCGATCGGACCTCTTGCACCCCCATCTTTCTCCCTCTCGTTTGTAACCCCATAGCAAACTTCGAGCACCTAGGTTCAGGAATAAAGTCACCAACCGACTCAAACTGGACGTAGGGCACGTTGCCTGAACCAGTATAAACCCTATGTCATTGAGTGCTAGGCAACATCCGATCACAACGTACGGCAAAACTATAAATATTTACGTGTTGGTCACTTTCTGCACTGACACCGATCAACTGGTCGTACCGCTAGGTTTATGGACTTCGTCGCCGATCAGTTGATCGGACTGTTCGCCGGTCACTTCTACTCAGCGCTCAATTTGCCGCCAACCAATTGGTTGGGCTGCTCGGCGCTCGTTTCTTCGCCAACCAACTGGTCGGATTGTTCGTCGCTTCATCGTTAGCTACGCTGGGGGCTTACCAGCTAAGCTAGGGACTCCCTTGGTGGTCGGATCTTGCTACGTCTCATCGGTGTGCTATCAAGCTGCTCCATGCTGTTCGGATCAGGGTGCTGATCTTGGGCAGGACGTCTGGGGTCTTGATACGCGCATGTCAGATGACGTCGGCAAGCTTCCAGGCTTCTTTTCTTTGACCCTACTACAATATTTATTCTTCATCTTCCAGCAGGCTCGGGGACTAAGTGGACATACTTCACCTTGCGGTGAGTGTGTTTTCTCTAATCTAGAAGACTCCGTGCCTCCTGAAGTTGAAGACGATTACCTCCCTTTCTCGTGGTCGGACTCTAAGTGGGCACACTTGGTTCACAACGAGAAAATTTTTGATTTTGAACTTGAGCTCCTTACATCCTTATGGCAAGCCTTACTTGGGATACTCTGCTCGGCGACGATTCACAACCGTTCGGCGACTCATTAGGGTGGTTGGACTATGAGTCTGACTGTTCAGCTTTGTTCACACCTGCTCAGACAAGTTCAAGACGGCGTTGCACAGCGGATCCAAGACGCTCGGGGACTAGCTGTGAGGGGTACGACCCCGGATACCCACGACAGACTACCTGGCGCGGCCACCTGGCGCGGCCAGGAGTTAGAGATGTACTTTCTATTTCAATGAAGTAACCAACCAATAGAGAGTGTTAGGTCTGGGCTAAAAAATCTTCCTATTCGTACTGGAAAGAAAAGAACAAGCTGGCAACGAGTTCCTGTAGAAACTAGAGGCCCCTTCCCTTATACTCGCAGATGTAGAGAGGTTGCCTCTCTGCGTAACCAAAGCGATTCCTGTTGATGGATAGGTCTGACGAGGGCCAATTTCAGTTCGATTCTGAAAAGTAGCATGAATATAAGGTGTTGCCCTAACAGAGTCTGTCTATTAGCCAATTTCTTTAGCCTTAGCTCAGTCTACTATCGACAGAATATTGTCAGCAGTCCTCCGAGGGGTATCCCACAAAGATAGATTGGTCGGCAGAGGTGCGCGTAATCAAGAACAAAAAGATAATAGAGACATAAGAGTTAGACAGGTCCAGGCTGTCAGCGCGATGTAATACCCTACTACCGTGGTCTGTTGAATTGTATTGACTTCGTATGATCTTGCGTGTGTTTTGAGAGGGTCCCTGCCCGCCTTATATAGTCTGGGGGCAGGGTTACAAGTCGGTTAGATCTAGGAGATAACCGAAAAGTAATAACAGATTACATGAATCATGGGATCGAACGAATCCTAACAGATCTCGTAGCATCTTCAGGATATCTTCCCGGTGTCTTGCGAGGCGCGCCGAGGAGCACCGTGCTCCGTAAGGCTTCGTCTTGTGAGCTGGACCAGCGCAACCCATATAGTCTACCGTGGGTATCCGGGGTCGTACCCAACACATATGGTTACTGCTACAAGCTGGAAAATAATCATGTGGTCAAGGCTGTTAAGGCTAGCGAATAATCATATGGTTAAGGATATTAGTAGAAGGTTAGAGCTATGGTTAATGCTTGGATTCTTCCACCTGGCCTGGTAACTTGTATCAATAAGGAGATGGCATTGCAGCAGATTGGTCTGAGAGGGGGCGCATGTGGCGTATGGCGGGCAAGGAAAATCTGTTGTAGAAGGGGAGATGTTCTAGAAGGGTGACGCGCTGACGTCTGCGCCGAGGGAAGCTCCGTTGTCGCCGTCTTCGGAATTCGAAGTCCAAATCCAGTGGTCGTCCCTGTCCCTGTTCTGGCGCTAGCGGCCACTGACCACTGGGACAGTCCACAGGAAAGCAAGGCCGCATTCCAGCGAGGCAGTGACCACTGACCACTGGTTGCTGGAAGTGCACATCTCCTGTCAAATCAAAGGTGAAAAAAGAAAGAAGGCAAACTACGCATCTCGCGTGTACAGATTCTCCACGTAACCGATTTAATAAGGCCCCCGTTTAGTTTCCTCCGTAATCCAAAAATTTTTGTGCAATAATCGTCACATCGAATCTTACGATACATATATGGAGTACTAAATGTAGATAAAAAAAAACTAATTACACAGTTAGTCGAGAAATCATGAGACGAATCTTTTAAGCCTAAATAGTCCATAATTGGACAATTTTTGTCAAATACAAACGAAAGTGCTACAGTAGCCAAAAGCCAAAAAATTTCGGAACTAAACACGCCCTAAGTCTATAGGCCTTCTTTAGATTGAAAGAGTTAAAAAAATTTGGCACCATAGCATTTTCATTTGTATTTGACAATTATTGTTCAATCATAGACTAACTAGGCTTAAAAGATTTGTCTCGTAATTTACAATCAAACTATATAATTAGTTATTTTTTTATCTACATTTACTACTGTATATATATGTCCTTAGATTCGATGTGACGAGAGAGAGAGTAAAAAACTTAAAACTTTAAAGCAATCTAAACAAAGCCCTAATGGAAATTTCATTCTGAACATGAAATTGATTCTCTACGATTCTTGTGTTCTGAAGGACAACAGGCTAATCATAGGAAAAGGAGGCTCCACAAGTCCACATTGTGCAGCAGCGTATCAGCCCGGGTGGGCGAGCGTTGATTTTTTTTAACAAAATTAACTCTAAACTCATCTTTGACCTTTAGGGTCGACGTCAAAACTCATAACTTCAAGATAATATATCTTGGCGTCACAGATCTTAGCTTCGAGGTGTCTGGCCGTGCACAACCCTATTTTTTTACAATTTAGCCTTTTTTCAAGAAAATTTACGTTTAACCCCCTGCGAGACGTAAACTCATCTTTAGACCCTTGGGGTCGGCGCCATGACTCATGGCGCCGAGGTAACACGTCTCGGCGCCACAGATCTTGGCTCCGAGGTGCCTGGCCGAGCACAGCAGGGCAGCCTAGGTGGCGTTGACGTGGCTGGTACCTCGGCGCCAGAATACATGGCGCCGAGCTCGGCGCCATGTATTCTGGCGCCGAGGTACCGGATAATCGTGTGTGGCCACCGCATCTCTCTCGCGCTCTATCCCCCTCTCTCACGCACTCTGTCTCTCCCTCTCACCGTCGCCGCAAGACAGCCCTACCGTCGGCCGGTCCACCGCCCGCCGTCCCCCGCGCGGCAGTCGCCTCCCCGTCCCTCTCCTCTCCTCCTCCAACGGCGCCGCCGCCGACGGTGCCCGCCACACAGCGGCAGGCCGCGTCTGCCTTCGACGCGCCGTCGCCTCCTCCCCCTCCGGCGTAGCGGCACCGCCACCAGCACCGGAGGCACCGGCCGCCGCCGCTGCCCCAGACCCCACCGCCCAGGTGCCCGCCAGCAGGCCTCACCTCTGATGCGCCATCCCCTCCTCCCCCGTCGGCGCAGCGGCACCACCCATGCCCCTGCCCCCATGGTGCGACGTTGCCGGTGCCTTCCCTCGGGGCCGACGAGGTATGCGCAGTGGCAGACGAGGCCTTCCAGAGATACACATCGCCGAGCTTGAGGAGAGGCGGCGTCGGGGTGGCCGTCGTGTGGTTCAGGAATGACCTCCGAGTTCTTGATAACGAGGCGCTTCTGCGCGCATGGGCAGCTTCCGAGGCGGTCCTGCTGGTGTACTACGTCGATCCACGGGTCTTTGCGTGTAGCACGCATTACTTTGGGCTCCCACCCAGGTGCCCGCCACGTATCCAGTTAGGGTGCGACGCCTCCACGGAGGGGAAGCTAGGGAGGGCGGACGGGAGGAGGAGCGACCAGGCGGTTGGCTGGCTCACGCGGCACGGCTTGCGACGGCCACCTGGCGTACCGCCACATTGGAGTGGAGCAGGAGCTGAGGAGCGGCGGCAAAGCAGACAACCCCTGCAGCAAGCCGGCAGGCAAGCAGCGAGGTAGTTCACTAATCTCACTTGCATCAGCCTTGCACACTGGTAGCCATATGGTAGGAAACTAAGAATGTAGGATTGTACTAGCACATTGGTAGCACATTGCACATTGTTGTGACAAACTAGGAACGCACATTGGTAGCTATGTGGTAGGAATACAAATTTGTAAAATTCGCAAGCAATTAGGAATGCACATTGCAGCTTGCGGAGTACATCTACTACCTATAGGATCGTATCTTCGATCTAGAAAGGAAAGTTAGCAGCGGTTACAAGGACGATGAACAGGAAGACAACAACAATGGTGCCAGTTCACAGGAGGCACTCTGCAATGATCCATATTGCACCTGCCCTAATCACAGGAATAAGGGTCCTCCGCTGCCACCCCCGCCGCCACCACCACCAACAATGGGAGGATACTGTGGAGAAGGTGCAACACAATTTGCTATGTGGCCACACTACTAGGATAAACTAATCTTTTTAACAGGCCACATCCATGTGTTTATTTTTTTGGTTTAATCACCTAAGGCATGTTAGGGTTAGTCGAAGAAAATATGTACCATTGTTTGGCATATGTTCTCACATGCCATTTTATGTGCTTGTTGTTTGCTTTAATTACCTAAGGCATGTTAAGTTTAGTCTAGGACCTGTATACCCTACTTTGATACATGTTATCACATGCCATTTCATGTGCTGTGTGTGTTGAATTAGGTAATCCACTACTTCGTTACGTTTTATTTGCACTACGTGAGCTCGTTTCACTACCTATGCAATATTAAACTCAATATTATGACAACAAATAATGAAACCAACAACACTATGAAAGGTCCAATAATAGAGCACATTAATCAAAATAACAACGTTTGAAGTACATGACGACAAACTAAAAGTGCATTACATGACAACACAATGCAAAGTCCAAGATTAGACAATATTGTTTATGAATATACCATAGAACTAGCGGGTTATGAAGACTACTGAGTGCAACGAGGCCACTTTCCCTTCCTCTGGGCATCGGAATTCTCCTCCATCGCTGCCTTCGCTCGAAGCGCACGCTCAAGTTTCCTCTCCCTCTCCTCCCTGTGCGAAGCAACACACCTTCTTTCCCTCTCTTCCTTGTGCTCCTTTTCTAGAGCCTCCTCTCTGCGTCTCTTCTCCATCATCTCCTTGTCCTCTACCTCCCACCGTAACAGTTCTGTATCTACTCCTTTTCTTTCGACTTGATCTCAGTGTCAATTCACTGCTCAAAATCACAGAGCGGTGGAGGGGTCTGCAACAAATGCAATTGTTACAAAACAAATAAATCATGCAAGACTTCATTTGACACAAAATAAATATTAAACAACATCAAATTTTCACCATCTTGTTAATGCGGCGCTGACAAAGTGTAGGCTCAAACACAAAATTGGCACACATCCAATACCTCTGCCTATGCGTGTCCTCTTCATCGGACTTGGCTACCTTGCAAGGATCACCGCAAAAGCACATGGGCACTGAAACACCACTAGGCAGAGGCAACGAGTCGAAGGCATTTTCGGTCATCCGGCCATAACTACAATTGAACCAAATTTGTTCTAAGAACCGAAAGCAATGAACATTAAACCCTAAACCTAGGGTTTTTCTATTTGTTGCACATAAATGAAAACATAATATAACACGATGATAAGAGATTACCTTGGCTTGCTAGCTTTACCATGCCTTGGCATCCTACCGTTACATAATACAAAAAATAAAAAAGCACTTCAAACATTAGGTAATAACAAATCTACGGTTGCAAAATAGACGTAATATATACCAAATCAATGCATAAAAATGATAAGGGGAGAGAGCATACCTTGCTCGCGAAGATGTATGGATCAAATCCAAGTATCTAAGGTCAAATTCATCAATTCAAGAGATTGAGCGGGTTAGGGAGAGGAAGAAACCGAGAGGGGGAGGAAGAAATGAGAGCGGCCTCAGCAAGGGAAACTTGGCCGTGGGTTTTGAATGCATGCTCGGTGCCAGAATACATAGCGCCGAGGTCAGCGCCAAGATCTGAGGCGACGAGCTCGGCGTCATGTATTCTGGGGCTGAGGTACCGGCCACGTCAACGCCACCTAGGATGCCCTGCTGTGCTCGGCCAGGCACCTTGGAGCCAAGATCTGTGGCGCCGAGACATGTTACCTTGGCGCCATGAGTCCTAGCGCCGACCCCCAGGGTCTAAAGATGAGTTTACGTCTCCCAGGGGGGCAAACGTAAATTTTCTTCAAAAAAGGGCCAAATTGTAAAAAAATTGGGGTGCACAGCATGGCATCCTAGGTGGCGTTAACGTGACCGGTATCTCGGAGCCACAGATCTTGGCTCCGAGCTCGACCTCAGAGCCGTGGATCTCGCTCCGAGCTCGAAACCATGAATCATAGCACCGAGCATGGATTCAAAACCCACGGTTGTAGAGGCTGGCTAGTGGCCCTCTCCCGGATTAGTTTTTTTTTGCTAGACTGATTTACAAATTTACAAATTCTAGAAATGATTTGCACATATGATTTGTATAAATATGCTCTAGTAGTGTAGATCGATTTACACGCGTAGTTTTTAAGTGACGCTAGTAGAAATTGAACTTTCACGCCAGTACAAATCAAAAAGCGCCGTCAGTAAAAATATTTTCTATACTAATGTACTTTTTATAACAAAATGTTTATAAAAATAACAAATATTTTTTTATGAAATTAACTTTTGAGATTACTATATTATTAGTATCATCTTCAAATATCTAAATTAAACACACACAGTGTATTAGGCTCTGGCTCCTAACATGTACATCGCTGTTGTTTACTGTAGGCTAATGTAGCAAAAAGAAAAACGGCTCTAGCTTCTCTAAAAATAAAGTAGAAAATGGAGGAGCCCGAGGATGCGCATATTTGGGGCTTCTTGGGCTTCGTCACAGTACTGCTACAGTACAGTGAAGGAACCCGAGGTAGAAAAAGCGCATGCATACGAACTTAGCCCGCGTGGCCGTGTTATAGAACTGATCCAAAAAGGGGGTGTAAGCCACCTTTTGATGGGTATTCCTGCACCTGTTTTTGGTACGGATACGGTGTGTGCGCTCTGAAAATAATTTTCGAAGCTGATTTTAGTCAAAAGGTTCATTTAGACATATGACGTGGAAAGCGCCATTTCGACACAGGCATATGGTTAATTTCTCCTCGACAAGAAAACCACATGTATCGAGCTAGAGCTACCTTGTCTACCATATACATACCTTTGTTCTTTATCATACCATTTTCTGCTCTGTCATGAGTCCATATCACTTTTCTATTTGTTGCCATTGGAATGCCCATCTTCAGCTTGAATGCACTTCACGTAGCCCACCATCGTTTGTGTTGTGCGCCACCTCCTCGCGCGCCCCCGGCGGTTTTGCCGCCGCGCAGTTCGTCTGCCCACACCGGTACAGTGTGTCTCCGCTGCTGCTGTTGGTGTGCTTTGTTGCCGGTGTCCATACGTGTGTTCGCGCCACCTGCGCCTCTGTGCGATGGTTGCGCTGCCACCTCTATGGGAGCCGTTTTCGTCGGTTGCTCTTCTTCTTCGCCTCTAGTGGCCCTGCGCTAAAGTATTCCCTGGGTTCTCCTTCCTCTCTAAGCATGGTGGGGTACTTAGTTGTTGTTTCTTTTGCACTTGCTGCTCTGTGTGCTTCAAGTGTTCGATGGAATAATCAAAAGGATTATGCTCGCATCCGTCCGGTCATCTAACTATACCTGTGTGTAACTTATGTATATCTTAACGAGTTTACCTTTCCATCTTGAATAGTGTAGACCTATATTTTAATAAAATGACAGTCAATGCTTTTGGTGACGACAATTATATTGTTTTTACAGCTTGCTCTTCAAATTCATCATTTCTTAATGTGTTGTCTAAACATTGTAAATGGTAAGGGATCACATCACGAAGCCGTTGATTTGTTTGTTTCCGTGAGTGTGCAAGGGAGCGGGCAACTGGATCAGTTAGCGCTAGATGATGAGCGGTATCTGCATTCTATGGACCCATAATGGTTCACGCTGTTATCCATTATGGACTATGTGAATCAAACAGCAAGAAGCGCAATTAGATTGCATCATGAACTGGTTACGGCCAAGAACATCAAACCAAGCAACACGTTAATTTTATAAACAATGATTCTTGAGCCGCACGTTGTCTTCACATTGGTGTTACAAGTGCCATCCTTCGACATCAAATTGAACCATTGTGGTTTGGCCGTGGGTTTTAAATCCATGCTCGACGCCAGATCTATGGCTCCGAGCTCGGAGTCATAGATCCACGGTCCGAGGTCGGAGCCACAGATCTTGACGTCGAGCTCGGAGCCAAGATATGTGGCTCCGAGGCACCGGCCACATCAACGCCACCTAGAATGCGCTGCTGTGCACGGCCAGGTATCTCGGAGCCAAGATCTGTGGCGCCGAGACGTGTTATCTTGGAGCCATAAGTCCTAACGCCGACCCCAAAGTTCAAAGATGAGTTTACGTCTTTCAGAGGGCCTAACTTAATTTTTTTCAAAAAAAAAAGTATCAAATTGTAAAAAATTGGGGCGTATCAGCACCAACCCGTTCGCCTGCAGTTTTTCGTGGGCAGCGGCAAGGTGCGATGCTTGCGATGGCCACAGCAGTCTGCCAGCACGATGCATCAGACGGACGAATCTGTCGGCGCAGCTGATCACGAACTCGTTGCCGGCCACTGGTATCTTGACATGTGAAGAAGTGGTATATATGCTTCAGTAAACTCATATACAGCACAAAACACTAATCGAAAACACCCAATAACTTATTGGTTACCAAGTACCAACTGTCTAAGTTTTCTAGCCAAATTGCTCAACATGGTTACACTAAGAGCACAGAAATTGACAAGGAATTCGATACAGCTCTTTTCTAAAAGGAAAAAAAAAAGCAAAAATAATAGGTTATAGGAGTACCTTATTTGCTTCTGCTCCAACTATCTTCTGAACCTCTACTTCTTGGCTGTTTTCAAATTGTTTATCTTTGTGTCGAATAAGGGCCTCTTGGGTACAGCAGCTCTTGTCATGAAGCTGTACCAAATGGACATTAAAAAGTGGCTTCTTTCTAAGGAGCCCGAAAGAGCCAGTGCTGTTTTAAAATTGGCGAGTCAAAGCCGTAAAAACGTTGTTTATCCCGGTTTCTGCTTACAGATCTAAATCAAATTATTACAAAGCCATCATCGGAGCCATTTTCGCCAAACATTTTTCCAAAACAGTTTTAGTTCCACAAGAGGAGCGACATTAAAATGATCCCAGCATAGCTAATATATGAGACCAGATTGTATGGTATAAAATAATACGTGTGATATATATCTACATGAAAAAGGTGGTCAAAGAAGAAAGTGAACATAATACGTGTCAATCATATTCGGCTGATGGTTTTGCGGTTGATAAGCCAGTTGATGCTGTTTTGTTGTGCGAGAAAAACACTATAAGTTCAAGCGAAAGCAAAGAGGAATTTCAAAACAGCATGCATCCCAGCCTCAGCTTGTCAGACAGGAAACTAAAAAAATAGTTTCAGCATAAATTAACTGAGATATATTTGAAACTAATTGATTTCTCTCTTCTCGAGAAACAGCGAGTATATCCCATGAGAGAAGCAGCTACAAGGATATCGTGGAAGCTTATACACACTCATTGACATGGGAGATGAACCAGAACAGGTATTTCTAGATTGGAAGTACTGCGTGCGCATGCAAGATTGCCAAGTGCATCTTTCCAAAATGAAGGGCCCCCAGGGATCCAGTTTTCCAAATGGATGAGATCCGCCTGAGAAAAACTGGCACTCAGACTTCGTTTATGAAGACAATTAATAATACAAGCAAGCAACGCAAGCATCACCAGAAAGATCAAAAGGCTCCAGAGCCATACGCTTACCAGTAGACATGCCAAAAAGAACCATGCAAGCAAACTAGCATAACAAGAGACAGCACCACCATATAAAGATTCGAGTACAACATAGCCTAAACTTCTAGTAGATATATTATCTGCTTACCCATTTTAGTCGCAGGTCCCGGGCCATGTAACATGTTAGGCAGTAACGATGCTAGTCCGAGCTATCTGTAGTCCAGTCGGACAGCCTGAACACTGCTCCAGTTCAAGCCTGAACCCCGTTCGGCTGGTACACATGGATAATGTGTACTAGTTTGTTCCGGCTAATTTTGGCTAATTCAATAGTATTCTGCAAGAGAGAATAAACTGAAACAAGCTAAGACAAGCCGAGCCGAACACGCTAACCACGAGTCCACGACTCTGATTAACGTGTGAACATGCACCACCAAAGCTGTAGCAATTTGCAATTTGTTATATGTTGCCGGCCTCTTATCTCCTTGATAACATGACGTGTGTACATGCGTCACCGAACCTGACCACATCGGTCCTGTTCGCTTGTTTTATAATCCGTACTTTTTAGCTTGTTTTTTTAGCCGGAACAGTATTTTTCTCTCACATCAAATCAGCTGAAACAGTATTTCGGCTTGTTTTTTCAGCGAAGCGAATGGGGCCATCGGTTTCATAGCACGAGGAACAGAGGCTACATATATACCTCAGCTACTATCTCCTCCGGTTCAAACACAAACAGCATACAACCTCTTTCCCAGAACAACTAGTGTATGCTTCTCCACTTCACCATCTCACAGACACAGCCATGGCCTCTGCCACACAAGCACTCGCCCATAACCTGAACGCCTCTGAGAGGACACACTTCGTGCTGGTTCCAATGATGGCACAGGGCCACACCATCCCCATGACTGACATGGCATACCTGCTAGCCAAGCATGGCGCGCAGGTCAGCTTCATCACCACACCACTGAACGCCTCCAGGATCACAGGGTTCATCGATCACGCGGCGGCAGCAGGCCTCGCGATCCAGTTTGTCAAGCTCCACTTCCCCGCCGTTGAGTTTGGCCTGCCTGAAGGATGCGAGAACGCCGACATGATCAAATCCACAGATCTGTTCAAGAACTTCTTGGATGCCTGCGCAGCGCTTCGGGAGCCACTCGTTGCATACCTCAGTCAGCAACGCCAATCTCCAAGCTGCATCATATCAGACATGATGCACTGGTGGACAGGTGACATCGCAAGGGAGTTTGGTATCCCAAGGCTGACGTTTAATGGCTTCTGCGGCTTCGCGTACCTTGCCAGGTATTTTGTGTCAATATATATAAAGCATATTTTATCACTAAAAATGTAATTGGTCCAAAAACTGGAGTAAAAAGTAGCATATGTTCCTTCAGAAAAGAATGGCCATATTTACTTCTGCTTATAACCGTCACACAATGGAGATTTTTTTGATTCTCGACTTAGCTATTTCAAAGTTCTGAAGCAGCAGTAAATATAAGCAGAAATAATCAAAGCATTTGGTGGGACTCTAGCTTTTTTTCACTGAAAATCTGATTATAAATGGAAATAAACAAGGCCAAAGGCAATTATGTATGTCTAAAATAAATTAAAGTATTCATCTGAGCACTACTAAGAAACGTTTTTTATGAGTGTAACGTAAAGGAAAAAAATATTAATCATAGTACTAATTAATCAGCAATAATATTTTAGTTTACACTCCAACCAATAATGGCAGAAATTCAGCAATAACACGCTGACTAAGAACTGGCAGTAACAGGAAACAAGTTTGCAGCATAATGTGATTAAATAAAATATAATTATATTTTGCAGGTACATCATTGTCCGCGACAACTTACTGGAACAAGTTGAAGATGAGAATGAGCTCATTAGTTTCCCAGGATTCCCTACGCTCCTTGAGTTGGCAAAGGCAAAATGCCCTGGAAGTCGATCTGTTCCTGGTCTGGATCAAACCCGTAAGAACATGTATGAGGAAGAGATGAGATCCAGTGGTGTTGTCATAAACAGCTTCCAAGAGCTGGAGGCTTTGTACATCGAGTCCTTTGAGCAGATTACAGGGAAGAAGGTTTGGACAGTGGGACCAATGTGTCTGTGCAACCAGGACAGCAACACAATGGCTGCAAGAGGAAACAAGGCCTCAATGGATGAGGCACAGTGCTTGCAATGGCTTGATTCCATGAATCCAGGCTCGGTGATCTTTGTAAGCTTCGGCAGTATGGTCTGCACTGCACCTCAGCAGCTTGTTGAGCTGGGACTAGGGCTGGAATCAACCAACAAGCCGTTCATCTGGGTGATTAAAGCAGGAGATAAGTTTCCAGAAGTTGAGGAATGGCTCGCGGATGGGTTCGAAGAACGAGTAAAGGACAGAGGCTTGATCATAAGGGGCTGGGCACCACAGGTAATGATCCTGTGGCACAAATCTATTGGAGGTTTCATGACACACTGTGGGTGGAACTCAACATTAGAGGGTATCTGTGCAGGCGTGCCCTTGATCACATGGCCACACTTTGCAGAGCAGTTTGTGAACGAAAGGTTGGTGGTGGATGTGCTGAAAACTGGGGTGGAGGTTGGAGTGAAAGCAGCGATACAATGGTGGGATGAACAACAGGAGGCTACAGTGACAAGGGATGCTGTGGAGACAGCTGTGTCCAAGTTGATGGATGAGGGGGAGGCTGCAGAGGAGATGAGGATGAGAGCAAAAGAATTTGGTGTTAAGGCAAGGAAGGCTTTGGAAGAGGGAGGTTCTTCGTATAATAGTATAGATCTATTGATTCATGAAATGGGAAACCGGACAAACTATAATGCATAATACTCTCAAGAGTTATCTTTGAAATTAACCTGTAACCTGAATCAGGCAGACTATCAAGAGATAAGATCTACTCTAAGTTACCGCACAATCAGTTCCCATGTGTTGCTTAGCTTCATAGCAATCATCAGATTGTGATGATCCGTTCCTCTTCTACAGATGTTAACTTGCTAACCTCTCCTCTCATATGCCTTTGCCCACCAGTTGTGCCATGTCTATATGTTGATCCTTAAACACCATTAAACAGAATGCTATTGTGCTAACAAGACATTTAAGAAAATGTAATACTAAGAATAAATGGGCAGTGATTGTCAATTCCAATTAAAATGCATATGCAAGGTCATAGAACTTAGAAGCTTGTCAGAAATGGAAAATACATCATGTACGACCTATATTTACATCTGTATTACAACATGGTGACTGCAACCTTCAAACAAATATATGTGTTGATAATTGACTACAAGTGCAGAATTCTAATCAATGAGGCATTGAGCTTTCTTCAGGATTTCACCAAACTATAAGGAAAATTAGTTACTTACTAGCTAAGATATGAAATCATTTTGATACTTGGCCTGCATTATAATATCAATAACTTCTCTTAGAAGAATTAAATCAATGTCTTAACTAAAGTGCATGGAAAAAAGAACAAGTATATCACGCATGGCTAAAATAGTCACATCATCCATTCCAAATGTGCAATATCGCTCCTGCTCTCACATTGGTTTCATTTAAAGAACAATAATTGACATACTTCCCAAATCAAAAATTATTCGGCGCCCTCCTTATCCAGTTCGTCCTCCTTGCCAGATGTTCCTCAAACAGAGCCTAATGGCAAACCACGTTCCGATGGTGCAGTAAAAACTTTGTGCTCATATCAAACTGAACTATGAAATTTTGCTGGAATAAATAACTTTATAAATCCATACAGTAGCTGCTGTCTGTACATGAAACGGATAAATTTGAAGTACAATAAAGCATCTTCATACAGAATTACTGGCGCACACTGCTGCAAGATATTCAGATAAAGATTACAGCAAAACCAATAACAACTACAGCAAATATATAAAGGCTTGCTCCTCGCCAAACCACCAAAAACACAAAATATATGTCGATTCATGAACTATATGCAAAAAGTAACATAAGCAAGTTAACATACAACACCAAGTTGGAAACAACCTCAGCCAACTGTCTTGCAGCAATAATAACATTTCACGTATTGTAAGGTCTACTGAACTTTCACCAATATTCATGTGGCACACACACAACACTCAACAGAAAGAAACTCTTTACCATACACAAACACTCTTACTGGAGGTAGCGCATTTGACTTCATTTGGACACGAGCAGTGTGTCAGGCTTCCGCTGCTTGCTTGGTGTATTTGGCTTTGAACTTGGCCTAGAGCTTGATGCATTGCTTCCAGCAGTGCCAACTGCAACAACTGGCCCAGAAGCCGCAGCAGCTGCTACCTTGGCAGCCTTTCGTGCACTCTTGTCAAGCTCAATCAAGCTTCGGGCTGCTAAGATTGCTTGTGCCACAAGGTCGTGGCATGCACGGGCATAGACGACCCTCACTGCTTCTGCAGCGGCATCACGCACCTCAGCTGGGTTCAGTGGCGCAAGCAAGCAGTGCCCAAGAACCATCATCACTGGCTGGAGCAGCTCCCAGGGAAGTGGCACCCTCGCCTCCTTGTCATCTTCGCTGCAATTCCGGCCACTGATGTCTCCATTGATACGCATCCTGGCCAATGCGTCCTCCAGTTCCTTCCCATTCTCAGCCCCTGAGGACATTGGCGAGACAGACCCCAGAGAGTCACCCTCCTCTTCTTCCAGTTCCTTGTCATCAAGCTCAAAACGGCATTTGCAGTACTGCCCCGCCCACGCAGCCGCAGCATTGCAGGCATCCACCTTCGACGCGGCAGGCATCTGCGAAATCTTGGAGTAGTAGGCCTCAAATGCGACTCCAATAATTCCGGCGCGCTTCGTCGATTTCATCGCGGCCTGTGGCTCCAGCGGCGGCGAGAGCACCCCCACCACGGGAGTCGCCTGCGGAGGGGGAATCGGCGGGGGCTGCGACCGGCGAGGGGACTTGGAGCTGGGGCTGGACGCCGGCGTGTGGTATAGGGATGGGACGGAGAGGTCGGGCACCTGGACGAGGATCGGCTTCCCCTGGCGATTCTTGGCCTCGGAGGAGTACACAGCGAGGAGGACGGCCTCGAAGCCGGAGAGCGAGGAGGGGAGCTCGGGTGGGAGGCGGCGGAGGTAGAGCGCCGCCAGCAGGGGCAGGAACGCGAGCGCGGCGAGGCGGAGGTCCGGGTCGGCGGAGAGGAGCGTGTCGTAGAGCCAGTGGCAGGCGGGGTCGTCGGCGCCGCCGCCCGCCCGGAGCGCGTCGGAGAGCGCCGTGTAGGCGGCGAGCGAGCGGAGGAGCGCGCGCGCCGGGCGGTCGGCGTCGGACAGCGCCGCCACGTCGTGGGAGACCGCGGCGGGCAGGATGGAGGAGAGCGCCAGGATGCGGGACCGCGCCTGCGAGACGGACTCCCACCAAGAAGGGGTCGGGTCGGAGGCTGAGGCGGACGCAGAACCGGAAGGCGAGGCGGCGCCCGCGCCGGCGGAGGATGGGGAGGGAGGCATGGCGGCGACGGCGGCGGAGAAGCCGAGATGAGATCTCTCCTCGGCTGCGGAATGAACGTTTTGGTAGTTAGCTGTTTCTCGAGGGGCTCCTTTGTAAACTTGGACTTGGAGGCGAGAAGCCGAGAACTGTACGTGTGTGAGTGGACTTTTGGTGGGTTTTCCTACGGGTAAATACTCTCTCCGTCTAACAAAAATGAATGTTGTTCTGCCCTTTTAAGAGTAAATTTATCTTATTAATTTTAAAAATCTCTGATCAATATATATAATGCGTAATAAATATCATTAGATGGATAACAAAACATATTTTTTATAATGATCTTTTTAGAGATACAAATGTTGATACTATTTCTTATAAACTCAGTTAAATTAAAAAAACGACTTAGTCCAAACCTAAAATGACATTTTCTTTGGAACTGAGGAAGTAGAATTTTTTAGACAAACTGAGGGAGTAGATTAAAAACCACATGTGGCGTTGCCATGAGCCTACCTATGCTGGGAGCTCATAATGTGAGTCCGTATGAAGATGATGAGTGTGTGCCGCCAACACGCGTTGTTGGAGCAAACCAACACGTGCTCTTTGTCACAATTGAAATGGATTGACAATATGTTTTTTTTAGTACGAATGCCCCTATGATGTGAGTCCATATGAAGATGGATGAGTTTGTGTCGCTCAACATGTGCTCCGCTGTTGGAGCAGACCAACACATGATTTTTTTTTTTTAACTCAAACCAAGACATGATCTTTGTCACAGTTGAAATGGAATGACGATATCTTTTTTAGCACGAATGCCAAATTAAGGATTGAAGGTCATGCTTATCTGAAACAAAACCTGAAAGCATAATAGCAGTTTGTTTGATAATAAAGAACGTCTAAGGTTCACTCAGAGTGTGGGGCTAGGCGTTGTGACGAGCATCGACTGTGGGCTGGGATGAGAGGGGCAGGGGCAGGTGTTGTTTGCACCGGTAGCGAAGTGTAGAAGGCGAGGACAGAGCTCACGAAAGGAGCAAACAGTACTCTGTCCGTCTGTCGTGGAGTTGACGGCGTCCATGGCGTGCGGGTGCCAGAACCCCGTGCCGACGACCGAAGCGACAACTTGGCCCGATTCGGTTTGCTTAAACCTGCTGAATTAGCTGAAATATATTATTCTAGTTAAATTGTTGTGAAAAAAAAACATATTATTTCGGTTGAAAAAATAAGCTAAATAGTGAATTATAAGATAAACGAAACGGGGCCTTTGTGTCACAGGGAATTTCAGGTGCATTTAAGATGACATATACGAGTACAAGCTAGGCCACTCCTAATACAGAAACCATCGTGATATAAACATTAATTATATTGTCATATAATCGTTTTGCTGATGTGACAAGGTAGTTATCGAAGAGAGAGAGCAAAAATCATAAACCATGTTTACACGAAATCAAGGCATGAAGGAATGTAATTAGTAGATAATGGAGAAAGAATGTATGTGATTGAATAAAAAATTGTTCGAAGACCATGATTTCTATAGTACTTTCTCTATTCTAAATTATAATTCATTTGATTTTTTTATCTCAAGTTTCACCACTCGTCTTATTAAAAAATTTATACAACCATAGTCAAATTTAACTCATTCGTGAGGAACTTTTGTTAATAAAGTAAGCCACAACAAAAGAAGTGGTATTTTACATAAATTTTTGAATAAGACGAGTGATCAAACTTTAGGTCAAAAAGATTAAATAAACTATAATTTAGAACGGATTTAGTAGTGTCTATGGAAAATTAATAGGTATAGAAACTAGTTTCTAGCATTGGGACTGTTGAGATATTAATGATAGTTTATATCTCTGTTAGTCACCGTGCCAACTAAGCAAAACGCTATCGTGACAGTCGAATTAACGAAGAAAGAGAAGAAATTTTGATGAAACCGTTTCTCAGGCGAGACACTGCGTCTACGCGTGAAACGATCCACGTAGAAACTGCGAAATTAGCGTTGGGAGGAAACGAGCAGCGTCTATGCCGTAGGGCCCGCGATGGGACTGCTGCCGTGATGGGATTTCTCGTCGCCGATGACTCTTCCGCGCTCGTCGCTGCCGTGAAGGAACAAGCAGGACGCCGCTACCGTCGCCCAGGCACCAGGCCGCGCCGCCATCGCGCTTGCTGCCGCGAAGGCTCGCTCGCGCTTGCTGCCGCAAGGGCTCGCTCGCCGGACTCCGCGAGGGCTCGCCCGCGCCGTGCGCTCGCCAGCGAGGGCTCGCCGGCCGCCGCGAGGGCTCGTCCGCACCGCGCGCTCGCCGGCCGCGCGCGCTCGCCGCTGCGATACGCTCAGGACGCGCCGCGATACGCCCAGGCTGTGCTGCGCGTGCTCGCCGGAGGCGCCGCCGCTGCGTGTGCGTGCTCGCTCTGCTGGCCGCGCTGGCCGGCCGCCGCGCGCTCGCTTGCTGGACGCCAGTGCGCTCGCTCACCGCTCCGATACGCCCAGGCCGCGCAGGACGCGCCGCGATACGGCCCAGGTGTACTGCGCGTGCTCGCCAGAGGCGCTGCTGCTGCGCGAGCGTGCCGCGCTGGGACTGTGCGCGTGCGTGCTCGCTCTGCTGGCTCGCCGGAGAGAAGTAGAGAACGAGATGAGAGAGGAAGGGATAAGTGTGAGAGAAAAAAAGTCATATTTATTATTACGCGAAGAGTATATCACTTGTGAGTTAGTTTCTATAGATGTTTTTTACTTATCGGACATTGTGCATAGTTTTATCATTGGGACTACCTAATACATTGCATGTCATGTCCCCAAAATCATGATACTATAAAAAAAAAAACATACCCAGTGTAGAGAGCTCCTGCTCTTTACGGGGTCTGGGGAATGATGTCAGTGGCAAACCTAAACCCCGGACCTTCCGGTCACAAGCGGTAAGATTCTACCACTTACACCAGGCCCGCCCTTCATACTATTACAAAAATCTATAACATAAAAAAGAGATCCTAACAGATGACGTTGTCATCACCCTAGATTAAATAGGGAATAAGACTTCATATACAAAGGACTCATTTCTTAGCACACACCTCTTAAGTTGTAAGATTCTGTGCTGAGAATACTGTTACCACAAGCATTTGGATAGTATTAACGCCATGTTCGCTTGTCTTATAATCCGTACTTTTCAGCTTGTTTTTTCAGCCGAAACAGTGTTTTTCTCTCACAACAAACCAGCCGGAACAGTATTTCGGCTTATTTTTTCAGCGAAGCGAACGGGGCCTAAAAAGTCGATGTCCACAGCATTTTGTGGATCCAAACCTAATTGTAAAAATGATTGTCAACATTCCCTACATACTATAACCTTTTTTATGCTCAAGTTCCTCTTGTGAAATCTGTATTCAGCCCAAGAGATACTGACGGTCGCCATTCCCTACACTGTAGCAGTACTGTAGCGCAGAGCCGGAGAAGCTCGAAATCGTGGCTCCACCGGCTCCTCCTCTTCTCAGTCCAAAACGGCTCAGTGCTACAGTGATTTCACGGAGGAGCCGGAGCCCTCAGGAGCTATGCCAAACACAGCCTATATATTCTCACCAACTTTGTGCATCACAAAAGAAGGCATATAATTGTATCCTTTTACCAGCAAACAAGCAGCCTGCATCTTGTAACCATCTTACACTTTCTCAATTAGATCAGATTATAATCTAGTATAACGAGAGGCATAGTTAACAAAATATGACTTACGAGTTCATTGATCAGTCATGTTTCATTCATTCTTTAATTGGTACCTTCTGAAGTACCCATTTATCCTGCTCACATCCTAGTCTTGCCATATGTTGGCAAAATGTGTTTATTCACCCTGGAAATAGGTAAATAGATTTCTTTTCCTTATTGTTTAACGGTCTGTTCGTTTCGTTTAAACTGTATTGTTCTAATCCACGATCATCGATACGCGTACGCAAGGTTTCTATGGTTCAGCATCGGCCCAAGAATGTTGATCGGTGATCAGGGAAATGTACTGGTCGAGACTGTTGTCGAATAAATAAAGGTAAATGTGCCGGTGGCAGGTGGCACCCACCATCAAATAGCATGACCTGGCAGCACACAACGAGTTCAACATATTTTCGAGAAATTATTGGTACTGAAGATCATTGCAGTCACTCTATTATTGAGTTTATTTTTTCAAAACTTTTGTTTGGCACAAATTCGGTGGTCAAGATCAGCATCATAAAATCAACTAAATGGAGTGGAGCTCACCACAGATGAGATGCAGAAGGGGAGAAAAATGACATAAAATAGATGAACAACAGCAGTATGATAGCATAAAATAGATGTCCAGATATGCCAATTGTCAAATAAGAGATCAAAAGAGATGGATGCTTTTATTTCAAAAAAAAATGATTCTTTATTTCAAAAAAGAGATGGATGCTCTAAAGGAAGGGGAAAAAGAGAGGGAAATTTAGCATATACACCGCTGAAAAGAATATTGCTTCAAGACATGATCAATCAACCAAATGCAGCTGTGCCAAAAAAAAATATTGCTTCACACCAGAGCCAAACAATTGTACAGCAAGTATTTCTCCATCAGAAAATTCTGCAAAGACAAATCCAAGAGTTAGATATTGAGACACTTAAAATACCTTTTTAACTCTACCACTATTGCACATTTCAACATCCAAGAGTCTGAATCTGAATCTTCTCAAAAGAATATTCTAATAAACAAAGATAGAACATATTTCTTATGACATGTAGCAGAACATGTAATAAAATACCTTTCTCCGAATAAATGCTGAGCAGAACCATCAGATATGTCAAGGTTTACATCAAGGTGCAAGAACATTAGCTCAAACAGAACATAGGGTGAAGGGTTTACTGGATCAACTATACTATCATGCTTCTATTCACTTCCTGAACTGCAGTCAATACTCAACACTACATTTCTAGCGAGAACTCATGCTCGCCTATCAGGTGATCACTCAAAGCTCAAAGCTGAGGCTACAGATTTCAGCTGCCTTATGTGGCTGATGCATAAGGAGTTACCAATAGTCTTTACAAGAACAGAATCCATGTCTAAAATGATGGAAGCGTGTTCTGTCCCTCACAACAACCTCCCTTCCATACAACCATGAAATCAATTTAATTGCGTTATGGCAGTCCAAACACATCCTCAAGTTTTTCACAATTCTTATCACAGTATTAGGTTTTGAACTGAGTAATGCAAAAGCAATTGCCAGCTTCTCGCTGTGCCAGTAAAGAACTTTCTGCTTTTCTTCTTCTGCGACTTCAACAAAGACCCCAGTTACGTCAGGAAAATACCCAGCATTATTTAAATCACTGATTATGCTCTCCAACTTAGAGTAGATTTCTTTGCTCATAGGATGAGACTGATCACCAGCTAAAAATTCATGAATAATACCGTTCATTTCGATCAGACTGAAACCAGGTTCTTTCTTTATTCCTTTCTCCATTATTGCCTGCCGAAGCCGCCGAACATCTTCCCATCTATTACACTTTGCATACATGTTTGACAGAAGGGTGTACACCATGCTGTTCTCTGGATCCAGCTCAAGGAGGCGGTCTGCTACCAGTTCACCTATCTCTGAATTGCCATGAACCCTACAAGCTGCCAGTAGGGTCCCCCAAATAGTGGAGTTGGGTTTCATTGGCATTTGATCTATTGTCTCCAAAGCTTCTGTAAATTTCCCGGCTCTGCCAAGGAGATCAATTATGCATCCATAATGCACCACATTTGGGGCAATATTATAGGTCTCTATCATGCTGAGGAAGAACTCCCATCCTTGGTCAACCAAGCCAGCGTGGGTGCAGGCTGTGAAAACACCAATGAATGTCACCTCATCTGGAGTTTCTGAAACCCTGATCATTCTGTAGAACATTTGAATAGCCTCTTCCCCGTAACCATTCACCGCGAGACCAAGTATGATAGCTGTCCAAGTAAACTTATCTCTGTGGTGCATGCCTTTAAAAACATCCAATCCACGCTCAATGCTTCCGCACTTGGAATACATGTCTATAAGCGCATTACCGACGAAAGCATCCATCTTAATCCCTTGCCTGCTCATGTAAACCCTCACCCATTCTCCCATCTCCAGAGCACCTAGCTGCGCACAGGCTGTGATCACGCTCACCATGGTGAACTCGTCTGCACTCACATTACTATACTGCATCTCACGGAACATCTCCAATACCTCCCTGAACCGGGCAGCCCGCACATACCCATCAATCATCGCGGTCCACAAGACCGTATCTCTCTCAGGCATACGATCAAACAGGTCTCTCGCTTCATCAACCTGGCCTAACCTCGCGAGCCCAGAAAGCAAAGACGTCCATGACACCACGCTCCTCACCTGCATGCTGTCGAACACCTTCCAAGCCGAGTCCATGTCAGCACACTCCGCGTACATATCGACCAGCGCGTTCTCCACCCTGAGGTCCGGCAGCACCCCGCTCCCCACGACACGCCCGTGCACCTGCATCCCGAGCAGCACGTCTCTCGTCCCCTTCCCGCAGGCAGACAGCACCGAGACGTAGGTGACCGGCGTGGGGGGCCATGTCCACGAACGAGCAGCACGACTCCCCGAACCGCCTGCACCTGTTGTGGCCCGAGATCAGCGCGTTCCACACGACGGGCGTGTCGCGCCCGCGCTCGCCCACTAGCGAGCGCGCCGCCGCGCCGTCGCCCCCGGCCGCGTACGCGGCGACCAGCGAGCTCGCCACGTGGGCGTTGCGGTCCCTCCCGAGCCTGACCACGTGCGCGTGGACGGCGCGCGCCGGCGCCGCAGAGCCGGAGCCGCCCGCCGCGCGCGCCACCGCCTTGAGCAGGGCCGGGAACGTGTAGGCGTCGGGCCTGGCCCCGCGCGCCAGCATGCGCGTGTACCCCGCGAGCGCATCATCGTGCGCCGAGCTACGGCCCCGGAGCGGAGTTCCGTCGAGCAGGCGGCGAGCGCGGGGCGGCCCCAGCGGCATACGCGAGAGAATGACCGCGGGGTTGATTGATGGGTTCACCGCGCGGCGGGGGACCTCGCGGGAGAGCGGTGGTGGTGGCCTGGTGGTTGGGGGAGGCGCCGCGGTGGCGCGGGCCTGCGCGAGTAAACGGGAGCGCGGGGGAGAGAGCGTGTGGATCTGGGGGTGGGAGACTGGGAGAGGAGGCGGCCTAGGCCGGTAGGCCCGCAAGGACCACGACGAGGGGAGCCGCAGGGTAGTACACGGGCCGGCACCGCCAGCAGGAGGTGTCTACGGATCGCGTGCCGCGGGTTGGTCGCGGCCTACGCGGGCGGGGCAACGGCGCACCTCCTGTGTTCCATTCCACGCCACGCATTCCCTTTTCAGATGCTTCTCTGCTCGGCTAGACGGCGCGAAAGCAGCTGAAAGAGATACCGCCTGGCCGTCCGATCTCACCATCACTGCTCACTGGTCAGGTCAAAAAGACCAGTGGTTCAGACGCACGCTGCAACAAGCGAAAGAAAAACGCGCTCGCACGCAGACACAGTGACACAGCACGCAGACACAAGCGGGACGGGAGGGGCATGCAACAACCTTTTGGCGGCATGCATGATTGCGTGGTGCCAATATGCAGGTATGCTCGAAAAGGACCCGGTTTGCGGCGGCGCATACCGACGCAGGCACTCATACGGTCATACCGTACGGACGCGCCATACCTTTATACAGGCATATATACGGCCCTTTGGCTCTTCACAGGAGATGCGATCGCGTACCGTATACAGTACGTAGACAGCTACGGCCGCTGTACGCGCGGGAACATGCGCATTAAAGACGCGTTTTGTCGCGAGCGCATTACTGCGTGGCGTGCATGCAGTCTAGCTAGCTTCTCTCGTCGCCGTCGCGTTCGCGTTCCCGTCGCGCGCATGGCATGGAATGGCACGGCACGGCGGCACCACTGACAATCGCGTCTTGCATCTGGTTTGCCCCCCTTGGCTCGCTGTGGTGTGGTGCCACTGCCACGGCATGCCAGTGCACCGCGGATGCGCGCCGCGCGCGTCTCTCGATCAGGCATTCAAGGCTCAGGCGATCTAGAACGAATGCAAGTTGCAAGCCCATGCATGAATGCATGATTAGATGTTTCTTCTCATCACGATCCATGTCGTCTAGGGTGCATGAGAAGCGACTACAGCTACAGTACTGGCATGGCGAGGCAGAGCACGAGCACGAGGACAAGTGACACCTCTGGCTCCGTCGGGGACATGAGGTGATAGTCGTTTTTGTAACACCTTCACGCGAGTCTCCACCGCTATATCAATCTACATATACTGGATGGGCAATTACTTTGCTACGAACAGTACGTAAATCTATACTAGCAAACGCGACGTACGTTGCATATACCTTATTGCGTTGTCGCATGATGGAAATATAAACGAAATTTAATCTAAAATACATATTTACCATTATTAAATAAAAACGTTCAAACCACTTTAATTTAGTTTGGGAGATGCTGCACGGCAGCTATGGCTAATTAAATCATTCCATATGTCTAAAGTTACAAAATAAAAAATTACTATATCTAATAGATCACAAATGCATCAATTAGATCTAGAAAATAAAATTTATACCTAAAACTTTCCTTATGTATTTTATTTTACCAAATTTAAAATTAAATAAATAAATATTTCATCTATTATCTCCCAGGAAGCAATAGGTGATTCTAACCGCCCAATCTAATTAAATGATGAATCATTAGGGGGGACCACAACAAAGCCCATTTAGTTTAGTCTACAACCTGTAGATCTAGCATAGATTTTCGTAGCTACAGTTGTGAAAACGGGCCGTAGATCTATATAGTTTTGTGAAACCTTTGCCTTTGTTAAAAATATACATACTTTTGTTCTATCTATTATATATGTAACTTGTAAAATATATAGGGGTGCGGTAATTTGGCAAAGAATCTAGCTATATTTGTGAAATTCACACTCTATAGGCGTTAAAAATAGTATCTGAGAATGTACACATGCTGTTCACCTTGCAAGGTTGCGGGCATCGAAACCCCTTGCCTGCACCGTTTTATTCTGAGTACAGGTGTGTATATCGCTCAAGAACATGTATGTATATAGTGTACGACTAAAGGTCCACTCGGACCTTGGGCCAGGTGCGGTATGCGGATGAAACAGTAAAGGTACCGTACATGTGCACAGTTGATTCAGCCGCATATATGTCTCTGGATGTACTTCTCTATATATGTACGAGGTCCACACTCCAGGCACCGCACCGCTACACAGACGCACTGATGCACATGGTGCTGCTCTGTGCGTACACTACACAGTGTACAGCTACATTGTACGTACGTTTCACTTTCACCCACCGAATACTTGAATTACACATGCCAATGATACATAGAACACAGGCGTGTTGTCGATTTATGCATACGTTTTTGTATGCGTTAGCATGGTATGATGACTATACCATCCACAGCCATATGCCTATGTACCCACTCCGGTCCAAGTATGTCACCGTCTCTCGCGCTGCAGCACAGCTTTTGTGCTTTGTCGTTGGTCCATATGCACGCACAAACTCTCAACTCTCAAGCATGCAGCTCTCACACGTTGCTAGCTTAGCTAATCTCCGTTGCTCGCCATCGCCAACTACTAATACTACACACACGCACATATACAGCAGCAGCCGAGAGCCTCGAAGAGCTTTGTGCGCGCGCGCGCCCCGCCACCACCACCAGCAGCAGCCGCCGCCGCCATGAAGTCGTCGTCTCAGAGTCAGAGCCCGAAGACCCCATCGCCCCGCGGCGGCATGGAGCAGCGCCGAGCACGCGCGCTCGGCCTCGGAGCCGTGGCTGGTGGCCGCGGCGGCGGCGAGCGCCAGCGACGACTCGTGCTTCAACGACGTGGACAACTTCGCGCGCACCGTGGCGGCCGTCAAGTCCAAGGCCGCGTCGTGCGCTCGCCCGGACATGCTGGCGTCCGTGCTGTCGCACTACGCCGCCAAGTGGCTCCCGGACGTGGCGCTGCCCCTCGCGTCGTCGTCCCCGGCGTCGTCCGTGTCCGGGCGCTTCCTGCCCCCGGAGAGCCCCACGGCCACGTGGCTCAAGAAGCGGCTCCTGCTGGAGTCCCTCGTCGCCGCGCTCCCGCCGGACCCGCCAGCGGCGGCGGCCGGCGGCGGCTGCTGCACCGCCGCCGCGGCCGTCGCCGCAACCGACGACGGCATCACGTGCGACTTCCTGCTGAAGCTGCTCCGCGCGGGGAGCATGGTGGGCGCGGACGCGGCGCTGCTGCGGGACCTGGAGGCCCGCGCGGCGCGGCGGCTGGACCAGGCCACGCTGGGCGCCGTGATGATACCGGCGTTCGGGCACGCCGGCCGCGGGCACGCTAACTCGGCGCTGCTCCTCGACGTGCCCCTCGTGCTGCGCCTCGTCCGCGGGTTCCTCAAGGAGGGCGCAGCAGCAGGCGCCAGCAAGGCCAGCGGTGGCGCCGCCATCATCGGCGGCGGCGGCGCGGCGGCCGCCAGGGTGGCCAGGCTCGTGGACGCGTACCTGGCCGAGGCCGCGCTGGAGGCCGGCCTCCGCCCCGCCGAGTTCGAGGAGCTCGCGCGCGCCGTGCCCGCCCACGCGCGCCCCGCCGACGACGCGCTCTACCGTGCCGTCGACACCTACCTGAAGGTGCGCGTGCGCTCCCTTTCCATTCCTGGTTCCTCCTTGTCCTTGATTGCACATTTGCACTCCATGACTCGGTGGCACACCATGCGCGCGTGCGGCGTAACACGCGTGCCTGCCCATTCCTGCTCGCCAAAAAGGCCACGGCCACAACCCACAAACAACATAGCTGCGTCTGCGTGTCAGTGCTAACATTTTTTTTAGACGAGGAAAAATCCTCCGTTCAGGCCTCTGCATCACTCGATGCACGCGGGCACCGTGTCAGTGCTGGGAGGTGTTTGTTTTTTAGTCGCTTCTAAAATTTACGTCACATAGAATGTTTAGATGTTAATAAGGAGCATTAAATATAGATTAATTATAAAACCAATTACATAGATAGAGGCTAATTTGCGAGACGAAATTTTTAAGCATAATTAATCCATCATTAGCATATATTTACTGTAGCACAACGTTGTCAAATCATGGACTAATTAGGTTTAAAAGATTCGTCTCGCAAATTAGTCGCAAGTTGTGCAATTAATTTCGTAATTAGTCTATATTTAATACTCTATGGATATGTTTAAACATTTGATATGACAGAAATTTTAGGAGCTCTATAGAAACCAAACAAACCCTTAGTGCACAGCTACCTGCATTCTTGCATTGCAATCACCGTGAGCTTGTTTAGCTCCTCCCAAACTCCCGACTTTGGCACTATGAAAAAGAAGATTTTCCGTCACATCAAACTTACGGTACATGATAGAATACTAAAAGTAGATGAAATTAAAAACTAATTGCACAATTTTATTGTATTTTGCGAGACGAACATTTTGAGCCTAATTAGTCAATGATTGGACAATTATTACCAAATACAAACAAAATGCTTACATTAACTTACACATCCAAATTTGAAACAAACAAGGCTTATATTTCCATGCCAATTTTACACATCCAAAATTTGACAACTATAATATGAAAATATAACTAATGAAGAATCTAATGATACTTACTTGGTATGATAAATATATATTATATTATATATACCAGATTCCAGTGAGCCCGTGACGAGAGACCGTTGGTTTCAGTTTACTTGGCAACGCCTTTTCGTGCATGGCAAAAGGGCAGGGGGTGGCGAAGCGAAGTCTTGTGTTCTTGAGTTGATGGGTAGTGGGGGTGCCTTGGGTTGCAGACAGTCCCAGGACGGGTTCGAATCTGAGCTGGAGATGCAGATACCAGTAATCAGTAAAAGTAAAGTAAAGCAGTACTGTAAAAGCGATAGGAATCACCGAATCAGGCATGCATATACTGCGCGCTTGAAAACTTGCGAGGCATGTCCATGGTTGTGTTTGACTGTACTGTGATTTGCATTGGACCATGCAATGCTAGCTAGCATTGTAGTAATACCCGTGTCCATTTTTATTCAGCCTGTTTCGTTTCGTAGTAAACGATCGTGTATTATTTACTACTGGTTGGTTTGATGTGAGAGAAAAATACTCTTCCAACTTATAATCCACGATCGTATACGAGTAAGTGAACATGCTGCAATTATTCAATCCGGCCGTAAATGCAATTATTCTGCAATCATAAGTTAGGTCCTGGGCGTAGTGTACCATCAGAGCAAAATCATAACAAAGCCTGCAACACACAGCTATGCTTATTCTATGATTCTATAGGGAAGGGAACAAAACAGACACTAGTTATTTTATTTATCCATGGGTTTGTTTGTGCCTGGCCTGTGAACTTGAATGATAGCGTTTGGTTGCTTGCTTGCACTGTTTGCCAATGCTTGATTTAAAAATCTCTCCCTCCATTTTGACTCTGTTCGCTTGTCTTATGAGTCGAACTATTTTAGTAAATGAATAATATTTTTCTCACAATAAAACAGCAAAAAAAATACTTTTCAATCATGGCTTTTCAGCAAAGCTTAACACGACCGTCGTCTCCGAAACCATTTCTAACATCTGCTGTTGCGCTGCATAGGATGAGTGAGGCCCCGTTTAGTTCCGAAAATTTTTGGCTTTGGGCTACTGTAGCACTTTTGTTTTTATTTGGCAAAAATTATCCAATTATGGACTATTTAGGCTTAAAAGATTCGTCTCACGATTTCTCGGCTAACTGTGTAATTAGTTTTTTTTCGTCTACATTTAGTACTCCATGCATGTGCCGCAAGATTTAATGTGACGGAGAATTTTGAAATTTTTTTGTTTTTGGCTTGGAACTAAACGGGGCCTGACTATATGTAAAAAGGCTGAAACGTCTTATCTACCGGTGCCACTCACTCTAGTGTCCAAAGTCACCACTAGTCGCCGAAGCTTCACGCTTGGTGTACTGACGCTGTTAGTACTCTGTTTAGCGTAGGACAAACGTTTGGAGAGAGATGTCAGTGTCACAGTGTCACGTGAGCTCCATCGGTTGACCAGCAGAGAGACAGAGACCTGTCATTACACATGGGAATAGGCGCTTGACTGCTTGTGGATATGAAAACCCTTCTTGTCCCTTTGGGCTTTGGTGGTGCCCTGTGCGCTAAACTACTCGGCCACATTTCCTTTTGTCCTGCTAGCTGCTATGACCAACCACCAGTGGGGTTACTGTACACCTGCATTTTTCACAGTACGTACCGAAAATGTGTAGAAGCCTTGTTTAGTTTCTAAAAGTGCACAATGTAAAAAGAATATACATGGAGTACTAAATATAGACGAAATCAAAAACTAATTACACAGTTTGTTTTAACTTTGCGAGACGAATCTTTTGAGCCTAATTAATCAATATTTGGACAATAATTCACAAATACAAATGAAATGCTACTTGGAGAATCGTGCACTATGCAAAGTTTGCTGAACTAAACACGCCCGAAAAAACAGCTGATGCTGATGTTAATATTGATTTATTGTAAGAGAAAAATACTATTATTTCGTCGAAACGGAACGGTCTGAGCCATTCGTCTGAAAATGTGTGGACGGAGTTCCCAAGCAAGCAGCAGCGCCTGCAACCTGCTCAGGGATCTCGCAGGCGTGAACAGAAATTCTAGACGTTCGGAGTACCATTGCGGGCTGCTGGATGTGCCAGGCACCTGGGTGCAGTCTAGAACAGTGACAGGATCTTTTCTTAGCCCTTGTTTAGTTCCATGAATTTGGATTTTGGGGCATCAGTGATTTGGCAAATAGTGTTCAAACATCTAATTTCGTTCGTTAATTTCCCACCAAACTATGCAATTAGTTTTTCTTTTCGTTTAAATCGCGCGCGTTCGATGTGGCGAAGTTTTCAGAAGATTTTTGTCCAACTAAACACGGCGTTATGTGCCTTGTTTAAATCGCGTAAAGTTTTGGATGTCACCTAAGGGGTTACGTGATGGTGTTGCATGAAGTATTTGGATGCTAATAAAAAAAATTAACAAAATAATTAATTACAGAATTCATCGGATGAATTTATTAAATCTAATTAATTTATCATTAGTATACGCGTTACTGTAGCAACATATTGTCAAGTCATGGATTAATTGTGTTTAAAAGATTTGTCTCGCAAATTAGTCGTAAACTGTGTAATTAATTTTTTTAGTCTATATTTAATACTATGTACATGTGTCAAACATTCGATGAAATATGAAGTAAATTTTAGAGCAACTAAACACGGCCTTGATTTCGCGGGCCTTAGTATCAGAACACCAGCAGTTTTGAGATCGAAATGCAACCCAAGAAATCTTGGGGAAGCCTGTTCTGTTCCGTTCCTCTGCATTCTGCCTCTGAGACACTGTCATCGGGGGAATATAATGCTGACAACTCTGACATATTCGCATGTCAAATCGATGATACACTGGCCATGAAAAGTCACGTAAAGATTCAGGATCTCTGACATATAATGGTGCACATCGATGCAGGCTGTTGGTTTCGGCTTATACGATCTCATGGATTATAAGGTGTAATAGTATTTTTCTTTCACACCAAACTAGTCAACAGAACTTCTGATCTATAATTAAGATCATTTCAGCCGAAACGAACAGGCTATGATTTGCATTCAGTAGAATTAGGATTGCATTAAGATAATCCAAAAGTTCTGTGACATGCTTCAAAGAAATGGCCACTGATCCTTATTCCTTGGCATGGCTCCATTTCCGACAGGCGCATCCGAACACCGCCAAGGAGGAGCGGAAGTCGCTGTGCCGGCTGATCGACGCGCGCAAGCTCACGGCGGAGACCGCGGCGCACGCCGTCCAGAACGAGCGCATGCCGGTGCGCTCCGTGGTGCAGGTGCTCTTCTCGGAGCACGGCAATCTCAACCGCCTCGCCGAGCTGAGCAACTCCTTCAGCAGCCAGCGGAGCCCCAACCCGGCGCTGGAGCTCCCCGGCCGCTGCCCCTCCAAGCGCGAGGTCCTCGCGCAGCACCAGGAGGTGCGCCGCCTCCGCGAGGACGTCGCCAGGCTCCAGGTTCTTCGTCGTCGTCGTCTTGAGCTTCCGAGTCCGCACGAGGTTCGATTCGGTGCTCCGATCGGCTACACTGACACTGGAACGTACGTACTATACGTTTGCAGGTGCAGTGCAACGCGCTGCAGGCCCAGGTGGACAGGCTAAGCTCGGAGAGGCGGCGACGCGGCGGCGGCAGCGGCGGCTTCTTCAAGTGGAGCGCGTTCTGGTTCGGCGGTGGCATGGGTGCCGATGTTGCGAGGGTGGACAACTCGGAGAGCGACATGGAAAGCCGGAAGCCGCCCAAGGGGAAGAAGAGCAGCACCGCCACGGCGACGCCGAACGCAAAGTGGCGCAAGTCAATGTCATGAGATGGGGATGTTGAAGTGATGGTGATCAATGGTTGTTAATTGTGTTTTCTGCTTTTGCTTGGGGTTATAGTTGTAATTCCTTTGAGTTTGAATGCCCTATTGTGTTACTGTCATCTCGAGTTTCTGTTCATGGTGAAATTATCTGTCCGAACTGTATGACGCAGCCTGAAAGCACCAACTGCTGGACAGGCAGAAGCCACAAAACAGATCAACATGGAAAATCGATGTTCTGAAATGCACACAAATCTCAGACTTCTACAGCTCAGGAACAGGAATAGTTTTATCTTTTCTAACAAAGTAACGAATAAAAAATTGTTGTACACACTAATCTGATCACATCCGAGTGACCATAAAAAATATCACACAACTAACAGGCAAAGCATCAGACAGAAATCTGCAAGCTTTGCTCACTCTCACTTATTCAATTACCGAGACTATAACAAATGGCATCGATTTTGAACACACTGAAGGAAGAATAAATAGGTTCAGATGTATGGTGCAATGACCTATTTGTGTACTGCTTTCTTGATTGCGTGCTTGCATCTGCTGAGGAACTTGCTGCTGCTTGTGGACACTGAATCCTCATAGCCATATCTGCAGTCATCGTCGCCAGCCACCTTAGGCTTCCTGCCCATGCATTCCACACCTCTTCTCATTCCCAGGATCTTGGAGGGTGATGATGGCAGTGACCGGAAACCCCTGGTGCTGTCAGACCTTGGGAACCAAATCTTCTTTTCCTCTCTCTCTTTAATTCCAAAGCTGTTCCTGCCTCTTTCTGCTCCCTGGTCAGAAACAATCTCGTCCTCGACCTCAACGATCTCATCAGAACATTCAGTTATCCCATTCCTGCAGCTCTCTTCGTCAATTCTGCTCTGCATTTGCTGCTCATCTGAAGCATTCTCCTCGTCATTATCGTGTTCATATGAAGAATGGTATACGGCATGATCTTCTTGTTGGTTATCCATGAGCATATGGAGCCACTTATCCACATTTCCTTTGCCAACATGGTTCATGTTTTCATCATCTTCCGGTCTGCTAAAACCTCGGTGGTGAAGTGCTTCACTCTTTTGCAGTAGCATTGACTGATCTGTACCATATCTGGAAGTTCCATACATGCCCGTTGCTCTATAGGGTGGACTTGGAAGTGATGAGGTCCTCGGTACTGAAGCTGTCTCACTGACATGATATTTCTCAGTTTCAGACTCGTAGCACTTCTGCATGGTCGCTTTAGCCTTGTCATCTCTTGATCTTATAGGTGTACCAGTTCCCCTCGATCTCATGGTCTCTTTTCTTTCCCGTCTCCTGCTATGTTGCCGTTCTTTGATCCCCAACTCTTCTAGCTTCTCCCGCACCAGTGTTCTGCCTCTTTCAGTATCTACATTGTTCTGTTCAATGGAAAGAGACCTCCGCGGGAAGTTTATCACCTTCAATGGTTCATTTCTGGCATTGCTGAATGCTTGAGTACGAGTTGAAGTTCCTTCTCCAATTTCTTCTTCACCTAGGGAAATGTATGCATCTGAATTCCTCTGATCTTCCTCAAGGAAAACCCTCAGTTCCTGCTTGAGAGGGCTACTCCTTAATCTTCTTGCTGAAAGATACTTTACACTCTCACTGTGCCTTTCATCGAGCAACCCATCATCAACACGATACCTCTTCCTTTCTGGCTTTATCTGCCTCTCCAAATCATCTCTCTGTTGGTACTTCTTACGTAGCTCGGTTTCAGATGAGTCACACATTGCTCTTTGGGCCTCCAATCTGGCCATGAGAGTGCTGGTTGCAGCTTGGTTCAGCCTGAGTTGTTCCTTGTACACAACGGACCTGCATTTCATAAATCGACAGATAATTAGCGTCACTAAACTTCTGAATAGTAAATGTTAATGCTCTTTTGAAGTTTTAATTAAGCAATCTTGCTTACTGGTGCATGGCATCTCTAATCATCTTCTCCAGCACTGCCTTGTAGTTGGACTGAGCCTCTGCCAAGCGACGGCACTTCTCAACTCGCCGCCGCCTCTTGATTAGGAGGGCCTCCAAGCCCTGGATGGTCACCCGCTCCTCTTCGTTCTTCTGCTTGAGCTCATTGGCCTCGTTCTCCAATTCTGTAAGCTCGGCCTGCTTCTTCTTGGCCTCTTCTCGTTGCCTTAGCGAGTCCCTAGCCATCGCTATCGACAAGTAAGGATTGCTAATGTAGCCATCAGCATCTGGGTTATTGTTCTCCTTTGTGGAATTATTAGGCCCTTGTCCTGCCAAGTTGACATTCTCATCCCTTTCGCCTGTAAATTTCTTAGCAGCTACACAGAGAACCATTAATTAGGACTCCACGGATCAAATGAACACACGCATAACAAAATCAAAGGCATGAAAGAAATTTATACCAATCAAAGGGTAACTAGGCCTGAGCGGTCGGTTCGCATCAAGAGATTTGAGCACCGAGTTGTCAGAACCCCTAGAGGAAACAATTGCAGCAGGGGCGAGTCCTACTTTCGTTTTCATCTCAGAGAAGTGCTGCGGGAACGCGTGCGCCTCCACCACCTGCAGCGAGCTCAGCTCCTCGCTGGCACCATGGGTAAACAAGAACGCGAATGCTCTGTTTCTGCACGGTCAAGAGGACCCAAGAGGTACAGTAAGGCTAGGTTCCCACAGCAGCAAGCGGCCGAACGCTGGGCACCCGGCCTGGAACTAGTCGGTGGCAGCAGCAAGCGTACCTGAAGTCGGAGTTCTTGGAGGCGAAGATGGACAGGAACTGGTTGACAGAGATGCCGAGCTGCAGATCCCACCACGGCATGAGGAACTCTAGCTTGTTCTGCTTCTTCCTGCACACCTGCCACTGCACTATCCGCAGGTTGCTCGGCACCGTCTTCCCTCCCCCTGCAAGCATCCACAGCCATCGACACCGGTCAAGGGGTCAGAAAGAATGTTCGAGGCTGAAAAAAAAAACAGGAAAAAAAAAACTCATCAGATCGCAGCGATTCCTTACTGGCGCAGGGGAACCAGTGATCGATGTCCCAGGCGAGGGGCGAGGCGGAGTCGGCGTGCAGGTAGAGTACGTTCCCGTACGCGTCCACCCGGAACAGCGCCGGATCGAACCCCGCGTTCCTGCATTCAATCGGCGAAGAAATCAATCAGCCGAGCTGACGAAGACTCATCAGATCGAAAAGCGGAAATCAAACCGTGACGCACGCACCCGAGGTGGTCGAGCTGCTTCCAGAGGAGGTTGGCGAAGCCGCGGGGGTTGGCGGTGGGCGGCGCCTCCGCGTCCGTCACAGGGAACATCTCGTTCAGGTCCTTGGCCCGCAGCGCCTGCACCCACCGTAACCACTCGGTCAGCTCAGCTCAGCTCGTCTCCTCTGCGCGCTCGGGTCACGTCACGCAGGGCGATGGTGAGGTGAGGATCGGATCAGGAGACCGCTGAACTCACGCGTACCTCGTGCGGCTGGAGGACGTAGGGGAGGAAGGCGTGCGGCGGGCCGTGGCTGTAGGGCAGGCCAACCGCCCCTCCGCCGCCGCGGCAGAGCCTGGCGTAGGCCTTGGGGTAGCCCAGCGCGTCGTCCACCGTCTTCTCGTCTTCGGTGAACGCTGCTGCCATCTTTGCGTCGCCGCCGCTGCACCGCTGCCGGTGCGCGATGGATGCGCGTACGGATTAGGAGAGAGAGCAGAAAGGGCGTGGGAGTGCGGAGCAATTTAGCAGCTGGATTTGCAAGCGGGCGGGCGGGCGGACGGGGGCGAGGACGAGGAGCGTTTCGCCTCGCGCAACGGTCGGAGGGATAGGGACGGGGACGCCGGGACGGGGAGATGTGAGAGAGCCGTTGGGGGTGTTCAAATTCGTCAGGCGATAGCACGTGGGAGGGAGTGGGGCGTGGCCTCGGGGCGCCTGGGAGGCTGGCCTGTGGGGTCACGCGATCTGGCCCGGAATGATTTGGAAGGCCGTTGGAGCGATCAATGCAGGTGCACAGTGAGCTGCAGTACTGCGCGGGAGTTGTTGGAGGCGGAGATCTTTTGATTTTAATGGCGCCGGTCTGGCTTTTGTCGGGTTAATGACTTTGGGCCTGGCACGGCTTCCGCCTGTAAAATCTACGCTGATCACTGGAGCGATGAGCCGGTTTTTTCTTTCTACCTTTTCTGTCTCACTGTAGCACGGGTACTGTAGCATGCGGGAGATGAAGCTGGAGAAGCCAGAAAAACGAGCTTTTCCGGCTCTGATGAACAGTGCGAGTGACAGTGAGAGAGGGAGAGGAGGAGAGAGGAAAACCGCTTCTCTAAACAGTACGCTATATTATCGGTGTCAGAGAAGCCGGAGCCATGCCAGACGGCCCCTTTCAATGACCCGCGATGGAGTATTCCGGCTTGAGATAACGGCCGCCTCAGGGATCCAGTGAGGCAAAAGAAATCGCTGCAAAGAAATGAAGATGGACTGAGAGATTGCAATTACATAATCCCTCTATTCAAATGGTAACAGTAGCATCGCTGGGAAGAAATGAAGATGGGCGAGATTGCAATTATATAATCCTCTATTTAAATTGTAAGTTATTTTGTTTTTTAGACATAGTTTTTATTATTATGTCTCTGTAGAAATAGTATATACTCCCTTATCTCAGGATAGAAGACGTATTTTTCTAATTTCCTAGGATACAAGGCGCTCCTCTTTAATCCTCTAGCTCACGCGCATGCAGCCATGCAACATTTACTGCACCCGCAGGATTTCTCACCTTACTATTCACGCGTGTGCAAGTTAGGCCTCGTTTAGATTGTAAATTTTTGCAATCTAGACACTGTAGCACGTTTCGTTTGTATTTGACAAACTTTGTCCGATCAGGGACTAACTAGACTCAAAAGATTCGTCTCGTGATTTACAACCAAACTGTGCAATTAGTTACTTTTTTTACCTACATTTAATGCTCCATGTATGCGTCCAAAAATTGATGTGATGAAGAAATAGTGAAAAAACTTGAAACTTTGATACAATCTAAACAAGGCCTTATTGTCTCTCTCTCTGTTGGGGTTTGGTTAGCATGCACTTAGCATTTAGTTGAGCGCTGGTCTCATACGCATGCTACGAGAACCAAAGTATCAATCATGGGAGAGATTAGAAATTAAATCTTTTCTCCGCACATAAGCGAATTGCTCCTTCTATCCTGAGACTGGAAGGAGTATCTATATGCACTGTGCATATAAAAATATATATTTAAAAAATAAAATAACTTATAATTTAGAACAAATGGAGTAGCATGTTAATCAACGTGTGTGAACATCATCGACCATAACTTTATATTGTTCTAGTTAATTGCGAAATGAAATAGAGGACAAATCTATTGGAAATTTTAGACAAACCGCCGCATATTTTAAATCCAGAGGCGCATGGAGAATCTGTGATAATTATGTGCATGTGATCTATTCACGACCATGCTAACCATCATATGGACAAAGTAAAGAACAAGAGTAACCGACCCGGAAGCACCGGCTGCGCCGCTCTCTAGTCAGCCTAGTGAAACTAGTTGATGTTAGAATACAATTCCTCGAACGGCGTCGTGTACCTGAGAGCAACAGGAAGTAGCCGGTAAACGAACACAATTGATCGAGCAGTCACGCATGAGCAGCCTGTTCGGCAGGTCGTAAACGATCGTGGATTATTTACTGCTCGACTAATTTGGTGTGAGAGAAAAATACTATTCCACCTTATAATCCATGATTGTATACGAGCAAGCGAACGGGCTGGAGTATGCTTCTCGCAAACTTGATCGTGATGTACTACCCGCCATCGTCTATTTGGTTGGAGTTCCAGTGGAATGCTGGCCAAGAAGCCTGTGCACACGGCTACAAGAAGTGTGGGCACCAGGTCCCGGACGACAGGAATAGCGGCTTGTTTGGTTCGATTTCTCGGCAGGGACAGGTAACGTAGGGATTTTGTTTTGTTTATCTGCACATGTGTATGGGATCACCTTGGAGTAGCATGCGGTGAAGTTACCACCCAATTCTTTCCCTTCTTTTCTTTCGGTCATTTCTACATACACATAGAATGCACACACCCTTCATGGCTGCAGCGATTTTTTTTATTTTTAACATTTTTTAAACTATTCTTAATTCTAACGCTATTTGATTTTTTTTCCTAAAAAATAACACTTTTGGATGCGCCTATTTCCAGGGCGCGACAAAACAACTCTGTCGCGCCATGCACGGCGCGACAGGGGTGCGTACGTGGCAACGTCCCGGCCCGCTGGCCGCTGACGTGACAAGCCTTGCCGCACCACCGATCACGGCACGGCTGTGACGCGCCACCCATCAGGACGCGGCAGAGCGAAATAGAGGCCTGCGGCCCAGTCCCTTTCCTCCCTCTCTGTTTCACTCTGCGCCGCACAGCCCCCGCCGCCGTGCCTCCCCCGCCGGTTCCCTCTCTCCCTTGTCTCCCTCTCTCAGTCCCTCCCTGTCCCCACTGCGCCGCTGTCCCTACCCGTCGGCGGCGCGGCCGCCACTTCCTTGTGGCGCGGCCTCCCTCTCTCCCCATCCTCTTCCTCCCCTGCCATCCCTTGTCCTTAACCCTCCTCCAACTTTGAGAGCAGAATTAGTTTCATGAAATGCTTTTGTAGATGGATTGTTGTGTTAGAGTTTTTTACGGAGAAAGTGTTAGGAGAGAAGATGGCATGTTTGAGGATATGGAAGAAGAATTGGAATGGTTTGATGAACCTCCTAGCTTCAGCGATCTTTGTGTCCGTTTGAAGGGAAAGTTTGACGGTGATTTCACACTGAAGGGGAGGTTTGATAGTGGAAAGACTAGGGCACACTACGTGCTGATGCCCTTGCGCCACCATGCTCACTGGTCCCGCTACAATAATGTGGTCATGACTGAGGTGGTGGTGGAGAATGGGTACAGGATGCATGGTCTCTAGGAGGGGCCGTCCTTCGACGGTGATACTCAACAAGAATGTGGGGTTCATATGGAACCAACTATGTGTACTATGGATTTGGATGGTCAATTGATGTAGGAGTTTCATTCAAATCAAGTAGGTTGTATAAGCAATGACTTCGATGTGAACGTATTCGAACGGGAACAGGAGGAGCAGGAGGAGGAGGACATGATCGGTGATGTAGTTAGCAGTGATTCAGACGATTCAGATGATGACCGGGGATGTCGACATGCTATGCCCACACCGGTTGATGCCATACCAGTACCTGTTCATGGTATGCCATTACCAGTACCAACTGAGGTTTTGCCTGCTATCCCTGCTCAAGGTAGACAAGTCACATATTTGTCAGTAGATGATACCCTCTATGATTCATGGGGCAGAATTAGCGAAGCACAATAGTATGTTCCACTACCACCTTACACAGCGATAGAGCTTGAGCAACTAAGGTCGATGAACGTACCTTTCAGGGACGTTCCAAACTATAGGGATGTTAGCATGATGGATATGACAGTTTATGACACTGGTCTCCAAATGTGTAGGAAATCATTGTACGACCATGAGAAAGAAATCCTTAGTAAGGGAATGATATTCAATACAATGTTAGAGATGAAGCTCTTCCTTCAGGACTATGCTGTGTATCACCATAGGTCGTATAATGTCACTCATTCGGACCAAGAGTTGAGGTACCACGTGATATGCAAAAACGGTTGTATGTGAAGGTTAAATGCACGAAAGAGACAGAGTGATGGCAAGTGGAGGATAAGTAAAGTGGTCGAACCCCACACTTGCCTATCAAATAGGGGGAAGGAAAATCATCAGCAGCTCACTGCACGTTACCTTGCCCGTCGTATATTGGGGCTCGTTGATGACAATAACGACATTTCGGTGTCTTCGTTACAACAGTCAATATCTGGATTCGTTAAGTATGATGTGAAGTACGGAAAGGCTTGGCGTGCTAAGCAAATTGCCCTGGACGATTCGTTGGGGTAGTTGGGAGGAAGCGTACAACAGGGTGACCCGTATATTAAGTGTAATGCATTACTACAACCCTGGCTTGAAATTGTTTGTGGACACCGGAGGGATGTATTTTCGGGACCCATTGAGGCATGTCCTACATCGTGTGTTTTGGTTGTTCGCGCAAACGAAACATGCATTCCAGTTTTGTCGGCCAGTCATACTTGTTGATGGCACTTTCCTGACCGGAAAGTACAGGGGCACCTTGATGATGGCTGCTGCTGTTGATCCGAAGGACCAGATAGTACCCATGGCTTTTGCTTTGGCAAGGGGAGGGAATAATGAATCGTGGTCATGGTTCATGCGGCTTCTACATGTACAAGTGCTTGGCCCATCTCGCACTGTATGTTTGATCTCGGATCATCACCCAGGGCTTCTTAATGCTATAGCTGAGCAAATAGATGGGTTCCCGCCTCTAGTGCACAGATGGTGCATGAGACACTTTGCCGCTAATTTCTGGCAGCGTCAGAGGAATAAGGAGGTATGTGACAAGGTAAAGGCTCTATGTTGTTTACGTACAGAGCACCAGTTCAAGGAGACAAAGAGAGAACTAGACAAGATGCTAAATGAAGCGGGCAAGGGCTGGTTAGAGGCACAGATGGAACAGAAGGCTAAGTGGGCGTTAGAATATGACGAGGGGGTTTCAGGTATGGCATCATGACCACTAACTCCTCGGAGTCTTTCAACCGTGTATTCACCGGAGTTCGATCGTTGTCTGTGTCTGGAATTATTGAGTTTTCCTTTCATAAGCGCAACATATATTTTGTCTAAGAGGTGGGAACTTGCGCAGAGGAATATACCTGAGCAGGGGCGATTTGAAAAGGCCGGAGCAGTACATTTGAAGGAGGCCGAGGCATTGGCCAAGCAGCACAGCGCCGGGCCGTATGGACGCCGCCACCATATCTTTAGTGTAGGGGGCAAGGGTGGCACAAGCTAGGGCAGCGAACGTTATGGTGGACAAAACTACCGAGTTGATCTTGACAAAGTAGAGTGCAGTTGCAACGTCCCTCAGATCATACATGCCTCTTGCTCTCATATGATCACGGCCTGTAGGGTTTGCGGGTCTAACTTTGAGGATCTGCCATATATGTCACCCTTGTATCTTCGTTCGAACACCGTTAGTATTTGGGAGATGAGCTTCGAGCCATACCTTGACCCAACACAGTGGCCACCTTATCATAGTTATGACTACATGCCACATCCGGATCTAATGAAGTTAGGCAAGGGTAGGAGGAAGAAGAAGCGACTCAAGGGGGACATGGACGCTATGAGAGGGTACGACGAAGACATGTACGGAGGGGGAGACTTCAACGAGACTCGTGCCAAGAATCTTTGCTCCGTTTGCAAAGAACCTGGTCACAAGGCTAGCAGACATAGAAGACAAGGGCAGCAGTGCATATAGTATACATTTTATTATATTAATGTTAATTGTTTGCTATGCTATTTAAAACTACTATGTTAGTATCAATTATGATATATGTTTATTATTTCATTTTGCATAGTAGTTTATTTCTTTTACATTTACTTTGTTTTTATGCACTAATATTTCATCATATTATAGTACTCTTAATGTTTGTTCTAACATGTCCATTTGAAATTTGAACTAGGATGGGGGATCATCATCCGTAGTACCCCATTCTTGAGGACCACCGAGCCAAGCAGCGTGCCGGCATCCTTGAGATCGTCCGGATGTAGTATGTCGAGTAATGTCGAACTTATGTATTGATGAGCTTATGTCGTAGTTATGACTTACTGAACTTATGTCGAACAGAGGTATTGTCGAACTGGCGATGAACTTGGGACGTGTACAAGTTAGTATTGCTGAACTTGTGTACTGATTGTCTCGTGCACTTAACCTTCCTGCTGACCTATTCGTTAAACCGACACGACGAAATAACTTGGCTCATGTGAGAACGTAAAAGAAGTGCCTTGTTCCATTTGCTGCCGCTTTGACCGCCACGCCATGGCTGGGGGAGCGTCAACCTTGTCGCGCCATGTCGGCTAGCGCATCAGTCTAGCCACACCGTGGACGGTGGCGTGGCAAACCCATGCTGGGCGCTAGCCAGACTCCATTCTAAACGCATCAGCAGCAAGATTTTGATGCATATAATTTAGGGGATGTCGAAAGATCGCAATGGTCATTAGTGATTGGTACAGTCTTTTAAATAACGTTTGGACAAGATGGGCACCAAACAATGCAGCACCGAAAAAGTTCTACTACAATAAAAATACCAAATCTAAAGCATTGAACTAGCACACCTCTACTAATTCTCAGTCTAAAACATACTGAGTAAGTAACTCGTCGTTCGAGTATGTAACACCCCAGGTGTTTGCCACCAATTAAGCAATGGGTTTGAGCTCAAACATAGCATGTTAAGTGATGATGAAGATGGAAAGGTCAAACCTATGGAAAGGAGCCACCACTTAAACTTGGACCATGCACCATTGCTTACATGCTGCCCTTTCTTAAAGGTATGTTTGAGTAATGCTGGATGTACTCGTTTCATGTGTCTCACATCAATATCCATCTATATTGATCCATGGAAAAGTTTCGTGAAGTTTGGAATCAAGAAGTCACATGAAATGACAAGTTATGTCCTTGCTTGGATCATTTTATAAAGTGAATGGAATTATAGATTGTTCACCAAATCTTGCAACCTTGCTCAAATGACTCTAGATGAACTCTACAACAAAAGTCATGAAGGGTTCATGTTGGGCAAATGCCAAGAAAATGCTCCAATGGATCAAAAAGGATAATTTAAGCTTCATCGTGATCCTACTTTGGTCAAAGTAGAACAATAGGTTCTATACCAGTTTTGAGGTTGGACCTTAAATGAAAGTTGTAGTCCATATCATGTAGAACAAACTTTGTTTTTGGACCAAGAGCTAGATCAACTTGGAAATAAGTCAAACAGAGGCTCGAAGTTGGAACCTGCTGCTGATTTCAGCACTTAGAAATATTCTAAGTCTGAAATTCATCGACATCGGCATTGACGTCTCGCGTTCTCCAAATTTCGTTAAGTAACTTGACTTGACCCCAAAATAAAAGTTGGAGCATACATCGAGAAGAAGACCATGCAAAAGGATGACACTCGTTGGACCTTGTTATGACCCTCAATTTTTGGAGTTTGTTAATCGCTGTCAACACATTGACACTATCAACTTGAGGCTTGATTAGCTACTAATCCGAGAGTTTAATGTCTAGGCACCCTTAATAAAAGTTGGAGAGCAGCTTGTGCACAACAACTTTGCTACAGGCGCCCAGGTCCGAATCCAAGCCGAATATGCCGTTTTGAACTGAAAAAGTCGGGAACTCTCTCGCACACTGTGTTCGACGGTGGGCCCCAAATGAGACACGCGGTCGCCATGCTCCTCGCCTCGCTTCCACGCCCGAGGGCGCCCGCCGGGCCGCCTGCCCTGTCTGCGTTAATAGGGAGCACCGAGCGCCTCACTCGCCTCTTTGCTCGCCTCGCTCTCCTCCTCCTCGCCCTCAGAAATGTGACGCCTTGCTGTAGAAAGGTCCGCCATGGACAAGCCGAGCGGAGCTCTCACCACAAGCTATCGCTCCACTCCGTCCCTCCTCCGTCCCGAACCAAGCGCGCAGCATCACCTTCTCCTCCTTCCGCCAGCGCTCTCGACCTCCTTCTCCGCCGCCTTTGGTCACGATGCTCCCCGTCGTCGAAAAAGCCGCCGTCGCCATGCCAAAACTCCATGGCTACCGTCCTTGGGCCACACGTAAGCCGAGTCAGGGCTCCTAGTTGTCTTGTCACGCTCTCGTTGGTGCTCCACGCCACTGCCACCACCGCTGCCATAACGCCGGCCAGCTCCTCCGCCCGCCGCCGCCGGAGTCTGCGCCCTGCCAGCAAGACGCTGCAGGGGTAGTCCACTCGGGCCACCTCTCGGCCATCCGAGACCACCAGTAGTGCGCGTGGACCCACTGGTGCTCCTCCGCCTCTACATCGCCGCCGGCCAAGAAACCTCCTCCCGCCGCACACCGTGAGCCTCCGATGGCCTCTCTGCTTTGAACCCCGTCAAGGACTTCGCGCAAGAATTCAAGAAAGGGAGGGTCTTATCTGCAATGTCATAGACTCGGTGAATAGTGCCATAAGGACTGGGTTGTAATTATTTTGCAGGAACTTTGGAAATTCATAGTAAATCGTAGAAAATTCGTAAAATAGTAAATGAGGACTTTTTGGAATCCTTGTGAAATTGTCTATGTAGTGGATCTATAATATGGCATGTTTTAGTTTAAATATTTTGCGGTAAAAATAAATTTGTGCAGTAAGGTTGTAATGCTAGTTGAATTTGTTATTTTTCATAACTGTAGATCTAGGGCTCCAAATGCAGTGAAATTTTTGTGGCATGCTACTCATGTGATAGTTGATGTGTGGTAAAAATTTCATGAGTATTGGATGAAGTATGAGTGAGTTATTGGTTTATCTTGCTCTCACATAAATTCTTGCTTTAGCAACTTGTCTTTTTCATAGAGGTTGCTATACATATCCAAATGGAGTGAAATTTGTACAGTAGACTATTGAGAGGATATGTGAGCCACTGTAATTTTTGTAGAATTTATTGTATACTTTTGGTATATGTTCATTAAGTCACCTTGTTATCTAAAATAAATTAAGAAATGCATTAAAAGAATTTATTTGGTCATGGACACTAGGTTTTCTGGTGTTCTTTAGTCATGTGTGAAATGTTGGTAAAGTTGGTTTTGCCCAATTATGCATTTGCAACATAAGTTAATAATTATTTACTTGCCGATGTGGTTTATGGACAGATCTGGGAACTTAGCAAAGTTCTTCATGATAATGTGCTTTGTTGTGAAACTTGTTTATACAAAAGTTGTAGATAATTCATGTATCTAGCTTCTATTAAAATTTGGTGTCATTTGGCCAAGTAGTTTAAGAGTTATAGCTGTTTAAAGTTGGGTTTCAGGAATGACTGCTTTCTGTCAATTGTAGACCAGTTTCTGTAAATGAGTATATTTGACTTAGTTAACTTGAGAATCATGCTAAGATGATTAAAGATGAATTGTAGAAAATTTCATAAGCTTTCCATAATGTCTTCTTGCAAGTCATTTGGATTTGTGTAACTCCAGTTATAGCTAAATCTTGTAGCTGCTGTTTGCATGTCCAGAAATTGGCAGATTCCAATTATAGTGCTTGCTTGTATATTGTTAAGTGTGACGTATGCCTTAAATGATGACTGAGTTAGAGCACTTGAGATCTGGGGAAACTTGTGTCATGATTGGTGTTGTCGTCTTCTTTGCCATCTTAGCATGATAGATTGTGTGATGTTTAAGTTAAGCATCGCAAAGTACTTAAGTGTGTTAGTGTAAACTATGCTTGTCTTGCTTGCTATTTTGTGATGTGTCTCATGGTACTATTCTTCATATTTATGCACTTGCATATTGCATCTCATCTAGGTACGCTAGATGAACCACGTGAAGGACGTGATGTTGGAGCCAAACCCGAAGACAATGTTTGATGGATCTATCCCGAAGATGGAAGGACTAAGCAAGTGTTAGGACCTATGATGTCACCAGGAGGGTGCAAGCTAACTGAACTGACTTGTGTCGGATCCCAGGCAAGCCCCGGAGCATTATAAGTCTCCTAATTTATAAAAGCAATTCTTTCTATATATGAGTTATATATTGTTGCATTAAGTTGTAGGAGTTGATTGAAACCGTTGATGCATTTATTACTATCCTTGCCTACCTTATTACCTTTTTACCCTGTTAGGTCAGGATCGAATAACTGCTTAGCCTTGCTTAGACCGGTAGCGATCGGTGATATCCGATCACCTACATTATAGGTGGTTACTGGAAGAATTTAGCTATGGAAAGAATGATATCCTGGAAGTAACCATGTGTGATGGATAATTGGAGACCGGACGGAAAAGTTGGAGGCAACCTGCATGTGGTTCGGGTGTCTTTGTTAGTTTCCGTCTGTGTCGATTAAGGACCGACCGTTGTTGGGCCTCGAGTCATGTTGAACGATGCCTTACATTTAGCTGGCGGATAAAGTACCTTCCGACCGCTGGCTAGGAGATTTTTCGGGCCGAGTAGATTGCCCGCAGCCATGACCGTGCCGGAAAGCAGTGTGGTAGGACACGGGCGGATGATAAGACCAAAGTGCGATCGGTCGGCCCCGGGCACATGTGTTTCCCGCAAACTCGAGATACCCGGAAAGTTGACTCGGTGATCAATATCTCACTTTAGCGGGTGAGTGAGGTTTGTGTAAGGAATAAATCACCACTGGTTAGAATCGATTCGAATCGCCATCGCTCCCGGATAGTGAGCACTTGACTCGAAAGTTCTTGCATCGTAGTAATTATTATGGAACAATGATGGTTATCTCGATGGTATGGGATATGCTAAATCTAAATTGGTAATCGGATGTTATTGGTTAATCAAGTGATTGATATAGTATGTGTGCTTACCTAGATGGATAGGTCATAATAAAGATGATGCAAAGTATTTAAAATGGTTTCTTCATGATAGCTTATGCTTTTCGCAAAACAAGTCAGCTAGCCCACTAAAGAAAGCCTTGCATGATCCTTGGTGTCATTTGTTTTGGTTTCCGACGGGTAAGTCCATTGAGTACATTCGAGTACTCGTGGTTTATCCCACCTTGTTGCGGTGAAGTTCTCGACCAGTTGAAGATGGTGGCTAACCACCGGTGGGCTCGGTGATTCTATACTTACTTCTCATCTATATGCTTTTGTCGGATGATGTCACTATGCTAGCAATATATTTGGAACTTATATTAATGTAATCATTTGAAAGCTATGTTGTTTTCACTAAGCGGTTTTGAAACCCAAACTTGTACTATTATTTGTTAACCCTTTGTAATATTATTTCCACCGCAACTTTGATGTATGTGATGTGTATTTGCTTAATCACGCGATCTTGGTTGTGATGTTGATTTACCGAGGTCTTTCGGGACACTCGGCGGACTACCGGTTTATATGAGTGAAAGTTTGGGTGTGTCAACGTGTTAGCGGGGACAACCGTACTTGATCTTGTATAAATTAGGCGGTTCATCACAAATTGGTATCGAGGCGAGATTAAGCATAATACTGTCAGGTACATAGTTTTAAAAGCCAAGTTTTGGTTTTAAAAGGTCTATTTTAACTAAAACTTTAGCTACAGACAAATTTGTCAAAACTTATTTGCAAAACTATGCTAGCGACATCCTCCTTTATGCCCAGTTAAGGACTATTAGGTGGCTATCTAAGTACTAACTTTGGGGGATGTACTTTATTGAAATTTTTACTTTCGTCGTCCATACGGCGTGCTATTGTATGGATGCCATTCGTTTGAATGGTAATGTATGGATCAATTGCCTCTACGCCCAGGTAAGTGTGAGTTGTGAGAGCATGACCGTCCAACTGTCGGTCTAAGGGAGAGTTAGCTGTGGCTACTGGAATATTTACATGTTACACACATGTATATATGAAGGTACTTAATTGTGGGTATATCTACCGGGTAGCTATGGATACCGAAGTATATATATCTGGGGAGGTATATATGGAAAGTATCTTAGTTTACTGCTTTTATTATGTGCTTATTTATCTCTTATGGGAATGGGCTGCAATGAATTTGCTCTGTGAGGTACGCTAACCACGAATGCGTAGATTGAATGTAGTCGACGACTAGCTATATATCGAGAGAGTACGTGTTATGCCACCAACCTAGAACGTGATTGCCACCTTAAATGGGCAATTTCGTGAGGACAAATAGGACGAGCATGCATCATGATTGTGCTTGTGCATCAATATGCTTCCTTCCTTTGTTCTAAGTACTAAGTAACTTGTGGTCGATGTATTGCACTATCTTCCTTGTGTGGAGTTAAACAAGATTGCCTTGTTCCATGTTGTTTGAATAGGAAGTGCTTGAGAAAAGTGTGTGCTTAGCCTTGCTAGAAATAATTGTGGTTACATGCTTAAACCTATAATGTCCTCTAGTTTCGCCAAGTGGTGGGTATGTATGCTTGTTATCTAATTAGTGCCATAGTTATCACCCCTTTTGTCCTCGGTAAGTATCACGAGTGTTGAAGAGCGCTATCCTAGAACCGCGTCCAAGTTTTGGTAATCACTTGGTGGACACAAGACGATATGGAAAAATTGGCAAGAAGTCCCCGCTTTCAGTTGTCTTTAGCAATTAAGCTATGCTCCCTTGCATTGTGTTTTAATCTTCGATCCCCAACTTGTTGACTCCTAACCTTGTGACTATCTTTGTTTGCTATCCTCCTTCGCATAGTGCTTGCTCCTATGCAACCCAATTTATGCCATGTGAGAGATTTCGGTGGGTTGTATGTCCAAGAATGGTGCCACGATTAGCGATCTATGGTGCCGCTGACGAAAACCGAGAGCCTCTTGTGGGTGCACACACAAGGTCATCTTCATCGGCACGCTACCGGTATCGAGGTTTCTAGTCATGATCCATTACGAACTACACCAACATGTTATTCTCACTTGAGCTCTTCCTTGGTTATCTCTCCTTATCATGTCAAGAGATCTATATGTCGAACTAGATGCAATAGGACTCCCTTGTGAAGTCGTCCAACGGTTAACATTTGAAGAACAGTCACTAACGGGAAGATAAATATGCAAGAGGGTAGACAAGTGACTCTACTCGACGTGACTATCCTGTAATGACGCCGATCATCTAGTGAGCAACTTATGTCATTTTCATTGGATCGAAAAGGTGCACAACACTTAAGGTTGAACAAGTTATCGGTTGGAAGGTAAATGGACCAAGATATTATGTGTTTGTAATAGGTCACCGGTATATATGAGTTCCTTTCTAAGTTCTCAATCTTAGGTGCATAAGGATCGCGTGAGACGAACCGACCTTCTTTGGTGTGACCCCTTTTACTCACGACTTCAATGGCGACCATCTATAGGCTTTGACCACAATTTTTATTATCAAGAGTGAAGATTTGGAACCTTTTTAGTGTTGAGGGACAACTGATTTGTTACCATGGGAAAGTTAGTCTTCGATTAGGTAACGACTATTTGGTAACTATGAAGGCCAGATCTCACAGAACAATGTTGATCAAGGAAACAGCAAAACTGGCCCTGCAATGCAAGTGCTACTTCTTCTCCAAATGTGCTATCAAGTCAATTCCATCTTTGACAATCACGTATGTAGTACAAGACGTTGTATCAGCTAGGTAGGAGCTAGCGAAAGCACGTCCCTAGTTTTTAGTCATCATCTTTGTGCCTCAAGGTGCCACTAACACATGTGTCCGGACTCTATTGGATGAAGTGCCGAAGGATATATAGGAATGGTTCCTTGTCAATGTAGAAATGCCCTACATGTGGAATAATGTTTTGTGCCATGCGAAAACAGCCCACAAGTCCAATGCTTGTGCATAGTCAAGTTGGTGTCTAGAACGATGGTTGAAGTGTTACCTAAGAAGCATGACAGGAAGACTATAGCCTCCATCCTCGGCTAGAGAAAAGTTGCTACCACTATGAGAAGTATTAGAGAGTGCAAAACACACACCTCAACGTGTGAAGCAAAGAAAAGGAAGAACAAGAAATCTGTCCAGCTTTTGTGACACAAAAAAAATTGGTTATCTTCAAGCCAGCAATTAGTGACTCAAACATGGTTGGAAGGGCCTCAAATTTTGGTGACCTCATTCCTCACTTAGGACAGGTCGATGCCTCGAGTTTGTTGGAGTATTGGTTGAGTAAAACATCGGATTTGAGAGATACCTTGTCGGCTCGGTTGCTGCCATTTCAGAACACAATAGTTTTGGTAGAGGAATTATTTGGATGGTCAAACGGTGTCCGTTTGAGTTGATTTTTGGTGAGTAGTTAGAAGACCCATGGATCTGTATGCCTACCAAAATTCATGCATAATGAAGCTGTAGATTGTGAGTTACGAACAAAAAAAAGAAGGGTATAGAATCTGCAATTTCTCTGTTGACTGTGATCATCCTTTACTTTAGAAAGTTGTGTTTGCAATTGACGTCAAGATTAGCAACGCAGTCAAGGTGTTCTAGAAGTCAAAATTTTGCTCAACCTGCTTGGTAGTGAACTAGTCCCTAGTTTTGTGATTACTGGCAACTTGTGTTGTCCTCCAAGCCTCGCTAACATCCTTCTACGTCAATGGTTCTCTAATGCTGACATGCTTTGGTACCTTATATGTGTTTTTACCCAAGAGGTTGCATCAGATTCCACCCAGAATCACTGTTGCAACTTGGATCCAAAGGCTCCCTAAGGAATGATCATCGAGAATGTTGAGCCGACAGAGTCGGCCACTATGTTTACCACTCCCTCAGCAGACTCAGACCATACAATATTGTTATCAAAGAAAGAGCACTGTGCACATGGAACATTATGTAGCCTTCCATCAGTTGACATTTGAGTGATTGCATCGCTACAACCAATTTGGATATTGGTTAACTAGCTTCTCATACCCTCAAAGGACGTTTACCCGTTTATGATCACATCCTTTACGAGAAGTTGTGCTCAAGCCACTTTAATAGAGAACTGTTTTTCAAACCTTGGGAGCAAATATAGCACCGTTGCAAGGAATATCCATCAACCGACTGCGGTCTAGTGTAAAGTCCATATGGTCTGTGCTATATCCACTTGGGAAGTAGATGCTGCAAGTATTTAGTCTACGTTTGTATCGCTCTTCGTACATCGAGGATGAAGTACGTAGGACATTGCTATCTTGGATTCCTCCCAAAGTAACAATACATCATGAAGGCCAACGAAGGAAATTCTTTAGACAAAACTTACTACAAAGGACAAGTATCAGAAAGTGTCTTGACCAAATTAGCCTCTCTTATGCTTGAAGCTATGTAGCCTAAAGCTATCGCTGATATTGGAAACTGGTAGCATGTCTCTCTTCCATAAAAGTCTTTCGTCCTGAATCTCGGGACGCGATTCTTTTAAGGGGGGAGGGCTGTAACACCCCAGGTGTTTGCCACCAATTAAGCAATGGGTTTGAGCTCAAACATAGCATGTTAAGTGATGATGAAGATGGAAAGGTCAAACCTATGGAAAGGAGCCACCACTTAAACTTGGACCATGCACCATTGCTTACATGCTGCCCTTTCTTAAAGGTATGTTTGAGTAATGCTGGATGTACTCGTTTCATGTGTCTCGCATCAATATCCATCTATATTGATCCATGGAAAAGTTTCGTGAAGTTTGGAATCAAGAAGTCACATGAAATGACAAGTTATGTCCTTGCTTGGATCATTTTATAAAGTGAATGGAATTATAGATTGTTCACCAAATCTTGCAACCTTTCTCAAATGACTCTAGATGAACTCTACAACAAAAGTCATGAAGGGTTCATGTTGGGCAAATGCCAAGAAAATGCTCCAATGGATCAAAAAGGATAATTTAAGCTTCATCGTGATCCTACTTTGGTCAAAGTAGAACAATAGGTTCTATACCAGTTTTGAGGTTGGACCTTAAATGAAAGTTGTAGTCCATATCATGTAGAACAAACTTTGTTTTTGGACCAAGAGCTAGATCAACTTGGAAATAAGTCAAACAGAGGCTCGAAGTTGGAACATGCTGCTGATTTCAGCACTTAGAAATATTCTAAGTCTGAAATTCATCGACATCGGCATTGACGTCTCGCGTTCTCCAAATTTCGTTAAGTAACTTGACTTGACCCCAAAATAAAAGTTGGAGCATACATCGAGAAGAAGACCATGCAAAGGATGACACTCGTTGGACCTTGTTATGACCCTCAATTTTTGAGTTTGTTAATCATTTGTCAAACACATTGACACTATCAACTTGAGGCTTGATTAGCTACTAATCCGAGAGTTTAATGTCTAGGCACCCTTAATAAAAGTTGGAGAGCAGCTTGTGCACAACAACTTTGCTACAACGCCCAGTGTCCGAATCCAAGCCGAATATGCCGTTTTGAACTGAAAAAAGTCGGGAACTCTCTCGCGCACTGTGTGTTCGACGGTGGGCCCCAAATGAGACACGCGGCCGCCATGCTCCTCGCCTCTGCTCCACGCGTCGAGGCGCGCCTGGCCGGCCGCCTTCCCTGCACTGCGTTAATAGGGAGCACCGGGCGCCCTCACTCGCCTCTTTGCTCGCCGCTCTCTCTCCTCCTCGCCTTCTCAGCCGATGCATGCCTTGCTATCAAAGGCCGTCCCGCCATGGACAAGCCGAAGGAGCTCCTCACCATTGCTCTCGCCTCCACTCCGTCCCTCCTCCGTCCGAACCAAGCGCAGCATCACCTTCTCCTCCTTCCGCCCGCCTCCTCGACCTCCTTTACCGCGCCTTTGGCGTGATGCTCCCGTCGTCGCCGAAAAGCCTGCCGTCATGCCGCCGGCTCCATGGCCCGGTAGTCCTTGGGCCACCGCAAGCCGAGTGTGGGCTCCCTAGTTGTCGTGACGCTCTCGTTGGTGCTCCACGCCGCCGCCACCACCACCGCCCATGCAACGCCGCCAGCTCCTCCGCCGTCATCATGCGGGCTGCGCCCTGCAGCACGCCTGCTGTGGCGGGTCCACCTCGGGCCACCTCTCGGCCATCCGAGACCACCACCAGTAGTCTTGCGTGGACCCACTGGTGCTCCTCCACCCCTACATCGCCGCCGGCCGAGCCTCCTCTGGCCGGCACCGTGAGCCTCCGACGGACCTCTGCTTTGAACCCCGTCAAGGACTTCGCGCAAGAATTCGAAGAAAGGGAGGGTCTTATCTGCAATGTCATAGACTCAGGTGAATAGTGCCATAAGGACTGGGTTGTAATTATTTTGCAGGAACTTTGGAAATTCATAGTAAATCGTAGAAAATTCGTAAAATAGTAAATGAGGACTTTTTTGAATCCTTGTGAAATTGTCTATGCAGTGGATCTATAATATGGCATGTTTTAGTTTAAATATTTTGCGGTAAAAATAAATTTGTGCAGTAAGGTTGTAATGCTAGTTGAATTTGTTATTTTTCATAACTGTAGATCTAGGGCTCCAAATGCAGTGAAATTTTTGTGGCATGCTACTCATGTGATAGTTGATGTGTGGTAAAAATTTCATGAGTATTGGATGAAGTATGAGTGAGTTATTGGTTTATCTTGCTCTCACATAAATTCTTGCTTTAGCAACTTGTCTTTTTCATAGAGGTTGCTATACATATCCAAATGGAGTGAAATTTGTACAGTAGACTATTGAGAGGATATGTGAGCCACTGTAATTTTTCTAGAATTTATTGTATACTTTTGGTATATGTTCATTAAGTCACCTTGTTATCTAAAATAAATTAAGAAATGCATTAAAAGAATTTATTTGGTCATGGACACTAGGTTTTCTGGTGTTCTTTAGTCATGTGTGAAATGTTGGTAAAGTTGGTTTTGCCCAATTATGCATTTGCAACATAAGTTAATAATTATTTACTTGCCGATGTGGTTTATGGACAGATCTGGGAACTTAGCAAAGTTCTTCATGATAATGTGCTTTGTTGTGAAACTTGTTTATACAAAAGTTGTAGATAATTCATGTATCTAGCTTCTATTAAAAATTGGTGTCATTTGGCCAAGTAGTTTAAGAGTTATAGCTGTTTAAAGTTGGGTTTCAGGAATGACTGCTTTCTGTCAATTGTAGACCAGTTTCTGTAAATGAGTATATTTGACTTAGTTAACTTGAGAATCATGCTAAGATGATTAAAGATGAATTATAGAAAATTTCATAAGCTTTCCATAATGTCTTCTTGCAAGTCATTTGGATTTGTGTAACTCCAGTTATAGCTAAATCTTGTAGCTGCTGTTTGCATGTCCAGAAATTGGCAGATTCCAATTATAGTGCTTGCTTGTATATTGTTAAGTGTGACGTATGCCTTAAATGATGACTGAGTTAGAGCACTTGAGATCTGGGGAAACTTGTGTCATGATTGGTGTTGTCGTCTTCTTTGCCATCTTAGCATGATAGATTGTGTGATGTTTAAGTTAAGCATCGCAAAAGTACTTAAGTGTGTAGTGTAAACTATGCTTGTCTTGCTTGCTATTTTGTGATGTGTCTCATGGTACTATTCTTCATATTTATGCACTTGCATATTGCATCTCATCTAGGTATGCGCTAGATGAACCACGTGAAGGACGTGATGTTGGAGCCAAACCGAAGACAATGTTTGATGGATCTATCCCAAGATGGAAGGACTAAGCAAGTGTTAGGACCTATGATGTCACCAGGGAGGGTGCAAGCTAACCGAATCGACTTGTGTCGGATCCTGTGCAAGCCCCGAGCATTATAAGTCTCCTAATTTATAAAAGCAATTCTTTCTATATATGAGTTATATATTGTTGCATTAAGTTGTAGGAGTTGATTGAAACCGTTGATGCATTTATTACTATCCTTGCCTACCTTATTACCTTTTTACCTGTTAGGTCGTCGATCGAATAACCGCTTAGCCTTGCTTAGACCGGTAGCGATCGGTGATATCCGATCACCTACATTATAGGTGGTTACCGGAAGAATTTAGCTATGGAAAGAATGATATCCTGGAAGTAACCATGTGTGATGGATAATTGGAGACCGGACGGAAAAGTTGGAGGCAACCTGCATGTGGTTACGGGGTGCTTTGTTAGTTTCGTCAGGTCGATTAAGGACCGACCGTTGTTGGGCCTCGAGTCATGTTGAACGCATGCCTTACATTTAGCTGGCCGGATAAAGTACCTTCCGACCGCTGAAGCCGGGAGATTTTTCGGCCGAGTAGATTGCCTGCAGCACGACCTTGTGCGGGGAAGCAGTGTGGTAGGACACGGGGGCGGAATGATAAGACCAAAGTGCAGTCGGTCGGCCCCCGGGTACATGTGGTTCCTGGCAAACTCGAGATACCTGGAAAGTTGACTCGGTGATCAATATCTCACTTTAGCGGGTGAGTGAGGTTTGTGTAAGGAATAAATCACCACCGGTTAGGAATCGATTCGAATCGCCATCGCTCCCGGATAGTGAGCACTTGACTCGAAAGTTATCGCATCGTAGTAATTATTATGGAACAATGATGGTTATCTGGATGGTATGGGATATGCTAAATCTAAATTGGTAATCGGATGTTATTGGTTAATCAAGTGATTGATATAGTACAGTGCTTACCTAGATGGATAGGTCATAATAAAGATGATGCAAAGTATTTAAAATGGTTTCTTCATGATAGCTTATGCTTTTCGCAAATAAGTCAACTAGCCCACTAAAGAAAGCCTTGCATGATCCTTGGTGTCATTTGTTTTGGTTTCCGACGGTAAGAAGTCCGGCTGAGTACATTCGAGTACTCGTGGTTTATCCCACCTTGTTGCGGTGAAGTTCTCGACCATTGTTGAAGATGGTGGCTAACCACCGTGTGGGCTCGGTGATTCTATACTTACTTCTCATCTATATGCTTTTGTCGGATGATGTCACTATGCTAGCAATATATTTGGAACTTATATTAATGTAATCATTTGAAAGCTATGTTGTTTTCACTAAGCGGTTTTGAAACCCAAACTTGTACTATTATTTGTTAACCCCTTTGTAATATTATTTCACTGCAACTTTGATGTATGTGATGTGTATTTGCTTAATCACGCGATCTTGGTTGTGATGTTGATTTACCGAGGTCTTTCGGGACACTCGGCGGACTACCGGGTTTATATGAGTGAAAGTATGGGTGTGTCAACGTGTTAGCGGGGACAACCGTACTTGATCTTGTATAAATTGGGCGGTTCTGTCACAGAGTACCAGTCCTCTACCACTACCTCGTTGTTGTGGCTAGGCTCACCTGCATTGCCCTGATCTGCCTGTCGCCTGTAGTAAGCTACCTTCGCTTCACCTGCGGCCTCTGTGGTCTGAGTCAAGAACGCGTCCTCCTCCGTCTGGCTCATGTGGCTAGGCTCACCTACATTGCCTTGATCTGTCTGTCGTCTGTAGTAAGCGGTCTCTGCTTCATCTACGGCCTGAGAGAAGAACGCGTCGTCACCGTCGATCCACTGAAAGAAAAAGCACCTCTCATGGGCCTATACAACAAGATTCGAACGAAATATTAGTAGCCTAGTTACACAAATAAAAAAAGATAGAGGGAATAATTACTTACATTAAAACGATTGCATGTGTAGAAGCAACGCGCCGCTGTGTCTGGATGTCTCGATTGAAACACGTCGGCCGGGAAACCACAGTCACAGTTAGGGACTGGGATGTCAGGAGAGACGGGAGTATCTTTGCTAGACACGTCGGGGTATAATTCTCTAGGACGACTCCGTTTTTAATAAAATTCCTTCTGATACATGTCTTGCATCTAACAAAACGGTTGTAATTTAACAAACAAAAATCAAAACATCACGAATTAATGTCAATGAGAACCATTTGCATTACAACATATAAAATATAACCTACAATTTGATGCAAACTCTATCTTAGAGGTAAACATGCAAACTATATAAAAGCTATACTTTGGTCACTAAAAAATAAAATTTGGTACATCAACGTTGTGTCCATATATTTCTTGACATATAAAAGTTGAGATGCAAACTCAAACAAGCAAAATTCTTATAAAATTGACCTTAGAATACATGTTAATCATAATTCTAACTAACCAATTAACTTTAATACTGACAATCCTAATCCTAATCCTTAAATTCAACGTTCTAACGAGCTCATATTTTCCTTCACACCCTAACTACTCATTTAAATCATTCGATCCACCGTGCAGGCCGAGAATGAGCTTCATAACCTTGACAAGGCTGAGAAGAAGCTTCGAAAAAGGTAGGGAGGGGGCCGGCAAGGGAGGGAAAGTCGACGGCCGGCCGTGGGGGAGCCGGGAGGCAATGGCGCGGCGGTGCGGGCTGGGAGGCGCGGCGGCGGGGACTGGGCGGCGTAGAGGCGGCTGCTGTGCGGCGCGGAGTGAAACAGAGGGAGGAAAGGGACCGGGCCGCAGAACTCTATTTCGCTTCTGTCATACCTCGATGGGTGACGCGTCACAACGCAGCCTTTTTATCGAGACGCAGCAAAGGCTCGCCACGCCGGCGATGGGCGGGGGCGTTACCTAGTACACACCTCGCCAGCCTCCATGCATGGCGCAACAGAGTTCTTTCGCCGCGCCCTGAAAATAGACGCGGCCAAAAGTGCTACTTTTGAAAAAAAAAATTGCTAGAATTAAAAATAGTTTAAAAAAAGTGTTAAAAATAAAAAAATTACTCCAGCACCACGTCCACAGCAACCTCCATGGGCACACGTCCGTCCCGAGTCCCGACCGCCATGGGCGATCTTGAGTCCAGTCCCGGCCGCTGCAATCGGGCGAGCGCGCCATATTTGCTGAGGGCGAAGCGCTGGTCGAAGCGCCGGCCATGGCCGAAACTCGAGCCCCGCCTCCGCCGCCACCGGGCAAGTCTCCCGCCTTGATTGAGGTTGAGCGTCAGTCCGGCCGCCATGGGCGAGCTCGAGCCCGGTCCCGGACTCCCGGCCGTCGCCACCGGGCGAGGCCCCCGTGTGGGCGAGATCTTGAGCGGAGAGAAGAAGGCGGGCGGTGGCTCACGACGCGAGATCCTGGCGGAGAGAAGAGGGCGGCGGTGGTGGCGCCGGTGGCATTGGTGGAGCAGGCGCCGGTGCCCGCGAGGTGGCAGCGCCGGTTGCTGCGAGCGCCCGCGTTCGCCTCGTCGAGAGGAGCCGTAGCGGTGAGAGAAAAGTTATGGGAGGTGATGGAAGCAGCCGCTGTTGCATCGAGCGGACCAAGCCGGAGAGGAACGAAACTTCATTTCATTTTTTTCGGATGCAGGCCCGCGGGTGCTTTAAGCACCGCGCTGCCCAGGCCTAAATCGCGTCCAGCCAAATAAACATGGGCTGCTGCAGCTGGCGGGCCTGTCCCAAAAGGCCATCCAGACAAACAAACACGCACGTACGATTTCGTGGCGCACTCAAACCGGGGTGGAGTCTGCATAGAACACGGGCCGCGCGCAATGTGCATGTAATCTAACCTTAAGCGTGGGGCCCAAATCAAGTTGACATTAGCTATGTTACATCGCACAATGGTGAGAGAAATAAACATAGGGCCCACTCTACAAAAGAAATCAGTTCTTTCTAACCTCCTGTCAACTCCATCATCCTTCGTGCAAGGGTGGGCAATCAGAGAGAAGAGAGATTCATCGATTGTTTTTTATTTGCTTATGTTCGACCGTAAGCTTACTGTCAGCTTTTCCTATGTCCTGCTTAAGGTTGGCTCCACAATGTTTGTAGTGCACCGTAAGTCCTAAATTCCATCCTTGTGTCTCCCAGTCCCATTGCGGCTGCCTTAATGGCTTTCAGCGATGAAGGTGCACTCCGTTTAGTTTTGGGGGAAATTCCCTGCGTGCCATTAAAAAAGATCGCAATTCTTTGTGAGTTTCTGAAAAAATTCAGCGGTCTTCAGCGCCACTGCTCTAACTTTTTTGTGCCCTACATGCCACTGCCGTTAGATTGGGCTCTAACGGTGTCAAACTGCAGGTGTGAAGAGTCAAAAATACCATTAAGTCTAAATATGTCATTAATTTTTTTGAGCATCTTAACGACTTTAAATGAAAAAACTCAAAACTAGAAAATTATAGATCTCGTCGAGATCTATAATTTTCATATAAAAATTATCTTCATTTAATTCCGTAAAAAATATGATTTGATATGATTAATATATTTTTAAGGTAATTTAATATTTATGAATTGTTTTATATGAATATTGCTATTGCATCCGCAGTTAAGTGTTTATATATATGTATTTACGTTTAGTACTATCAATGTCATGTATATATAAAGGGCCCAGATTGTAGTTTCGCCCTGGGCCTAAAAAAAATCAGGGCCGGCCCTGCCTCAAAGATACACGTAATGAACACGTCATACGTTCCAATTCGTACTGAGGCGAAACATGAGTGACGAGGAACAGACAGACGTGGTGAGAGTGAGAGACATAAGAAGAAGTTACTTTAATATTAAACAAATAAAATATATAGATATAGATAGAATTAGAAATATAGAAACAGAGCAGACATTGGAATGGAACTAGTGATTTGTATTTGAGCTTATAACGAGCCCCCACGTCACTCATGTCAGGAGCGACTCGGGCGGCGACCTGTTGTCTCCTCCAGCCACCTCGCCACCTTCCTGTTCTTTCGCCTCGTCCTGTCTCTAGGTGTGCTCGAGGTCCCCAATGTCTAGGAAGACGACAAAGGCGGGTCAAAGCCTGATCCTCGCCGGGGGAGGGCGGATCTGGTGAACTGGAGCCTTTATCCGTTCGTATCTTCCACATCGGCGGTGGCAGCACTAGAAGATCAGCGAGGACAACAAGGAATCGACAACTGCAGTAGTGTGGTGACTCCATTCCTTGCAATGGAGGTCAAATATGGTGAGCCAGCGCTTGGATTTGGCCATACCAGCCAAACTGCGATCGTGTGTCGGGCGGGGCCTGCAGCTGTGGCGGAGGGATGGCACGAGGACGGCGTAGGTGACTACGGCCCTCATGGCACACGGTGGAGGTCATGCGTGGCGCGTTGCACAACGACGGTGTGGAGGTTGTGTGAAGGCTGCGCGTGGGCAGCAACGGATGGCGACATGGAGGCCGCACGTGTGCAACGACAGAGCCGCAGAGGGGAGATGTCGCGACGACTTTTGGTCGCTCGTGGGCTGCGGTGGTGGAGGTGGCACCTCGGTGGTACGGAGGATGTTTGACGCCAGCACGATGGTGCGGAGGTTGCGAGTGTTGCGAAGTGGTGCTGGCACAACAATGATGATGGTGTGGCTACTCTTGCATGGCGTGGTGGCATGCACATGTGGAAGCTGTGTAGTGGCACAGCGGGGTCCTTCATGTGGCACTGGCAGTGGTGGCGAAACATTGATAGTGGCTAGGAGGGTGTCATAGGTGGTGGAAGGCAGCCAAGGTCATAGGCGTAGTAGGGCTTGGCGTCTGTGTGGTGGTTGTGTTGGGCGACCAGTGTCCACAAAGTTGGCGAGGAAGGAGGTGGGCCAGCAGAAGTGCTTTGCCATGGTGTCCGGCGTGGTGTCTGATGGCAGCTAGAGACGATACTTGATATTCTACTGTCTTGATGAGGTGGCCTGGTTGGTAGGAGCTGCAATGTGAGCCGATGTTGTTGGTGGCTGTGGGCTTGGCCAACTAGAGGCAGTTGCTCGTGTATCGGCTTGATAGCTTGCAGTGGACTGCTGTGGCTACCCTTGCATGGCAAGGGTTAGTCTGGTGTGGGGCGGCGTTGATAGGCGGCGAAACGGAGGCGACGGCGAGACGACTACATGGTTTGTAGGGGCATGACGGTTAGCCTTGCATGGCATTGGTTGGCTCGGTGTGAAACTTCATCGACAACGATGGCGTAGGCGGTGACGATGGTGTGTCGACTTGCTACATTGACGTCCAATGTTCCTGCATGGGGCTTCCGGGAGTAAGCTGCTTGTGGAGCGTTTGTTTTTGTTCGTGTGGAGTAGTCAATGCTCGTGGAGCGTTTGTCTTTGCTCGTGTGGAGTAGTCAATGCGTTGGTGTTTTGCGGCGCATGTTGAGGTTCTAGTCCAACAGACTGTTGTCGTCGATATTTAAGATAGTTGTGCTCAATTGTTAGTGCAGATGTGTTGTCTTTAGTTGTTGTTGTTTTATACCACCCTTTAGAGTCATCGTTGTCATGGTGTTTACCTAGTTTGGGTTCTTTTTCTGTTTGCTTGAACTTATCAGCCTGGCTTATTAGTAATGAAACAATATTTTCTTCTCACAACAAATCAGTTTCAAATAAACTTATCAGCCGCAAAAACCATCAGCCAAACAGCTTGAATATAATCGGCCAAAGAGCTAATTGGTTCTTTAAAAAGAGAGAATAATATTCTAACTTCACAAAAAAAAAGTACAGTTTTTTTCTTCAATCCAGGTGCAAGTTCGAGTTGTTGAACCGAACCGGGACAAGTTGGAGAACTCAATAACATACCTTTCATTTGCACAGTGAGATGTTGTTGGAACTGAACACGGGCAAATTGGAGAACTCATTAAGAGCATCTCCAACAGATGAGATAAAACTAGTAGCCAAATCTTATAGTTTAGCCATTTTATAAAATACAAAATTTGTCAAAAAAGAAGAGTTCCACGAGAGACTGGCTATTTCTCATATGCTATATTGAAAAGATGCCACGTCACGTAACTACCGGCTGATTCCCATCGGCTCGGAGGCTCGGACCTGTTCCTCGCGCGTGAATAGGAAGCACGGACTCATCCCGCGGCGGCGTCCTGGCAGCTCTGCAGCTTCGCATCAATAGGGCTAGGAGACTCCGATCCCTGTGCGTCATGGCGGCGACATGAGTACTGCTCTAGAAAGTGTTAGAAAGTTTGTCAGAGTTGTTGTTCACGTATTTGGACATGAGTACTGCTCTAATGAAGATGTCAGAGCTGTTGTTCACGTATTTGGACATGAGTACTGCTCTAATGAAGATGATACTGCTAGATTACTTGTGATTGGTGAGCGTAGAGATTTTACTGGCATGCTTGGTTCCATTGATTGTATGCACTGGACCTGAAAGAATTGTCCGGTTGAATGGTAAGTTATGTATAGGAGACATAAAAAGAAGCCTACAATTATTTTAGAAGCTGTTGCTTCTAAATATCTTTGGACTTGGCATGTATTCTTTGAGATGCCAGGTTCGCATAATGATATAAATGTTCTTCAAGAATCTTCTATATTTGCAAGGCTTGCTGAAGGTCAAGGGCCACAGGTAAATTATAGCATCAATGAGAATGATTATACTATGGGTTATTATCTAGCAGATGATATATATCCATCTTGGGCCACATTCGTGAAAACCATACCTGAGCCACAGGGTAATAAGAACAAATATTTTGCAAAAGCACAAGAAGCTTGTAGGAAGGATGTCGAACGAGCATTTGGGGTTCTATAAGCTCACTTTGCCATTGTTCGAGCGCCGGCATGTGTGTGGGATGAGGATACAATTTAACTTGTCATGACGATTTGTATCATTATGCACAATATGATTGTTGAAGACGAGGGAGTTGACGAAAAAGATTTCAGATATGATGATGTGGGAGAAAAGGTGATTGTATCACACGATGATACACCTAAGTTCGATGCGTTTATGCAGAACTACGAGAAGATCAAGGACAAGGAGAGACACACAGCTTCAAGCCGACCTTATCGAGCACTTGTGGCATAATTTTCCAGATTTATATACAAATAGTATTGTTGAATGATTTCATTTACTATCACAACATCAAGGCATTCTGCATTAATTTCCGGACCTATCTTCTTTGTTTGATTTATTAGATACTGTAATAAATATGTGTTTAGATGAGGATGCCCTGCAATTTTATTTGATCTGTCTTTTAATAGTTCAAGGCATTGATACAATGGATGACATTGATACTACCCCTATCAGTATGTACAAATACATTGTTCATGCATTGACATATATATGTGATGGTGAAAACACCAAAAGCAGCTCCTTTACATAATAATATAGATAACAAGGTTCATGCAAAAACACTAATCAATCCGATATGCTGTGAACTAGAGGCAACTAAAATGTTTCAGAAAATTAGACATGTCTCACACTATGCTCAAATCTAAAAATTGAAGATCATGGTACTACTAATTTCCAAGCCGTATTGCAAGTATTTTCTTCTGTTGATCATCGTAGAACTGTTGCTGTCTGGTTGACATGGTGCTCATATCAACATTGATAATGTTTTCTTCTTCTCGATCCCGCTCGAAATCAAATTTATCTTTGTCAAGTTTTATCCTTTCTTCCTGCAAAGCAAGGGCTTTTTGGAGCATCTCATGTTTCTTCAACTCCCTCTCTTCTTTCTTCATCTCCTTCTCAGCATCCACCTCTTTCTTCTTTGCCAATAAATAATCCAAAGCTTCAATGCTGGAACGCTGCTTTAATTTCTGTTTTTCTTCTTAGTCCCAGTAGGCCTGTCCACTGTGGTTATTGTAGTATGTGTCTCATCTACAGTACCAGTGATATGTTCTGCTGCATCAGTAGCAGGAGTTGAACTAGCAGTGGTCTTTTGCTTTTTGCTGAATGGTTTCTGAGCTTCAATCTGCTGGCGCCTATGCGTACACTTTGAATGGTTTTTGAGAATTTTCCAGCAATGTATGTACTGGAAAGTCCTATGAAATGGGTCATCATTCTTATACATAGTTAATGCGTTTGCTTGCTGCAATGGAAAACAAAGATGACACATGAGATTCAGCAAAAATATAAGAAATTGGCATGTCAAGAGGTCATCTAACCTTGTCATCGACACATACACCACTCTGATTTCTGACCTCTACCTTTGAAACACAACTAGCAAATATGTTGCAATCATGTTATATACCATACCACCGACTCATTAGAGAGCTTTGTGTGTGATCGGAATCAACATCCTTGTGTGCGTGGAAGTAATCATGTATTCTTTTCTAATAGGTATTTTTGATTGATTGACTCCTCGCACAGGATTCAAACTCACATTTAGCCATGCTGACACCAACATCTCGTCCTCTTTAACAGTGAAATTTTTGGACCTTTTTAAATTCCTTTCACCGCAGCAGCGACCTCATCGCGTGCTTGTACATCACTACGAAGTGGGATATTGTTGAACACTGTAACAGGAGTGAAGCCCTCCATAATCATGTCGGTCAAAGATCTCCCTGAATCCATTTGGGCTGTATGAACAGAACACAAGTAACATGTAAGATGATGAACTGAACATGTTATCAGCATATTGTCAAGTACAAAAAGACAGTTTTCTCAAATTATACAAAAAGGACAAGACAAGAACTGCAACTTAAATATGAAAGATTGTCAGGCATTAAACAATATGAAAAATTTCTTTCAACCAAAAACCATGTTTGACACACCTTTGCAGTTGGCTGCATATTTTCTGAATCCATGCTACAGTATAATAATGATCCTACTATCTACGCAAGTGAGCTAGTCATGGATGGGTTGATGTCAGCTGTTGAAACATTTTACCATGGTGATTATGACAAGCAAAATCAAGTAGTAAATGAGGAGTTGACCAAGTTTAAGGATCAAGTAGGACATTTTGCAAAACTAGTAGCAAAGGCTGGCTGAAAGGATTTTGATTTTAAGCCAGGTAATGACTCTTTATTTTAGTTGTATTTTTTTAGTGATTACAGGTGCAGCCTGCAGCCATAGTTTTCCTACAGAGTATACATATCTAAATTTATATAATGTCTTGTGCTCTCTTCTGCTTTAATTCAGATTTGCAAACACAAAAAAAACTGAAATGTATGCTTCAGTTCAGTTTTACTATCTTGTGCTGATTTAATATGAATTTTTATACAGCAAAATGGTGGGGTAATTATGGAACACAAGTTCCAGCATTACAGCGTCTAGGATAACATTGAAAATAAGTGAAACTCATCCATGATACAGGCAACTAAAATGTTTGATCTTAGTTGGTAGCCTTGCTGCTTTCAACTAAACTACCCTTTTCTACATCCATTTGTGAAGATCTATTATAATGAAGTGCACAAAATTGAGTGCCTATGACAGAACTTTGTTTGGTGCGAGGTGTTCAGACTTCAGCTTAAGCTATTACTGATGATGAATGGCTTTCAACCTCAGGACTGAAGGTCTGTAACAGCTAGTACATCCATGTTTCAGATATCAAAGAGTAAATGGCTTTACTGCAGTAAGTGGGGGCTCCTTGACGCTACTACAATTTCCACATTAGCGATGGAAAATTGGGGAAAGAACAATGGACCTTGGGCACATGGTGCCAACCACTGGTTGGTCAAATCTGCAATCCTCTACCTCACACACACAAAAAAAAAAAAAACTGCTGCAGCATCTGAGAGAGACCTACTGAAAATTAGACTCACTGGAGCACACGTCGAGGAAAGGGTTCGATGCAGCAGCGGCGGCACTGTTGGGTGGAAGGACTCGTCGTCGCTGGCCTCCTTGCGCCACATTTTCCAACCAAGGCAGCACTGGTGAGTCCTGCTGCTTCCATCCGCTTGATTCCTGGCTAATAGGGAGCGAATATAGGGCAGCGCAGTTGGGGTCTCCCTGGCGCTCGGACGGCGGAGTTTGTCCATGAGGAAAGTGCGACATCGGAGGCCCGGCGCTCCGGTGGTGCGGCTGTGGCGGCAGGGGCGGGGGAGGGGAGGAGGCGATGGACGACCGAAGTTACGAAACGCCGAATCGAACGAAGCGAGCTAGGGAATTGCGGTTGGGCCTGGGATCCCCACGACGGGAAAGTTCACCGCGCGCGCGGGAAGGAAATTGCTGCGCGCGGGAAGGATTGCGCGCACGCAGGGAAGGATTTCGGCAGATGGCGAGCGGCGTTGGCTTGCTTTCTATATCTAGCGAAATTTCAGAGATAGCTCACTTGCCATTTTAGAAAACTAGATAGCAAGTCTGTTGGAGCTCCATTTTTACTGTAAAAATCTAAATATAGTCTAGCCAACAAAGATAGCACATCTGTTGGAGTTGCTCTAACATCCCTTTCGTTTGCATGCGCAAGTTGGAGAACTCATTAACATCCTTTCATTTGCATCATGGCATGCAAACAATCATAACACATTTACATGCCATCAAAGGAGACTTTCAATTAAAGGCATCCCACATCTGTACCAAGGACAACGAAGCGAGGTCATAACACACAAAGGGATTGATCGACGGACACGAATCTCAAGGTTGTTGCTTATTTGTAAGTCGCATCTGCATCCTGCTATAATATGGTACAAACCAAACACGCTCAGTTCTTGTGCTGCATTCGACCGCTCTCTGCACCGGCATAAGGATCAATGATAACATTAATCACTGCTGGTTTCCTGGCACGGAACGATTCTGAAAGGGCAGATTTGAGCTCGTCTGGTGTCTCCACAAGATAACCTTTCCCTCCGAAAGCTTCCATCATTTTATGGTAGCCCGCTGCCGGAACGAAAGAAGTTGGGGCAGGGTCATCTTTGTAGGGTCCGGTTATCTCATCAGGGCTTCTCCGGTCACCGCCGTAGACACCGTTGTTGTTGAAAACAATTACAACGACAGGCAGCTGGTACCTCACCAACGTCTGTAAAGCAAAAGGCACAAAAGAAAATAATTAGGTATCTCTGTCTGGTACAATGTGGCCAAATGAAATGATAAACATATGGTACAGCCAGCTTAGGGAAAGATAGTTTAAGGGACCCAGTTACTAGAAAAACAAGAAAATCAAGGAAAATAAAAACAGATCATGTAATCCAAGTTGATAGGGAAACAACTAGAAGTTACAAGAAATAAAAATGGCATAGAAACAATGAAGCAAAAATTAACTAGTAAAGTTGACCAAATTAAACAGAGGATTGGTACTTCCTAGTCAATCAGGCATAGACTTTCAAACAATCTATGGAGTTTTACTACTTTTCCTATATATCAACCACAGTAAAATCCGAAATCTGGGCTAATTAGATGGCTAGTTATGGCGTAACTGTGTGCAGCTAGTCCATCAAGGTTAATTAAGCAAGCAAATGATCAGATTTAGATACAGTACTTTACACACTTCCATCATTTGTTTGATCCAAACATCTGCAGTTCGAATATCCTACTCCTACTATTTTGATTGGTACACAACAATACACATATTGTAAAATTGAAATAGAATACTCCTGCCTCCTATTATAAGAATTGAGACTCTAACAAGTAACACCTACAATTCAGAGTTGCATCACCAATAACCCTTATAATGAGTAGAAGTATAAAATAATAAGTAAGGGTATAGACATATTCCGGTTCATTGAGCAGATAGCAGATAAGTTAAAAGATGCCCCAGGGCGAGGAATGGTTTTGGCTAGCATTCATCAGATCATATAGAAAAATAATGTGCAGTAATCTTAAAAAAAAAAAACAAGGTCACCATAAAAGCAAAATGATTCCATCATTCAGTTGGCAATACAGATGGATATCTGTCACATAAAACAATGAAATTTTAGGCTCGCTGGAAAATGTATAATCTATGAGTAATGATCTCCTCTGTGATTCCATATGAAATGCTCATGTTGTGAAGCACCACTGAGATTACAGGTGTATAAATACTACAAAATTAAATATTCATATATGGTGAACTGTATGGAGCTGGGAGATGTAGTATGCAAAAGCAACGAAGTATCCATATTGGCATATTTATATTGCTGAATGTATACTATAAGAATATATCCTGACGAGGCTGAACCACTAGGATAATTCAATTGCTCCTGGATCAGCCAAAACAGATGACTGGGCCCATTTTAGGACAACAATTGAACAGTAATCCATTTCTGTTGATAAAAGCATTTGCTACCTTGAAAACTTGTAGTAATAGTGTGAACTAGCACAACTGCAAAAGATGACTCATACACAAGTCCTTGGGTAATTATTCAGGGATCATGCAATCTATGCACATTCATTAGATTAATTTTCTATTTGTCATGTTACTATGTGTCATATTAACATCTAGAACATGGCAGCAGCAGCATCATGGAGTAGTTCATATAAATAGATAACGGCCTCTGCCAGTATGTTATTATTATTGACATCAACATAACATGACCCTGGCCTTTTCTTCCAACCTGAAGAGTGTTAATTTCAGCTCATATCAACATGACAATAGCAAAAAAGCAGACGAAAATAACATGTTTACACAACTAATAAACCAAATAAGTACTGAGATTTAAGTAATTAGCCTTTCCAAGTGAAGCTGGAATGTTTGCATTCATACCTCAACCTCCATTGCACTGAATCCAAATCCAGAGTCGCCCTCAACAGCAACCACAAGCCTTTCGGGTTCAGCTACTGCAGCTGCAATACAGTACCCCAATCCAACGCCCATCGTCCCCCATGTCCCTGCATCCAGTCTTGTCCTTGGTTCATTCTGCACAAGCACAGCCCTGCCAACATCCATGGTGTTTGCCCCTTCTGAGACCACTACCGGAGCAGGACTCCCCTCAGCAAGGATCGCATCTCTGATTATCCGTAATGGTGTCATGAAGTTGAACGGCACAACATCCTTTGCTAGCTGCGCCTCCATCTTAAGAACATTGTCCTTGGCCTTCTTGGTGATAGCTTCAACCCATGGGTGCGACTTAGCCAAGCAGAATGGATTGTCCTTGATCTCCCGGTTGATCAGCTCAATTACTCTCTTCGCATCCCCAACAATCCCCACATGTGGCTTCCGGAGCTCAATCTCCTCCTCGGAGACGTCCACAAGGATGAACTTGACATCCTTGGACCACTTGGGTGGCTCGCCAAAGTGAAGCAACCAATTAAGCCTGGCACCGACGACCAGAGCCACATCGCACTGCCCAATGGCGAGTGAGCGTGCCGCCGTGGCGGAGAGTGGATGCGAGTCAGGCACGACCCCCTTCCCCATCGGCGTCGGGAGGAAGGGGATGCCCGTGGTGTCCACCAGCTTCCGAATCGCCTCCTCCGCGCGCGCGTACGCCGCACCCTTCCCAAACACAACCAGAGGCCGCTCCGCACGCCGGAGCAGGTCCGCAGCTTTCTCGATTCCCTCGTCTAGGGACTTGTGCTTCGACGGGGAAGGATCGGCTGCAGCCGAATTGGCGGCGGCGGCTGCTATGAGAGCCGCGGCCTCGGATTCAGCGAGGGTTTGGTGGAGGACGTCGGACGGGATATCGAGGTAGCACCCGCCGGGGCGACCGGAGACGGCGGCGGCGAGGGCCTGGAAGACGAGGCGCGGGATGTCGGCGATGGTTGTGGCCTTGACGGCGAGCTTGGCGAAGGGCTTGGTGGCGGCGATCTGATCGAGCTCCTGGAAGTCGCCCCTGCCGGTGTCGGCCTGGTCGCAGGATCCGGAGACCATGAGGAGCGGCCAGGCGTTGGCGGTGGCGTGGGAGAGGCCCGCGAGGCCGTGGACGCATCCCGGGCCGGAGACGGTGAGGAGGACGCCCGGGGAGCCCGTGAGGAAGCCGTAGGCGGCGGCGGCGTACCCCGCGGACTGCTCGTTGCGGAAGGCGAGGAAGCGGACCCCGGCCGCGGCGGCGCGGGACGCGAGGGAGGTGACGGGGATGCCCACCACCCCGAACATGTGCCGCGTGCCCGCCGCGGCCAGCGCGCGCCCCGCGAGCGCGCTGCCGTCGACCGTCGCGGCGGCCGTAGAGTCAGAGGCCATCCTTTGCTTGCTCTGATGCCGCTCTGGGGTGCGGTTCGGTGGTTGGTGAGTTGAGCTGATGCGCTTCTTGACTTCTGGTGTTTGTTGCTTCGGTAGTGCGGTGCCCCGAGCAAGGAGTCTGCGATGGTTATAAGGGCGTGCGGTGGCACGAGCACGGAGGAAGGAGGCGTGCGGCGGGCCGGCGGCGGGGCAGATGACACCTGCGCGCGGGCACAGGTGTATGTGGGGTGAAGGCGTGAAGCCCTGCCCAAGCGACGGAATGGTCTTCGTTTTGGCTTTGCTCGACGCACCGCACAGGCACAGGCACAGGCACAAGCGCAGGCGCAACGGCCAACGGGGCAGCAGGCACACCACGCCAGGGCCGGGTGCGCTTTGTTTGGCCACATGCTTCTTCAGTCAAAACGGCTCAACGTCTCAATTATTCACGGGTACGCTGTCTTTTTTTTTTTCACACCTATCACCGTTACTAATACAACCATTCAAATACGAGTTGAGCAGAGTACTTAAGATTTAATTTAATAATTAAAAATACTTAATGAAAATGTCATCAATACATTGAACGGTTAAAATGTGCTCGTACTACTATAGAACCATTAGATCTTGTTTAGAATTTGTGTGTAAATGCGGTATTTGAAATATTCCCTTTGGTCATCAACCTCAAAAATCTAGGAATCCAAACACTGTTATTATAATTCATAATCCAGATTACAATGATCCAGCTGCTCAAACAGTCCCTAGGTTCAATTGCATAGTACTGGGAATTTTGTCTAATTAATTTTGTAGTTGATCATCACATGAACACAATTATGCAACTTAAAATAGAAACAAACACAAGGTAGGCCAAGTATAGCATTGTGCGGGCTCCCATAAATCTCATCTTCATCTCCGCGAGGGAAGACACATGGTCCATCGTTGGCCTATTGCGCAAAGCGGCAGCCGCTGCAATAGCCGCCCTCTTCTTGCACCGGCGCCTCCACTTGCGAAGGCCTTCATGTCGAGCTTGAGCGCCACCCCGAACACACCAGGGGCAAAGGATCCAGAACCCGAGCAAGTTGGGCTTAGGCCGGAAGTGGAACAGGCCACGCTCAACGTGGCGTGCCTTGTACATCTCGAGGGCCTTGGTGATGGCGGCCATGTGCACCTTGATGGCGGGCAGGTGTTGCTTGTATGCGTCCCACTCGTATATTCCTGGGATTTTGGAGTATATATTCTTGATGATTTGCAGTTTCATGCGGAGGAGCAGCTCGCGGCCCAACGGGGTGAGCCTCACCATGTCACTACCTCCGCGGTGAGTCCTTGTGCCAAACACATCACGACGATAAAACCTAAACCTCTTGCGGATCTTGCGTCCTCTCATCGTCTTTCTGATGATGGTGTGTTGTGGACCTACAACAGGAATGCAACTATTAAATAATAGATTGCCAACATAATATGATGTTGGATGTTGGTGAAAAATGTTGGTGAAGGCATGAAATAGCTAGGTTTTGTTTTCTAATATGTTAAGAATGCTTGTGTTTTGGTCGACAAAACCCTAGATTTTATTATTAGCAAGAAGATCATGGAAAATATAACTAACATTTCGTAATTAATAAAGTTGTCATGAAGACTCTCCTGTAAAAGAACTGGACGAAGTACCTCAATAATTTCATTGGGACTATATTCTAACATAAATGTATAGACATAGTATATTTTGGTTTTTAGACATAGTTTTTATTATTACGTCTCTATAGACATAGTATATACTCCCTTGTCTCAGGATAGAAGACGTATTTTTTCTAATTTCCTAGGATACAAGGCGCTCCGCCCTGTTCGTTTGGGCTGGTTTGGCTTATAAGCCATGACTGAAAGTACTGTTAGCTAGTTTGGTGTGAGAGAAAAATACTATTTATTGATTGATAAATCATGGTTTATAAGCCAAATACGACCGAACGAACAGCATGGTGTGAGAGAAAAATCCTCTGGTTCACGCGCATGCAGCCATGCAACATTTACTGCACCCGCAGGCTTTCTCACCTTACTATTCACGCGTGTGCAAGTTAAAAGTTATTGTCTTTCTCTCTCTGTTGGGGACTGGTTAGCATGCTACGAGAACCAAAGTATCAATCATGGGAGAGATTAGAAATTGTGCCTTCTATCCCGAGACGGACGGAGTATCTATATGCACTGTGCATATCAAAAGTTATATTTCTCGGCAGAGACAGGTAACGTAGGGATTTTGTTCGTTTATCTTCACATGTGTATGGGATCACCTTGAAGCAGCATGAGGTGAAGTTACCACCCAATTCTTTCTCTTCTTTTCTTTCAGTCATTTCTACATACAGATAGAATGCACACACCCTTCATGGCTGCAGCATTTTTTTTATTTTTCACATTTTTTTAAACTATTCTTAATTCTAACACTGTTTTTTTTAAAGTACCACTTTTGGCTGCGCCTATTTCCAGGGCGCGGCGAAACAACTCTGTCTCACCATGTATGGCGGCGCGGCAGGGGTGCGTACGTGGCAACGTCCCGGCCCGCTGGCCGCTGACGTGACAGGCCTTGCCGCGCCACCGATCACGGCGTGGCTGTGACGCGCCACTCGTCATGGCGCGGCAGAGCGAAATAGAGGCCCAGTCCCTTTCCTCCCTCTCTGTTTCACTCCGCGCCGCACAACCCCCCCCGCCGCGCCTCCCCTACCGGCTCCCTCTCTCCCTTGTCTCCCTCTCTCAGTCCCTCCCTGTCCCCAATGCGTCGCCGCTCCTACCCATTGTCGGCGCGGCCGTCGCTTCCCTGTGGTGTGGCCTCCCTCTCTCCCCATCCTCTTCCTCCTCTGCCACCCCCTGTCCTTAACCCTCCTCCAACTTTGGGAGCAAAATTAGTTTCTTAAAATGCTTTTGTAGATGAATTATTGTGTTAGAGTTTTTTACAGAGAAAGTGTTAGGAGAGAAGATGATATGTTTGAGGATATGTGAAAAGATCAAGATGCCCAAGAGGGGGATGAATTGGGCTAATTCTAAACTTCCTTACAATAATTAAGCCCTACGGTTAGCCCAATTAACCCCTTGTGCCTAGAAAGTGTTTCTATTGATCTAACGCACAAAAGTTTTACAACCTATGTTCCAATCCTACTCTAGCATGACAATTCTAGGAATATAAATGACAAGAATTGAATTGCTCAAAATAAATGCTCAAAGTAAAAAGAGAAGGAGGAACACGGCGATGTTTTGCCGAGGCATCGGAGAGTCGTCACTCCCCACTAGTCCTCGTTGGAGCACCCGCGCAAGGGTGTAGCTCCCCCTTGATTCGCGCAAGGATCAAGTGCTCTCTACGGGTTGATTCTTCGACACTCCGTCACGGTGAATCACCCATAACCGTTCACAACTTGAGTTGGGTCATCCACAAGCTCTCCGGATGATCACCAAGCTCCCAATCACCACCAAGCCGTCTAGGTGATGGCGATCACCAAGAGTAATAAGCACGAACTATCACTTGACCACGACAAGCCTAATGAGAAGGGTGGATGTACACTTTGCTACTCTTGATCTAACTAATGAGGGCTCTCTTTGGGATTCTTAAATCTCAATCACCTCACTAGGACCTTGCTCTTCTTGGCACTCTCAAAGGTGTTTCTCAGCTGTTGGAATGAGCAAAAGTACCCCCACACACGAGTGGAGGAAGTATTTATAACACCGGCTGAAAAACGAACCGTTATGTGTCTCTGCGGGGTGACCGGACGCTCCGATCATGTTGACCGGACGCTCCGGTCAGTTCTCCCCGAACTTCAGTGTTTAAAGTGTGACCGGACGCTGACCAGCGTCTGGTCAGCACTGACCGGACGCGTCCGGTCATGATTTTCCCTCTCTGGAACCTTACTAGAGTCGACCGGACGCTAGCCCTCAGCGTCCGGTCACTTCACCTCTCAGCGTCCGGTCGCACCAGATGAAATCACCTTGGTCAAATGAACTGACCGGACTCTGAGCCAGCGTCCGGTCAGTATTTGACACTCCATTCACTTCCAACTCTCGATCATACGTGAATGAAGTTTGCTCCATTGGATCTAAGGGCTATTTTGGAGCTACCTAGTGCTAGATTTAGCAAGTGTGCACCACACCTAACTCACAAGACTCACCTAGGTCAAGCTACTCGTCCATACCCCCCTTAATAGTACGGCCAAAGAAAAAAACAAAGTCCTAAACTACTCTAAGTGTCTCCTAAACTCCAATCGACACTTAGAACTAGTCCATCCTTAACCTTATCGTCCATCCTTTGAAAACCGAAACGATTTCCATCGTAGGGGCATGACTACCATGATTGCCCACCCGATCTCCATTGTCATGATCTAACTTAATTTTCTCTGCAAAACACACGTTAGTCATAGTAATAACGTATTGTCATTAATCACCGAAACCCAGCTAGGGGCCTAGATGTTTTCAATCTCCCCTTTTTTGGTGATTGATGACAATACCACCTTGAGTATGTGAAAGAGTTGATGTTTTTAACATGCTTGGATCATATAAGCTTTTGATAATAAGAACAAAAGAGTTAGGCAAGCTTATATGACCCAAGCCAACATAATGTACTCCAAAGATATGAAATAAGTATGAGTACAAGTAATAAAGCTCATTTGCATCGGAGTAAAACACGGAAGCAAAAGCAAATGAGCATAACACAAGTGATATGATATATAAATAATTTAAAATAGAGAGCACACATGTCATATATCACGATCACGTAGATATCACTATCACATAAATATAGTTTGATGCATAAAGGTAAACACACGATGAATGCATAATAGTGTATCACACATAAAACTCCAAATGTAATAGATAATCTAATAGATAAACTAAGCTCCCCCTAAGTCTAACATGCTCTATCCCTCTCCCCCTTTGACATCAAACACCAAAACCTAAGGGTCGGTCGGCGGGGCTGCAGCGGACGAGCCAGGCGCAGGGCGAGCTACGATGCGGTGGTGCGCGGGCTCGGCAGAGGATGGTGCGGCGGAGCTTGCTGCACGGCTGGAGCTCGGGAGCATGGGCACTGCGAGGCTGGAGCGTAGGCACGACGATGTGGGACAGCGACGCTGCGGGCGACGAGAAGGATGGCGCGGATGTGATGTGGCGGCTCGGCGATGTCGGTGTGGGTGAGGGTTAGGCCAGGCGGCGCACGGCGATTGGATTATATGGTGGCCCCCGACGGTTTAGAAAAGGAAATGAGATAAGAGATTGAATCCTGCACGTTTTCTACTGACCGGACGCTCTGGTGGCAGCGACCGGACGCTGCCACCCAGCGTCGATCGATTCCAGAGAGGTCCAAAACCCCTGGAATCACGACCGGATGCGTCCGATCCTAACTGACCGGACGCAGCCAGAGTCCGGTGGATCCTAACTTTTTCTTCTTCACTTGACCGGACGCTGGATCGCCTTCTGACCGGACGCTGGGAGAACACTATTTCAGCGTCCGGTCACTCCTTCTCAGCAGCAGTTCACCTCCTGTGAACTGACCAGACGCTGGACTTCAGAGTCCGGTGCAGCGTTCGGTCACTCTTTCTCTAGCAAATCTTCAATGTCCTTCGTGCTGCCTGTTCCCAATCAAGTCCCAACTCCAATAAGATCCAAATAAACACCAATTAGGACTGATGTGAGTGACATCTCTCAAACCCTCAATTTTTTCAAAATATTTTACCTTAGGCTATAATTCTTTTTAAGAAAATAGGCAATAAGAGGGCAATTGAAGATAAACGACAAAACAACATTCATGCATATGCAATGCAATACTTGAAAGTAAATCTAGTTGCTTGTCAAGTTTGATCCAAGGTTAAGCTTCTTCACTCGCTTTTCGGCGGTTATCTTAACCATGTTAGACAAACCCTATATGCATTGCCATAAATTAAACATGTCGTATATTACAATGCAATGCAAGGGACAACACAAGCTCATTTTCTAGAGAAGTTACTAAAATCAAGCACATTGAGCTCATTCCGCAATCTACAAAACGTTGCCTCATCTAGCGGTTTAGTGAAGATATCCACCAATTGATCCTCGGTCCTTACACCTTCTAGTGAAATATCATTTTTAGCAACATAATCTCTAAGAAAGTGATGTCGGATATCTATGTGCTCGGTGCGAGAGTGTTGAACCGGATTATTTGCAAGTTTTACCGCACTTTCATTGTCGCACAAAAGAGGTACTTTTTCTAGAACTACACCATAGTCTAGCAAAGTTTGCTTCATGTAAAGTATTTGTGCACAACAAGCACCCGCGGCAATGTATTCTGCTTCGGCGGTGGACAAAGCCACACTATTTTGTTTCTTGGAGGACCAAGACACAAGTGATCTACCAAGCAAATGGCACCCTCCAGATGTGTTTTTCTATCAACTTTGCAACCGACATAATCAGAATCGGAATAGCCAACTAATTCAAATATAGCTCCTTTGAGATACCAAAGGTCAATGCGTGTGCTTAAGATACCTAAGGATTCTTTTTATGGCAATTAAATGGGTTTCCTTAGGATTAGCTTGAAATCTAGCACACATACACACACTAAACATGATGTCGGGCCTAGATGCGGTTAAATATAACAAGCTACCAATCATAGAGCGATAGAGAGTTTGATCAACCATGTTACCTCCCTTATCTAGGTCGAGATGTCCATTAGTTGGCATTGGTGTCTTGATTGGCTTACATTCATTCATTTTGAACCTCTTGAGAAGATCTTTTGAATATTTCTCTTGAGAGATGAAAATCCCTTCTCTCATTTGCTTGACTTGAAAACCAAGAAAGAATGTAAGCTCTCCAATCATTGACATCTCGAACTCCTTCGACATCAATTCACCAAACTCTTTGCAAGAATCTTCATTTGATGATCCAAAGATGATATCATCAACATACACTTGACAAGTAAAGATATACCCATCAAGCTTCTTGGTGAATAGTGTGGTGTTGACCTTCCCAATGGTGAAGCCCTTCTCAATAAGGAAATCCCGAAGGCGCTCATACCAAGCTCTTGGGGCTTGCTTAAGCCCATATAACGCCTTGGACAACCTATAAACATGATTAGGATATCTAGGGTCTTCAAACCCGGGAGGTTGATCAACATAGACTAGTTCATTAATAAAGCTATTTAAAAATGCATTTTTCACATCCATTTGATATAGTTTCATTTCATGATGTGATGCATATGCAAGGAGAATACGAATGGCTTCTAGTCTTACAACCGGTGCAAAGGTCTCTCCAAAATCCAAGCCTTCAACTTGAGAGAACCCCTTTGCTACTAGTCTTGCCTTGTTCCTCACAACAACATCTTGATCATCTTACTTGTTTTGGAACACCCACTTTGTTCCAATTACTCTTGCACCTTTTGGTCGCTCTTCAAGAGTCCACACTTCATTGCGGGTGAAGTTGTTCAACTCTTCATGCATGGCATTTATTCAATCTGGATTTTGAAGAGCTTCTTCTATCTTAGTAGGCTCAAAGCAAGAGACAAAAGAGTGATGATCAATAAATGAAGCAAGTTTTTATGAGCGAGTCATTACACCCTTTGATGGACTCCCTATGATGAGATCTTGTGGATGATCTTGTAGTAGAGGTGTATTCCATCTATTGACCACTTGAGGGGGAGGTTGTGGAGCATCAATATCTTGTGCTTGTACCACCATTTGCTCATGGAAGACATGAGTATCTTCATTTTCTACTCTCCCATTTTTTTCACCATCTTATGGCACATTTGATGAAGAAGGTGGATCAATCACTTGTATATCATCTTCATCATCTTTAGGCTTGATGTCTCCAATCGGAATGTTCTTCATAGCTTCCCTCAATGGTTCATCACCTACATCATCAAGATTCTCATGTGCACCTTGGGAGCCGTTAGATTCGTCGAATTCCACATCATATGTTTCTTCAACCAAGCCGGTGGCATGATTAAATACTCTATATGCTTTGGACTTTGATGAGTAACCAATAAGAAAACCAATATCACAACGCCTTTGAAAATTTCCTAGGTGTTGCTGCTTCTTGTAGATGTAGCATTTGCAACCAAACACCCTAAAGAAGGAGACGTCCGACTTCTTCCCATTGAGCAACTCATAAGGTGTCTTGCCAAGGAACTTTTGAAGGAATAGGCGGTTTGATGCATAGCATGCGGTGTTGATAGCTTCCGCCCATAGAGCTTCGGGGGTGTTGTACTCATCAAGCATTGTTCTTACAAGAGTGATCAATGTCCGGTTCTTTCTCTCAACTACACCATTTTGTTGAGGAGTATATGTTGCGGAGACCTCATGCTTGATCCCAACTTCATCACAATAGGCTTCAATGTTTGTGTTGTCAAATTCCTTCCCATTGTCACTTCTAATCTTCTTGAGCTTCACTTCAAATTCATTTTGTGCTCTCTTGGCAAACTTCTTAAAGCAAGACGCAACTTCGGATTTGTCATGAAGGAAGAATACCCATGTATACCTTGAATAGTCATCAATAATCACAAGACAATAAAGATTTCCTCCCAAACTCTTGTATGTTGTTGGTCCAAATAAATCTATGTGAAGGAGTTCTAGCACTCTTGTGGTTGATATGAAAGCTTTGGTTGGATGAGTATTTGCAACTTGCTTGCCGGCTTGACATGCACTACAAAGCTTGTCCTTCTCAAACTTTACATCCTTCAACCCTCTCACCAAATCATTTTTCATTAGCTTCTTGAGTGAACTCATCCCAACATGAGCAAGTCTTCTATGCCATAGCCACCCAAGTGTTGTTTTGGTGAATAGGCAAGTCTTCAAGTTAGCGTCTTTGGAGGTGAAGTCCACTAGATATAGGTTGTTGTATCTAAATCCTTTGAATATCACTTGATCATCATCCTTCTTGGATACGACAACTTCCTTCTCGGTAAACAAGCATTGGAAGCCAAGATCACACAATTGTTCAACGGATAGCAAGTTGAAGCTTAATGAAGCAACATATAACACATTAGAGATTGAATGATCATTTGATATTGCCACTTTGCCCAATCCTTTGACTTTGCCCATTGAGTTATCTCCAAATGTGATTTTTCTTGACCATCTACTTCTTCATCTAGTGAGGTGAACATACAAGGATCACCGGTCATATGTTGTGTGCAACCACTATCTATAACCCAATGACTTCCACCGGTCTTGTAGTTCACCTACACACAAGAGATTAAGCTTTAGGAACCCAAACTTGTTGAGGGCCCTTCGCCTTCTCAACAAGTGACTTTGCAACCCAAATTTTCTTAGGCCTATTCTTATTTGAGGGTCCTAAGAACATGACTTTCATCTTTCCACTAGAATCCTTTCTAAGCATGTAATGAGCATTGAAGGCAAAAGATCTAGCATGCTTGGGCAAGGGTTGTGGTGGTGGAGTTTGGCACTCATGGGCAAAGTGACCTTCTTGTCCACACTCAAAACATCTCTTTAGCTTTGGCTTTGACTTATGTTGTTGTTGAGCTTGAGCCTTCTTCTCTTGGTTTGCCAAGTACCCAATGCCACTTCTATCCATCTTCATGACGGTGTTCATAAGTAGCTCACTTTGAAGATGCTTGCCTCTAGTGAACTTGCTCAATCCAATCTTGAGATGCTCTTTCTCCAACTTAAGCTTCTTGTTTTCTTCCTTGAGAGCATCATTGTTCTTCTCTTCCTTGAGCTTCTTGTTTTCTTCTTTGAGCTTCTCATTCTCAAGAATCAAATCACCATCATGATCAAGAGATTCTAGCACAATAGTGTTGTGGCTTTTGATCTCTTCAAGATCTTTCTTGAGCTTTTCATTGTCATTCTTGAGCTTGACAAACTCATCATAATCATCGGCCTCAACCACTTGCTTGCCCTTGCTGCTAGAACTTTGCTCGATGCTCTCAATGATCAAATCATCACATGACGTAGCTATATCAATCTTGACAACATTGTTAGTAGCATCATGTGGCTCATTAGATAAAAATTCTTGAGCAATGACAAGATTATCATGATTAATCTTAAGAGTAGTATATTCTTCTTTTAGCTTGTTGTGGCTAGTGATGAGCTCATTATGTGTCCTCTCAAGTTTATCATGTTTATCTTTAAGCTATTTCTTAGAAGATTTGAGCTCCTTGAGTTTGGATGATATAGCATCATTTGCTTCTCTAAGCTCAACACTTGCCTTTTTCGCTATATCATATTTTGCTAAAAGTGAATCATTCTTAGCTTCTAGCTTTTCATTCTTAGCTCTAGTCTTTATAATGATCTTAGTGTATTGTTTTAGCACTCTAGCAAGATCATCATAGGAAGGTGATTCATATTCATCATCATCACTATCGCTATCATCATTACTAGCATGTTCATCACCACTACTATCATCATCATTTGATACCTTGCGTTCACCCTTGGCCATAAGGCATAGGTGTGTAGAGGATGATGGTGGTGGTGGCGGTGAAGATGATGAAGAGTCAATAACAATGGCGGCCACCTTCTTGTTGTCACTATCATCATCGGATGAGCCACTAGATGAATCAATGTCCGTGAGCCAATCACCGATGATGTATGCCTTTCCACTCTTCTTCTTCTTGTGGAAGTCCTTCTTCTTGCCATCTCTCTTCTTGTATGGCTTGTTTTTCTTCTTCTCATCTTCTTCATCATTACTTGAGTCATCTTTCTTGCCCTTGTACTTGTTCTTGAACTTGTCTTTCTTGGGCTTGGTGCATTGGTGTGCTAGATGACCAAGTTCTCCACAATTATAGCAATCCATCTCAAAGATTGGCTTCCTTCTAGAGCTAGTGAAGAACTTCTTCTTCTTGCCATCAAACTTGATGCCACTCTTGTTTAGCTTCTTTAGCATCTTGGCGGTTTTTCTCACCATGAGAGCAAGACTTGCATCATCAACTTCATCATCACTTGAGCTCTCATACTCAAGTCTTGCTTTGCCCTTCTCTTGACTAGCTTTGAATGCTAAGTCCTTGTCTTTCTTCTTGGTAGAGGATGAGCCATCTTGTGGTGTGATGTGCATGTACATCTCATGAGCATTGATCTTTCCCAATATTTGTGTCGGTGTAGCGGTGGAAAGATCACCTTGATGAAGCACGGTCACAATATGCCCATATTTGTCAATGGGGAGGACACTCAAGATCTTTCTTATAACATTGGATGGTTGCATTTGAGTAAGTCCAAGCCCACTGACTTCCTCTACAAGAATATTCAAACGTGAATACATTTCATTAACACATTCTTTAGGAAGCATTTCAAAAGAGTTAAGCTTTTTCATGACAAGATGATAGCGTTCCTCACGCTCACTCTTTGTTCCCTTGTGGAGCGCATAAACATCCGACCATAGTGCATGGGCGTCTTTGTGGTTCCTCACCCGATTGAACACATCTTTGCAAAGGCCTCTAAAGATGGTGTTTCGAGCCTTTGCATTCTATTTTTCGTAATTCACCTCATCGCCTTGTAGGTGTGTAGCATCCTTAGGTTTTGGGAAGCCTTGTGAGGCGGCTCTAAGTATTCCAACATCTAGAGCTTCTAAGTACACCTCCATGCGAATTTTCCAATAAGGAAAATCGTCCCCCTCAAAGATAGGAGGAGGTCCATCCCCATGAGACATCTTTCTCTAGGTGGTTAAGTCTAAATACGTGAGCACGAGGGTCTGATACCAATTGAAAGGATCAAGATGCCCAAGAGGGGGGGGTGAATTGGGCTAATTCTAAATTTCTTTGTAATAATTAAGCCCTACGGTTAGCCAATTAACCTCTTGTGCCTAGAAAGTGTTTCTATTGATCTAACACACAAAAGTTTTGCAACCTATGTTCCAATCCTACTCTAGCATGGCAATTCTAGGAATGTAAATGACAAGAATTGAATTGCTCAAAGTAAATGCTCAAAGTAAGGAGAGAAGGAGGAACACATCGATGTTTTGCCGAGGTATCAGAGAGTCACCACTCCCCACTAGTCCTTGTTGGAGCACCCGCACAAGGGTGTAGCTCCCCCTTGATCCGCGCAAGGATCAAGTGCTCTCTACGAGTTGATTCTTCGACACTCCGTCGCGGTGAATCACCCACAACCACTCACAACTTGAGTTGGGTCATCCACAAGCTCTCCGGATGATCACCAAGCTCCCAATCACCACTAAGCCGTCTAGGTGATGGCGATCACCAAGAATAACAAGCACGAACTCTCACTTGACCATGACAAACCTAATGAGAAGGGTGGATGCACACTTTGCTACTCTTGATCTCACTAATGAGGGCACTCTTTGGGATTCTCAAATCTCAATCACCTCACTAGGACCTTGCTCTTCTTGGCACTCTCAAAGGTGTTTCTCAGCTGTTGGAATGAGCAAAAGTACCCCCACACATGAGTGGAGGAAGTATTTATAACACCGGCTGAAAAACGAACCGTTATGTGCCTCTACGGGGTGACCGGATGCTCCGGTCGTGTTGACCGGACGCTCCGGTCAGTTCTCCCCAAACTCCAGTGTTTAAAGTGTGACCGGACGCTGGCTAGCATCCGGTCAGCACTGACCAGATGCATCCGGTAGTGATTTTCCCTCTCTGGAACCTTACTGGAGTCGACTAGACACTGGCCCTCAACGTCCGGTCACTTCACCTCTCAGCGTCCGGTCGCACCAGACGAAATCACCTTGGTCAAATGAACTGACCGAACTCTGAGCCAGAGTTCGGACACTCTGGAGCCAGCGTCCGGTCAGCATTTGACCCTCCATTCACTTCCAACTCTCGATCATACGTGAATGAAGTTTGCTCCATTGGATGTAAGGGCTATTTTGGAGCTACCTAGTGCTAGATTTAGCAACTGTGCACCACACCTAACTCACTAGACGCACCTAGGTCAAACTACCCATCCATACCCCCCTTAATAGTATGGCCAAAGAAAAAAACAAAGTCCTAAACTACTCTAAGTGTTTCCTCAACTCCAATCGACATTTAGAACTAGTCTATCCTTAACCTTGTCATCCATCCTTTGAAAACTAAAATGATTTCTATCGTAGGGGCATGACCACCATGATTGCCCACTCGATCTCCATTGGCATGACCTAACTTAATTGCCTCTGTAAAACACACGTTAGTCATAGTAATAACATATTGTCATTAATCACCGAAACCCAACTAGGGGCCTAGATTCTTTCAATATGGAAGAAGAATTGGAATGGTTTGATGAACCTCCTAGCTTCAGTGATCTTTGTGTCTGTTTGAAGGGAAAGTTTGGTGGTGATTTCACACTGAAGGGTAATCCAAGATTCCAATGTGGTCATGGCTGATGTGCTGATGCCATTGTGCCACCATGCTCACTGGTCCCGCTACAATAGGGTAATCCAAGATTCCAATGTGGTCATGGCTGAGGTGGTGGTGGAGAATGGGTACAGGATGCATGGTCTCTAGGAGGGGCCGTCCTTCAACGGTGATACTCAACAAGAATGTGGGGTTCATGTGGAACCAACTATGGGTACTATGGATTTGGATGGTCAGTTGATGCAGGAGCAGTTTCATTCAAGTCAAGTAGGTTGTATAAGCAATGACTTCGATGTGAACAAGTTCGAACGGGAAGAGGAGGAGGAGGAGGACAGGATCGGTGATGTAGTTAGTAGTGATTCAGACGATTCAGATGATGACCAGAGAGGTAGACATGCTATGCCCACACCGGTTGATACCATGCCAGTACCTATTTATGGTATGCCATTACTAGTACCAACTGAGGTTTTGCCTGCTATGCTGGCTCAAGGTAGACTAGTCACAGATTTACCAACAGATGATACCCCCTTTGATTCATGGGGCAGAATTAGCGAAGCACGACAGTATATTCCACCACCACCTTACGCAGCGATAGAGCTTGAGCAACTAAGGTTGATGAACGTACCTTTCAAGGGCGTTCCAAACTATAGGGATGTCAGCATGACGAATATGACAGTTTATGACACCGGTCTCCAGATGTGTAGAAAATCATTGTATGACCATGAGAAAGAAATCCTTAGTAAGGGGATGATATTCAATGCAATGTCAGAGATGAAGCTCTTCCTTCAGGACTATGTTGTGTATCACCATAGGCCGTACAACGTCACTCATTCAGACCAAAAGTTGAGGTATCACGTGATATGCAAAAATAGTTGTATGTGAAGGTTAAATGCACAAAAGAGATAGAGTGATGGCAAGTGGAGGATAAGTAAAGTGGTCGAACCCCACACTTGCCTATCAAATAGGGGGAAGGAAAATCATCAGCAGCTCACTGTATGTTACCTTGCCCATCGTATATTGGGGCTCGTTGATGACAATAACGACATTTCAGTGTCTTCGTTACAACAGTCAATATCTGGATTCGTTAAGTATGATGTGATGTACGGAAAGGCTTGGAGTGCTAAGCAAATTGCCCTGGTGATTCGTTGGGGTAGTTGGGAGGAAGCGTACAATAGGGTGCCCCGTATCTTAAGTGCAATGCATTACTACAATCCTGGCTTGAAATGGTTTGTGGACACCAGAGGGATGTATTTTGGGGACCCGTTGAGGCATGTTCTGCATCGTGTGTTCTGGTCGTTCGCGCAAACGGAACATGCATTCCAGTTTTGTCGGACAGTCATACTTGTTGATGGCACTTTCCTGACCAAAAAGTATAGGGGCTCCTTGATGATGGCTGCTGCTATTGATCCGGAGGACCAGATAGTACCCATGGCTTTTGCTTTGGCAGAGGGAGAGAACAATGAATCGTGGCCATAGTTCATGCGGCTTCTACGTGTACATGTGCTTGGCCCATCTCGCACTATATGTTTGATCTCAGACCGTCACCCAGGGCTTCTTAATGCTGCAGCTGAGCATATAGATGGGTTCCCGCCTCTAGTGCATAGATGGTGCATGAGACACTTTGCCGCTAATTTCTGACGGCGTTAGAGGAAGAAGGAGGTATGTGACAAGGTAAAGGCCCTATGTTGTGTACGTACAGAGCACCGGTTCAAAGAGACAAAGAGAGAACTAGACAAGATGCTAAATGAAGCCGGCAAGGGCTGGTTAGAGACGCTAGATGGAACATAAGGCTAAGTGGGCGTTAGAATATGACGAGGGGGGTTTCAGGTATGGCATCATGACCGCTAACTCCTCGGAGTCTTTCAACTGTGTGTTCACTGGAGTTCGATCGTTGCCTATTTCTGGAATTTTTGAGTTTTCCTTTCATAAGTGCAACGAATATTTTGTCTAAGAGGTGGGAACTTGCGCAGAGGAATATAGCTGAGCAGGAGAGATTTGAAAAGGCCGGAGCAGAACATTTGGAGGAGGCCAAGGAATTGGCCAAGCAGCACAGCGCCGAGCCGTGTGGACTCCGCCACCATATCTTTAGTGTAGGGGGGCAAGGGTGGCACAAGCTTGGACGGCGAACGTTATGGTGGACAAAACTACCGAGTTGATCTTGACAAAGTAGAGTGCAGTTGCAACGTCCCTCAGATCATGCATGCCCCGTGCTCTCATATGATCACGGCCTACAGGGTTCGTGGGTCTAACTTTGAGGATCTGCCATATATGTCACCCTTGTATCTTCGTTCGAACACCATTAGTATTTGGGAGAGGAGCTTCGAGCCATACCTTGACCCGACACAGTGGCCACCTTATCATGGTTATGACTACGTGCCGCATCCGGATCTAATGAAGGTAGGGAAGGGTAGGAGGAAGAAGAAGTGACTCAAGGGGGACATGGACGCTATGAGAGGGTACGACGAAGACATGTATGGAGGGGGAGACTTCAACGAGACTCGTGGCAAGAATCTTTGCTCCATTTGCAAAGAACCTGGTCACAAGGCTAGCAGGCATAGAAGACAAGGGCAGCAGGTGCATATAGCATACATTTTATTATATTAATGTTAATTGTTTGCTATGCTATTTAAAATTACTATGTTAGTACCAATTATGATATATGTTTATTCTCTCATTTTGCATAATAGTTTATTCCTTTTACATTTACTTTGTTTTTATGCACTAATGTTTCATCATATTATAGTACTCTTAATGTTTGTTCTAACACATCCATTTGAAATTTGAACCAGGATGGGGGATCATCATCCACAGTACCCCATTCTTGAGGACCACCGAGCCAAGCAGCGTGCCGGCTTCCTTGAGATCGTCCGGATGTAGTATGTCGAGTAATGTCGAACTTATGTATTGATGAGCTTGTGTCATAGTTATGACTTGATGAACTTATGTCGAACAGAGGTATTGTCGAACTGGCGATGAACTTGGGACGTGTACAAGTTAGTATTGCTGAACTTGTGTACTGATTGTCTCATGCACTTAACCTTCCTGCTGACCTATTCGTTAAACCGGCACGACGAAATAACTTGGCTCATGTGAGAACATAAGAGAAGTGCCTTGTTCCATTTGTTGCCGCTTTGACTGCCACACCAAGGCTGGGGGCATGTCAACCTTGCCTCGCCATGGCGGTTGGCGCGTTAGCCGAGCCGCGTCGTGGATGGTGGCGCGGCAAACCCATGCTGGGTGCTGGCCAGACTCCATTCTGAACGCATCAGCAACAGCAAGATTTTGATGCATATAATTTAGGGGGTTTTGAAAGATCGCAATGGTCATTAGTGATTGGTACAGTCTTCTAGATAGCGTTTGGACAAGATGGGTACCAAACAATGCAGCACCAAGAAAGTTCTACTACAATACAAATACCAAATATAAAGCATTGAACTAGCACACCTCTACCAATCCTCAGTCTGAAACATACTGAGTAAGCAACTCATCGTCCGAGTACCAGTCCACTACCACTACCTCGTTGCTATGGCTAGGCTCACCTGCATTGCCCTGATCTGCCTATCTGTAACACCCTCGGTGTTACACTGTACAACTTTTTTGCTAAAACACTGCATGAGCATCATACTTATGTGTGAATGTGTGTAATATAGGGTATAAAGCAATATATGGAACTTGAAACATTCATTTGAAACTTGAAACGAATGTTATATTTCATGTCGCGTTGTATCACTTAGTGTTCTAAATGAATTTTTATTGAACGCAAATGTTATAGAATGCATATATGCAACTTTGGTAAAGTTTGTAGTATGAACTTCGTAGGTGATGGCAAAATACTTGCGGTCGGGAATGGGATTTGCTAGCTGGTGTATCGAATAGCTTAGAAATCAAATTCGACGCGAACCCGATCGTGATTTGGTTGAAAAGTCGGAAAATGGTTCGACGAAGCTCAGTTTGGGAATTTTTATAGGAGAATCGAGTTATGTGGTGGCATGATCTTAGGCTTTGTTTTAGTAGCCTGATATACCAGCTAGAGCATAAAATAGGTGGTGTAGCTATTGGATCATCGAGTTAGCTTTTTGAGCAGCTTTAAAATGCGTGCAAGGCACGTTCCTAGTCGACTTCGGTGTCTGGGCGTGGTCACCATGGCTCGGCCGGTGTCACCGCTCGCCCAGGCGCACCGACGCGCACCGTCGCGTAGGCCTGTACTGCCGTGTAGGCCCGTACCACCGTTGCCACGCCTAGCACGCTACTCGCTCGCACACGGGCTATTGATGGGGAACCCTACGGGCCCCCCATAGACCATACTGCAGGGAGGTAGGCCTTGGTAGCAAGGCCTACAGCCCAATCACCAAGAAGAACGCTTAGGACTCTAACCTTGTATCCGAATAGGACACAAACAACGCCTCTCAGCGCCTGTACTATAAAGGGCTGGTGAGGGTACCCATTGTAAGGGGAGAACGCATACCCGATACTCAAAGCAATATAACGCAAACAGGCTAACGCCAAAGCTGGACGTAAGGTTATTACTCGACCAAGTCGAGGGCCTGAACCAGTATAAATCGTGAGTCTCTTTGCGTAACCACCGAATTCCGCTATTCGCCGAAGCCCGAACAATTGTTCCGGGTACCCCCGTGGCAGGCTATCGGTGGTAAAACATCGACAACTAGCGCGCCAGGTAGGGGCTTTCGATGAATTTTTTCTCGAGAGTTCGGCGGACCTCAACCTCAAGATGACCTTTTCGGCGGGAACAACCTTTGTCTTCGGATCCTGGATCTGCAAGGCTGACGGCGACGGCAAGCTTCGTACCCATCTCCGAGAAGAAAAATAATTCGATGATGAAGTTCAATACAAACTCGCCGAGAAGATGACGAAACTCTCAACTTCAGATACAACTCAGAATAAGGAAGAAAGCGGATACGAAACCGACTCTGAAAAAGAGATACAACCCGATTCCAAGACAATCTTCACGCCACAAGAGCCAAGCCTAATTGGACTCGGAGACACAACAACGATCGTGAAGGGATATGACCCGTACAACTCAAAGAAGAGCTTGGGAACTTACGGACTGCGCAACGCGGCATCAGTCTATCAACACTTTACCCAAAACAAGATGAACTCAGCAAGAAGAATACTCCTAGAGGGAGCACAAGAAGGGATGATCATGACAGTGACCCCGCAAGATTGTGTGGTGCATTGGCCAGGTTCTTTCACCTCAAGCAAAGTCCAGACTGGCACGCGCGTTGAAGAACTACCTTATCAAGAGGGAAAAGAACTCGGATCCAGTTTAGAAGCTATAGACAGCTCAACCAAACGAAGGATGGAATACCGTACAAGAAGAGCTCGGAAGAGGTATACTGTATACATGGCGGAGCAATTAGAACAACCTTTGGAGCCACCACAGATACCAGATATAAAATCTTCAAACGAATCAGAAGGCAACATCTCGCTAGATGAGAAAAGCGACAGCAACGAAAATGATGAGCAAAGACTAGCAAGGCTAAAGAAGAACAAATTAAAAGCTAGAAGGAGGAACCGAGCTAAACAAAGGAAGCAAGTCTGGAATAAATACAAAGCGGAGCTAACGGAATACAACAGAAAGAAGGCGGAAAAAGAAGCCACAAAAAATACAAAAAGGGAAAGAATTGAAGAATTAACAAAGGAGTTGTACACCCTCACGAATAACGGGAAAGCAAAGGAAGACCAGAAGAAAGAAGTCAGGGGATCAGAAAAACAACCCGGCGAAGAAATTCCACAGGAGACACAAAGGGAGCAGCCACCCAAAAAATCGAATTTTCAAAGGATAGGACCAGTAGAAAGTGCTGATATCAATGGAAGGAAGGAACACTACTCAAAGCAACAAGAAAGAGACAAACCAGAATTGAGCCAACGCTACCAAGAAATGTCAAGAAGATTTGACAAAGAAGATGACTACGGAGAGTCTGAGTTAAAAGAAGACAGGTCTTATTACAGAAGGGCAAGATCGTCAGATTATGGAAGAACGGAACCATACGACAGATTCCCTTGTTTCGTAGGAAGACTACAAACTTTAAAGCTACCGCACAAGTTTAAACCAGCAAATCATTCCAAGTATGATGGCAAAGTCGAACCAAGACAATGGCTAAGGGTTTACTCCCAATCTATTGAATTAGCTGGAGGAGACGACGACATCAAGGCTCTATTCTTCCCAATGGCCCTCGAAGCAATGCCGCTACAATGGTTTGACAAATTGAGTCCAAGATCAATCAGCAAAGGAGAGGAGAAAGTCTAAGGGAATACTATAGAAGATTTGGAGAATTCAGGGCTCAAGCCCACGACATTACTGACAGGGAGGTGATAGAGGCCTTTGCAAAAGGAATCTGGGCAAACTGGCAATACAAGGACTATTTCAATGGGAACCCAAGAACAAATGAAGACTTCAAGAGGGTTGTTGAGAAGCTAATTTTGTCAGAAGAAAGAACTCGGCACAGATTTGCTAGGGATAACCCAGAGAATAGAAGACCCGATTACAGACAGCAAGACAAAAGACCAAGGCAGGACAATATGGTGGCAACCACAGACAACAAAAGAAGATACAATGGCAACCGCAATGATAGCAATGGTAGCAATCACAATGGCAACTACAACAATAGCAACAACCGTAACAACAGCAGTTACAACAGTAATAGCAACTATCAGAGTAACAACTACCGAGGAAGAGCGCCGGAAAACATAGAAAACATGCCGTGTCACATACACCCAGGGGCTAGACACAAGTTAGTTGAATGCAGCACTTTTCAGCGGCAATTCATAAAGAGAGAAAACAGGAATCAAAACAACTCGGAGCCAAAGCAAGAAGAATCCAAGAAGGAGGAAAAGAGAGCTGAAGGAGATTATTAAGAACCCCAACGCCAATTAGCGGTGATATTTTCAGGTGTTCCTAACACACGAAGCAAAAGACAAGAGAAACTAGCTCACAGAGCCATCATGGCAGCTGAACCAGCCATCCCAAGATATCTAGATTGGTCAGAGTACCCCATCCACTTCACAAGAGAAGACCAATGGACTAGTGCAGCAAACGTAGGATGCTACCCGCTAGTACTGGGTTCGACTATCGCAGGAGTAGCAGTAACTAAAGTACTCATGGATGGAGGAGTCGGGCTTAACATAATTTTCGTAGATACTCTCAAAAGGATGAACCTGGATTGTGAAGGGCTAATGACACCCACAAGCACACCATTCTACGAAATAGTACCCGGCAGAGCAGCTATGCCCCTCGGACAGATAACCCTACCTGTCACCTTTGGCACACCAGACAAATACCGAACGAAATTCATCAAATTTGAAGTTGCAGACTTTGAATCATTATACCACGCAATACTTGGGAGACCAGCTTTAACAAAATACATGGCAGTACCACATTATCCATACCTACTACTCAAGATGCCAACAACAAAGGGCGTATTATCATTGAAAGGAGATCTAAAGAAAGCACATGATTGCGACATACAAGCAGTACAAATATCCGAAAGATTACAAGATATAAAGGAAGGAAAGGAGATTGCAATGCTGGCCAACGAAATGAACCCAGATGAGTTTAAGATACCGGCTAAGAAGCCAAGCAACTTTGCACCACCAAAAGAAGCCGCTACCAAGACTATTGACCTACTGACTAGTGATCCAGAGAAGACGGCAATCATCAGTGCAAATCTCGACCCCAAATAGGAACTCGCGCTCACCAACTTTCTTTGGGACAACAAAGATATTTTCGCTTGGAAGCCAGTAGACATGCCAGGGGTCCCAAGGGAGTTGGCTGAGCACATAATTGATGTGAACAAAGGGTCCAAACCCGTTAAGCAGAAGTTACGAAGATTCGCTCCAGACAGAAAAGCAGCAATCAAAAAAGAGATCACCAAGCTCATGGCAGCAGGATTCATCAGAGAAATAATCAACCCAGATTGGCTTGCCAACCCGGTCCTAGTAGAGAAGAAGAATTCAAAAGAATGGCGCATGTGCATCGACTACACAGACCTCAACAAACATTGCTCAAAAGATTCATATGTCCCACCAAGGATTAATCAAATCATCGACTCGACAGCAGGATCAGCTCTGTTATCCTTTCTAGATTGCTATTCAGGCTATCATCAAATATCCTTAAGAGAAGAAGACCAAAGCAAGACATCGTTCATTACACCCTTTGGGGCATATTGCTATAAATCAATGCCTTTTGGGCTAAAAAATGCAAGGGCAACATATCAAAGAGCAATTCAAACTTGCTTGGGGAGTCAAGTCGGAAGAAATACAAAAGCATACATTGATGATGTAGTAATCAAGACAAAAGAACCCAGATCATTGATAGAAGACCTCGAGGAGACTTTCAAGAATCTAAAAGCATGGCAGTGGAAGCTAAACCCCACAAAGTGTGTTTTTGGGGTACCATCAGGACAACTACTCGGGTTTCTAGTCAGCAACCGAGGAATTGAAGCAAGTACAAAGCAGGTTAAAGCCATCATGGATATGAAACCTCCAAAGAAAGTTAAAGACATACAGAAGCTTACAGGATGCATGGCAGCTCTCAACAGATTCATCTCCCGACTAGGAGAAAAAGGGCTACCTTTCTTCAAATTATTGAAAAAGGCAGGAAATTTTGAATGGACAAAAGAGGTAGAAGATGCATTCCAAAAGTTAAAAGAACATACTTGGCATCATCACCAATCTCAATGATTCATCTCCGACTAGGAGAAAAAGGGCTACCTTTCTTCAAATTATTGAAAAAAGCAAATTTTGAATGGACAAAAGACATTCCAAAAGTTAAAGAATACTTGGCATCATCACCATAATGACACCACCAAAAGACAAAGAGGACAAATGCTATACGTTACAAGAACCAAGAATTGTCGGTTGAGAGAGAAGAACCCGGACACGCATACAAAATGCAAAGACCAGTCTATTACATAAGCGAAGTACAAACAGAATCAAAAGTGAGATACCCACACGTGCAAAAACTACTTTATGAAGTGTTGATATCTTCAAGAAAGCTGAGACATTATTTCCATGAACACAAGATTACTGTGGTAACCAATTTTCCACTTCAAGACATTCTACGCAACAAAGATGCAACAGGTCGGATATCAAAATGGGCAGTAGAACTCGGTGCTCTCAACCTAGACTTTAAACCAAGAACAGCAATCAAATCTCAAGCATTATCCGACTTCATTGCTGAATGGACAGAAATCAGTCAAAAAGAACCCGAACCAATACTTGATCATTGGAAAATGTATTTTGACGGTACCCTAAAGTTAGGAGGAGCTGGAGCAGGAGTACTATTCATATCACCATAAGGGAGACAGTTAAAATATGTGCTACAAATACTTTGGCAGGCAACTAACAATGAGGCAGAATACGAAGCATTAATACACGTTCTAAGAGTTGCAAGCTCGCTTGGGATCAAAAGACTACTTGTCTATGGTGATTCAGCTGTAGTAATCAATCAAGTCAATAAGGATTGGGATTGTACAAAAGATAATATGGACGCGTACTGTGCAGAAGTCAGAAAATTGGAGAAAATTTTCCAAGGGCTCGAAATCCATCATGTACTAAGAGATTCCAATGTTGCAGCAGATGTGTTAGCCAAATTAGGATCAGATAGAGCAAAAGTACCACCCGGTATATTTGTGGAAGAACTCACACACCCCATCCATCAAACAACTCTAAAACACGTAAAAAAGAGAAGGAGACAACAGATCCAATGGAAATAGATCAAGCGAAGAACCGCACTACCAAGACAAATCATGGTCATACAAAGTGATTGGAGACAAACATACATTGATTTTATCAAAGAGAAGAAACTACCCGAAGCCAAAGCAGAAGCAACTCGGGTTGTACGAAGAAGCAAAAACTATGTTCTGGTGGGGGATAAACTATACAAAAGAGCAGCAACATCAAGAGTACTGCTTAAATGTGTTCCGACAGATAAAGGAAAGAAAATCTTGGACGAAATCCACTCAGGATGCTATGGAAATCATGCAGCCTCTAGGACACTAGTCGGCAAAGCATTCAGAACCGGTTTCTATTAGCCAACAGCACTCAAAGATGCAGAAGAGCTCGTCAGAACATGCAAGAATTGCCAAATGTTTGCTAGGCAATCACATGTGCCGGCTCACAACTTAATATGCATACCGCCGGCTTGGCCGTTCTCATGCTGGGGGCTAGATCAAGTCGGATGTCGCAGAACCGACCAATTTATAAGAATACAAGTACAATGGCAATCCGCAAAGCGGTCGCACTGTCATACTTGAACCCATATAAACCCGGTAGTCCGTCGAGTACCACGACGGGTCTCGATAAACGATTTACAACAACCAAGATCGTACAGGATTCAACATACATGCCACATATTACATAAAGTTCACAGATACTTTTCATCATCAGAGTACGAATAAAAGTTATTACAAACTGAGTTTGATAAGTAAAGCGGAAGCAAATAAGTTCAAAGATAAAGTTTCCAACATAGTTTGATACAGTGCCAAGCTAGATCACGGTCCACAAAAGCAAGGATAGGAATTACTAAAGAAGCCTACCCAAGGCTTACTCCTCATCCACAGCGGGATAGAAGCAACTCTTGCAATAACCATGATACACAGTGCCATCTGCAACAATGGGAAAATAAACCCTGAGTACGAGAAGGTACTCAGCTAGACTTACCCGTCATGAACCAGAAATAAAATGACTCCAAGGATTATGCAAGGCTGTATAAGTGGACGTAACTTGACAACATTTTGCGAAAAAGGCAATTGATCCGTTGTACCATTATGATTCCCTTACCAAGTTAATTATAACTATCTAGTTCTAGATTAGCAACTATCCTGTACAAACATGTGGTATATCATTTAGAAGCATACAATAGTAACCATAGCAGTATTGTAAATTCCATTTTCATCCGAACCATCATGTTCCATAATACGCTTACTACGATGTTGGAGCTAGCCAAGTTTCTCACTATCCGGAGAGAGAGCGGCGATTCAATCGATTTCAACCACCGAATTTATTCCTAACACAAACCCAGGTCTACCAGCCACGATAGCCTTAGGTCACCTTTGATACAACTCAGGTACACATTTCGTGGGTCCGTATCGTGCCGCACAATCTGGAACACCAGATGCCAGGATGCTCAGGCCAAACCTACCCTTGGGCTCAGTCTGATCGTTCCCGGAAGGAGCGCACAATGTAACGATTCCCGGCCGAGTTGAATTACTCGGCCCAGCGGTCGAATGAATTATCCGCCCAGCTAAGTGAGAGGCATGCGTTCAATCTTGTCAGAAGTTCCAACAACGGTACGGTCCTTGATCGACACAGACGGGGATAGATTCACACCCAAGACCTCCATGTCTTGTTGCTTCTCTATCGACATCCCGCCCGGTCTCCATTTACATTAACCATGGTTCTTTTCCACGATAGCAATTATAACCAACCATGCTCCTAAGATCCACCTATATCTCGCAGTGACAGAAATCACCCGACTTCTACCGGTCCTAAGCATGGCTAAGCATATATTCGATCCTGGACCTATACCGGTTAAAGGTGTAATATCTGGACAAGGAATGTACATGCATCAAGTGGTTTCATTCAACTCTTATAACCTAATGCAACAATCATAAGTACTTAAGTAAACATTTATAAATTACTGGGAGACTTATAATGCTCCGGGGCTTGCCTCGCAGAAAGGAAGTAGGGCGGTGGTCAGGGCACTCCGAAAGCTCTTCAGGGTTCTGCTCCATGCCTTCGGGAGCTGCGGCTTGCGGATCCTCCTGCGGGTTCCCTTCCTCTGCTTCTTCTAATTCCAGCAACGTGATCTCTTCCTCCGATCCTAGATGCATGAGTATGGTATAAGTATTATGAATGCATACATGTTAACCAGTGCATCACGTTGTTTGAGTAGGTGCATATCTCTTCTCGATTACCACTTAACTACTTCCACAATGCATCGACTATGCCACAAACAGTAGCTACTTGTTTCACTCATAACTGGAGTTCTACAAATCCAAAAACAGTGATCCAGGACTTTCTGGAAAGCTTATCAAATTCTCTACAACTTTGTTATTAACCATTTTTACAGTACACATCAGTTTCAACATGCAACTCATCCCACTCTAGAATTTGTCCGGAAACTATTCCAATTCGCATTATAAAGTAACAATACCTCTACTTCATATAAGTATTCAAAGTCTTATCATACAAAGCCTACCAACAGTTTAAGCATACCAAATACCTTTAAGAAAATATAATGGTGAAGCCCAAACTATTTATTTAAATTGCCTTTATTATTTTATTTAGATATCTAGGTTAAATAATAAATATATATCAGATGTCCTTCATAAATTCTCAAAAATTTACAGAGCCTTACTAATGCTATCAAAGGACTACTATAAAAATTTCATGTCATTTTACCAAGTAGAACATTCTATACAAAAATGACAAGGCAGCAAGGCTTGAAATAGCATAAATGGAAAATCCTATTGAAAAGTGTCAAGCAATAGATTTCATATTTTTCTTAGCATCCATATGGTACTAGGATTACCTCCAACAAATTTCATGAATTTTGGACTCATACTTAATTTATGAAAATTCATGCAAGGATTAACTAGTCATAAAAGAAAAATCTATAACTCTAAATCTACCCATGCACTGGTCCCCAAATTTTTACCAGGGCTCACATATGCTAATATTAGCTCACCACAAAAATTTCATAATTTTTGGAGCACAGGAACTCTAGATATAAAATAAACAAATTTGAATGCATTCAAAAGCACATTTCAAAACCCTATTTAAATCTCCAAAAATTTCTACTGTACAAGTCAAGAACATATTTTTCTTAAATACTACACTTCCTAAGGAACACTCACAATTTATTTCAAAATTTTAGGAGCTACTAAACTAAAGATACAAAAATAACAAAACACACTTGAATCTGAAATTTTTGAACTGGCCTATTCTACTTCTGTCGCTGACCGGTGGGACCCGTCGGTCAGAGGACCCCACATGTCAGTGAAACGGAACAGAGCAACGGCGTGGGATCAACGCGGGAATGGCGGAGCTCGCCGACGGCGAGGTTGCCGGCGGTGACATCTACACCAGGTGTTCTACTCGACATTGCGCACACAACCATCTACTTGGTGGGACGGCTCGTCGGTGCTAGCAACGGTGGCGGCGCTCATGGCGGAGCGGCGGTGCGGGACGACGGTGCTACGCCGGTGGAGGCTACGGCAACCCGACAGAATGCTACGCCGAGCATCACCGAGCTACGACGGACCTAGCTAACGCTCTATCGCGGCATGGGGTGGACGGTGGCGACGTGGCCACGGAGACGGAGCTAGCGGCGGAGCTCCGGCGATGCTGTGCACGGCGCGGTGGCTTACCAATGCTTGAACCACGGCACTAGGGGACGCAGGGAGTTGCAGGGACGACGGTGATGCAGTTGCGGTGGTGACTGGGCGGCTCAGCGCTAGCTGGAGCTGGCTATGGCGATGGCGGAGCGAGGAGGCGCTCGGCTGCTGCTGCGGCGAAGAAGGAGGCCGAGGCGAAGCGAAAATGGAGCGCGGGGCGACTCGGGCGGACGCTGGCGTGATGAAGGCGCGCCCAGGCGCGTCGTGGCCTGGCTGGGCAGAGCAGAGGCGACGCGCGGCCGTTTCCCCTCCACGCGGCGGCCACGGCCTGACGGCGGTCGGCCACTGAATCAGCCGATTCAGTTCGTCAGTCGCGAACGGAGATGCCTGACAGCGCGTTTTCAAGTCGACATATCTGCTAATCCGTGGCTCCTTCGAGTAAACATCCTAAACAAATTTTGTAGACTCATGTACCAGCTACAAATGTTGTTCAATGCACTTGTTCTAAATCGCAACCGAAACAGAGAAAAATCGATCCAAAGTCGGGCTGACAGCACTGTCAGAGTATGACTTAGAACAAAAATGGCTAAGTGTTGAAAACAGTGATTCGATGATTTTGAAATCCAAATTCAAGCATGTTAGGAGCTGAATCAGTCAATGACCCAAAAATAAAAGTTGTTCCTTATGTCAAACACTACAACATTGCTTTAGTGAACTCCTCCATGCAAGGTCTCTAACACCTAGTTCAACTTTAGTCAAACATGTCACTTTGAAATCATGATACATATTCAAACCATGGCTAAATGACCAAACTAGCCCTAGCCTTAAATACCAAAGTTGTTCATGATGATACTCTAAGCATGTTTAAACAATTTGCAAGGTCATTTAAGCATTTCATGTAGTAGTCACTCATATAGCTATCCAGGTCAACACAGGTAATATTACTTAAGTGCTTGATCATGAAAGGTGACCTTCATGAACAAGGTTCCTTTTGTTAACCTAAGTGTAGCTAAGGTGTTTTAGTGACCAACATTACCCACTTGCATTCATTTGCACATGATCATATGCATATGTTCCAAGAAACACGAGATAACAAGCAATGTTTCATATGTTTCGATCGAATGTTTCAATTGTAAATGATGATTTATGAATGCTTGATGCTCATGCTTATGTTATGCAAGTCAAGTTATGCAAGGCTAACACCCGAGGTGTTACAGCCCCTCCCCCTTATAAAAATCTTGTCCCGAGATTTGCAAGACCTACCATTCTTGGAAAAAGGCGGGATAAACTTCTTGCAGATAATCCTCTCTTTCCCACGTAGCATCTTGTTCACTATGATTGTTCCACACCACCTTATAGAACTTGATAATCTTACTCCTTGTCACTCTTTCTATCTCTTCTAATACTCGAATTGGTTTTTCTTCATAGGTCAAATCCGATTGAAGCTGCACGTTGGTGGGTGCAATAGCTTCTTCCCGTACTCGAAGACATTTCTTTAGCTGAGAAACATGGAACACATCAAAGATTGCACTCATCTCTGGTGGAAGTTGTAACTTATATGCAACCTTCCCTTTTCGTTCCAAAATTTTGTATGGCCCTACATATCTTGGTGAAAGCTTCTTTTTCATCCCAAATCTTTTCACGCCTTTCATGGGTGATACTCTCAAGTATACATAGTCACCCACTTCAAAAGTTAGTGGTCTTCTTCTTCTATCGGCATAACTTTTCTGTCTTGATTGAGCTGCCTTCATGTGGTGTTGGATGATACGTACTTGCTCTTCGGCTTCATTTACAAAATCAATACCAAAGTATCTCCTTTCACCGGGCTCAATCCAGTTCGAGGGAGTTCTGCACTTTCTGCCATACAAGGCTTCAAATGGGGCCATTTTGATACTCGCTTGATAACTGTTGTTATAGGAGAATTCAGCTAAAGGTAACCATTTCTCCCATGAACCTTTTGAAGATATAACACAAGCTCTAAGTAAATCTTCTAGGATTTGGTTCACTCGCTCTCGCTCTGTCATCACGAAGTTTGCGGATGATAAGCTAAACTTCGATTAGCTTGGTTCCCAAAGCCCGTGTAAGTGCTCCCGAAACAAGCTATGAACTGTGGTCCTTTATCTGAGATTATGGTCCTGGGTACTCCATGCAATCTCACGATCTGGGAAACATATAATTCAGAGTATTTTCCCACGTGATATGTGGTGTGAACTAGTACGAAATGTGCGGATTTGGTGAGACGATCAATAATAACCCATATTGAATCATGACCTTGTGGTGTCATTGGAAGGCCTGTGATAAAGTCCATGCTGATTTCCTCCCATTTCCATCCCGAATAGGCAATGGTGAAGTAATCCAGCGCTTTTCATATGGATGACTTTTACTCTCTCGCAGTTATCACACCTAGCAACGTAGGGCTGCGATCTCTTTCTTCATCTTAGTCCACCAAAAACGGGTTCTTAAATCTTGATACATTTTACTACTACCCGGATGGATAGATAATTTTGATGAGTGAGCTTCTTCTAAAATTTGACTCCTTAGCTCACGGTCTTTTGGTACCACTAGTCGGTCCTCGAACCATAATACACCTCTTTCGTCCAATCTAAAATGTTTGGTTTCTTGCTCTTGCATTTTTCTCTCTTTGATGTGACTTATTCCCACATCTCATCTGCTTTTGTAGCTCTATGATTTTGCCCTCAAGTGAACAACTGATTGTGATATTGTGTAGTGCAAAGAGGATGTAACAAGTTGAATCCATCTTCCAAAGAATGCTTCCACAAGTGTTACAATGGGACTTCCGACTGAGTGCATCGGCTACTACATTAGCTTTACCCGGATGGTAATGCACCTCCAAATTATAGTCCTTAATCAATTCTAACCATCTTCGTTGTCTCATGTTCAGCTCTGGCTGGGTAAAGATATACTTGAGGCTTTTGTGGTCAGTATAGATATGACATACATTGCCCAACAAGTAATGTCTCCATATCTTTAGTGCATGGACAACGGCTGCAAGTTCCAAATCATGTGTAGGGTAGTTGACTTCATGTTTTCTCAATTGCCGTGAGGCATATGCAATTACTCTCCTTCTTGCATAAGCACACATCCCAAACCTATTCTCGATGCATCACAAAATACATCAAAAGGCTTTTCAATGTCTGGTTGTGCTAACACACACAGTGTCAGTAGTCAACAAAGTTCTGAGAGTGTGAAAAGTTGTTTCACATTCTGGTGTCCATTTGTACTTCTCATCTTTCTGAAGTAGTCTGGTCATAGGCTTAGCTATCTTTGAGAAATCTAGAATAAACCGACGATAGTATCCAGCTAACCCTAGAAAACTCCGAACTTCATGAACCGAAGTTGGGGCTTTCCAATCCATGACCTCTTGTACTTTGGATGGGTCTACTGAGATTCCATCTCTTGATAAAATGTGACCTAAGAAAGGTACTTTGCTCATCCAAAATTCACATTTGCTAAACTTGGCATATAGCTTATGCTCCCTCAGTCTGGATAGGACAATCCTCAGATGCTCTTCATGATCTGACTCATTTTCTGAATAAATCAATATGTCGTCAATAAACACGACCACGAACTTGTCAAGTTCGGGCATGAATAACAAGTTCATCAGGTACATGAAATAGGCTGGAGCATTTGTTAGTCCAAAAGACATAACCAAATACTCGTATAAGCCGTATCTAGTAGAGAAAGCAGTTTTAGGTATATCCTCCGGTCTGATCTTTATCTGATGATAACCTGATCTCAAATCGATTTTGGAGAATACCTTTGCCTTCGCTAACTGATCGAACAAGATGTCGATGCGTGGCAATGGATATTTGTTTTTGATGGTCACAGCATTGAGTGGTCTGTAATCTACACACATTCTTAGTGACTTATCCTTCTTTTTCACAAACAAGGCTGGACATCCCCACGGAGATGAGCTAGGTTGGATAAGACCCTTGTCCAATAGATCTTGCAATTGGACCTTAAGTTCCGCTAACTCATTGGGTGGCATTCTATAGAGCCTTCTGGATATGGGTGCGGTACCTGGCACTAATTCGATCTTAAATTCCACGTCCCTATCCGGTGGTAGACCTGATAATTCGTCTGGAAATACATCCGGAAACTCACAAACCACTGGGATATCACATATTGTGGTGGTTTAGATAGCACAGGCTAAATGTTGGGGTTTGAAATCGCGGGAGAGTGGGACTAGAAAAGCATTCCCTCCCGTGGGTTCTCTCAACATAATAGTGCGGGTGCTAGTGTCAATAAGAACACCATGATCCTTCATCCAATTCATGCCTAAGATTACACTTATTGACAACCCCGGCAATATTATCAAATCTGTGGTGTACTCCCTCCCTTGTATCACGATGAGTACATTTTTGACTATTTTTTTGGTAGTAACAGTACCCCCTACTGAACTTATGTTAAAACCCCCTTTGTTTACTTCAATTATTTCTTGACCATGTCTAGATGCAAATGCCTGACTCATAAATGAATGAGAAACTCCCGAATCAAATAAAACAACAGTGGGATGCTTGTTGACAAGAAACATACCAGCCGTGACAACTTCTCCGTGGTACTTCCTCCACAATGCAGATAATGCACTTGTCCTTGACGTGCCTCGCATTCACCGCCTCGATTGTTCGGTTTGGGTTGCCATTCCTCTTGGGGTGGGGGGCATTCTTTGGACCAATGACCCAGCTTGGTTGCAGTTGAAACATGGTTGATTACTTACGAATCCGGTGGAGCTGTCCCCGATTGCCATTTCCTTTTGGTAAGGCAATAGTGAACGCATACACGGAATGGTTTCGTGGCTGTTATTCGAGCTTTCGGTGGTGGAGGCCTAAACTTGGGTGCAGGTGGACGGAATTGTAGCCTAGCTGTGATAGGAGCTTTTGATTGGAAAGATCCGGAGGCACCGGCCTCATATGTCCTTTTGCGACCCTTAGCAACTGCATGCATGTTGTTGTGGTTTTCTTGGGTCAAGGCATCACTAATAAACTCGTTGTACGTGGTACATCGAGAATTTGCCATAGTCTTCATCAGTTTGGTACCCAACCCTCGCTTGAAACTCTCTATCTTTTTCTCTTCAGTATCCACAAAACCGGGAGCATATCTTGACAAGTTGTTGAATGCGTGCATATATTCTGTGAGTGACTTTGTTCCCTGAGTGAGCCTCATAAATTCGGCTGCTTTCATGCGCATCAGGCCCGGGGGAATATGATGTCCCCTAAAAGCCAGCTTGAATTGTTCCCAGGTCACTCGCGCATTAGCAGGCAGAGACGACAGGAAGTGTGTCCACCAGATCCCTGCTGGTCCTTGCAATTGATGAGAAGCATACTCTGCTTTCAGATGCTCCGTGACCCTCAATAGACGGAATTTCTGCTCAATGGTATTCAACCACTCATCGGCCTGCAGTGGTTCCTCAGCCACCTTGAAGATCGGAGGCTTCGTGTCCAGAAACTCCTTGAATGTACTGTGCTGATTTGGCTCGGCCCCTGGTTGCTGTGGGTGGCCACGAGCGGTGTTTTGCGCGATAAGGCGCAAAGCTTCTTCCATTGTCCTTTGGCTCCCCAAGAACTGAGCAAAGAACTCCTGAGCAGACGGCGGCGGCGGTGGTGGTAAGTCATCACCATTGCCATCGTGACTGCTACCAGCTCCAGCACGGGTGCGCGTCATCTGCGAAGTTGCAACAATAAGCGATTATTGGTTGATGTCAAGAGATTGCAGATGAATCATAATCATGCCAGACTGAAATTACTGGAGAAATTCTCAAATTCACAATAAAAACAGAGGCATAACAATTCATTCTCGCAACATGGCATCCCCAATTTGACCACTTATCGCGCTCATAACGCATGCAAAGTTAAATCGTGATCACCAACAAGGAACGGAATTGCATTGATGTTCAACCAAAGGTGCACTTAATCAACATTACATGATAGTCTGGTTACTAATGCCAAATTCGAGCTACAGGTCCATTACATGAATAAAGGTGATACATTAGTCCTTCCACTAAGTGCTAAGCGATCTAATCCTCATCATGGTCACTATCGAGGTTAGACGCAAGATCATCTCCTTCCTCAGGTTCTATTTCTTCTTTAGGCTCCACTTCTTCTTCTCCTTCCTCGTACCCTTCTAGATCCATTTCTGCGGCTCCAGGTGGGACATAAGGGTGGAGCTGATTGTTCAGAAGATGAACCTCTTCATGCAGATTATCATTGTATTCTTCCGCATTGGCCAGCTGCTGTCCCAGCTCAAACTATCGTGCTCTTAGGATATCTTCCTTGGACCAGGCTGCATTCCGCTGGTGAGTTAACCGAGTCATTTCTTCAGTGAGCCTCTCGATCTCGGCGTCGTGCTCCCTCTGAAGCTGACGTCGGTCCTCGCGGGCATGACCAAGAGCACCAGACACCCGTCTGAGGCTACCTTCAACTCCATCCAACACTCTCATCATTGCGAACATGGCGCTCATGGAAGGGTTATCACTGTTCTGCCTCTCCGCTGCACCAATCTCCAAAGATTTTCCTCTCGTCTGCTGCCATGAGTCAGTGGAGGGGTTACCTCTTGGAAAGACTCCAACCAAAGCGGCTGCCAGCTCCTGAGGAAAACGATCCATGATGTCCCTCAGGATCCCAAAGGCTGCCCTGCCAGCTGCTTCTTCAGCAGTCCTGCCAGTTGACTCATAACACCAGCCTGTCCACTCAGAATCGTCACCTCGGGGACGAACAACGGCCTCCATAGTAACTAAGAGACCTTCCCCCAACTGCTCATTCGCCCAGAAGTAGCGGGGTTCCATTCCATCAGGATAGCCTACATAACTGAGCACTCTCCACAAGAGTGTAGGCATCCCAAACTCTCCAAGGAACGTGTGACGTTGATGGGTACGTGGAGCAAGCTGACGGCGGGGAGCTCTGCCTCCGGTGGACTTGCGAGCGGTCTGCTTTGTGCGTGCCATCTGCACCATTAACATGTACCCCTTGGTGAGACAATGCCATGATGGATAAGAGTTACATAACCGAGTAAGAATTTTATAAGGGGAGGAACAATGTAATTATGTGAATGGTAATTATCATGATGCATGCTCGTTCCGTACGTCCTCACAAACTTAGGAAAAAATTGTTTCTAACGGTAGACACGGTGGCATACATACGTTCTCTCATAAATAGCGTAACTAGTCGAACTACACGTTTCGCTGTTAGTGTACCTACATAAGATCTCATTTTAGCCCTAAACCCATAATGAATATGTAGAATGTAATTGTAAATACTTCCATATATGTATACCCATACATATACTTCCGTATCAATCTACCCGACAATAATTTAACCCACAATTAAATACGTACCATATACACATGCAAGCATGCATACATAGCCGTACCAAAGCTACTCTTCCCGACCGCATGCTCACATCTTGCGGTCATACACTCATCTTACCTTGGCGTAGAGGCATTTGATCCATACATTACCATTCAAGCGAATGGCATCCATACAATAGCACGCCGTATGGACGACGAAGTAAAAACCCCCATGTTAGTACTTAAATAGCCACCTAATAGTCCTTAATTTGGGCATAAGGAAAGTGATCATTGGCACACTTTAGATTTCAAATACCTATTATATAACTATTAGTTGCTAGAGAAGGGTTTTCGGAAAACAAAAACTTTTGTTTTAAATACACTTGTGACAATTAACGTTGAATCTTGCTTTCGATACTAGTCATGTCGCAGAATCCGACCAATTTATAAGAATACAAGTACAATGGCAATCCATAGCGGTCGCCTTTGTCATACTTGAACCCATATAAACCCGGTAGTCCGTCGAGTACCACGACGGGTCTCGATAAACGATTTACAACAACCAAGATCGTATACAGATTCAACATACATGCCACATATTACATAAAGTTCACAGATACTTTTCATCATCAGAGTACGAATAAAAGTTATTACAAACTGAGTTTGATAAGTAAAGCGGAAGCAAATAAGTTCAAAGATAAAGTTTCCAACATAGTTTGATACAGTGCCAAGCTAGATCACGGTCCACAAAAGCAAGGATAGGAATTACTAAAGAAGCCTGCCCAAGGCTTACTCCTCATCCACAGCGGGATAGAAGCAACTCTTGCAATAACCATGATACACAGTGCCATCTGCAACAATGGGAAAGTAAACCCTGAGTACGAGAAGGTACTCACTAGACTTACCCGTCATGAACCGAAAATAAAATGACTCCAAGGATTATGCAAGGTCAGTATAAGTGGACGTAACTTGACAACATTTTGTGAAAAAGGCAATTGATCCGTTGTACCATTATGATTCCCTTACCAAGTTAATTATAACTATCCAGTTCTAGATTAGCAACTATCCTGTGTCAAACATGTGGTATATCATTTAGAAGCATACAATAATAACCATAGTAGGTATTGTAAATTCCATTTTCATCCGAACCATCATGTTCCATAATACAGTTACTACGATGTTGGAGCTAGCCAAGTTTCTCACTATCCGGGAGAGACGGCGATTCAATCGATTTCAACCAGTACGAATTTATTCCTAACACAAACCCAGTCTACCAAACACGATAGCCTTAGGTCACCTTTGATACAACTCGGTACACATTTCGTGGGTCCGTCTCGTGCGCTGTCTGGAACACCGTATGCCGGGATGCTCAGCCAAACCTACCCTTGGGCTCGGTCGATCGTTCCCGGAAGGAGCACACAATGAATCCATTCCCGGCCCGAGTTGAATTACTCGGCCATGGTCGGAATGAATTATCCGCCAAGTAAGTGAGAGGCATGCGTTCAATCTTGTCAAAGTTCCAACAACGGTACGGTCCTTGATCGACACAGACGGGATAGATTCACACCCAAGACCTCCATGTCTTGTTGCTTCTCTATCGACATCCCGCCTTGGTCTCCATTTACATTAACCATGGTTCTTTTCCACGATAGCAATTATAACCAACCGTGTCTCGGTATCCACCTATATCTCGCAGTGACAGAAATCACCCGACTTCTACCGGTCTAAGCATGGCTAAGCATATATTCGATCCTGGACCTATACCGTTAAAGGTGTAATATCCGGACAAGGAATGTACATGCATCAAGTGGTTTCATTCAACTCTTATAACCTAATGCGCAAGAATCATAAGTACTTAAGTAAACATTTATAAATTCTTCGAGACTTATAATGCTCCGGGCTTGCCTCGCAGAAAAGGAAGTAGGGCGGTGGTCGGGCACTCCGAAAGCTCTTGAGGTTCTCGCTCCACGCCTTCGAGTCGCGGCTTGCGGATCCTCCTGCGGGTTCCTTCCTCTCTTCTTGAATTCCAAAGAACGTGATCTCTTCCTCCGATCCTAGATGCATGAGTATGGTATAAGTATTACGAATGCATACATGTTAACTTCCATGCATCACGTTGTTTGAGTAGGTGCATATCTCTTCTCGATTACCACTTAACTACTTCCACAATGCATCGACTATGCCACAAACAGTAGCTACTTGTTTCACTCATAACTGGAGTTCTACAAATCCAAAAACAGTGATCTAGGACTTTCTGGAAAGCTTATCAAATTCTCTACAACTTTGTTATTAACCATTTTTACAGTACACATCAGTTTCAACATGCAACTCATCCCACTCTAGAATTTGTCCGGAAACTATTCCAATTCGCATTATAAAGTAACAATACCTCTACTTCATATAAGTATTCAAAGTCTTATCATACAAAGCCTACCAACAGTTTAAGCATACCAAATACCTTTAAGAAAATATAATGGTGAAGCCCAAACTATTTATTTAAATTGCCTTTATTATTTTATTTAGATATCTAGGTTAAATAATAAATATATATCAGATGTGCTTCATAAATTCTAAAAAATTTACAGAGCCTTACTAATGCTATCAAAGGACTACTGTAAAAATTTCATGTCATTTTACCAAGTAGAACATTCTATACAAAAATGACAAGGCAGCAAGGCTTGAAATAACATAAATGGAAAATCCTATTGAAAAGTGTCAAGCAATAGATTTCATATTTTTCTTAGCATCCATATGGTACTAGGATTACCTCCAACAAATTTCATGAATTTTGGACTCATACTTAATTTATGAAAATTCATGCAAGGATTAACTAGTCATAAAAGAAAAATCTATAACTCTAAATCTACCCATGCACTGGTCCCCAAATTTTTACCAGGGCTCACATATGCTAATATTAGCTCACCACAAAAATTTCATAATTTTTGGAGGACAGGAACTCTAGATATAAAATAAACAAATTTGAATGCATTCAAAAGCACATTTCAAAACCCTATTTAAATCTCCAAAAATTTCTACTGTACAAGTCAAGAACATATTTTTCTTAAATACTACACTTCCTAAGGAACACTCACAATTTATTTCAAAATTTTAGGAGCTACTAAACTAAAGATACAAAAATAACAAAACACACTTGAATCTGAAATTTTTGAACTGGCCTATTCTACTTCTGTCGCTGACCGGTGGGACCCGTCGGTCAGAGGACCCCACATGTCAGTGAAACGGAACAGAGCAACGGCGTGGGATCAACGCGGGAATGGCGGAGCTCGCCGACGGCGAGGTTGCCGGCGGTGACATCTACACCAGGTGTTCTACTCGACATTGCGCACACAACCATCTACTTGGTGGGACGGCTCGTCGGTGCTAGCAACAGCGGCTGCGCTCATGGCGGAGCGGTGGTGCGGGACGACGGCGCTACGCCGGTGTGGGCTGCGGTGGTTCAAATTAACGCGTGGACAAGTGTCAGTGGATGCTGGGGAACCTAGTGCGCTAGCTAACGGAGTGGGAGGAGGACTGTGGCGGTGTGGCCACGACGACGGAGTCCGCGGCGGAGCTCCGGTGAGCATTGGCACGGCGCTGGCGCTTACCGAACTCGAATGGCGGCCATGGGAAGAAGCAGTGGGTCGCTGGGACACTAGTGGAGGCATTGCAGGGGTGGAGAGGCAGCGAGGGCGAGCTGGTGCTGGCTATGGCGACGGCGGAGCTGCGAGAGCTCGGCGGCTGCGCTTGCGGGAGCTGCGGACGGCGAAGGAGGAGCGGGAAAATGAAACTGAGGGCGCTGGGCGTTGCGGGCGGGTGCTGGCGTGAAGAAGGCGCGCTCGGGCGCGTCGTGGCCTGGCTGGGCAGAGCAGAGGCGACGCGCGGCCGTTTCCCCTCCACGCGGCGGCCACGGCCTGACGGCGGTCGGCCACTGAATCAGCCGATTCAGTTCGTCAGTCGCGAACGAAGATGCGTGACAGCGCGTTTTCAAGTCGACATATCTGCTAATCCGTGGCTCCTTCGAGTAAACATCCTAAACAAATTTTGTAGACTCATGTACCAGCTACAAATGTTGTTCAATGCACTTGTTCTAAATCGCAACCGAAACAGAGAAAAATCGATCCAAAGTCGGGCTGACAGCACTGTCAGAGTATGACTTAGAACAAAAATGGCTAAGTGTTGAAAACAGTGATTCGATGATTTTTGAAATCCAAATTCAAGCATGTTAGGAGCTGAATCAGTCAATGACCCAAAAATAAAAGTTGTTCCTTATGTCAAACACTACAACATTGCTTTAGTGAACTCCTCCATGCAAGGTCTCTAACACCTAGTTCAACTTTAGTCAAACATGTCACTTTGAAATCATGATACATATTCAAACCATGGCTAAATGACCAAACTAGCCCTAGCCTTAAATACCAAAGTTGTTCATGATGATACTCTAAGCATGTTTAAACAATTTGCAAGGTCATTTAAGCATTTCATGTAGTAGTCACTCATATAGCTATCCAGGTCAACACAGGTAATATTACTTAAGTGCTTGATCATGAAAGGTGACCTTCATGAACAAGGTTCCTTTTGTTAACCTAAGTGTAGCTAAGGTGTTTTAGTGACCAACATTACCCACTTGCATTCATTTGCACATGATCATATGCATATGTTCCAAGAAACACGAGATAACAAGCAATGTTTCATATGTTTCGATCTAATGTTTCAATTGTAAATGATGATTTATGAATGCTTGATGCTCATGCTTATGTTATGCAAGTCAAGTTATGCAAGGCTAACACCCGAGGTGTTACATCGGACCACTCAAAAAAGCAAAAGGGGGCTTCGAATACATATTTGTGGCAATCGACAAATTTACAAAGTGGATTGAACACAAACCTTTGGTCAAATACAATGCAGAAAAGGCAGTGGAATTCATACAAGACATCATGCATAGGTTCGGCATGCCCAACAGAATAACCACAGATCTTGGTTCACCATTTACAACAAGAGAATTCCAATACTGGGCAAGAGATTGTGGGATAGAAATCGACTTTGCGTCAGTAGCACACCCGCAGGCCAATGGACAAGTCGAAAGAGCAAATGGACTCATATTACAAGGTTTAAAACCAAGATTATATGAAGATTTGAAAGATTATGGTGGAAAATGGATCGACGAATTACCAAAAGTGGTATGGGGTTTAAGAACCCAGATCAGTAGAGCAACTGGATACTCATCGTTCTTTCTGGTCTACGGATCAGAGGTGGTACTACCAGCCGACTTAATATGGTTATCTCCAAGAATAGAACAATATGAAGAAGGCGAAGCAGAAGAAACAAGGCGGTTAGAAATTGATTCAATAGAAGAAATAAGAGACAGTGCAATCATACAAAATGCAAGATATCAGCAAGGGTTACGAAGACATTATGACAAAAGTACTCAACCCCGATCGCTAAAGCCAGGGGACTCAGTACTACGACTAATCCAGAAGAAAGATGGACGACACAAACTACTCAGTCCATGGGAAGGACCCTTCATCGTGAAGACAGCAACAGGACCTGGCACATACGAGTTGATGACTCCAGATGAAATACCTATAAAGAACACTTGGCATATCAGCCAGCTCAAAAGATTCTACAATTAAGTACAACAGATTGTACTCAAGTTTCAAGAGAAATAAAACAGAGATTATTCAAGAAGAACAGCTTCAAATATGAGCCCTATCCAACGGACAGAACCAACCTGTAATCAGGTTGGGGAAAAAGGGGCTTCCCTGTTAACAGCCAACCCGGAAACGGTTGCGCTACACGGGCAATCTTGTCACTCAACCATATGGAGATGGTCTGACTGACGGCCAATGGCCAAATAGCTTCTTGGGTAAGGAGACCCAAGCTAGCATTTGTCACTCTACCATAAAGAGATGGTACGACTGACAGCCCTGTTCAACGGACAGAACCAACCCGTAATCAGGTTGGGGAAAAAGGGGCAGCCCTGCAAACAGCTCAACCCAGAAACGGTTGTTGCTATATGGGTGCAATCGCTTACCCCAAGAGCTGGTACGATTGCTTACTTACCCTGCAAACAGCCAACCCGGAAACGGTTGTGCTATATGGGTCCAGTCGCCTACCCCAAGAGTGGTACGATCGAATACTTTGCCCAAGAAGCGGCATAAGCACTCCAACAACTCGGTTGCCTACCCCAAGAGTGGTACGATCGACTACTTTGCCCAAGAAATGGCACAAGCACTCCAACAACTCGGTCGCCTATCCCAAGAGTGGTACGATCGACTACTTCGCCCAAGAAGCGGCACAAGCACTCCAACAGCTCGGTCGCCTACCCCAAGAGTGGTATGATCAACTACTTCGCCCAGAGAGGGACACAATCACTAAAACAACTCGGTCACCTACCCCAAGAGCGGTACGATCGACTACTTCGACCAGAGAAGAGCACTAGCACTCCAACAACTCGATCGCCCACCCCAATAGTGGGATGATCGAATACTTCGCCCAAGGAGCGGCACAAACACTCCAATAGCTCGGTCGCCTACCCCAAGAGCGGTACGATCGACTACTTCGACCAGAGAAGGCACAAACACTCCAACAACTCGGTCGCCTACAACAAGAGCGGTACGATCGACTACGTCGCCCAAGGAGGGGCACAAACACTCCAACAACTCGATTGCCTACCCCAAGAGCGGTACAATAGACTACTTCGCCCAAGGAGCGGCACAATCAGCAAAAACAACTTGGCCGTTTACTCCAAGAGCAGTATAATCGACCACTTCACCCCAAAAGCGGCACAAATAACAATTACAACTCGGGAGCTTACCCTCAGAACTATCCTGCCTCAAGAATGATGCAGATCTATAGTACAAATCAGTCGATTACCCCAAGAAAAAGTATAATCAACCTTTTCAGCTCTACTAGATCACCAAGAAGAAACAAGCTATGGCAGAGCACGAAAAAGTCACAAGGAAAGACAGGGCGAAACTTGTCCATATTATTCAAAGACATCTAAGAAGAAAAGAAAGACAGGACGAAGCCTGCTCACATCTTAAAAATTCAGAGACAAAGTATATTACAAGGACATCAAAAGAAGGTTGACTTTTCACATCTGTTCAAGAAGATGGAAGAGAAGGAGGAAGTACATTCATTTGATCAAGAATTTGGTCTGATAGACCACTAAGCTATACTTTGGCCTCCTCCCAGTGTCTTGAAAACTTAGCCATTACAGAAGCTTCAGTAATCCGCTCAAAAGGAGCATCAGGGGCAACAACCCGGACATACGAAACCACATTGTTGATGCACCGGTAAAAGCCACCCTTCACAAAATCATAAAACCGGGAAAAAAGCACCGGTAATCCCTGCTCGGCAAAGACCTGAAGGAACAAGAGGAAATTCCTAGAACTCCACCATGAAGTACTCAGAGGCTTATCAATCTCAAGATCGCTGATCCTAAGTCTTTTCAGTACTAGCAAGAACATGAAGTCTGACAGAACAACAATTTATAACGAGTTGTTTGCACGAGAGCCAGACAAAGCACTCGAAGACAATCTCTCAAGACGACGTTCTACACATACCGAGTTGTTTACATGGCGCAAACGAAAGCCAGACAAAGCACTCCACCTATCAAAGAGTCATTTCACGACAAATGGAAACAACTTGTCTACTCAAAGCTACGGATACGTACCACGAAGCAACTGCTCGGAAGAAATCCTGATCACGCACACAATTCGTCTGACGAATAAGTAAAGCAGAGACATCCACACAAAGAAACAAAAGAAGCCACATCAAAAGAAAAGGAAAAGAGAAATTGGGGAAACAAAGTTTATGATGATCATAGAAGAACACAACTACTACATACATCAAATCACCAAGATAAATCTACGATCGGACAATCTGCCCTTCGATATCCTTTACGCCAACATCAAAGCGAGGGCTAATGACAACGCATCCAGCCATCATCAGTTCCTCGCCGGAGACCCGCTACCCACAGATTCGACATCATCGTCATCTTCGACAGCAAGGGCGCCCAGTCGACTTCGTCTTCGACGGCGAGCGCCTCCCAATCAACCTCATCTTCACTGTCACTGCTAAGGATGATCAAATCTGCCCTTGTCGAAGTAGCGTCAGCAGCAGAGAGGGGGACAAGAGTGACCACAGGAGCAGCCGAGGGATCCTCCTTCTTCTGCAGAGGGACAACCGACGATGATGTCCCAACAAGGGGAGCCTTCCCCACCACCGGAGGGGCTGGCAATGAAGGCGACGATGAAGACCTTCCGCTCGACGACGCCGCCACGGCCGTCCTCGGAGAGCAAACAAGCGAAAAAACGCGACACCTTACGGACACTCTGCCTATGGATGAACTTCTTCTTCGTCATTATGGCTATGGAGAAACAATTGCGGAGTGGCCAGTTAAATAGAGACCAAATCGCCATCCCAGGCAGTTCAACAGCCTCCTCGAGATAAGGATGGAGTTAAAACTTTCTTCATAAAAGGTTAAGTGCAGAGTTAATTCCTTCATCAAAACCAATATGGCGATTCGGCTTCTACCATCAACCACGCGACGATCCATTTACTGACACAGCTAAAAAGACGGAAAGCACAAATCTACACAACGGTACGATCCAACGGGCAGATTTTAGACTTATCCATCCAGCACCACGGTAGAATTTTTCAGATTACTACAAGAACAACCCATCAACCATGAAGAAACGAAGGGCCACCTTGCAAGGAACAAAAGAACCCAGTTATTAAAGAAAGAACTCGGGAGCCTCATGAATAACTAGGATTACAGTAGAAAAATAAATGACAACTCTGAAGACAAGAATTCTTTACATTACAAATGGCTTCAAAAATAGAAGATTACACATCTTACAAGACCCAATGAACTCGGCACTACGACAAGCAAGGTAGCAAAAAGGAGCCCAGACACAACTAGGCTCTGGAACGACTACGTGCTCCAATTTGCTACTCGGTAGAACAAACCGCGCTCGGCTACACTGTTTTCTTCAAGCGACGTATTAGTGCATCCAAGGCGAAAATCAGCAAAGACAAATGGGATAACATAGACCGTGGGAAGTCGGCAGGAATCATCTACCCAAGCCCGTTGTGATGTAGATCGATTGTTGATCTCACCGATCCTCAAGACAGACGGCGAGGATCAACCCAGAACTGTCGGATGAAGGAATGAAGCCCACATCACAAGACTTCCTCCAACTACCACCACGTACTTCCAAGTACAATGTCGCTGCGGGATTAGTCTACCTCTAATCCCTATCACAAGACTTCCTCCAGCTACAACAAAATGTACAAGAACTACAAAATATGCTCGAGGGCTGCTCTACTTCACACACTATCATATTCATAACTACAGAAGACTTTAGAACAGGCAACAAAAGGCTCGATGAATCAAAGCAGCACTCAGGAAGGGCATTTATAGGCAAAAGAAGCGGTGCACATGGACTAGGAGCACCAATAGAAGAAATCTAACAAAGGACATAATGAAAAGACAGAATTCAATGAAAGAGGACTCTGGCGTGAAAGAACGGCACTCAAGGACAAGCATATCCAAGAGAATATTCCACAAGCAACAATACAACCCGTGAAGACATGCATTGAATTCTCCAACAACCAGAATGACAACAGCAATAAGTAACCGAACAAACAACTCGGAGACGTGTGAAGGATCACATACAAAATTACCGTGTCAAAGGATTACAGTTGAAAAAGAACTCGGACGGAGAAAAATTATAAATCTCATTGATCAAAGACAAATACAAAGGTTACAGACGGCCAAACAGGACCGGATAAACTCAGACATAAGATAGAGACAAGATTCTTAAATATTGCAACAAGGAACCTAGTGGCAGCAGCAGCGACAGCTCGGACGCAGAAGAACAGATAGAGCAGCATGATCGTTACCAACCAAGCATAAGCCCGGGGGCTGCTCAACCTAACACACCAGCATATCTACGAATGAAGAAAGAATTGAAGAAGAATTTTCCTACTCAAGGCAGAACCACAACCAACAAAGAAGGTATTTATAGCAAACCAGAGGTAAACAAGGCTAAAGATCACAAGAAAGAGAGAGGAAAAGAACAAAAGAGCAAAGCAACAAAGGCGAATAGTACACAAAAGCAAGATTCCTGATAAAAAGTAAAAGAAGACGCTCACTCATGGCTATACAAGACCCATCCGTGACTAGCAAAAGACAAAGATCAAATGAGAACAAATCAAGACCCTTCTTCCGGCTTCTTTTCAACAGAAAAGAACCCGGAGAAGGCTCGGGGGCTGCAAGTACCTACCATAGAAAAACATATTTTCAAATTTTTTGACCCTCCAGCTTTTTGTACCAAAAAATAGAAGGCTCGGGGGCTACACTCAATGAGTGCAATTTTTGCAAAATTGCACTCGCTGCACTCAAAGGAAAAAGAACCCGAAGGACATCAAGCAAAAGTGCACATTAGCCAAAAGAAGAATCAAAGAAGACCATATCAAGATTTCACTTTAAGAAGGACCCGGATCAAGACTACAACAACTCGGCCCTTGAAGCTCAATCATGAAATGCTCGGGGGCTTGTCGATGGGGAACCCTACGGGCCCCCCATAGACCATACTGCAGGGAGGTAGGCCTTGGTAGCAAGGCCTACAGCCGAATCACCAAGAAGAACGCGGAGCAAAGCAACGTGCAAAACCGAAACTCCAACGCAAACTATACAAGGAAAGGCGCCCAAAGCGTAGCTTAGGACTCTGACCTTTTATTCGAATAGGACACAAACAACGCCTGGACTATAAAGGGCTGGTGAGGGTACCCATTATAAGGGGAGAATGCATACCCGATACTCAAAGCAATACAACGCAAACAGGCTAACGCCAAAACTGGACGTAAGGTTATTACTCGACCAAGTTGAGGGCCTGAACCAGTATAAATCATGAGTCTATTTGCGTAACCGCCGAATTCCGCTATTCACCGAAGCCCGAACAACTGTCCCGGGTACCCCCGTGGCAGGCTATCGGTGGTAAAACATCGACACAGGCACGCTAGGCCCGGCAAGCCTGGCTGCTCTGCCTCTGCCGTCGCGTCCGCCTAAGCCCCCTGCTCGCCGTCGCGTCGAGCTACACCTCGATCGCGCTGCGCTCCGACCGTCGCTGTCGCGTGGGCACTGCTCCTGTTGACCCTTTGGCCGCACGCAAGTGGGCTTGCCCCGCCTGCCTTCGCCTTCACGTCTACGCGTGATGCGACACCACGCTGTTGCTTTCCCGGACTACGCCACACCACATTTTCTTTCATGTCGCCGGCCGAGCAGCGCCAAGGCCTCACTTTAGTATTGATGAGCATTATGTAGTGAGGTACAAGGATAGATTGGTGGTTCCATCCAATAAGGATCTGAGAAGTAACATTTTGAATGAAGCCCATCATTCAAAGCTGTCTATCTATCCTGGCAGCAACAAGATGTACCATGATTTGCGCCACTAGTACTGGTGGTCCAACATGAAGCAGGACATCACCCGGCACGTCGCGGAGTGCGACACTTGCGGTAGAGTTAAGGCAGATCATATGCGTACTCTAGGATATCTACAGCCCTTGCCCATTCCTGTTTGGAAATGGGACGATATTTCCATGGACTTCATTGTGGGTTTACCCCACACATCTAAGGGCTATAACTCTATCTAGGTCATTGTGGATCGCCTTACCAAGTCAGCTCATTTTCTCCTAGTGAATTCCACATATTCTGCCAAAAAGTATGCCAAGTTGTACTTGGACCGAATTGTGACCCTACACGGAGTTCTCCTTACTATCATCTCTGATAGGGGATCAGTTTTTGTCTCTCGCTTCTGGGAGCAACTCTAGGAGTGTCTTGAAACTAGTCTCCTCCACAGTTCAGCCTATCACCCCCAGACCGATGGCCAAACTGAAAGGGTGAACCAGGTGCTCGAGGATATGTTAAGAGCGTGTGCCATTTCTTTTCCTGAGAAGTGGGATGAATGCCTGAAGCTAGCTGAATTTTCTTACAATAATAGCTATCAAGAAAGCATCCGCATGGCACCATTTGAAGCTCTATATGGAAGAAATTGTAGGACACCACTTAACTGGGTTGAAGTGGAAGACCATGGATACTTTGGGCCAAAATTCATCAAGGAGGCTCGAGAGCAAGTCATCATTAGTCAGAGTCATTTGAACGCAGCTCAGAGCCGACAAAAAGCCTATATGGACAAGCGAAGAAGGCCCTTGGAGTTTAAAGTTGGGGATTATGTGTACCTCAAGGTGCCTGCTATGAGAGGGGTGCATCGGTTTGGTATTCATGGCAAACTAGCTCCCCGATATGTGGGTCCTTACAAAGTTTTAAAGCAGTGTGGCCTAGTTGCTTACCGTCTCTAGCTTCCCGATAATTTATCTGCGGTACACAATGTGTTTCATGTATCGAATGGAAGAAATGTTTGCAGGTTCCTGATGAAGCTGTGGAAATTGAAGGGCTTCTCCTCCAGCCAGATTTGACTTATATTGAGCACCCTGTCAAAATTCTGGACGACAAAGAAAGAGTGACCAGAAATAATGTGGTGAAATTCTATAAAGTGCAGTGGCAAAACCATTCAGAGGATGAAGCCACATCGGAACAAGAGAGCTACATATTGAAGCATTACCCCCACCATCTCTCTGGTTCTGATGAGTAGTTGTTATGTTGAAATGTATTTCCTATCTTCTTTCCCACACTAGGCACATGAAATCTCGGGTCGAGATTTTATTTTAGGGGGGTAGATTTGTAACACCCTCGGTGTTACACTGTACAACTTTTTGCTAAAACACTGCATGAGCATCATACTTATGTGTGAATGTATATAATATGGAGGCGCTCGTCTTCCACCAGACACTAAGCACCCCAAAAGCAAGCTACAACGGGCGGTATCCGTCGGGCACACCCCAAGGGAGAACCCGAAAGATCCACATTTTTCCCAAGGATCTAATAATGAGAACAAGTTACAATACAAATCCATTTCATACATCAGAGTTTCTTAAAAAGTACATTATTACAATACCAAATATCAGAGTGCGGAATGATAAACAGCGGAATTTAAAAATATACATCTAGCGATAGGGACGAGGATCCATCTGAGCCCACCAGAAGAATCCTCCACACAAGGTACTTCTCAAGCATCACCTGCAACAGGGGTAAATAAACCCTGAGTACACAATGTACTCGTAAGACTTATCCGACTAGTGGGAATAATTTCCCGACTCCAAGGAATATGATAAGCTTTATGATTTGCTGGTTTCTTTAGCAGAAAGCAACACTAATAGTAAGTCCTTATTCATATCTTATTATTAGCTGTATTAAGTTATCATCTAGCCAGTCTATATAAGCACCTGTTCTACTTTCAAGCAAGAGTTGAGCAATCAGTTCCATTTCTTCTCCTTTCAACTCTCAGTTCTTACTACGATGCTAAACCGCAGACAAGCCGTACTGGATTTCCCGGCGATTCAGGAATCAATGTGCCCAGCTGGGTGCCCCAAAAACACATGCCCCGCTTGTACCCCAGGCACAAGCAGGACTAACCCATCACTCTCCTGTCCCAGGTGTCCAGGTCCCCGTCCAAACTTGGACTCCAAGCCCCCACTTCCTGAGTCCCGGACTCAGTGTGGTGCAAGGACCTCCACCATCTTCGCCACCAATCACTCGGTCCGAAAAGAGCCAGATCCACGACAAGAGAGCAACAAGTCTTCCCTACGCCCATACCCAAGTATGCGCTCAGGACAATATATATGTGACTTGCCTAGAGTCATATGCAACAACCGGCCCTTAATCGACACGGACAGGGAAAAAGTGTAACCAAGTCATGCCCTGTTGGCCGCAGGACACAACCCCTTACACCCTCCAGTACCCAAACCATATCCCTGCCCGGTCACCATTTTCCTTTCCACCATTTTATCATGAGTGATCATATTTTATTACCTATTTACGAGTAACGGCTGGTTACTCACGCTACTGATATCCTGAGCATAGCAGCTACTCGACCTGTACTAGTAGGACTCATGGGTAGATATATTTATGCATGTAGTTTCCATAAAATGCCTGTAACTTAAATGCACATCATATATATATATATATATATTCAGTGATCATTGAAATAGGGGTTATGCACCGGGGCTTGCCTTAGGCAGGCGACGGTCAGTAAGGTCAGCACCAATAGGCTCCTGGGCTCCCTCTTGCATGAGGATCTCCTCCTCGTACTCCTCGATCACCTCGTCGTACTCCGGCTCGCCGACGGGCACGAAGTCTACCAGCTTGTGATCTACATGCATGAAATGACGATGCAATGCTTAGGAATATGACAACAGCAACTCTTAAAATAACAGTACATCAATTTAACTACTAAGCTAGTGCTACCGACCACGGTGCTAAGTTATCTGATAACAAATTTGAAATATGACATTCATTATTATTATAGCAACTACAGATATTCTTACTCCTAATGTTGATTTGCGATATATACGATAAAGCAAGGGTAATAACTACTTTATTTAGCTACTCGTTCTAAGGCTACAAAATTTACAACAAGTACATAATATCCTAGTGAACCTACTGTAAAATTTTTAAAGCTAAAACTATTACCGATTTGCCACAAGAATTCCTACAACATTAAGCTAACTAATATTAAGTTTTTCTATTTTGACTTCACGAATCTAGCATCACAATAGCTAACTGTAAACTAACTACACTAACAGATAGATGGTATTTTTGTGAACCTAACAAACTTGGTTTTACTATTTTTGGATCACTATGCAATTTACTACGAATTATCAAAGTTCAGCTTGAAAACTAATTCGAATAAACATTAACAAATTTGCTAAAAGGATGGAACCGCTTTCTATTTCATGGCCCACGCTAGCACCGGCTCAGCCCAAACAGGTTTCCCGCCCGCGCGCAGCACAACAACTGGCGCGGCCCGCTCAACATCGCGCGACGCGGCCCAGCAAGCGGCGGACGGGCGCGAGCGTGGCCCAGTAGCGGCAGCGCGGCCCAGCGGCGAGCGCGCGTCAGTGGCGCGAGAGCGGCCAAGCAGCGGCAGTGCGGCCCAGCAGGTGGGCGCGGGCGCAGGCGCCAGCGCGGCCCAACGGCGAGCACGCGCGAGCGGCGCGGCTGGACCAGCACGGCGAGGGTGCGGACGCGGCTTGGCCCAGGCGGCTGCGAGCGCGCAGACGACGAACGCGGCAGCGGGCAGGCCGGCCCACAGTGGGGGCGCGACGCTAGAGCGGCAGCGGTGGAAGTGTAGGCCACAGCGCAAGCTAGAGCAAGCCACGGCGCGAGTTGGGCCAGGCGGAAACGCAGGCCGCGTATTTCTAACGTATTCACGGAATTATTTTCCTACATGAAAAGGGCCACAAAACATGTGTGACGCAGGGTTGACGCAGAGCTGACGCCAACAAGCTAAGATAAACAGTGCGCACCGCCGGCTGCTCTGCTTTCGCGCGGCTGCTCGATTCACGCCGGCCGCGGAGAAGACGCTATACGGCGGTGGAGCTTCGAATCAGGTGGGCAGGGCGATAAGCAACTGGAGGAGAGGCTAGCAGTGCAATGAATTGAAATGGTATGCTCTGGTTCTGTGGCTGGACGACGGCGCAGGCCACCCCGGTCTTATGGACCCAGCAGAGCTACACTTCCAAAATTGAGGCACAGTGTGGCGCTACAAGCGGCGAGGTGGGGTCGGTTGAGCTACTGGCTATCTAGCGGAGCTGAGAACTTGATTAATTGGGTCACGGCGCTACCACGATGGCAAACCGAAGGACACGGTCACGCCGGCCAAAACGACAACGGAGACAAGGGAGTCTTGGCATCGCTTGGCTTGGCACAGCCATGGCCGTCAACGCAAAAATACCAGCGCACACAAACGACAGGGACAATGAGGTGTGCCCAGGCGGCTATCCGCAAGGCCGAACCTGCAAGCCGATGAAGCTTGGACCTGCGTCACCACGGATGGTGTCAGACAAGGAAAGGCAAAACGCAATGTGACACCGAAGTGACGGTGGAGCAGGCGGCCGTCTCATGCGCGCAGCTGTGGCTGGTCAACGGGAGCAGTACCGCGTGGTGCCGATGGACGACGCGCAGCGCGACCAAGGTACCACGCGATGTGATGGCGAGGCAGAGCTGATAGGACCCGTGCGCAGTGCGCATGCGTGCGGTGGTAGGCAGCCGAGGCAGTAGTGGTGACCGCGGCCAGCGCAGCTCTATTCGAAATAGGTGACGTGCATAGTTTTTAAAGCAGGCGCAAAATCCTACCCAATGGTCCAAACGCCAAACAACTTCTTCCATTCTCCAGTGAGTACGTAGAGCTATTGACCTAAGCCGCGACACCACGCCACTTCTTAAGCCGATCTCTCTACAAAAATTACCAAAAGTGGCTTCGTCGACCCATTCTTAAACTTACACGGAATGACGTAACTCCGAACGGTTTCGCGTCGAATTCCAATTCCGACCTACTGGATGTACTAGCTAGCTATCCTCATCCTCAACTGCACCATCATCGACTATGAAGCACGTACTACAAACTTTATTAGAGCTCGCATAAATGTTCTACAACATTTTTATCCGATAAAAATATGCTTAGAATACTAAACAAGATTAAACGGCATAAAATGTAACATTTGTTTCTTGTTTCAGATAAACATGTCAAGTGACGTATATTGATTTATACTCCAAATTACACACAGGTACAAACAAGTATGATGCTCATGCAGTGTTTTAACAAAACAGTACAATGTAACACCGAGGGTGTTACAAATCCACCCCCCTAAAATAAAATCTCGACCCGAGATTTCATGTGCCTAGTGTGAGAAAGAGATAGGGAATACATTTTTGGCGTAGTAACTAACTATCAGAGCCGGCGAGAAGGTGGGGATAATGCTGCAATAGGTAACTCTCTTATTCCTAGGTGGCTTCATCCTCTGAATGGTTTTGCCACTTCACCTTGTAGAACTTTACCACTCTATTCCTGGTCACCCTCTCCTTCTCATCCAAGATTTTGATAGGGTGCTCCACATAAGTCAAATCTGGCTAGAGGGGAAGCCCTTCAATTTCCATAGCTTCCTCAGGAACACGCAGACATTTCTTTAATTGCGATACATGAAACACATTGTGTACTGCAGATAAAATATCAGGAAGCTAGAGACGATAAGCAGCGGGGCCACACTGTTGCAACACCTGGTACGGGCCCATACCGAGGGGCTAGCTTGCCATGGACACCAAACCGATGCACCCCTCTCATAGGAGACACTTTGAGATACACATAATCTCTAGCTGCAAACTCCAAAGGCCTCCTTCGCTTATCTGCGTAAGACTTTTGTCGGCTTTGAGCTGCCTTCAAGTGGCTTCGAATAATGTTTGCTTTCTCTCGAGCCTCTTTTATGAAGTCAGGCCCAAAGTACCCACGGTCTCCCACTTTAACCCAGTTCAGTGGCGTTCTACACTTCTGCCCGTATAGAGCCTCAAATGGTGCCATGCGGATACTCTCTTGGTAGCTATTGTTGTAAGAAAATTCAGCTAACTTCAAGCACTTATCCCACTTCTCAGGAAAAGAGATGGCACAAGCCCTCAACATATCCTCTAGCACCTGGTTCACCCTTTTAGTTTGACCATCAGTTTGTGGGTGGTATGCTGAGCTTCTAAGAAGATGAGTTCCCAGACAGTGCTGCAGTTGCTCCCAGAAATGAGAGACAAAGATTGACCCTCTATCATAGATGATAGTAAGGGGAACTTCATGAAGGGTCACAATCTGATCGAAATATATCTCAGCATACTTCTTGGCTATATATCTTGTGTCCACTAGGATAAAGTGAGCGGACTTGGTAAGACAGTCCACAATGACCCAGATAGAATCGTAGCCTATGGAGGTGCGGGGTAAACCCACAATGAAATCCATAGAAATATCCTCCCATTTCCAAACAGGAATGGGCAAGGGCTGCAAATATCATGCGGTACGCATATGATCTGTTTTAACCCTACCACAAGTGTCGCACTCCACGACGTGCTGGGTGATGTCCTGCTTCATGTTAGACCACCAGTACAAGTGGCACAGATCATGATACATCTTGTTACTGCCAGGATGAATAGACAGTTTTGAATGGTGAGCTTCATTCAAAATCTTTCTTTTCAGCTCTTCATTGGATGGAACCACTAGTCTATCCTTATATCTCACCACTCCATGCTCATCAACACTAAAGTGAGAGCCACGCCCTTCAACCATCAACTTCCTGATGTGAGGAATCTCTTCGGGGTCTCTCTTCTACTCCCAAATAATCTGCTCCAGCAATTCTGAGGTCAATGCAATGTGAGCCAATATCTCTGCATGGTTGAGAGACAAAGGTGGTTCCTCAACCTAGTGTGACTTTCTGCTCAAAGCATCAGCTACAACATTGGCCTTTCCTGGGTGATAATGGACTTCCAAATTGTAATCCTTTATCAATTCTAACCATCTCCTTTGCCTCATGTTCAGCTCAGACTGAGTAAAAATATACTTGAGGCTCTTGTGGTCTGTAAAGATATGCACTTTGTTGCCCAATAGATAGTGCCTCCAAATCTTTAGAGCATGGACAACAGAAGCTAGCTCTAAGTCATGAGTGGGGTAATTCACCTCGTGCTTCTTCAGTTGGCGCGAAGCATAAGTTATCACACGCCCATCTTGCATAAGCACACACCCCAACCCCATCTTCGAAGCATCACATTATACATCAAAGGGCCTATCAATATCTGGTTGGGCCAACATAGGAGCAGTGGTCAGAAAAGTCTTCAGAGCTTGAAAAGCTTCTTCATAGGCTGGGCTCCAGTCAAACTTAGCTTCTTTTTGAAGCAGCTTGGTCATTGGCTAGGCTATCTTGGAGAAATCAGGAATGAAACGCCAATAGTATCCAGCCAGACCAAGGAACTAACGAATCTGATGCATAGACTTGGGAGACTTTCAATCCAATACATCTTGCACCTTGCTGGGATCTACAAAAACACCTTCAGGTGTCAACACATGCCCCCAAAACTGCACTCGATCTAACTAAAATTCGCACTTGCTGAATTTAGCATACAACTTGTACTCCCTTAGTCGAGTCAGTACTATCCGAAGGTGTTGTGCATGCTCTTCATCATTCTTGGAATAGATCAGGATGTCATCAATAAAAACTACCACAAACTTATCCAGCTCCGGCATGAAAACCGAATTCATCAGGTACATGAAGAAGGCAGGAGCATTGGTGAGACCAAAAGACATCACTAGGTACTCATATAGCCCATACCTAGTAGAGAAAGCTGTCTTTGGTATATCATGTGACCTGATCTTGATCTGATGATAGCCTGATCGGAGGTCAATCTTCAAGAACACCTTGGCACCAGCCAATTGGTCGAACAAAGTAATTATGCGGGGCAAAGGATACTTGTTCTTAACTGTTACCGCATTAAGAGGGCTCGTTATAGCTAACGAGCTAAAATCTTGGCTCGGCTTGGCTCGTTATCATAACGAGCCGAGCCGAGCCGAGTCGAGCCAGCCACGAGCCGAGCGAGCTAACGAGCTTCGAGTTTTTCGTCTAGCCTTAGCTGTACCAGGCTCAAGCTCAATGGAGAATTCTACCTCTTGGTCTGGTGGCAACCCAGGAAGATCTTCAGGGAAAACATCCGGGAACTCACATACTACCGGAATGGAGGTAAGATCAGGAGCAGCTTTAGTATGGGCAGCAACAGGTACGACTAGATCTGAGGGTACAATAAGGGACATCCTATCTTCAGAAGAAGGAAGCCGTAACTCCACACTTCTCCTCTTCAAATCCAAAACTACCCCAGACACCCGCAACCAGTTTATTCCAAGAATAGCATCAATGCCTTGCCCAGGCATGACCATGAACTGTAGGCGGTAAGTGTGGGTGGCTAATACCAAACTTACTGTATCCGTGCGGGTATTGATGAATAATTGTGAACCCGCAGTATGGATCTTATAGGCATACGGTATAGCCATAAATGGTAAGTTGTGCCGCTCTACAAACCCCATGCTCATAAAGGAATGTGATGCACCAGAATCGAACAACACCAAAGTTGGATGGGAGTCGATCATAAACATACCAGCCATCAATGGCTCCTGCTGCAAAATCTGCTCAGCATCTGTAAAATGCACCTGGCCGGATCCGCTGGGCACTTCTTCTTGATTATGGTCCTCTTGACAAGCCTGAAATTTGCTGACGGTTGAGCGGACTGAGCTGGCTGGTTCTGGGGGCAAGCTCGGGTATAGTGGCCATCTTTGCCACACTTGAAGCAAGCACCTGGCTTGTTCCCGAACCCCTGACGAGGTGGGACCTATTGTCCCTGAGACTGCTGAGGCTACGCCTACTGCTAGGGTGCACGATACTATGTTGAGGAAGTTTGAGAAATCTGCTGGGTCTGCCGAAACGAAGGCCCGCCTGATGATTGATAGGGCCCTCATCGGACAACCTGTATCTTCTGTGTGTGAGGGTGGCTAGAGGATCTAGCTACCACCCGCTTCCTCTTCCAATCGGCCTAGGACTCCCGCTGAAAACCCTCCATGGCAATGGCGGCGTTCATCAGTGCCCCAAAGGTCTGATAGTTCGCCGTGTACAACTTCTCTTGAAGGATGGGAGCGAGACCACGAAAGAAGCGGTCCTTCTTCTTGTCATCAGAGTCCACATGGATGCCAGCATACTGAGCCAAGTGATTGAACTTATTCACATAACCCATCACGGTCAGGCTCCCCTGGCGTAGCTCTAGGAACTCAGTCACCTTCCGGTAGATGACACCAGCAGGGATAAAGAACTCTCAAAATGCGGTGGTGAACTCCTGCCAGGTTGCTGGATGATCAGGCTGCTCCATGGCATGGAAGATGTCCCACCATGCGCTTGTGGAACCCAAAAGCTGATGCGCTGTAAAGCGCACCTTCTGCTCGTCGGCCACGTCGAGCAGCAGAAACTTCTGCTCCATAATGCGAAGCCAGTGCTCCGCATCTAGAGGCTCATCAGATGGGGTGAAGGTGGGTGGGTGAGTCTTGAGGAAGTCCTGGTAGGAGGACGGTCCCTCAGGGTGGCGGGCACCACCCCTGTTCCCACCATTGCCCCCGTGGCCTCCACGGGCGAGGCCTGCGACAGCCTGTGCCATAATGTCCATGGCACAAGCTAACTCCCGACGAGCAGCCAATAGCTCTGCCATCATCTCGGCGTGGGTCATCGAAGGCGGCGGTGGTGGAGGAGGAGCCAAAAGTGGAGCCCCATGGCTCTCCCCGTTGGGCTCATGGGCCCAGCCACTCTCGTCATGGCCCTCGCCAAGACCGTGAGCCGCCCCCGCACTGGTGCTCCCACATCTAGACCTCAGATTCATCTATAAGAGATAGAAACCATCCATTTAGAACAACCTTCCCGATCAGAAGCAAGGAATCAGAGGGATGACAGCACATTTATTAAAGAATTTCGTTAGTTAGTCCTATCAATTTACTAATTCAATTATACGTGAAGGGGGATTTCGGTTGAAGTAAGATGCTATTATCATGATGCATGCTTCGACCAATACGTTCACTCAAGCCGAAATATAGCGGCATTCGTAAAACTTTCAGCACATCGCACACTCACTTTCTGCGATACTAAGCGATTTCTTACGCAACGTAAGTCAGTGTACCTGCAGAAAACTGATTAGATAAAACCAGTTTCGCTATCCTAGATAGACCATATTGGTAGGGCTTATACTAATTTACCTAATATAATCGCGTCCTACTTTTCACAAAACTTTTGTTGATCAATTTTTTAAGTTTTTTAAAAGAGTGATGAAACTCGTAACCATTATTGGCTCTGGTACCAACTGTGGCAGAACCACCCGAAATAGCACACTTACGGATGCGCTCGTCTTTTACCAGACACTAAGCACCCCGAAAGCAAGCTACAGCGGGCGGTATCCGTCGGGCACACCCCAAGGGAGAACCCGAAAGATCCACATTTTTCCCAAGGATCCAATAATGAGAACAAGTTACAATACAAGTCCATTTCATACATCAAAGTTTCTTAAAAAGTACATTATTACAATACCAAATATCAGAGTGCAGAATGATAAACAACAGAATTTAAAAATATACATCTAGCGATAGGGACGAGGATCCGTCTTAGCCCACCAGAAGAATCCTCCACACAAGGTACTTCTCAAGCATCACCTACAACAGGGGTAAATAAACCCTGAGTACACAATGTACTCGCAAGACTTATCCGACTAGTGGGAATAATTTCCCGACTCTAAGGAATATGATAAGCTTTATGGTTTGTTGGTTTCTTTAGCAGAAAGCAACACTAATAGTGAGTCCTTATTCATATATTATTATTAGCCGTATTAAGTTATCATTTAGCCTGTCTATATAAGCATATGTTCTACTTTCAAGCAAGACTTGAGCAATCAGTTCCATTTCTTCTCCTTTCAACTTTCAGTTCTTACTATGGTGCTAAACCGCAGACAAGCCGTACCGGATTTCCCGACGATTCGCGAATCAATGTGCCCAGCTGGGTGCCCCAAAAACACACGCCCCGCTTGTACCCCAGGCACAAGCAGGACTAACCCATCACTCTCCTGTCCTGGGTGTCCAGGTCTCCATCCAAACTTGGACTCCAAGCCCCCACTTCCTGAGTCCCAGACTCAGTGTGGTGCAAGGACCTCCACCATCTCCGCTTCCAATCAGTCGGTCCAGAAAGAGCCAGATCCACGACAAGAGAGCAACAAGTCTTCCCTGCGCCCATACCCAAGTATGCGCTCGGGACAATATATCTGTGACTTGCCTAGAGTCATATGCAATGACCGGTCCTTAATCGACACGGATAGGGAAAATTGTAACCAAGTCATGCCCTATTGGCCGCAGGACACAACCCCTTACACCCACTAGTACCCAAACCATATCCCTGCCCAGTCACTATTTTCCTTTCCACCATTTTATCATGAGTGATCATATTTTATTACCTATTTGCGAGTAACGGTAGGTTACTCACGCTACCAATATCCTGAGCATAGCAGCTACTCGACCTGTACTAGTAGGATTCGTGGGTAGATATATTTATGCATGTAGTTTCCATAAAATGCCTGTAACTTAAATGCAAATCACATATATATATTCAGTGATCATTAAAATAGGGGTTATGCATCGGGGCTTGCCTTGGGCAGGCGACGGGTCAGTAAGGTCAGCACCAACAGGCTCCTGGGCTCTCTCCTGCACGAGGATCTCCTCCTCGTACTCCTCGATTACCTCATCGTACTCCGGCTCGTCGACGGGCACGGAGTCTACCAGCTCGTGATCTACATGCATGAAATGACGATGCAATGCTTAGGAATATAACAACAGCAACTCTTAAACTAATAGTACATCGATTTAACTACTAAGCTAGTGCTACCGACCACGGTGCCAAGCTATCTGATAATAAGTTTAAAATATGACATTCATTATTATTATAGCAACTACAGATATTCTTACTCCTAATGGTGATTTACGATATATACGATAAAGCAAGGGTAATAACTACTTTATTTAGCAACTCGTTCTAAGGCTACAAAATTTACAGCAAGTACATAATATCCTAGTGAACCTACTATAAAATTTTCAAAGCTAAAACTAGTACCGATTTGCCACAAGAATTCCTACAACATTAAGCTAACTAATATTAAGTTTTTCTATTTTGACTTCACGAATCTAGCATCACAACAACTAACTGTGAACTAACTACACTAACAAATGGATGGTATTTTTGTGAACCTAACAAACTTGGTTTTACTATTTTTGGATCACTACATAATTTACTACGAATTATCAAAGTTCAGCTTGAAAACTAATTCGAATAAACATTAACAAATTTGCTGAAAGGATGGAACCGCTTTCTATTTCGTGGCCCACGCTAGCACCGGCTCATCCCAAACCAGTTTCCTGCCTACACGCGGCACAACAACTGGTGCGGCCCGCTCAGCGACGCGGCCCAGCAAGCGACGGACCGGCTTGAGCGGCGCGAGCATGGCCCAGCAGCGGCAGCGCGGCCCAGCCGGCGGGCGCGGACGCATGCGCAAGCGTGGCCCAGCAGCGGCAGCGCAGCCCAGCAGGCGAGCGCGGGCGTAGGCGCCAGCGTGTATTTCTAACGTATTCACGGAATTATTTTCCTACATGAAAACGGCCACAAAACATGTGTGACATAGGGATGACACAGAGCTGACGTCAACAAGCTAAGATAAACAGTGCGCACCGCCGGCTGCTCTGCTTTCGCGTGGCTGCTCGATTCACGCCGGCCGCGGAGAAGACGCTATATGGCGGTGGAGCTTCGAATGAGGTGGGCAGGGTGATAAGCAACTGGAGGAGAGGCTAGCAGTGCAATGAATTGAAATGGTATGCCCTGGTTCCATGGCTGGACGACGGCGCAGGCCACCACGGTCTTATGGACCCGGCGAAGCTGCACTTCCAAAATTGAGCCACAGTGTGGTGCTACTAGCGGCGAGGTGGGGTCAGTTGAGTTGCTGGCTATCTAGCGAAGCTGAGAACTTGATTAATTGGGTCACGGCGTTGCCACGATGTCAAACCGAAGGACACGGTCACGCCGGGCAAAATGACAGCGGAGACAGGGGAGTCTTGGCATCGCTTGGCTTGGCATAGCCACGGCCGTCAACGCAAAAATACCAGCGCACACAAACGACAGGGACAGCAAGGTGTGCCCAGGCAGCTGTCCGCACAGCTGAACCCGCAAGCCGACGAAGCTCGGACCTGCGTCACCATGGATGGTGTCGGACAAGGAAAGCCAAAACGCAACGTGACGCCGAAGTGACAGCAGAGCAGGCAGCCATCTCATGCGCGCAGCTGTGGCTGGTCAATGGGAGCAGTACCGCGTGGTGGCGATGGACGACGCGCAGCGCGACCAAGGTACCGCGCGACGCGATGGCGAGGCAGAGCTGACAGGACCCGTGCACAGTGCACATGCGTGCGGTGGCAGGCAGCCAAGGCAGCAGTGGTGACCGCGGCCAGTGCAGCTCTGTTCGAAATAGGTGATGTGCACGGTTTTTAAAGCAGGCATGAAATCCTACCTAATGGTCCAAACGCCAAACTACTTCTTCCATACTCCAGTGGGTACGTAGAGCAATCGACCTAAGCCGCGACACCATGCCACTTCTTAAGCCGATCTCTCTACAAAAATTACCAAAAGTGGCTTCGTCGACCCATTCTTAAACTTACGCGGAATGACGTAACTCCGAACGGTTTCGTGTCGAATTCCAATTCCGACCTACTAGAAGTACTAGCTAGCTATCCTCGTCCTCAACCGCACCATCGTCGACTACGAAGTACGTACTACAAACTTTATTAGAGCTCGCATAAACGTTCTACAGCATTTTTATCCGCTAAAAAATTTGCTTAGAATACTAAACAAGATTAAACGACATGAAATGTAACATTTGTTTCTTGTTTCAGATAAACGTGTCAAGTGACGTATATTGATTTATACTCCAAATTACACACAGGTACAAACAAGTATGATGCTCATGCAGTGTTTTAACAAAATAGTACAATGTAACACCGAGGGTGTTACAGTCGGGAACGGGATTCGCTAGGTGGTGTATCGAATAGCTTGGAAATCAAATTCGACGCGAACCCGATCGTGATTTGGTTGAAATTCCTAAGTCGAAAAATGGTTTGACGAAGCTCAGCTTGGGAATTTTTATAGGATAATTGAGTTATGTGGTGGCATGATCTTAGGCTTTGTTTTAGTAGCATGACATACCAGCTAGAGCGTAAAATAGGTGGTGTAGCTACTGGATCATCGAGTTAGCTTTTTGAGCAGCTTTAATATGCGTGCAAGGCACGTTCCCGGTCAACTTCGGTGTCTGGGCGTGGTCACCGTGGCTCGGCTGGTGTCGCTGCTCGCCCATGCGCACCGCCGCGTAGGCCCGCACCGCCATTGTCGCGCCTAGCACGCTACTCGCTCGCACACGCGCACGCTGGGCCCGGCAAGCCTGGCTACTCTGCCTCCGCCATCACGTCCGCTGCTCGCCGTCGCGTCGAGCTACACCCCGATCGCGCTGTGCTCCGACAGTCGCTGCACGCGCGTGGGCTTGCCCCGCCTGCCTTTGCCTTCACATCTACGCACGATGCCACGCCACGCTGTTTTTTTCACTGACTGTGCCACGCCACGTTTTCCATCATGTCGCCGGCCGAGCCGCGCCAAGGCCTAACCGCAGAGCTGGCCCCAGATTGTAATTGCGCATGTCCGGAGGTTGGTTTGGAGTCCAGCAGTCGCACCAAGCTTGCCACTGCTGTTGTTGTACGGCGTCCGTCCTCAATTTAAGTTTTCGCCCATCACCGGCCGCCATAAATCTGAACGGAGATGTCCAAGCAATTAGCCTTGCATAGTCCACCTCTTTCCAATTAACCGTGAACACAACTATCTCGGGTAGTTAGCTTGCGATTAGAGTTGACCCGACGTGCGTTCTTCCTCCAGTGAGGTAATGCGAGGCAGTTTCCTCGTGGCGGTCTACCATGGCCGTCGAGGCGGGCGCTCGGCCAGGACGTCGCGTTGTGCTCCATTGTTTCGATTGATCGGTGCCTTACGTCGTGATTGACTTGGTTGCCTCGCCCATGTAGCAATTTCACCGGTGGAGCAGCAGGTCACCGGGGACGTCGTCGTCGCGCTTGCCGTGAACTAGAGCGACCCCATGTACGTGGCCAGCAGCTTTGTCGTACCCCATGACTTCGTCCAAGCCGTCCTACGCGTCGCTGGTGAGGCCCTCCTTCTCCTAGGGTAGCTGGTTGAGTCGGTTGGGGCCGAGGTTCGTCGGAGCGCGTGGCCACCGGCCGGACGCAGTGTTGCCGCTGTGTCCGTGGTCGGTTTGTTTGGGAGTAGAACGGGTGTATCTAGAATCTCTAGGGAGTTATCAGTACTCTAGGAATGGAGGATAGGTAGTAATTGTAGCGCTAGGCTTGACATTTCACCGGTGATGAGGAGTGTCTCGGTGGTGAGTATTGCTGCCGAGGAGGTCCGTGTTCACCGGCGTGAGGCCGAGATGCCGCGGCCTCTGTTAAGTACGGCCAGGGACTAGACAACGAGAATTCGAACTGAACCAGGGGGTTACCTACGAGCGTGAGAGAGAGAGTTAAATAGTAGAAGGGACGGTGGGTTCATTTAGTGGAAGGCCGGGGTCTCTTTTGCATAATCACCGGCGCACGCGTGGGTCTTCCCGCGTTGGGCCGCTATCGCGGGAGTGGGCCGCCGCGTGGGCCGCGCTGGTGCTGCGTTGCGCCGAGTGAGTGGGCCGAGCCGCGCGCGTTTGGGCCGCGCGATAGAAATCGGTTTTTTGTTTTCCAGTAAAGTAGTAAATGCTTATTCAATTTAGTTTTGGAGCTGAACTTTGATAAATTGTAGTAAATTCTATAGATGTCCAAAAATAGTAAAACAAAATTTGTTAGGTTCACAAAAATTCCATCTATCTGTTAGTGTAGTTAGTTTACAGTTAGTTATGAGAATGATAGATTCATAAATTCAATTTAGAAAGCTAGTATTATTTAGCTTAATATTTGTAGGAATTCTTGTGGTAAATTGTTGATAGCTTTAGCTACAAAATTTTTATGGTAGGCTCATTAGATTATTATGTACTTGCTGTAAATTTTATAGCCCTAGAGTAGGTTGATAAATAGAGTAGCTATTATCCTTATTTTATCATATATAGAGTAAATCAGTATTAGGAGTAAGGATACCTTTAGTTGCTATAATAATGTATGTCATGCTTCACACGTGTTAGTGGTAACAGTAGGTAACTTAGTACCTTGGTCGGTAGCATTAGCTTAGTAGTTGATAGATGTATTTTATTTTAAGAGCTGTTGTTGCCTTATCATTAAGTGTTGTATCATCATTTCATACATGTAGATCACGAGTTGGTAGAGTTCATGCCCGTGGACGAACATGATTACGAAGAGGTCATTGAGGAGTACGAGGAGGAGATCCTCGTGCAAGAGGGAGCCCTGGAGCCTTTTGGTGCTGACTTTGCTGACCCACCGCCTGCCCAAGGCAAGCCCCGATGCATAACCCCTATTTTTAATGATCACTGAATATATATATATATGATGTGCATTTACGTTACAGGTATTTTATAGAAACTACATGCATAATTATATCTACCTATGAGTTCTACTAGTACAGGTCGAGTAGCTGATATGCTCAGAATTTCGGTAGCGTGAGTAACCTGCCGTTACTCACAATAGGTGATAATTATGATCACTCATGATAAAATGGTGGAAAGGAAAATGGTGACCGGGCAGGGATATGGTTTGGGTACTGGTGGGTGTAAGGGATTGTGTCCTGCGGCCAACAGGGCATAGCTCGGTTACACTTTTTCCCTATCTGTGCCGGTTAAGGACCGGTCATTGCAATGGACGCTAGGCAAGTCATATATCTATTATCCCGAGCACATACTTGGGTATGGGTGCAGGAAAGACTTGTTGCTCTCTTGTCGTGGGTTCCAGCTCTTTTCGGACCGACTGATTGGAGGCAGTGATGGTGGAGATCCTTGCACCGCACTAAGTCCGGGACTTAAAAGCGAGGGCTTGGAGTCCAAGTTTGCACAGGGACCTGGACCCCTTGACAGGAGGGTGAATGGTTGATCCTGCTTGTGCCTGGGGTACAAGCAGGGCGTGTGTTTTCCGGGTACCCAGCTAGGACATTGATTCGCTAATCGCCACCGAGTCGGTATGGCTTGTCTTAACTCTAGCATCGTAGTAAGAACTGAAAGATGGAATGTGATGAAATGTAACTGATTGCTCAACTCTTGCTTGAAAGTAGAACAGGTGCTTACATAGAATGGATAGATAATAAATTAATACGGCTATTAATAATATCATAAGTAAGGACTCACTAATAGTATTACTTTCTGCCAAAAAGGAAACCAGCAAACCATAAAATTTATCATATTCCTTGGAGTCGAGAAATTATTCTCACTAGTCAAATAAGTCTTGCGAGTACATTGTGTACTCAGAGTTTATTTACTCCTGTTGCAGGTAATACTTAAGAAATACTATTGTGTGGAGGATTCTTCTGCTGGGCACAGACGGATCCTCGTTCCTTATTGCTAGATGTTTATTTTTATTTTCACTGTTTAATATTTCGCACTCTGACATTTGACAATGTAATAATGAATTTCTATGAACTCTAGATGTATGAAATACATTAAGTATTGTAACTCGTTCTCATTATTGGATCCTTGGAAAAATGTGGATCTTTTGGGTTCTCCCTTGGGGTGTGCTCGATGGATACCGCTCACTGTAGCTTGCTTTCGGGGCGCTTAGTGTCTGGTGGAAGACGAGCGCTTCTGTAAGTGTGTTATTTTAGACAGTTCTGCCACACTGTTGCCTGTAGTAAGCTGCCTCCGCTTCACCTGCGGCCTCTGCGGTCTGAGTCAAGAACGCGTCCTCCTCCGTCTGCCTCATGTGGCTAGGCTCACCTGCATTGCCTTGATCTTTCTATCGCCTGTAGTAAGCGGCCTCCGCTTCATCTGCGGCCTGAGAGAAGAACGTGTCGTCACCGTCAATCCACTTAAAGAAAAAACACCTCTCATGGGCCTACACAACAAGATTCCAACAAAATATTAGTAGCCTACTTACACAAATGAAGAAAAAAAGATAGTGCAAATAATTACTTACATTAAAACGACTGTATGTATAGAAGCACCGCGCACCGTGTGTCTGGATCTCTCGATTGAAACACGTCAGCCGGGAAACCACAGTCACAGTTAGGGACAGGGAGGTCAGTAGGGATGGGGCACCTTTGCTAGACGCGTCGAGGTATAATTCTCTAGGACGACCCCGTTTTTAACAAAATTTCTCCTGATACATGTCTTGCATCTAACAAAACGGTTGTAATTTAACAAACAAAAATCAAAACATCACAAATTAATGTCAATGAGAACCATTTGCATTACAACAAATAAAATATAACCTACACTTTGGTGCAAACTCTATCTTAGATGTAAACGTGCAAACTATATAAAAACTATACTTTAGTCACTAAAAAATAAAATTTGGTACATCAACGGTGTGTCCATATATTTATTGACATATAAAAGTTAAGATGCAAACTCAAACAAGCAAAATTCATATAAAAATTGACCTTATAATTCATGTTAATCATAATTCTAACTAACCAATTAACCTTAACATATCCTAACTCTAATCCTTCAATCCAACGTTCGAACAAACTCATATTTTCCTTCATACCCTAACTACTCATTCAAATCATTCAATCCATCGTGGAGACCGAGAATGAGCTTCATTACCTTGACAAGACCAAGGAGAAGCTTCGAAAAAGGTAGGGAGGGGACCGGCAAGGGAGGAAAAGTCGGCGGTCGGCCGTGGGAGAGCCGAGAGACAATGGCGCGGCGGTGCTGGCTGGGAGGCCCATATATTTCTTGACATATAAAAGTTGAGATGCAAACTCAAACAAGCAAAATTCATATAAAAATTGACCTTAGAATACATGTTTATCATAATTCTAACTAACCAATTAACTTTAATATTGACAATCCTAATCCTAATCTTTAAATTCAACGCTCTAACGAACTTATATTTTCCTTCATACCCTAGCTACTCATTTAAATCATTCGATCCACCGTGCAGGCCGAGAATGAGCTTCATAACCTTGACAAGGCTGAGAAGAAGCTTCGGAACCGGCAAGGGAGGGAAAGTCGACGGCCAGCCATGGGGGAGTCGGGAGGAATGGCGCGGCGGTGCGGGCTGGGAGGCGCGGCGGCGGGGGTGGGCGGCACAGAGGCGGCTGCTGTGCGGCGCGGAGTGAAACAGAGGGAGGAAAGGGACTGGGCCGCGGAACTCTATTTCGCTCTGCCGCGCCCTTATCGGTGGCGCAACAGAGTTCTTTCGGCGCGCCCTGAAAATACACGCGGCCAAAAGTGTTATTTTTGAAAAAAAAATTTGCTGAAATTAAAAATAATTTAAAAAAAGTGTTAAAAAAATCACTGCAGCACCGCGTCCACGGCAACCTCCATGGGCACACGTCCGTCCCGAGTCCCGACCGCCATGGGCGATCTTGAGTCCAGTCCCGGCCGCCGTAATCGGGCGAGCGCCCGCGCTGTTGAGGGCGAGCGCTGGTCCGAGCCGCCGGCCATGGCCGAGCTCGAGCCCCGTCCTGGCCGCCGCCACCGGGCAAGTCTCCCGCCCAGTTGAGGTTGAGCGTCAGTCCGGCCGCCATGGGCGAGCTCGAGCCCGGTCCCGGACTCCCGGCCGTCGCCACCGGGCGAGGCCCCCGTGTGGGCGAGATCTTGAGCGGAGAGAAGGGGGGCGGCGGTGGCTGCACGACGAGATCCTAAGCGGAGAGAAGAGGGGCGGCGGTGGTGGCGCCGGTGGCCGCAAGGTGGTGGAGTAGGGCGCCGGTGCCCGCGAGGTGGCAGCGCCGGTTGCTGCGAGCGCCCGCGTTCGCCTCGTCGAGAGGAGCCGTAGCGGTGAGAGAAAAGTTATGGGAGGTGATGGAAGCAGCCGCTGTTGCATCGAGCGGACCAAGCCGGAGAGGAACGAAACTTCATTTCATTTTTTTCGGATGCAGGCCCGCGGGTGCTTTAAGCGCCGCGCTGCCCAGGCCTAAATCGCGTCCAGCCAAATAAACATGGGCTGCTGCAGCTGGCGGGCCTGTCCCAAAAGGCCATCCAGACAAACAAACACGCACGTACGATTTCGTGGCGCACTCAAACCGGGGTGGAGTCTGCATAGAACACGGGCCGCGCGCAATGTGCATGTAATCTAACCTTAAGCGTGGGGCCCAAATCAAGTTGACATTAGCTATGTTACATCGCACAATGGTGAGAGAAATAAACATAGGGATCAGTTCTTTCTAACCTCCTGTCAACTCCATCATCCTTCGTGCAAGGGTGGGCAATCAGAGAGAAGAGAGATTCATCGATTGTTTTTATTTGCTTATGTTCGACCGTAAGCTTACTCTCAGCTTTTCCTATGTCCTGGCTTAAGGTTGGCTCCACAATGTTTGTAGTGCACCGTAAGTCCTAAATGCCATCCTTGTGTCTCCCAGTCCCATTGCGGCTGCCTTAATGGCTTTCAGCGATGAAGGTGCACTCCGTTTAGTTTTGGGGAAAATTCCTTTTGTGCCATTAAAAAATATTACAATCCTTTGTGAGTCTCTGAAAAAATTCAGCGGTCTTCAGGGTCACTGCTCCAACTTTTTTGTGCCCTACATGCCACTGCCGTCAGATTAGACTCTAACGGTGTCAAACTGCAGGTGTAAAGAGTTGAAAATACCCTTAAGTCTAAATATATCATTAATTTTTTTGAGCATCTTAACGACTTCAAATGAAAAAACTCAAAACTAGAAAGTTGTAGATCTCGTCGAGATCTATAATTTTCATATAAAAATTATCTTCATTTAATTCCGTAAAAAATATGATTTGATATGATTAATATATTTTTAAGGTAATTTAATATTTATGAATTGTTTTATATGAATATTGCTATTGCATCCGCAGTTAAGTGTTTATATATATATGTATTTACGTTCCAATTCGTACTGAACACGTAATGAACACGTCATACGTTCCAATTCGTACTGAGGCGAAACATGAGTGACGAGGAACAGACAGACGTGGTGAGAGTGAGAGACATAAGAAGAAGTTACTTTAATATTAAACAAATAACAAATATATAGATATAGATAGAATTAGAAATATAGAAACAGAGCAGACATTGGAATGGAACTAGTGATTTGTATTTGAGCTTATAACGAGCCCCCACGTCACTCTTGTCAGGAGCGATCCAGCCGGCGACCTGTTGTCTCCTCCAGCCACCTCGCCACCTTCCCGTTCTTTCGCCTCGTCCTGTCTCTAGGTGTGCTCGAGGTCCCCAATGTCTAGGAAGACGACAAAGGCGGGTCAAAGCCTGATCCTCGCCGGGGGAGGGCGGATCTGGTGAACTGGAGCCTTTATCCGTTTGTATCTTCCACATCGGCGGTGGCAGCACTGGAAGAATCAGCGAGGACAACAAGGAATCGACAACTGCAGTAGTGCGATGACTCCATTCCTTGCAATGGAGGTCAAATATGGTGAGCCAGCGCTTGGATTTGGCCATACCAGCCCAACTGCGATCGTGTGACGGGTGGGGCCTGCAGCTGTGGCGGAGGGATGGCACGAGGACGGCGCAGGTGACTACGGCCCTTGTGGCACACGGTGGTAGTGGCGAGGAGGTCACGCGTGGCGCGTGCACAACGACGGCGTGGGCAGCAACGGATGGTGACATGGAGGCCGCACGTGTGCAACGACAGAGCCGCAGAGGGGAGATGTCGCGGCGACTTTTGGTCGCTCGTGGGCTGCGGTGGTGGAGGTGGCACCTCGGTGGTACGGAGGATGTTTGACACCGGCACGATGGTGCGGAGGTTGCAAGTGTTGCGAAGTGGTGCTAGCACAACAATGATGATGGTGTGGCTACTCTTGCATGGCGTGGTGGCATGCACATGTGGAAGCTGCGTGGTGGCACAGCGGGGTCCTTCACGTGGCAGACTGGCAGTGGTGGCGAAACATTGATAGTGGCCAGGAGGCTGTGGAGGACCAGTCGTAGACTCGAGCTGCAAGTGTCATAGGTGGTGGAAGACAGCCAAGGTCATAGGCGTAGTAGGGCTTGGCGTCTGTGTGGTTGTTGTTTGGGCGACGAGTGTCCACAAAGTTGGCGAGGAAGGAGGTGGGCCAGCATAAGTGCTTTGACATGGTGTCCGGCGTGGTGTCTGATGGCAGCTAGAGGCAATACTTGATATTCTACTGTGTTTGATGAGGTGGCCTGGTTGGTAGGAGCTGCAATGTGAGCCGATCTTGGTGGTGGCTGTCGGCTTGGCCAACCAGAGGCAGTTGCTCGTGTATCTGCTTGATAGCTTGCAGTGGACCGCTGTGGCTACCCTTGCATGGCAAGGGTTAGTCTGGTGTGGGGCGGCGTTGATAGACGGCGAAACGGAGGCGACGGCAAGATGACTACATGGTTTGCAGGGGGCATGACGGTTAGCCTTGCATGGCATCGGTTGGCTCGGTGTGAGACTTCATCGACAACTATGGCGTAGGCGGTGACGATGGTGTGTCGACTTGCTGACTTGCTACATTGACGTCTAATGGATGTTCCTGCATGGGGCTTCCGAGAGTAAGCTGCTTGTGGAGCGTTTGTTTTTGTTCGTGTGGAGTAGTCAATGTTTGTGGAGCGTTTGTCTTTGCTCGTGTGGAGTAGTCAATGCGTTGGTGTTTTGCGGCGCATGTTGAGGTTCTAGTTCAACAGACCGTTGTCGTCGATATTTAAGATAGTTGTCCTCAATTGTTAGTGCAGATGTGTTGTCTTTAGTTGCTGTTGTTATATACCACCATTTAGAGTCATCGTTGATGTGGTGTTTACCTAGTTTGGGTTCTTTTCCTGTTTGCTTGAATTTATCAGCCTAGTTTATTAACCATGAAACAATATTTTTTTCTCACAACAAATCAGCTTCAGCCGGCTTATCAGCCGTAAAAACCATCAACCGAACAGCTTGAATATAATCTGCCAAAGAGCTAATTGGTTTTAAAAAAAAGAGAGAGTAATATTCTAACTTCAAAAAAAAGTACAGTTTTTTTGTTCAATCCAGGTGCAAGTTCGAGTTGTTGGAACCGAACAGGGAAGTTGGAGAACACAATAACATCCCTTTCGTTTGCACAGTGAGATACAGTTCGAGTTGTTGGAATCGAACACGGGCAACTTGGAGAATTCATTAAGAGCATCTTCAACAGATAAGATAAAACTAGTAGCTAAATCTTATAGTTTAGCTATTTTATAAAATACAAAACTTCTCAAAAAAAAAGAAGAGTTCCACAAGAGACTGGCTATTTGTCGTGAGTCTACCTACCCAACAACCATGTGTTTTATGCAATTTCAATACATAAATTTTTTTCATCAAAGAATTAAGATCCAACAGCCTCTATCCTCCTTCTACCTCTAGCCTCCTTTTATCTCTAGTCTTCTTCTAACTCCAGACAATCATAAATCACAAGATCACATATCCATATATTACAATAAACAATTTTTTTCTATGCAAGGAGAAAAAGACAGATCGGTAAAACACATGTGTCACCGCCACGACATGCGCAGGCTCAGGGACGCGTCGCTCTGAAAGACTGGAACTGGACCTACGACAGGCTCAGCGAGCAGGGGCTATCAACGACAAGGCCATCATCCAAGAGTGGCAGGGTTGGCAGAAAGGCACGGTTTGGTCCAAGAGCACGGTGACATCACTCGCGCCACCGTCCACAATTGGCGGCTCCGCTCGAGCCCCGGCCATGGAGGCGTGGGCGACACGGTTCAGTGGGGGACGGGGCGTGACAAAAGAGGGAGGGAGTGAGGGATAAAAAAACCTATGTGTTTTTTTACGCTAAAACACATATGTATTGTATAGCATTTCTGTTTATCATGTGGTATATTGAAAAGATGCCATGTCACGTAACTACCGGCTGATTCCCATCGGCTCGGAGGCTCGGACCTGTTCCTCGCGCGTGAAGGAAGCACGGACTCATCCCGCGGCGGCGTCCTGGCAGCTCTGCGGCTTCGCATCAATAGGGCTAGGAGACTCCGATCCCTGTGCGTCCTGGCGGCGACGTCACCTACGCGTCCCGCCCAGGTTCCGGCTTCCGATCCACCACCAGGAGGCTCATCTTGCCGGCGACGGGCTGCTGCTACCGTGTAAGTTTTCTGACTTATCATCACGTATGTTCATCTTTAGGTCACGTATCAATGAGCAGATTGAGACTGCAATAATTTATAGGGAATAATTACCGGGCATCTTAATTTTTTAATCATTGTGTAGGTGTTCGATCAATCTAATGAAAGGTACATAATGGAGTTTGAAGATGTAGTTAATGAGCTGACGTCGTCGTCGTCGTCATCGTCGGATGACGACGATGAGGTATATACTGCGGCAGCGCATATAGTAGTATCGGACATTGTCAATCCAGCATGCCATCGTGGTTAGGTAGAGGGATATCGTGTTTTGAATCATGATAGACAGTCAGGACACTGTAGACTGTATGAAGATTATTTCTCATATAATCCTACATATGGACCGAGCTATTTCAGGCGCGGATTAATTTTCTCATATTTTATTGACTCATGTTTAGCGTATGCATTGAGGTCTGAATAATTTTTTTTATCTGACGACACAGGTTTCGAATGCGGCGTCACGTGTTCATATGCATAATGAATGTCGTTGAGGAGTATGACGACTATTTCGTGCAGAAGAGGAATGCAGTCGGAACCCTAGAACTATCTTGTTTGTAGAAGGTGGTGGCAGCATTCCGGATGTTAGCTTATGGAGTAGCAGCTGATGCTATGGATGACTACATCCATATTGGGGAGAGTAGTGCACTAGAAAGTCTTAGAAAGTTTGTTAGAGTTGGTGTTCACGTATTTGGACATGAATACTTGAGGTTGCCCAATGAAGATGATACCGCCGAATTACTTGCGATTGGTGAGAGTAGACGTTTTCCTGACATGCTTGGTTCCATTGATTGTATGCACTGGACCTGGAAGAATTGTCCGGTTGCATGGCAAAGTATGTATAGGGGACATAAAAAGAAGCCTACAATTATTCTAGAAGCTATTGCTTCTAAAGATCTTTGGATTTGACATGCATTCTTTGGGATGTCAGGTTCGCACAATGATATAAATGTTCTTTAAGGATCTCGTATATTCGCAAGGCTTGTTGAAGGTCAAGGGCCACAGGTAAATTATAGCATCAATGGGAATGATTATACTATGGGTTATTATCTACCAGATGGTATATATCCATCTTGGGCCACATTCGTGAAAACCATACCCGAGCCACAGGGTAATAAGAACAAATATTTTGCAAAAGCACAAGAAGCTTGTAGAAAGGATGTCGAACGAGCATTTGGGGTTCTACAAGCTCGCTTTGCCATTGTTCGAGCGCCGGCATGTGTGTGGGATGAGGATACAATTCAACTTGTCATGACGACTTGTATCATTATGCACAATATGATTGTTGAAGACGAGGGAGTTGACGAAAAAGATTTCAGATATGATGATGTGGGAGAAAATGTGACTGTATCACACGATAATACACCTAAGTTCGATGCATTTATGCAGAATTACAAGAAGATCAAGGACAAGGAGACACACATAGCTTCAAGCCGACCTTATCGAGCGCTTGTGGCATAATTTTTCAGATTTATATACAAATAGTATTGTTGAATAATTTTATTTACTATCACAACATCAAGGCATTCTGTATTAGTTTCCAGACCTACCTTCTTTGTTTGATTTATTAGATACTGTAATAAATATGTGTTTAGGTGAGGATGCCCTGCAATTTTATTTGATCTGTCTTTCATTGATACAATGGACGGCATTGATACTACCCCTATCAGTATGTACAGATACATTGTTCATGCATTAACATATATATGTGATGGTGCAAACGCCAAAAGCATCTCCTTTACAGAATAATATAGATAACAAGGTTCATGCAAGAACATTAATCAATCCGATATGCTGTGAACTAGAGGCAACTAAAATGTTTCAGAAAATTAGACATGTCTCACACTATGCCCAAATCTAAAAAATGAAGATCATGGTACTACCAATTTCCAAGCCGTCTTGCAAGTATTTTCTTGTGTTGATCATCGTAGAACTGTTACTGTCTGGTTGACATAGTGCTCATATCAACATTGATAATTCTTTCTTCTTCTCGATCCCGCTCAAAATCAAATTTATCTTTGTCAAGTTTTATCCTTTCTTCCTGCAAAGCAAGGGCTTTTTGGAGCATCTCATGTTTCTTCAACTCCCTCTCTTCTTTCTTCATCTCCTTCTCAGCATCCACCTCTTTCTTCTTTGCCAATAAATAATTCAAAGCTTCAATGCTGGAACGCTGCTTTAATTTCTGTTTTTCCTTCTTAGTCCCAGTAGGCCTGTCCACTGTGGTTATTGTAGTATGTGTGTCATCTACAGTACCAGTGACATGTTCTGCTGCATCAGTAGCAGGAGTTGAACTGGCAGTGGTCTTTTGCTTTTTGCTGAATGGTTTCTGAGCTTCAATTTGTTGGCGCCTATGTGTACACTTTGAATGGTTTTTGAGAATTTTCCAGCAATGTATGTACTGGAAAGTCCTATGAAATGGGTCATCATTCTTATGCATAGTTAATGCATTTGCTTGCTGCAATGGAAAACAAAGATGACACATGAGATTCAGCAAAAATATAAGAAATTGGCATGTCAAGAGGTCATCTAACCTTGTCATCGTCAGATACACCACTCTGATTTCTGGCCTCTACCTTTGAAACACAACTAGCAAATATGTTGCAATCATGTTGTATACCATACCACCGACTCATTAAAGAGCTTTGTGTGCGATCGAAATAAACATCCTTGTGTGCGTGGAAGTAATCGTGTATTCTTTTTCAATAGGTATTTTTTGATTGATTGACTCCTCGCACAGGATTCAAACTCATATTTAGCCATGCTGACACCAACATCTCGTCCTCTTTAATAGTGAAATTTTTGGACCTTTTCTGAATTCCTTTCACCGCAGCAGTGACCTCATCGCGTGCTTGTACATCATTACGAAGTGGGATATTGTTGAACACTGTAGCTGGAGTGAAGCCCTCCATAATCATGTCGGTCAAAGATCTCCCTGAATCCATTTGGGCTGTATGAACAGAACACAAGTAACATGTAAGATGATGAACTGAACATGTTATCAGCATATTGTCAAGTACAAGCAAAAAGACACAGAGTTTTCTCAAATTATACAAAAAGGACAAGACAAGAACTGCAACTTAAATATGAAAGATTGTCAGGCATTAAACAATATGAAAATTTTCTTTCAACCAAAAACCATGTTTGACACACCTTTGCAGTTGGCTGCATATTTTCTGAATCCATACTACAGTTATAATGATCCTACTGTCTTCGCAAGTGAGCTAGTCATGGATGGGTTGATGTCAGCTGTTGAAACATTTTACCATGGTGATTATGACAAGCAAAATCAAGTAGTAAATGAGGAGTTGATCAAGTTTAAGGATCAAGTAGGACATTTTGCAAAACTAGTAGCAAAGGCTGGATGAAAGGATTTTGATTTTAACCCAGGTAATGACTCTTTATTTTAGTTGTATTTTTTTAGTGATTACAGGTGCAGCCTGCAGCCATAGTTTTCCTACAAAGTATACATATCTAAATTTATATAATATCTTGTGCTCTCTTGTGCTTTAATTCAGATTTGCATACACAAAAAAACTGAAATGTATGCTTCAGTTCAGTTTTACTATCTTGTGTTGATTTAATATGAATTTTTATACATCAAAATGGTGGGGTAATTATGAAACACAAGTTCCAGCATTACAGCGTCTAGGATAACATTGAAAATAAGTGAAACTCATCCATGATACAGGCAACTAAAATGTTTGATCTTAGTTGGTAGCCTTGCTGCTTTCAACTAAACTACCCTTTTCTACATCCATTTGTGAAGATCTATTATAATGAAGTGCACAAAATTGAGTGCCTATGACTGAACTTTGTTTGGTGCGAGGTGTTCAGACTTCAGCTTAAGCTATTATTGATGATGAATGGCTTTCAACCTCAAGACTGAAGGTCTGTAACAGCTAGTACATCCATGTTTCAGATATCAAAGAGTAAATGGCTTTACTGCAGTAAGTGGGGGCTCCTTGACGCTACTACGATTTCCACATTAGCGATGGAAAATTGGGGAAAGAACAATGGATCTTGGGCACATGGTGCCAACCACTGGTTGGTCAAATCTGCAATCCTCTACCACACACACAAAAGAAAAAAGAAAAACTGCTGCGGCATCTGAGAGAGACCTACTGAAAATTAGACTCACCGGAGCACACGTCGAGGAAAGGGTTCGATGCAGCAGCGGCGGCACTGTTGGGTGGAAGGACTTGTCGTCGCTGGCCTCCTTGCGCCACATTTTCCAACCAAGGCAGCACCGGTGAGTCCAGCTGCTTCCATCCGCTTGATTCCTGGCTAATAGGGAGCGAATATAGGGCGGCGCAGTTGGGGTCTCCCTGGCGCTCGGACGGCGGAGTTTGTCCATGAGGAAAGTGCGACATCGGAGGGCCGGCGCTCCGGTGGTGCGGCTGCGGCGGCAGGGGCGGGGGAGGGGAGGAGGCGATGGACGACCGAAGTTACGAAACGCCGAATCGAGCGAAGCGCGCTAGGGAATTGCAAATCGAGCAGCGGTTGGGCCTGGGATCCCCACGACAGGAAAGTTCACCGTGCACGCGGGAAGGAAATTGCTGCGCGCGGGAATAATTGCGCGCGCGCAGGCAAGGACCGTGGCCACCAATTTCGGCATATGGCGAGCGGCGTTGGCTTGCTTTCTATATCTAGCGAAATTTCAGGGATAGCTCACTTGCCATTTTAGAAAACTAGATAGCAAGTCTGTTGGAGCTCCATTTTTGCTGTAAAAATCTAAATATAGCCTAGCCAACAAAGATAGCACATCTGTTGGAGTTGCTCTAATATCCCTTTCGTTTGCATGCGCAAGTTGGAGAACTCATTAACATCCTTTCATTTGCATCATGGCATGCAGACAATCATAACACATTTACATGCCATCAAAGGAGACTTTCAATTAAAGACATCCCACATCTGTACCAAGGACAACGAAGCGAGGTCGTAAGACACAAAGGGATTGATCGACGGACACGAATCTCAAGGTTGTTGCTTGTTTGTAAGTCGCATCTGTGCTATAATATGGTACAAACCAAACACGCTCAGTTCTTGTGCTGCATTCGACCGCTCTCTGCACCGGCATAAGGATCAATGATAACATTAATCACTGCTGGTTTCCTGGCACGGAACGATTCTGAAAGGGCAGATTTGAGTTCGTCTGGTGTCTCCACAAGATAACCTTTCCCTCCGAAAGCTTCCATCATTTTATGGTAGCCTGCTGCCGGAACGAAAGAAGTTGGGGCAGGGTCATCTTTGTAGGGTCCGGTTATCTCATCAGGGCTTCTCCGGTCACCGCCGTAGACACCGTTGTTGTTGAAAACAATTACAACGACAGGCAGCTGGTACCTCACCAACGTCTGTAAAGCGTAAGGCACAAAAGAAAATAATTAGGTATCTCTGTCTGGTACAATGTGGCCAAATGAAATGATAAACATATGGTACAGCCAGCTTAGGGAAAGATAGTTTAAGGGACCCAGTTACTAGAAAAACAAGAAAATCAAGGAAAATAAAAACAGATCATGTAATCCAAGTTGATAGGGAAACAACTAGAAGTTGCAAGAAATAAAAATGGCATAGAAACAATGAAGCGAAAATTAACTAGTAAAGTTGACCAAATTAAACAGAGGATTGGTACTTCCTAGTCAATCAGGCATAGACTTTCAAACAATCTATGGAGTTTTACTACTTTTCCTATATATCAACCACAGTAAAATCTGAAATCTGGGCTAATTAGATGGCTAGTTATGGCGTAACTGTGTGCAGCTAGTCCATCAAGGTTAATTAAGCAAGCAAATGATCAGATTTAGATACAGTACTTTACACACTTCCATCATTTGTTTGATCCAAACATCTGCAGTTCGAATATCCTACTCCTACTATTTTGATTGGTACACAACAATACACATATTGTAAAATTGAAATAGAATACTCCTGCCTCCTATTATAAGAATTGAGATTCTAACAAGTAACACCTAAAATTCAGAGTTGCATCACCAATAACCCTTATAATGAGTAGAAGTATAAAATAATAAGTAAGGGTATAGACATATTCCGGTTCATTGAGCAGATAGCAGATAAGTTAAAAGATGCCCCAGGGCGAGGAATGGTTTTGGCTAGCATTCATCAGATCATATAGAAAAATAATGTGCAGTAATCTTAAAAAAAAACAAGGTCACCATAAAAGCAAAATGATTCCATCATTCAGTTGGCAATACAGATGGATATCTGTCACATAAAACAATGAAATTTTAGGCTCGCTGGAAAATGTATAATCTATGAGAATGGTCTCCTCTGTGATTCCATATGAAATGCTCATGTTGTGAAGCACCACTGAGATTACAGGTGTATAAATACTACAAAATTAAATATTCATATATGGTGAACTGTATGGAGCTGGGAGATGTAGTATGCAAAAGCAACGAAGTATCCATATTGGCATATTTATATTGCTGAATGTACACTATAAGAATATATCCTGACGAGGCTGAACCACTAGGATAATTCAATTGCTCCTGGATCAGCCAAAACAGATGACTGGGCCCATTTGAGGACAACAATTGAACAGTAATCCATTTCTGTTGATAAAAGCATTTGCTACCTTGAATACTTGTAGTAATAGTGTGAACTAGCACAACTGCAAAAGAAGACTCATACACAAGTCCTTGGGTAATTATCCAGGGATCATGCAATCTATGCACATTCATTAGATTAATTTTCTATTTGTCATGTTACTATGTGTCATATTAACATCTAGGCAGCAGCAGCAGCATGGAGTAGTTCATATAAATAGATAACGGCCTCTGCCAGTATGTTATTATTATTGACATCAACATAACATGACCATGGCCTTTTCTTCCAAACTGAAGAGTGTTAATTTCAGCTCACATCAACATGACAATAGCAAAAAAGCAGACGAAAATAACATGTTTACACAACTAATAAACCAAATAAGTACTGTGATTTAAGTAATTAGCCTTTCAAAGTGAAGCTGGAATGTTTGCATTCATACCTCAACCTCCATTGCACTGAATCCAAATGCAGAGTCGCCCTCAACAGCAACCACAAGCCTTTCGGGTTCAGCTACTGCAGCTGCAATACAGTACCCCAATCCAACGCCCATCGTCCCCCATGTCCCTGCATCCAGTCTTGTCCTTGGTTCATTCTGCACAAGCACAGCCCTGCCAACATCCATGGTGTTTGCCCCTTCTGAGACCACTACCGGAGCAGGACTCCCCTCAGCAAGGATCGCATCTCTGATTATCCGCAATGGTGTCATGAAGTTGAACGGCACAACATCCTTTGCTAGCTGCGCCTCCATCTTAAGAACATTGTCCTTGGCCTTCTTGGTGATAGCTTCAACCCATGGGTGCGACTTAGCCAAGCAGAATGGATTGTCCTTGATCTCCCGGTTGATCAGCTCAATTACTCTCTTCGCATCCCCAACAATCCCCACATGTGGCTTCCGGAGCTCAATCTCCTCCTCGGAGACGTCCACAAGGATGAACTTGACATCCTTGGACCACTTGGGTGGCTCGCCAAAGTGAAGCAACCAATTAAGCCTGGCACCGACGACCAGAGCCACATCGCACTGCCCGATGGCGAGTGAGCGTGCCGCCGTGGCGGAGAGTGGATGCGAGTCAGGCACGACCCCCTTCCCCATCGGCGTCGGGAGGAAGGGGATGCCCGTGGTGTCCACCAGCTTCCGAATCGCCTCCTCCGCGCGCGCGTACGCCGCACCCTTCCCAGACACAACCAGAGGCCGCTCCGCACGCCGGAGCAGGTCCGCAGCTTTCTCGACTCCCTCGTCTAGGGACTTGTGCTTCGACGGGGAAGGATCGGCTGCAGCCGAATTGGCGGCGGCGGCTGCTATGAGAGCCGCGGCCTCGGATTCAGCGAGGGTTTGGTGGAGGACGTCGGACGGGATATCGAGGTAGCACCCGCCGGGGCGACCGGAGACGGCGGCGGCGAGGGCCTGGAAGACGAGGCGCGGGATGTCGGCGATGGTTGTGGCCTTGACGGCGAGCTTGGCGAAGGGCTTGGTGGCGGCGATCTGATCGAGCTCCTGGAAGTCGCCCCTGCCGGCGTCGGCCTGGTCGCAGGATCCGGAGACCATGAGGAGCGGCCAGGCGTTGGCGGTGGCGTGGGAGAGGCCCGCGAGGCCGTGGACGCATCCCGGGCCGGAGACGGTGAGGAGGACGCCCGGGGAGCCCGTGAGGAAGCCGTAGGCGGCGGCGGCGTACCCCGCGGACTGCTCGTTGCGGAAGGCGAGGAAGCGGACCCCGGCCGCGGCGGCGCGGAACGCGAGGGAGGTGACGGGGATGCCCACCACCCCGAACATGTGCCGCGTGCCCGCCGCGGCCAGCGCGCGCCCCGCGAGCGCGCTGCCGTCGACCGTCGCGGCGGCCGTAGAGTCAGAGGCCATCCTTTGCTTGCTCTGATGCCGCTCTGGGGTGCGGTTCGGTGGTTGGTGAGTTGAGCTGATGCGCTTCTTGACTTCTGGTGTTTGTTGCTTCGGTAGTGCGGTGCCCCGAGCAAGGAGTCTGCGATGGTTATAAGGGCGTGCGGTGGCACGAGCACGGAGGAAGGAGGCGTGCGGCGGGCCGGCGGCGGGGCAGATGACACCTGCGCGCGGGCACAGGTGTATGTGGGGTGAAGGCGTGAAGAGCCCAAGCGACGGAATGGTCTTCGTTTTGGCTTTGCTCGACGCACCGCGCAGGCACAGGCGCAGGCGCAACGGGGCAGCAGGCACACCACGCCAGGGCCGGGTGCGCTTTGTTTGGCCACATGCTTCTTCAGTCAAAACGGCTCAACGTCTCAATTATTCACGGGTCTTTTTTTTTCACACCTATCACCGTTACTAATACAACCATTCAAATACGAGTTGAGCAGAGTACTTAAGATTTAATTTAATAATTAAAAATACTTAATGAAAATGTCATCAATACATTGAACGGTTAAAATGTGCTCGTACTACTATAGAACCATTAGATCTTGTTTAGAATTTGTGTGTAAATGCGGTATTTGAAATATTCCCTTTGGTCATCAACCTAAAAAATCTAGGAATCCAAACACTGTTATTATAATTCATAATCTAGATTACAATGATCCAGCTGCCCAAACAGTCCCTAGGTTCAATGGCATAGTACTGGGAATTTTGTCTAATTAATTTTGTAGTTGATCATCACATGAACACAATTATGCAACTTAAAATAGAAACAAACACAAGGTAGGCCAAGTATAGCATTGTGCGGGCTCCCATAAATCTCATCTTCATCTCCGCGAGGGAAGACACATGGTCCATCGTTGGCCTATTGCGCAAAGCGGCAGCCGCTGCAATAGCCGCCCTCTTCTTGCACCGGCGCCTCCACTTGTGAAGGCCTTCCTGTCGAGCTTGAGCGCCACCCCGAACACGCCAGGGGCAAAGGATCCAGAACCCGAGCGAGTTGGGCTTAGGGCGGAAGTGGAACAGGACACGCTCAACACGGCGTGCCTTGTACATCTCGAGGGCCTTGGTGATGGTGGCCATGTGCCCCTTGATGGCGGGCAGGTGTTGCTTGTATGCGTCCCACTCGTATATTCCTGGGATTTTGGAGTATATATTCTTGATGATTTGCAGTTTCATGCGGAGGAGCAGCTCGCGGCCCAACGGGGTGAGCCTCACCATGTCACTACCTCCGCGGTGAGTCCTTGTGCCAAACACATCACGACGATAAAACCTAAACCTCTTGCGGATCTTGCGTCCTCTCATCGTCTTTCTGATGATGGTGTGTTGTGGACCTACAACAGGAATGCAACTATTAAATAATAGATTGCCAACATAATATGATGTTGGATGTTGGTGAAAAATGTTGGTGAAGGCATGAAATAGCTTGGTTTTGTTTTCTAATATGTTAAGAATGCTTGTGTTTTGGTCGACAAAACCCTAGATTTTATTATTAGCAAGAAGATCATGGAAAATATAACTAACATTTCGTAATTAATAAAGTTGTCATGAAGACTCTCCTGCAAAAGAACTGGACGAAGTACCTCAATAATTTCATTGGGACTATATTCTAACATAAATGTATAGACATAGTATATTTTGGTTTTTAGACATAGTTTTTATTATTATGTCTCTATAGACATAGTATATACTCTCTTGTCTCATGATAGAAGACGTATTTTTTTCTAATTTCCTAGGATTGAAGCCCTGTTTGTTTGGGCTGGTTTGGCTTATAAGCCATGATTAATAGTACTGTTGGCTAGTTTGGTGTGAGAGAAAAATACTGTTCGCTGGCTGATAAGTCATGGCTTATAAGCCAAATACCCCCAAACGAACGAGCTGTTGGTATGAGAGAAAAATCCTCTGGTTCACGCGCATGCAGCCATGCAACATTTACTGCACCCTCAGGATTTCTCACCTTACTATTCACGCGTGTGCAAGTTATTGTCTTTCTCTCTCTCTGTTGGGGACTGGTTAGCATGCACTTAGCATTTAGTTGAGCGCTGGTCTCATACGCATGCTACGAGAACCAAAGTATCAATCATGGGAGAGATTAGAAATTGTGCCTTCTATCCTGAGACGGACGGAGTATCTATATGCACTGTGCATATCAAAAGTTATATTTCTCGGCAGAGGCAGGTAACGTAGGGATTTTGTTTGTTTATCTTCACATATGTGTATGGGATCACCTTGAAGCAGCATGAGGTGAAGTTACCACCCAATTCTTTCTCTTCTTTTCTTTCAGTCATTTCTACATACAGATAGAATGCACACACCCTTCATGGCTGCAGCAATTTTTTTTATTTTTCACATTTTTTAAAACTATTCTTAATTCTAACACTGTTTTTTTTAAAGTACCACTTTTGGCTGCGCCTATTTCTAGGGCGCGGCGAAACAACTCTATCTCGCCATGTATGGCGGCGCGGCAGGGGTGCGTATGTGGCAACGTCCCGGCCCGCTGGCCGCTGACGTGATAGGCCTTGCCGTGCCACCGATCACGGCGCGGCTGTGACGCGCCACCCGTCATGGCGCGGCAGAGCGAAATAGAGGCCCGCGGCTCAGTCCCTTTCCTCCCTCTCTGTTTCACTCCGCGCCGCACAACCCCCGCCGCCGCGCCTCCCCCGCCGGCTCCCTCTCTCCCTTGTCTCCCTCTCTCAGTCCCTCCCTGTCCCCACTGCGGCGCCGCTCCTACCCATTGTCGGCGCGGCCGTCGCTTCCCTGTGGTGCGGCCTCCCTCTCTCCCCATCCTCTTCCTCCCCTGCCACCCCCTGTCCTTAACCCTCCTCCAACTTTGGGAGCATAATTAGTTTCTTGAAATGCTTTTGCAGATAGATTATTGTGTTAGAGTTTTTTTACGGAGAAAGTGTTTAGAGAGAAGATGATATGTTTGAGGATATGTAAAAGGATCAAGATGTCCAAGAGGGGGGGGGTAAATTGGGCTAATTCTAAATTTCTTTGTGTAGGATCGACAGGAAGATAAAGGAGGCCTAGAGGGGGGTGAATAGGCCTGTAAAAATTCAACTCAAAACTCTGTTAGAACAGAGGGCGGCATTACCGGCCTTACAGGGCGGCACTGCCGCTCTACAAAAAATAATCTAACACAGTTGAGATTTAACAGATATGAATCTGACCAAACTAGCTGCTTAATCATGCAATATAAAGCCAAGATCCAGTTCAAAGACCGGATACCACAGAATCTTCACACAACAGTGAATCGAGCAACTAAACCCTAGCAACAGCTAGCAATACAGTAAACAACAAGTATAGTAAAGATGAAGCATGCAAGACACAAGATTTATCCCGTGGTTCAACTCACCACTAAGGTTTGCCTAAGTCCACGTTGTTGAGGAAGCCACAAAAGGCTTGAGCTTGCCACTAAGGCTTGCCTTACCCTCGTTCTCAAATCAAGAGAGTGAACTCTTGAAGTGAGGGGTGATTTCTTAGCTTTTGAATGGGGTTACAAACCTCCCAAGGCTGCCACACGAGTTGGCAAGCACAAGGGCGACGCCTAGCCGGCTAGGAGCAAGCTTCAAGAGTAACAAACCCTAGAACCGCCGGCCAAACGTGAACCAAATGCTCTTAGACTTTAGGAATCAGTGGATCTCCTCTCCAATCGAGTTTTGCTACCTTTTCTCTCAAGTTTTGATGGTTGGAATCAATGATTAGCTTGAGGGATGGAGGAGCAACAATGGAGGAGAGAGGTGAGCTTTGGTTCTGTCTGTTTTCGAGCAAAGTGAGTCAGTGGAGAAGATGACCGTTGTGGGCCGGGTCTGAAGGGTATAAATACCCCTCGAGCCCAACGGTCAGTTAAGGGCGGCACTGCCGCTCTTAACAGGGCGGCAGGTAGTGCCGCCCTGCCGCCTTAGCCAAAACAGGTAATATGATATGAAATTTGGCTGGCTATTTTGACTAGGTGGAAGGATGTAAATCTATGAATTTGAGCATCTGATTCAACAGTTGTCCAACTGTCCTAAAATCCCTTTTGATAGTACGGCTTTTCCTAAACTCAAATTCAAAACATAAAAGAATTTAAACCTCCCTTGAGCTAGGTCTGGCCACCTTTTATAATTAGAACACCTGCAGCCTGTTCATCATCCTCATTCTTTGATTCCCAGCTTGTCATCTCGATAAATCTCATTAGTCCTCAAATTTGGTGGTCATCAATACCAAAACCCACAATAGGGCTTGATTGCACTTAAATCTTTCCATTTTTGGTAATTGATGACAACCCAATTAGAGCTTACAAATAATATAAAATCTAAACTGAGATTTTCGAACCATGGGTGTAGGAGTCTACCCCAAAATATGTGAATAAAGATTTGAATTCTCAATTTAGCATAAAAGGCCATGATTCACATTTTAGGTGTGATGGGAGCCTCCCCCTACATCCATGCCTGCTGTGGAGTGCTGAGCAAAGTGTCATAGGAATAAACGTGATGCATATGACATGTTTTATCAGTTCAAGCACATAAAATTTTGGCTGATACAGCACAGGGCAGCACTGTCGGCCCCAGAGAGCGGCACTGCCGTCCTGACCATACTAGTCAGATAGCAATCTGATTTCCACAGAAGATCATATGTATATAAAACAATCTAAACTCAGAATATGACAAGCTAAAATAGTAACCATAAATACATGTCCATATCCGAAGCAAATTAAGTCACAAAGTAGCATAATTTCATAAAATAGTGTTTTGAGCGACTCTCAAACTCACAACCTAACTACTCTCAACGGATATGAACAATAAGCGCAATAGCGAAGAACACATGGCGTCGAAAAACTTGTTGACCCCTCTAATTTTCTCCCCCTTTGGCATCAAATACCAAAAAGAGAAGAAAAAGAAGAGAAATCACTCATCACTGTCGGAGTCGACGCGGGCACGTCCGGCAACATGGGTGTGCGAAGTGAAGCGTGCTGAACGTCACGGAGGTGCTGCCCCAGTGGAAGTAGAAGTCCCTGCCTGATCCGTCGAAGGACGCGGTCTCCTGGAGTATGTGCGAAACAAAGCTGCCTGTACCTGTGGATCGGCCTCTGTAGGGTGAATCTCTGCACCAAGGTCCTGCTGCATTGGGGGCTCCTCAAAATGCTGCCCCTATGGGTATCCATAGTACTGACTGAATGGCTCATATGAGTGCTCATGCTGCCAATCATCCTGCTGCTCATCATGGTGCTCATGTGACTGATCCTGCTCCTCATCAGAAGAAGAAAGGCGAGGCAAGTCAGGAAACCGAGGTGGCGACTGCACTGGTGGAAGTGGTGGCAGCCCTGCCATCTCCCTAGCATGCCTCACAACTTCCCTGTTCTCCATTCTATCCTCATAAATAGTCTGTAAAGTATATGCACAATGTGCAAAGATTGCCTTCATCCATGCACTCATATTTCCCCACTTTGATTTCTTCTTTTGTTCCCTAGCCCTGGACGGCTCATGAATATCTCTCTGTGTGGCTCCAGAAGGGTGAAGGCCTGCTGCCCCACTATCTCCAAGTCCTCCAGAACTAGTGTGCTGAGTAGTTGAACCAAGTCCCCCTAAGCCACTATGGGTCTTCTTGATCTTGTAAACAGTGTGCTCACAATCCTTAGGGAACCACATGCCAGTCACTCTCTCAATCATAAACATGAGGTAAGAAGCATAGGGCAAAGATCTCCCATCATCCATGGCATAAGCTAGCTCAACCCAAATGAATCTTGGAACATCGAACTTTTCACTGCTAGGAAACCTAGACAACACATTAGTAATATAGCCATTCAAGTTTGTTACATTGTCTTTAGGGTTGAGAGTGATCCTGAAAAGATTGTTCATGATGTAATAAAAGCTCTTGAGCTTTGTCCTTGACCAATCAGGAACTGCCAGATTTGATCCTCCCACATGAAGCTTACTTCCATTGGTTCAAGACGACGCTCATTATGTATCCTTTCATATCCCCTGTGGATGTGACCAAAACCAAAAATACGTCAAAAGGTGACAAAATCAATACGATAATGTCGCCCATCAGTCATCCAATGAAGCTCATCCACTTCCCTGTTCCAATAGTAGGTAGCATGGAATTGGGTAAGAATCTCCCTGTTCCAATCATACCTAAAACTCATGATGTATGTCATCTCAAAGCGGTCACAGGTCTTGATTGCTGTAGCAAACTAATGATCATCTCTGCTCTCCAAGTCACCAAAGTCAATGTACTACATCTTGCTAATCTTGCCCTTTGACTTGGATAAAATGGCTGTAGTATAAAAATCAGATTGTAAAGCATTCCAAAATCTATAATCAATGCCATCGGATCTGTCAGAGGAGTAGGGATCAATCTCTCTAGCTTCACCTGTCTTCTTCCAACTCATGGAATAATCAACAACTCTATGACCATCACTATTTTGGGGAGGAATGAGGTCGAACCTATCAGTGTTATCTTTCATGTAGCTGCTATCAAACTCTGAAAGATGTAAAGGAGAGTCAGGCCACACACGAATGGTTCTTCCCATCCTCTGAATATTTTCCTCTTCAGCAAGATCTTCATCAAGATTTCTGTCTCTGTGAGTATAGCTTGCCTATCCCCTGCCTCTCTTGACATTTTGCTTGGTTGTCAACACCTTCCTTTTTCCACGGTCCATCTATGCAATTTAAATGAGACTTGATAAAAAACTGTAAAAGATAATGAGTTAGACACAGCTGCAAGTAGGTTTTAACAAGAAAAAGAATTTTGAAGATGACATAGGAAGCAGTGCTGGATTTAGAATCAGCATGGTAGGGCGGCACTGCCGCCCCCTGAGGCCGGCACTACCGCCCTCAGTTGCTTCACTATTTCATCTTCAATTTTCTTCTTTCTGGTTAAATCCTATTTCCAACAATGTCTATTCATCATCATAATTTTAGAATCACAGTCTAAGCAAAGAATACATGAAACCCTAGCCATGAATTTGAAAGATTGAGTATGAAAATTTTAGAAACAATCTTTGATAAGTGAATCCAATCCATTCTGAACTTCATCGGATTTATGAACTTGAGTATAGCAGTTAGAATCTGCTAGGGGTGCCATTAATGGTCCCATGGGCGGCATTGCCGCTCTCCCCAAAATCATCCAACCGGTGAAATCCAAAATTAACTCGATTCAACCATTAAAAACCTTTCTAAACCCTTCATACTCCCCATAGAAACCGAAATCCATGACTAAAGGCTTCACATTGCATAGATCGAAAAGGGGTTAGGGTTTCACCTTGCTTCCAAACTGTTGGAGTGGAGGGAGAAGAGAAGAAACGGCTCGGCCAGGAGCCTCCTGCAGTGACCAGCGAAGAAGAGTCTCGGCCTGCTGCAGGGGCGGCACTGCCGGGGTGGCAGGTCACGAAGAACGGCGGCGGCGCATGCTTGAGAGAGAAGAAAAGAGAAGCACGGGCGTCGGCGTCGGCTGGGAGAGAAGGAGAGAGTTGGGTCGGGGGCCAGAGAAGGAATAAGTAGAAGAAAACGGGCCCCACGACCCAGCCAAAATTGGCTGAAAATGACCCAGTTTTCAGAGAGCGGCACTGCTGGCCAAGAAGAGCGGCCCTGCCGCCCTGCCAATTTTACAGGAATTACGCTAAAACTTTATGACCTCTCACCTCAGATATGGATATATATTCTCTAAATATCATGACCAGTAAGCAATCAACAATACAGACAATAGTCATGACACTTAGTTGGCCTTTTGAAATGATTTTGAAACACAATATAATATCTTTTAAAATCATTTTCCTACTTTACTAGGTAGTCAAACAGATGTGTGATATATTTCAAACCACGTTATGAGAATCAAGTATATTTAGCTCACTACGTAAAGCACAAAACCTTGACTCATCGAGAGGCTTAGTGAAGATATCGGCTAGTTATTTTTTCGGTGCTCACATGACGAATTTCGATATCTCCTTTGGTTTCGTGGTCTCTCAAGAAATGATGTCAGATGTCTATATGTTTGGTTCTTGAGTGGCTTACGGGATTGTTTGCAAGCTTTATGGCACTTTCATTGTCACACAAGAGTGGAATTTTGGTAAATTGACATCTGAAATCACGAAGGGTTTGCCTCATCCAAAGTAATTGAGCACAACATGCATCGGCTGCAACATACTCGGCCTTGGCGGTGGAAAGTGGTACACAATTTTGCTTCTTAGAACTCCAAGACACTAGGGACCGTCCAAGGAATTGATATGTCCCTGAAGTGCTTTTTCTATCTACCTTGCAACCGGCATAATCGGAATCCGAATAGCCAAGTAGATTGAACTTGGAGCTCTTGGGATACCACAAGCCAAGGTTAGGAGTGTGTACTAAATATCTCAAGATTCTTCTAACGGCCAATAAATGGCACTCTTTCGGGTTGGCTTGAAATATAGCACACATGCACACACTAAGCATTATGTCCGGCCTAGATGCACATAAGTAAAGTAAAGAGCCGATCATGGAACAATATACCTTGATGTCGATAGCTTTCCCTTCTTCATTTAGATCAAGATGTCCATTAGTTGGCATGGGAGTTTTGATAGGCTTGGCATTCACCATGTCGAACTTGTTAAGCATATCATGGGTGTACTTGGTTTGGCTAATGAATGTCCCTTCCTTCATTTGCTTGATTTGAAATCCAAGAAAGAATTTCAGCTCACCCATCATGGACATCTCAAATCTCTTAGTCATAATCCTACTAAACTCATCACAATACACATGATTAGTACTACCAAATATTATGTCATCGACATATATTTGGCACACAAATATATCATTTCCAACTTTGTGAGTAAAGAGTGTAGGGTCGGCTTTGCCTATTTCAAAGCTTTGTTTGAGCAAGAATTCCTTAAGGCATTCATACCATGCTCTTGGTGCTTGCTTAAGCCCATAGAGCGCCTTTTGGAGTTTATAGACATGGTGGGGAAATTTGGGATCTTCAAACCCCGGTGGCTGCTCCACATACACCAACTCTTGTATTGGGCCATTGAGGAATGCACTCTTGACATCCATTTGGTACAGCTTGAAGTCATGATGGGCAGCAAAGGCTAGAAGCATTCGGATTGCCTCAAGTCTTGTCACTGTTGCATACGTTTCTTCAAAGTCCAAGCCCTCTACTTGAGTGAAGCCTTGGGCCACCAATCTTGCCTTGTTCCTTGTCACCACGCCATTTTCATCTTGCTTGTTGCGGAAGACCCACTTGGTACCAATGATATTGGTATTGGGCCTTTCCACCAATTTCCACACTTGATTTCTTTCAAAGTTGTTGAGCTCTTCTTGCATGGCCAAGACCCAATCCGGATCTCCAAGTGCTTGTTCTACCTTGAGAGGTTCCAAAGAGGAAACAAACGAGTAATATTGACAAAAATTTGCTAAATGTGAACGAGTTGTTACCCCCTTTCGAATGCTTCTAAGGATGTTGTCCATGGGGTGATCCCGTTGTATAGTTTGACATAGCCTTGGATGCTCAACACCTCCCTGTTCCTCTTCTGAACCTCCAGCCTCTTCTTGTTCAGAGATAGGCTCTAGGTTGAGTCCTTGAGGTGATGAAGTAGGAGTTGAAGGAACTGCTGCTGAGGTAGATGGGGCGGCACTGCCGCCCTCATGAGCGGCACTACCGCCCTACTGATGTTCAGTAGGTGAGTGCTGCCCTTTTCGATGGAGTACGTCAGCGGAAATTTATGCAGCAACTGCCTGGGAATCCTCATCATCAGTGGCTTGATCCTCTTGTGGCCTAATATCGCCTATAGCCATTTGCTTAATTGCCTCACATGGTGGATCCTCCTTTCCTACAACACTTGAATCAACTTATTCTACTTGAGAGCCATTAGATTCATCAAATGTCACATCTACCGTGACTTCAACTCTACCCATGGTTTTGTTGAAGACATGATAGGCATGCTCATTTGATCCATAACCAAGAAGAATGCCTTCATCAACTTTAGGTGCAAATTTAGAGGTTTTTGGTCTTTTGTTAAGTATAAAACATTTGTAACCAAACACTCTAAAGTATGACACCTTTGGCTTGTTACCGGTTAGAATCTCATATGAAGTCTTCTTGAGTTTCTTGTGTAAGTAGAGACGGTTGATGGCATGGCAAGCGGTGTTGACGGCGTCACTCCAAAAGAGGTCCGACGTCTTGTATTCATCTAGCATTGTCCTTGCCATATCAAGAAGTGTACGGTTCTTCCTCTCTACTACACCATTTTGTCGAGGGGTGTAAGGAGTTGAAAACTCATGCTTGATGCCCTCATCATCAAGAAACTCTTCAACTAGAGTGTTCTTGAATTCGGTCCCATTGTCACTTCTTATCTTCTTGATAGGAAGACCGAACTCCCTTTGTGCCCTTCTCACAAATATCTTGACTTTCTCTTGTACATGGGACTTATCATAAACAAAGAACACCCAAGTAAAATGGGAATAATCATCAACAATAACTAGACCATATTTGTTACCCCCGATGCTTATGTAGGCGACCGGTCCAAAGAGATCCATGTGAATCAACTCCAATGGTTGTGTGGTAGTCATGATGCTCTTTGGTGGGTGAGGTACACCTACTTGCTTTCCGACTTGGCAAGCACTACAAATCCTGTCTTTCTAAAATTGAATATTGGTTAGTCCAAGGATGTGGTTGTCTTTTAGGAGTTTGGCCAAGTTCCTCATCCCAACATGAGCCAGTCGGCGATGCCATAGCCAACCCATGCTAGATTTTGCCACTAAACAGGTCTCAAGCTTAGCTTTCCCTTTGCTGAAATCAACTAGGTAAAGCTTGTTCTTGAGGTGGCCCGTAAAGACAATAGAGGAATCCTCCCTCTTAGAGACTTTCACACCCTTATCCATGAAGAGACAATTGTAGCTCATCTCACATAATTGAGAAACGGACAACAGGTTGTACTTCAAGGAATCAACATATAAGACATTTGTAATTGAATGATCAAGTGTAATAGCTATTTTACCAAGTCCAATCACACCCCTTTTGAATTATCACCAAATATGATATTCTCATCTGAATTTGTAGTTGGGGAGTATGATGAGAACATACTCCTTTCTCTGGTTATATGATTTGTACAGCCGCTGTCAAGCACCCAACTTGACCCATCGAAGGAGTATGCCTGCAACACAAGTTTAGTTTCTAGTCTTAGGTCCCCAAATATTCTTGGGGCCTTGCATGTTAGTCACAAGAACTTTAGAAACCCAAATGAAAGCATTATGATAAACATTTCGACCATTGCCAACAAACTTGGCAAACACCTCCCCCTTACTGTTGTGCTGCAAAACAAAGTTAGAATCTAAACATTGAGGAGGTGTTTTTGCCTTTGGTTGATAAGCATATCTATTTGGAGTGACCCAGATGGATTTCTTTGGTTTCTGGACAACCTGCTCTGGATGAGACACCTTCTTCTTGGGCTTGACATGAGCAGAGGAGGAGGAGGTGGTCTTCCCTTTTCTATGGGGGTGGCACTGCCGCCCTTCACAGCGGCACTGCCACCCATAGGCCGCGGTGCTACTCTGGGCTGGCCTTGTGCCACCATCTTTGCAGACCTATCTGTACCTTCCTGCCCTTTGCTCATGAATTGAACACACTTATATCCATTTATTACCTTTCTTCCATTGGTTTTACCTCCATGAGTGTGCCCGAGCCCATCTTTGATACGTGGATTTCTTCCATCTTTGTATTGTGGCCTCTTTGGTTTTTCACCTTTGCCACCAGCAGGTTTCTTGCCTTCCATGCACCTTTTTCCTAACATAGCATTGAGCCTAGCGATCTCCCTTTTCATAACCTCCAAGTTTGCAAGGTTAGTGGAATGAACATTTAAGTCAAGATTATAGCATTTTCCACATCCTTGGCTAATGGAGGGAATAGAAGTGTCATTTGTGTTGGAGGGATGTGAGGTGCTCTCGCATAGAAGGTTATATTGCTTCTCAAGTTTGTTGTACTTTTCAACTAAGACACAATACTTGTCATTGAGTGCAATATTTGCCTTCTTTGTGAGAGCATGTTCTCTTTGTTCTTCGTCCACGGCCTTGTTTAAAGAGTCCACCTCACTTCTCTCTAACTCAAGAGCTTCCTTGCAGCCAATATACATCTTTTCGGTTTCCTCAAGATAATCATCTCTATCGGCTAGCTCGGCTTTGACACTTTCTAATTCCTCCATTAGATTCATGATGAAGAGCTTGGTTTTAGAATCTAACTTCTTAGTCAATTTAGCATATTTCTCAACATCACTAATATCATTATCACTAGAATCACTAAGTTCACTACTAGAGATGTCACTAGGAGGTGGAGGAGATTTGACTCTTCGTTTTACCTTCTCACCCTTTGCCATAAGACAAACGTGAGTGGAGCGGTGGTCATCATCATCGGACATGTTGTTGAAGAGCCTTGGTGTAGAGGATGGCTTTTGAATGGCCATGGTTGCAATCTTCACATCCTCTTCACTTGACTCCTTGGTTGAGTCCCACTCATGCCCAATGTGTGCCTCTCCCATTTGCTTGTATCTCTTTTTGTGTTCATGCTTGCCCTCATTGTTTTCCCTCTTGTATTTGTTTTCTTTCTTATCATAGGGACACTTAGCAATGAAGTGCTCCATGCTACCACAATTGTAGCAAGTCCTCTTCTTCTTGTTTGGGAACCTTCTTTGCACTATTTTGTACCCATTCCTTTTCAACCCTTTGTGGTAGCTCTTCATGAACAAAGCCATGTCATCGATCTTCATGTAATCAGCCCCATCATCTTCATCTTTACTTGAGGATGAACTTGGATCATCATTTTGTGGATTTGACTTGATTTCCTTAGGTTGACTTGTTGATGCTTGCTTGCTGCCCTTAGCCTTGTTGGAGGTGCCTTGATTGCTTGATTTATTTGCCTTGAGAGCTACTTCCTTGATTTTCATGCCTTCTAGCTTGGCTTGCAACTCACCAAGTCTTCTCCTCTCATTTGCTTCTTCTCTTTGCATGTCAAATGTCAACAATCTTCCAAGCACATCATTTGGTGTGAAATGCTCAAACTTCTTCTTATATCTAATCAAGGTGACTACGGTCTCATTTCTTGGTGAGTATGCTTCCAACATAACCTTCACCACCTTGTGATCATCAAGCTCATCACATCCATAGCCTCTAATCTTGCCCACCAAGGTCAACAATCTATCAAACATCTCTTGTGGCCCCTCTCCATCAACAATCACAAATTTATTGAGCTTGGCCATCAACAAATCAATCTTTGCCTTCCTTACTTTATCAACACCTTCATGTGCTAGATGCAAAGTGTCCCAAATCTGCTTTGCAACATTGACATTCATCACTCGGTTGTACTCATTTCCATCCAAGGCACTAAGAAGAATACTTGTGGCTTGGCCATTGAGATGGACAGCAGCAAGCTCTTCATTTGTTGGTGCTTCGGGATCTTTCGGTGGCTGCAATCCATTCACCACAATCTCCCAAAGATCGGGGTGAAGACCTACAAGATAGGCACTCATCAAGTGCTTCCACTTGGCAAAGTTTGTCCCATCAAAATGAGGCAACTTGCCCACGGGCACATTGACAAAAGACCTTTTGTTATGGTTAGACAAATAAGAATAATTAAAGGATACGATGGCATATTGGTTCTTGTTGTTGTTGCTGCCCTTGTCCTTGCTATCCTTCTTTTTGTCCTTGCTCTTCACCTCCTTGCTATCTTTTGAAGCATGGTATGACACATCATCATCTCCATCGTCCGAGCTACTAGAGAGCTCACTAGATGATGCATCATACTCATTCTTCTCTTGCTCTTTAGCTCTTGTTGCCCTTCTCTTAGTTCTTGCCTCTCTTGTGATTCTTCTAGCTTCTTTTCTCTTCTTCTTGTCTTTGAGCCGCTGCTCTTCCTTCTTCTTTTCTCTAGCTTCTCTTTTTGCGATCTTGGCGGCTTTTCTTTCTTTTCTTGCCTTTCTTCTTTCGACATCGGTGGTCTTTGGTTCTTTGATGGTGGCATCACTTGCTGTGGATATGGACAGCTCACTGCTGCTGCCGACATCCTCAATGTGCACACCACTTGCGTCCGCAACACGAACGTTCGTCGAACCTTCTCCTTCTTCCATACTTCACGCGGTAAAGCGTATACGAAGCAACCTCTCTCCGATACCACTTGTAGGATCGATTGGAAGATAAAGGAGGCCTAGAGGGGGGGTTAATAGGCCTGTAAAAATTCAACTCAAAACTCTGTTAGAACAGAGGGCGGCATTGCCGGCCTTACAGGGCGGCACTGCCGCTCTACGAAAAATAATCTAACACAGTTGAGATTTAACAGATATGAACCTGACCAAACTAGCTGCTTAATCCTGCAATATAAAGCCAAGATCCAGTTAGAAGACTGGATACCACAGAATCTTCACACAACAGTGAATCGAGCAACTAAACCCTAGCAACAGCTAGTAATACAGTAAACAACAAGTATAGTAAAGATGAAGCACGCAAGACACAAGATTTATCCCGTGGTTCAGCTCACCACTAAGGTTTGCCTAAGTCCACGTTGTTGAGGAAGCCACAAAAGGCTTGAGCTTGCCACTAAGGCTTGCCTTACCCTCGTTCTCAAATCAAGAGAGTGAACTCTTGAAGTGAGGGGTGATTTCTTAGCTTTTAAATGGGGTTACAAACCTCCCAAGGCTGCCACACGAGTTGGCAAGCACAAGGGCAACGCCTAGCTGGCTAGGAGCAAGCTTCAAGAGTAACAAACCCTAGAACCGCCGGCCAAACGTGAACCAAATGCTCTTAGACTTTGGGAATCAGTGGATCTCCTCTCCAATTGAGTTTTGCTGCCTTTTCTCTCAAGTTTTGATGGTTGGAATCAAGGATTAGCTTAAGGGATGAAGGAGCAACAATGGAGGAGAGAGGTGAGCTTTGGTTATGTCTATTTTCGAGCAGAGTGAGTTAGTGGAGAAGATGACCGTTGTGGGCCGGGCCTGAAGGGTATAAATACCCCCCGAGCCCAACGGTCAGTTAAGGGCGGCACTGCCGCTCTGAACAGGGCGGCACAGCCGCCCTAGCTAAAACAGGTAATATGATATGAAATTTGGCTGGCTGTTTTGACTAGGTGGAAGGATGTAAATCTGTGAATTTGAGCATCTGATTCAACAGTTGATCAACTGTCCTAAAATCCCTCTTGATAGTACGGCTTTTCCTAAACTCAAATTCAAAACATAAAAGAATTTAAACCTCCCTTGAGCTAGGTCTGGCCACCTTTTATAATTAGAACACCTACAACCTGTTCATCATCCTCATTATTTGATTCCCTGCTTGTCATCTCGATAAATCTCATTAGTCCTCAAATTTGGTGGTCATCAATACCAAAATCCACAATAGGGCTTGATTGCACTTACACTTTGCAATAATTAAGCCATACGGTTAGCCCAATTAACCCCTTGTGCCTAGAAAGTGTTTCAATTGATCTAACGCACAAAAGTTTTACAACCTATGTTCTAATCCTACTCTAGCATGACACTTCTAGGAATGTAAATGATAAGAATTGAATTTCTCAAAGTAAATGCTCAAAGTAAAAAGAGAAGGAGGAACGTGGCGATGTTTTGCCGAGGTATCAGAGAGTCGCCACTCCCCACTAGTCCTCGTTGGAGCACCCGCGCAAGGGTGTAGCTCCCCCTTGATCCGCGCAAGGATCAAGTGCTCTCTACGGGTTGATTCTTCGACACTCCGTCGCGGTGAATCACCCACAACCGCTCACAACTTGAGTTGGGTCATCCACAAGCTCTCCGGATGATCACCAAGCTCCCAATCACCACCAAGCCGTCTAGGTGATGGCGATCACCAAGAGTAACAAGCACAAACTCTCACTTGACCACGACAAGCCTAATGAGAAGAGTGGATGCACACTTTGCTACTCTTGATCTCACTAATGAGGGCTCTCTTTGGGATTCTCAAATCTCAATCACCTCACTAGGACCTTACTCTTCTTGGCACTCTCAAAGGTGTTTCTCAGCTGTTGGAATGAGCAAAAGTACCCCCACACACGAGTGAAGAAAGTATTTATAACACCGACTGAAAAACGAACCGTTATGTGCCTCTGCGGGGTGACTAGATGCTCTGGTCATGTTGATCGGACGCTCCGGTCAGTTCTCCCCGAACTCCAGTGTTTAAAGTGTGACTGGACGCTGACCAACATCCGGTCAGCACTGACCGGACATGTCTAGTCGTGATTTTCCCTCTCTAGAACCTTACTGGAGTCGATCGGACGCTGGCCCTCAGCGTCCGATCACTTCACCTCTCAGCGTCTGGTCGCACCAGACGAAATCACCTTGGTCAAATGAACTGACCGGACTCTGAGCCAGGTCCGGACACTCCGAAGCTAGCGTCCGGTCAGTATTTGACCCTCCATTTACTTCCAACTCTCGATCATACGTGAATAAAGTTTGCTCCATTGGATCTAAGGGCTATTTTGGAGCTACCTAGAGCTAGATTTAGCAAGTGTGCACCACACCTAACTCACTAGACTCACCTAGGTCAAGCTACCCATCCATACCCCCCTTAATAGTATGACCAAAGGAAAAAAACAAAGTCCTAAGCTACTCTAAGTGTCTCCTCAACTCCAATCGACACTTAGAACTAGTCCATCCTTAACCTTGTCGTCCATCCTTTGAAAACCGAAAGGATTTCCATCGTAGGGGCATGACCACCATGATTGCCCACTCGATCTCCAGTGCCATGACCTAACTTAATTGCCTCTGCAAAACACACGTTAGTCATAGTAATAACATATTGTCATTAATCACTGAAACCCATCTAGGGGCCTAGATGCTTTCAATCTCCTTTTTGGTGATTGATGACAATACCACCTCGAGTATGTGAAAGAGTTGAGGTTTTTAACATGCTTGGATCATATAAGCTTTTGACAATAAGAACAAAAGAGTTAGGCAAGCTTATATGACCCAAGCCAACATAATATACTCCAAAGATATGAAATAAGTATGAGTACAAGTAATAAAGCTCATTTGCATCGGAGTAAAACGCGGAAGCAAAAGCAAATGAGCATAACACAAGTGATATGACATATAAATAATTCAAAATAGAGAGCACACATGTCATATACCATGATCACGTAGATATCACTATCACATAAATATAGTTTGATGCATAAAAGTAAACACACGATGAATGCATAAAAGAAAACTCCAAATGTAATAGATAATCTAATAGATAAACTAAGCCCCCCTAGATATGTCGCTCCCTGTCAACAGAATATCATCGACAATCCTCCAAGGGGTTCCCCATGAAGGTAGATTGATCGGCAGAGGAGCGCGTGATCAAGAACAAGAAGGCAACAGAGACACACGAGTTATACAGGTTCAGGCCATCAGTATGACGTAATACCTTACTCCTGTGGTCTGTTGGTTTGTATTAGGTATCGTGTGATATGCCATGATTTTGGAGGGGGTCCCTGCCTGTCTTATATAGTTCGGGGGCAGGGTTACAAGTCAGTTAGATCTGAGAGATAACCGGAAAGTAATAACATATTACAAGAATCATGGGATCATATGTATCCTAACAGATCTCGTAGTATCTTCAAGATATCCTTCCTATACCTTGCGGGAGGCGCCGAGCATAATCGTGTCCCGCAAGGCTTCATCTTGTTGGCTGGGCTGCCCCTGGGGGCGCAGCCCATGTGGTCCACCATGGGTATCTGGGGTCGTACCCCCCACAGCTAGTCCCCGAGCGCCTTGTACCCGTTGTGCAACGCCATCCTGAGCATGTCCGAGCAAGTGCAAACCAAAGCCGAGCAGTTCGACTCATGGTCCGACCACCGTGATGAGTCACCGAGCAATCACGAGCAGTGTGCAATCATCGCCGAGCAGCGTGACCCACAGCCGAGCAGCATATCGCAAGTACGGCTTGCCATAAGGGTGTAAGGAGCTCTAGTCCGGAATAAAAAAAATTTCGCAGTGAACCAAGTGTGCCCACTTAGAGTCCGACCATGAGGAAAGGAGATAACTTTCTTTGGGTTTAGGAGGCACGGAGTCTTCTAGAAAAAACAAGCACATTCATCGCAAGGTGAAGTGTGCCCACTTAGTCCCTGAGCCTAACAGTAGATGACGTAGACATGTGGTGCTAGGGTCCAAAGCAGAAAAATAATAGAAAACCAGCCGAGAAGGTAGCCGGTCCCCGGGCGTAGGTCCCCAAAATGAGATAAAGCACTTTCACCACAAGGTGAAGTGTGCCCACTTAGTCCCCGAGCCTGACAGTAGATGATGTAGTCATGTGGTGCCAGGGTCAGAAATAGAAAAATAACGAAAACCAGCCGAGCAAGCAGCCAGTCCCCGAGCTCCAAGTGAAGATATCGGAGAAATCAAACCATGGAGAAAAAACTAGAGTAATGGCTATACAGTAACTGTCATTAAACCTCAATAAATGGCGAAGAAGTCGGCGATTATTTGGCGGATAACAACTGACGACGACAATAAATGCGCGACATGGGTCACGATTACATGGAGGCCCAGATAACGGCCCATATGCCGCGTCGGAGAAATCGAAGTGGCGCAGATCGCGGGAACGGTTTCCCAAAAACCCTCGGTCGTGACACAGTTGACGGAGTGCTTTATAACTATGCCGCCACACCCCACGCCCCCCACCTTTGCCATTCTATCATATAATCTTCCTTCCCAATCCGCATCAACGCGCGCATCCGCCTTCATTCTCAAACCAGATCTGAGAGAATGGCGCCGAGGAAGGGAACTACGAAGCCGAGGAAAGAGGCCGCCGGAGCCAGCCACGACGAGGAGTGGGTGCCGTCGAAGATGGGGGAGGCAGAGCTCAACAGAATGGTGGCAGCCGGCGTTCTTCCAGACCGCGTCATCGCCGGATGGCGGCCAGCCCACGGTGAGCCCTTCCCGACACCTCACACTGATGAAGCTGTAGTATTTGTGGATTATTTCTGGCGAGGATTGGGGTTTCCTGTTCACCCCTTCCTGAGAGACTTGCTGGAGTTCTAGGCGATTAGCCTATGCAATCTACATCCAAACACCATACTGCACGTCTCAGTCTTTATCCATTTCTGTGAGACGTTTCTGGGGATTCTTCCACATTTCAATCTCTTTAGACACCTTTTCTGTTTGAAGAAGAAAGGCGTGTACATCAATGTACCGCTAAACACTTCTCTGAAAGGTTGGAACACCAGGTGGTTCTACATTAAGCAGAGTCACCCGGTGATACAGTGCGACGTCCACCACATCCCGGAGAGCCAGAGTAGATGGTCGGAGAGACCAAACAGTGCTGACATGGAACAAGTGAAAGAACTCCTCGATTTGATTAAAGGCATGGAGATTAGAGGAGAACTGGTAGCGGCAAGCTTCATAGTGCGCCGTGTCTAGCCTTGCAAAGAGAGGGCCCACCCGGGCTTTGACTACACGGGTGATGACGACGGCACCCGAGAGATGACAGAACGGCTGACGAAGAAAGAAGTAATAGCTCAGGCCACAGAGCTATTTTCTTACAATGCCTCATTCAGCTGGCCAAAGCAAACGAAGGCCTTCAACTGTACAATCACGCGTCCTCAGGTAACCATCTCAATGTACTTTGCTCATATTGCCTGACGGTTGTCGAACAGGAAACTGACTCACTCATTCAGAGATCCACTTGCAGGATAGGGCGGTGTACTTTTCGAGCGTGCCAAGAGCCGACTGGCCGCCAGCGGTCGATGCTCGACCACCAGCTCAACCTGAAGAAAGTTTCGTCAGTGTTTCCTCGGAGTCCGAAGGTGTTGACATTGATCAGGTGGAGAGTGCTCCCCCAGCATCGGAGAAAGTCCGGGGGAAGAGGCCAGCGACAGATGAGCCGGCCAAGAAGAAGAGGAAGACGACGACTGCCGCTCCATGCAAACCGGGCAACATCTCACTTGGTGGTGACCAAACCACTCGAACATGAAGAACCACGGTGATCGAGTGGTCGGACGACGATGAAGTTCTAGTGTTCCCTCCACCGAGCATGAGGGAGCCTCCACGCAGCACGCGCGCGCGTGATCAATCAAGGGTGGGCGAGGAAATCCCCGAACCGGAGATGAGGGAAATCCCTGAGCAGTAGGTGAGGGAAACTCCTGCACAAAAGACGACAGGAGTCCCAACGGAGCGAGCGACGGAAGTCCCCGAGCAACAAACGGAGGCGAACCGAGAGCAGTAGGCGGAGACGGCCCTAGAGCGGCGAGCAGAATAGACGTCGACCAAGGAGGAGCCGAGACCACCCTAGCAGAGCTTGGGAGTCAACTCCACAGCTGCGCCTGGAGGCTCAGGTAGGCATCGCCGGTTCAAGAAGCTGAACCGGCAGACCAAACCGTAAGTATCCTTGTCTTGAAGTTATGTTGCTATAGTTTCTTAACTTTGGTGGTGACTAATGAACTATTTTGATGCAGTGCAAACCAAATGACGGATCCAACCCTGCTTGTTCAGTCTGAACAGCAGCCAAAGCAGCACGCGGGAGAGCCGATCGCTGCTGTGAGCGGACTTGTCGGTGGCGAACAGTTAACGTCAACGACGAATGATTCGGCGACAGCCCCCGAGGCATCAGAGGTCATGGTCGGACCCGTCATCCGACCACCAAGCCCCCAGGTAGTGCCCCCAACTTTAGAAGAAGATGACGAGGTGGAGGAGATCGAGCGTGAAGAACCTCGAGCTCAATCTGTCCGAATCCTCCATAAACGCGGCGATGATATAGTAATTGTCGAGGAAGAGGACACCACCAGGGAGTTCAGAAGACTAGAGACCTCCCTTACTGGGGTGATGAAGCAAATCAAGGTTAGTGCTCCATCTAGAAAGGTCATGGTTGATGTTTGGAACTGGATAACGACACTGTCATTGCGCCTTTTGCAGGAGATAACTCGGGTGGCCGAGCAGCGCCGCCAGCTGATAAAGCGAATGGAACCCCTTACTGAGGAGAATGAAAAACTTAAGGAGGCGATGAACCTCTTAGAAAGAAATATCCAGAGGGCCCAACGTGAATGAGACCTTGCGGAGTCCAACGCGCGGGACCTGGAATACCAGAAGGGGGTCCTAACCAAAAAGCTGGCTGTTGTGTCCGAGCAGCTGCGGAGCCATTCCAAGCAACTGGCTGTTGTCTTTAGGCAACTGAAGAATACCTCCGAGCAACTAGAGAAGGAATCCAAACAGCTTAAGAGTGTATCCGAGCAGAAAACAGGTTTGGTATATCGGCGAATGTACTTTTGAATTCCTAAACCGCCACATTTTCGGTGATAACTGCTGCGCTTGTAGAGCAACATGCCAAGCTCGGCCAACTGTGCTAGGCCATGGATCAGCTTCGCCAGGAGAAGTCGAAGGAAACAGAGCGGGCAGACAAACTGGCTGAAGAGCTAAAAGGTGAATTCCTCCTGGTCGGAATTACTGTTGAAGTAGCTTCCTTGTATGATGGAACGTTGTAACGCTTGCAGGCTATCATCATAAAGACAAGGCACAGTTTGATGTGCTGGTGCAGGAGGCCAAGATCCAAAAGGAGAACTTCGATGCTGTAGTTGCCGCAATTAAGCCGGTGCTTGACTGTGTCGACCTGGAGACAGCCACTCAACCCGACGGCAGGCGACAACGTTCAGACACCATCATCCAGAGGTGCAAGGCAGCCTGGGAGAACTTCAAGATCTTTAACCGTGACGCCATTGTGTCCATCGCTACTCATGTCCTCATGGTTGTTTGGTCCCATTACCCAAGCATCGACCTTTAGTCGATAAGGGGTGGGTTCGCCGAAGGACTGAGCGATGCGGAGACCCAGCAGCTGGAGGATGAAGTGGAGGACGCAGCGAAGACGCCAGCCGGCGATATAGATCTGTTTGGTGAGACAGATGGTAATGGCGGAGCCCAGTAATCTGCTCATAGATTATCAACTGTAAAATTTTGACAGTGTAGTTAGAGCGCGCGAAAGCGCAAAGAACATTTACATATATGTATAAATGTTGCAAGGTGCATGTTTATCTAGTTTGCTGGTATTTTGGTGAAAAGGTCTTCATAGTGTTAACCATGGCGCAATTATACACAGTATAAATAGCGCCCGAACAGTTGGTTCGTTACTGACCCCTATGGCCTTGGCTAGCCCATAGTCCATAAAATCGAGCGCAGAGCCCGTGCATGTGTAGGAGGAATAGGCGTGACCCAGGGACCGCAGCCGACCACCCATGACGCAGAGTGCAGAGCCTGTGGCACATGTAGGGAGAGATCGGAGACTGGGTCTTCTCCATAGAGAACAGCGCGGAACATGTGCTGCTCGATAGTTGTTAAAATAACTAGGAGATAGAGGTACTATAAGCGACGATCGAGCAATAAGTTCTGCTCTGAGCTCTCGGCCTTGGATAGCCCATAATCCATAACGTCGAGCGTGGAGCCCGTGTACGTGTAGGAAAAACAGGCATGACCAAGGAACCACAGCCGACCACCCATAACACAGAGCGCGGAGCCCGTGGCACGTGTAGGGAGAGATCAGAGTCTGGGTCTTCTCCGAAGAGAATAGAAAAGAAAGTAGGCTTCTCGCTGATCGGCGAAATATCTTGGAGGTTTACCTCAAATTGTTCGGCAGTTTGGAGAAAACATGCGGCGAGACACGTTGGCGATTTGGAGGAAACATGTTTGGTGATTTGAAGAAAGCTTATTCAGCGATTTCGGAGAGACCCGTTCGGCAATTCAGAGAAAACTTTCGGTGATTTTGGAGATTTGGAGAAAACTTATTCGGTGAAATCGTGGTTGGTGGTTTGGAGAAAACGTTCGGTGATTTTGGAGAAAACCGTTCGGCAATTTTGGAGAAAACCGTTCGGCGATTTCGGAGAAAACCGTTCGGCGATTTTGTATTGGAGCTCGTTATGGAGTATCGTAATGCTTGGAGACCGTATGTGGAGATTGAGAAGTAATGGAGAAAAAATTGAGACAAATTATGGAGACCAAAACTTTATTTATCATAAAGTGGAGAGTACATATCTAGAGCATTTCAAGGATAGAAATGTATAAGGTGCTCGATGTGCCATGAGTTGGAACATTGATCCCATCTAAGTCACATAGGCGATAAGAGCCTGGTCGGGTGACCTCTTTGACAACATAAGGCCCTTCCCAAGGGGAGGAGAGCTTGTGCAACCCTTCGGTCTTTTGTTTCCTGTGGAGAACGAGATCGTCGACGGTGAATGAACGACCTTTTACGTTGCGGTTATAGTATCTCCGCAAGCCTTCTAGGTATTTGGCTGTGCGGACGCAGGTGATCAAGTGTTCCTCCTCAGCCCTGTCAACGTCCTCTGTCGGAATAGCTACGGCTTGCTCTTCATTATAGTTTTCCACCCTAGGTGCTCGGAAGGCAACATCCGCTGGTAGTACGGCCTCCGTGCCGTAAACCAAAAAAATATGGAGACACACTAGTGCTGCGACTAGCTTGAGTGCGCAGTCCCCAGACCACAGCTGGTAATTCCTTTAGCCATCTGCCCGGATGCTTTTCTTCTTTTTGGTATAGCCTCTTTTTGAGGGCGTCAAGGATCATGCCGTTCGCCCGTTCGACCTGGCCATTGGCTCTTGGATGGGCAACGGAGACATATTTAACGGAGATGCACCGGTCTTCATAGAAGTCCCAAAAATGATGGCCGATTAACGTGGTTCTGAGGTCAGTGATGATGCTATTCGGGAGACCGAATCTATGGATAATGTCTTCGAAGAGCTCGACTGCTTTCTTTGTGGTAGCCGAGACAAGCGGTTTGTACTCGATCTACTTGGAGAATTTGTTGATGGCGACGTAGATGTACCAGAATCCACCTGGCGCTGGCTTGAAAGGCCCAATCATATCTAGTCCCCAGCATACGAAAGGCCAAGAAGCTAGGATGGTCTGCAGTTCTTGTGCCGGTACATGTATTTGCTTGGCGAAAAACTGGCATCCCTCGCATCGTCGAACAAGGTCTTCTGCATCGGAGATGGCCGTGGGCCAATAAAAACCTGCTCGAAAGGCTTTGTCGACCAGGGTTCTTGAAGCCGTGTGATTGCCACAGGAACCAGAGTGAATTTCAGAAAGTAGCTTCACTCCTTCGTCTTGGATGATGCATTTTTGCAGTATCCCTTCCTTAGCGCTCTTCCTCATCAGGTTACCATCTACCAACACGTAATGCTTACTTCAGCGAATGAGGCGTTCGATTTCGGTCTTGTCGGCGGGTACTTCGGCGCTGGTGAGGTATTTGATGAACTGCTCCCTCCAATCGGCGACCCACGAAGGTACCACAAGTACCAACTGCTCGGCAGGAGGAACCTCTTCAACTCCCTTGTCTTCTTTAATGGATGGTGCTAGAGATCTTGAACGAAGACCCCCGGTAGAACCACGGCGCGAGAAGAACCTATCTTTGAGAGCTGGTCGGCTGGTTGGTTTTGATCTCATACCACATGGTGGTATTTGATACCGTAGAATTTGCCTTCAAGCTTCTTGATTTTAGCGCAGTATGCGTCCTTCTTCTCACTGGAACAGGACCAATCTTTGTTGAGTTGGTGGATAACCAGCGCGGAGTCCCCGTACACCATGAGGCGTTTGACGCTGAGCTTGATGGCTATATGGAGACCATGGAGACATGCTTCATATTCCGCGGTGTTGTTGGAGGCCGAAAAGTGTATGCGGAGAACATACCAGAGTTTATCCTTGGTCGACGTAATGAATAGAATGCCCGCACCAGCACCGTTGATTTTAAGGGCGCCATCGAAGTACATCACCCAGTGCTCGGGGCAAGTGGCGGCAATAGGTTCTTGGATCTTGGTCCACTCAGCGATGAAATCAGCAAGCACCTGTGACTTAATGGTAGGTCTGCTTCTAAATTCGATGGAGTAAGTGCCGAGCTCAATAGCCCACTTAATGATGCGGCCGTTGGCCTCTTTGTTGCGGAGAATGTCCCCCAAAGGGAACTCAGTGACCACGGCGATCTTGTAATACTCGAAGTAGTGTCGGAGCTTGCGCGACGTAATCAGAATTGCGTATAACAGCTTTTGTACCTGAGGATAATGAGTTTTGGGCTCATTAAGGACCTCGCTAATGAAGTAGACCGGACGTTGCACCTTGTAGGCGTGCCCGGATTCCTCGCGTTCGACGACAATAGCTATACTGACGCTGCGAGAAGTGACGACGATGTAGATCAGCAGAGTTTCATCTGGTCGTGGCGCCGTCATGATCGAAGGTTTTGTTAAGAATAACTTGAGCTGCTCGAAAGTTGTGTCTGCCTCCTCTGACCAGGAAAAGCGCTCGGTGGCCTTAAGGAGCTTGAAGAAAGGTAGCCCTTTTTCGCCGAGGCGCGAGATGAAACGGCTTAAAGCAGCCATGCAGCCTGTAAGCTTCTGTATATCCTTGACGCATGTTGGCCGTTTCATGTTGGTAATGGCAGAGACCTTGTCAGGGTTAGGTTTGATGCCTCGAGCGCTGACGATGTAGCCCTGCAGTATACAGGATGGAACTCCAAATATGCACTTTAAAGGGTTCAGCTTCCACCGGTACTTGTTTAGGTTGGAGAAAGTTTCTTCAAGGTCGGCGATAAGGTTGTTGGCGGTCTTGGTCTTGACGACCACGTCATTGATGTAGGCTTCAACGTTGCGGCCGATCTGTTGGTCGAGGCACATCTGGATGGCCCTTTGATAGGTCGCCCTGGCGTTCTTGAGTCCAAAGGACATAGTGGTGTAGGAGTATGCACCGAAAGGCATGATGAACGATGTCTTGATCTGGTCTTCTTCCTTGAGGGAGATCTGATGATAACCAGAGTAACAGTCAAGGAAGGAGAACAGTTCGTAGCCGGCGGTGGAGTCTACAACCTCGTCTATTCGAGGCAAGCCAAAGGGGTCTTTAGGGCAGTGTTTATTAAGATCAGTATAATCAACACACATTCTCCATTCTTTATTCTTTTTTCAAACGAGAATAGGGTTTGCTAACCAATCTGGATGATACACTTCTTTTATAAATCCGGCAGCTAAGAGTCGTTTTATTTCTACCCTAATGGTCTCCTTCTTGTCTGGCGCGAATCAGCGGAGTTTCTGCTTGATCGGTTTGGCGGTCGGTGAGACATTCAAGGAGTGCTCGATCTTCTCCCGTGGTACCCCCGGCATATCTGTAGGTTTCCAAGCAAACACGTCGGCGTGGGCACGTAGGAAGGAGACAAGCGCGCCTTCCTATTTGGGGTCAAGGTGAGCCCCGATCTTCATGGTCTTGGAGGGGTCATCGAGGCCGAAGCCGACCTCCTTGACTTCCTTGGACTTGGCGGAGGTGCGAGGAAGCTCTAGCTCTGGGATTTTCATATCATCGGCGGGCACTGCCTTGGCTTCAGTGGCCATGCTAGCCATCTGGATGGAGAGATCGGTGGCTTCAGCGAGAGCGAGACTCTCTGTCTCACAGGTGTAGGCAACGGAGAGGTTGGCCCGCAAAGTCAGGACTCCTACAGGTGAAGGCATCTTCATCACAAGATATGCATAGTGCGGTACGGCCATGAATTTGGCCAGAGCTGGCCGACCAAGTATGGCATGGTAGGCGGTGTCGAAATCGGTGACATAGAAGTTGATATGCTCGACGCGGTAGTTGCTTGCCGTGCCGAACTGTACTGGTAGGGTGATCTCTCCAAGCGGTCTAGATGCCCTGCCAGGTACCACACCCCAGAAGGAGGAATCCGAGGGTGTGAGGTCTGTTGTCCTGAGGCCCAACTCCTTTAGGGCCCCAACGAAGAGTAGATTCAAAGCGCTCCCACCATCCACGAGGACTTTTCTGAAAAGCACCTTCTAGATGGTTGTGTCGAGGACGAGGTGGAAATGCCCTGTGTAGGGTATGTCCGCCCACTGGTCGGCCCTGCTAAAGGTGATGGGGACCTCGAACCATGGGCGATAGCTGGGGTTGGCGGTGGTTTCTTCTGACGTGACGGCGAGCACTCGTCGGACGGCGAGCTTCCGTTCTCTTCTGCTCTCGGTGGAGGCGAGGCCCCCAAAGATAGTGCGCGACCACCTTGTCATGATCCTAGAAGGCATTGCCATTGCCCCCAGGTGGTCGGCAGCCTCCTTTCCCGCCGTTGGCGTCGTCGTCGAGCTTTTTGTCCTAGAATTCCTTGGCCAAGCCGAGGCAATCTTTCATCTTGTGTTTGGCGTTCTTGTGGAGGGGGCATGGGCCGTCGAGGATCTTCTTGTACTACTCATCATAGTTGCGCTTGGCGCAAGGCTCATTGACGATAGCGACAAAGTGGTCTAGCCGGCGGCGGCGATTTTGACCTGGCTTGGATCCTTCTGGCCAATCACGGCTGCTGTCTCGGTAAAAGCTGCGGTCATCATAGCAGCGGTCATTGTGGCGTCTATTGTCGGTGCGGTCGTCGTAGCGGTGAGTCGGGCGATTTGCACCCGTATCTTCATTGAAACGCACCTCCGCTTCCTCGGCGTCGGCGTATTGGTTGGCGGTCGTGATCATCTCGCCGATGCCTGTAGGCGGCTTGCGGTTGAACTTGGACCGGAGCTCACGGTGGTGAAGTCCTCGAACAAAGGCGGTGATGACCTCAGCTTCCGTGATATTGGGGATATAATTCCTCATCTCGTTGAAGTGTCGGATGTAGCTGCGGAGGAGCTCAGACGGCTTTTGGGTGATGCGGTTGAGATTGTGCTTGGTGCCCGGCCGCATACACGTAGCCATATAGTTGTCGGTGAAGACTTTCTTCAGCTCTTCCCAAGATCCGATGGAGTCCGAGGCAAGGCTTGTGAACCAACTCATGGTGGCCGGCGTGAGCATGACTGGGAGGTAGTTTGCCATGACGCTAGTGTCGCCTCCGACGGCGCGAACAGCGGTGGCGTAAGCCTACAGCCACTGAGTTGGGTTCATCCTTCCTTCATAGGGCTTGACCCCAGTGATTTTAAAACCACAGGGCCACTGGAGTGTTCAGAGTGCCCTGGTGAATGCTGGAGGTCCTTCGGGGTTGCCGGCTCCATCGTCTGCAGCATTGCCGATGGTGATCGGCTCTAGAGCTGAGTCCGGGTTACCGTACTCTTGCTCGTACTACTGGCGGTGGCGTACTTCTTCATGGCGACTGAAACGACATTGCTTGATACGCCGTCGTGCATCCCAGAGATTGCTGAGGTGCACTCGAGCGTCTTGTTCGACCTCCTGATTGTGCTGGCGATGGTGCTCGGCGTGGTGGCCCCCTGCTCCACCCTAGAGGGGCAGTGACTGGTCGGTGAAACGGCTTTGGCTAGGGCAGAGATTGGATCTTGGCGCAGCTGATCGATGAATCGTGCTTGTCGAGCACGAAGGTCTTTGATTCTAGCGGATCTCGTTGACCTAGCAGTGCGCCGCTTTGAGCATGGCGACAACCTTGGCGAGCTCAAGCGTCCGCGGGAGGTGGGCGAGCTCGTTGGTGGCCATCGCTAGATTGGCGCTTGGAGTCTTGAAGATGTCGTGGCCGTCAACGTGGAGAAACTATTTGTCGAGGTTGCGGTGGAGCGGCCTTCCTTGCGAGTCAAATTGGTTGTCACGAGCGGCCTCGACCATCGCAAGGGCACGCTCATTTCCACGGCATTGCACGTGGTTGACGTTCCTGTTTTCACGAGCGGCGTGTTCCTCATCGGTTTCGCTGTTTCGAGGGGGCCTGTCGATGCTGACGTTGAAGATCGCGCCACCCCAGAAAGGCAGGAGAGGGGGTTGCTCGGTGAAGGTTTCGGTGAGGGTCTCCATGGAGCCCTAAGATTCGGAGTCTGGACTTTCCTCCAAGATGGTTTGGAGGGATGCTCCGGGGCATCGGCTGGCGTGCATCATGTTGACCGTCAGCGGGAGCTGGTCGGTGATCTAGTTGTCGAGAGGATCGATATCCTCCACCTAGTCGGCAAATTTGCCCCTCAGGGCATCTTGGTATGTAGCGGCGGTGTTGGCGAGCCCGAAAGGTAGGGCCATAACCCTCAGAGTTTGCCGAGCATCTTCCGATGGATCCGGATCGGAGAGTGGTCGGCCCTGAACGAAAGTGGGCAAAGCCGACTCGGTGACGGAGAGGCAATCGGCGAGCTTTAGACGATCCGATCGATGGATTCGATCAGATCATCATTGTTAATGTGCCTCCTCTGGTAATGGGGAAGCGAGCGGCGAGTCATTGACGAAGGCAACCTCAGAAGTGGATCCGAAATTGGATCTGCAGTTGCAGGTGCGGGGTTGGTCGGCACAGAACGAATCTGCACCGGCTCAAGGAGCTCTCCGACTCCGTCAGCGTTGATGACCCACGAGATGGATCCGACCATGAAGATCTGGCCGGGCTGTGGGAGGGATGAAGCACCTACGGAAAAAAGCCATCTTGTTCGACAAGGAAACAACACGCACACCCCTACCTGGCATGCCAACTGTCGACAGAATATCGTCGGCAGTCCTCCGAGGGTTCCCCACGAAGGTAGATTGATCGGCAGAGGAGCGCGTAATCAAGAACAAGAAGGCAACAGAGACACACGAGTTATATAGGTTTAGGCCATCAGTATGACGTAATACCTTACTCCTGTGGTCTGTTGGTTTGTATTAGCTTTCGTATGATATGCCGTGATTTTGGAGGGGGTCCCTGCCTGCCTTATATAGTCCGGGGGGCAGGGTTACAAGTCGGTTAGATCTAAGAGATAACCGGAAAGTAATAATAGATTATAAGAATCATGGGATCATACGTATCCTAACAGGTCTCGTAGTATCTTCAAGATATCCTTCCTATACCTTGCGGGAGGCGCCGAGCAGAATCGTGTCCCGCAAGGCTTCATCTTGTTGGCTGGGCCGCCCCTAGGGGTGCAGCCCATGTGGTCCGCCGTGGGTATCCGGGGTCATACCCCCCACACTCCCCCTAAGTCTAACATACTCTATCTCTCTCCCCCTTTGGCGTCAAACACCAAAACCTAAGGGTCGGTCGGCGGGGCTACAGCGGACGAGCCGAGCGCAGGGCGAGCTACGGTGCGGTGGTGCGCGGTCTCGGCAGAGGATGGTGCGGCGAAGCTTACTGCACGGCTGGAGCTCGGGAGCGTGTGCACTGTGAGGCTGGAGCGTAGGCGCGACGGTGCAGGACAGCGGTGAGAAGGACGGCGCGGATGCGATGCGATGGCTCGACAATGCGTGGTGATTGGATTATATGGTGGCCCCTGACGGTTTAGAAAAGAAAACGAGATAAGAGATTGAATCCCGCACGTTTTCTATTAACCAGACACTCCGGTGGCAGCGGCCGGATGCTGCCACCCAGCGTCCGGTCGATTCCAGAGAGGTCCAAAACCCCTAGAATCGTGACCGGACGCGTCCGATCCCAACTGACCGGACGCAGCCAGAGTCCGGTCGATCCTGACTTTTTCTTCTTCACTTGACCGGATGCTGGATCGCCTTCTGACCGGACGCTAGGAGAACACTGTTTCAGCGTCCGGTCACTCCTTCTCAGCAGCAGTTCACCTCCTGTGAACTGACCGGACGCTGGACTTCAGAGTTTGGTGCAGCGTCTGGTCACTCTTTCTCCAGCAAATCTTCAATGTCCTTAATGCTGCCTGTTCCCAATCAAGTCCCAACTCCAATAAGATCTAAATAAACACCAAGTGGGACTGATGTGAGTGACCTCTCTCAAACCCTCAAATTTTTCAAAATATTTTGCCTTAGGCTATAATTCTTTTTAAGAAAATAGGCAATAAGAGGGCAATTGAAGATAAACGACAAAACAACATTCATGCATATGCAATGCAATACTTGAAAGTAAATCTAGTTGCTTGTCAAGTTTGATCCAAGGTTAAGCTTCTTCACTTACTTTTCGGCGGTTATCTTAACCATGTTAGACAAGCCCTATATGCATTGCCATAAATTAAACATGTTGTATATTATAATGCAATGCAAGGGACAACACAAGCTCATTTTCTAGAGAAGTTACTAAAATCAAGCACATTGAGCTCATTCCGCAATCTACAAAACGTTGCCTCATCTAGCGGTTTAGTGAAGATATCCGCCAATTGATCCTCGGTCCTTACACCTTCTAGTGAAATATCATTTTTAGCAACATGATCTCTAAGAAAGTGATGGCGGATATCTATGTTCTTGGTGCGAGAGTGTTGAACCGGATTATTTGCAAGTTTTACCGCACTTTTATTGTCGCACAAAAGAGGTACTTTTTCTAGAACTACGCCATAGTCTAGCATAGTTTGCTTCATGTAAAGTATTTGTGCACAACAAGCACCCGCGGCAATGTATTCCGCTTTGGCAGTGGACAAAACCACACTATTTTGTTTCTTGGAGGACCAAGACACAAGTGATCTACCAAGCAAATGGCACCCTCCGGATGTGCTTTTTCTATCAACTTTGCAACCGGCATAATCCGAATCGGAATAGCCAACTAATTCAAATATAGCTCCTTTGGGATACCAAAGGCCAATGCGTGTGCTTAAGATACCTAAGGATTCTTTTTATGGCAATTAAATGAGTTTCCTTAGGATTAGCTTGAAATCTAGCACACATACACACACTAAACATGATGTCGGGCCTAGATGCGGATAAATATAACAAGCTACCAATCATAGAGCGGTAGAGAGTTTGATCAACCGTGTTACCTCCCTTATCTAGGTCGAGATGTCCATTAGTTGGCATTGGTGTCTTGATTGTCTTACATTCATCCATTTTGAACCTCTTGAGAAGATCTTTTGTATATTTCTCTTGAGAGATGAAAATCCCTTCTCTCATTTGCTTGACTTGAAAACCAAGAAAGAGTGTAAGCTCTCCAATCATTGACATCTCGAACTCCTTCAATATCAATTCACCAAACTCTTTGCAAGAATCTTCATTTGATGATCCAAAGATGATATCATCAACATACACTTGACAAATGAAGATATGCCCATCAAGCTTCTTGGTGAATAGTGTGGTGTCGACCTTCCCAATGGTGAAGCCCTTCTCAATAAGGAAGTCCCGAAGGCGCTCATACCAAGCTCTTGGGGCTTGCTTAAGCCCATATAACGCCTTGGACAACCTATAAACATGATTATGATATCTAGGGTCTTCAAACCCAGGAGATTGATCAACATAGACTAGTTCATTAATAAAGGCATTTAAAAATGCACTTTTCATATCCATTCGATATAGTTTCATTTTATGATGTGATGCATATGCAAGGAGGATATGAATGGCTTCTAGTCTTGCAACCGGTGCAAAGGTCTCTCCAAAATCCAAGCATTCAACTTGAGAGAACCCCTTTGCTACTAGTCTTGCCTTGTTCCTCACAACAACACCTTGATCATCTTGATTGTTTCGGAACACCCACTTTGTTCCAATTACTCTTGCACCTTTTGGTCGCTCTTCAAGAGTCCACACTTCATTGCGGGTGAAGTTGTTCAACTCTTCATGCATGGCATTTATCCAATCCGGATCTTGAAGAGCTTCTTCTACCTTAGTAGGCTCAAAGCAAGAGACAAAAGAGTGATGAGCAATAACTGAAGTAAGTTTTTGTGAGCGAGTCATTACACCCTTTGATGGACTCCCTATGATTAGATCTTGTGGATGATCTTGTAGTAGAGGTGTATTCCATCTATTGACCACTTGAGGGGGAGGTTGTGGAGCATCAACATCTTGTGCTTGTACCACCATTTGCTCATGGGAGACATGAGTATCTTCATTTTCTACTCTCCCATCTTTTTCACCATCTTGTGGCACATTTAATGTAGAAGGTGGATCAATCACTTGTACATCATCTTTAGGCTTGATGTCTCCAACCATAATGTTCTTCATAGCTTCCCTCAATGGTTCATCACCTACATCATCAAGATTCTCATGTGCTCCTTGGGAGCTGTTAGATTCATTGAATTCCACATCATATGTTTCTTCAACCAAGCCGGTGACATGATTAAATACTATATATGCTTTGGACTTTGATGAGTAACCAACAAGAAAACCAATATCACAACGCCTTTGAAACTTCCCTAGGTGTTGTCGCTTCTTGTAGATGTTGCATTTGCAACCAAACACCCTAAAGAAGGAGACGTCCGGCTTCTTCCCATTGAGCAACTCATAAGGTGTCTTGCCAAGGAACTTTTGAAGGAATGGGAGGTTTGATGCATAGCATGCGGTGTTGATAGCTTCCGCCCATAGAGCTTCAGGGGTGTTGTACTCATCAAGCATTGTTCTTGCAAGAGTGATCAATGTCCAGTTCTTTCTCTCAACTACACCATTTTATTGAGGAGTATATGTTGCGGAGACCTCATGTTTGATCCCAACTTCATCACAATAGGCTTCAATGTTTGTGTTGTCAAATTCCTTCCCATTGTCACTTCTAATCTTCTTGAGCTTCACTTCAAATTCATTTTGTGCTCTCTTGGCAAACTTCTTGAAGCAAGACGTAACTTCGAATTTGTTATGAAGGAAGAATACCCATGTATACCTTGAATAGTCATCAACAATTACAAGACAATAAAGATTTCCTCCCAAACTCTTGTATGCTGTTGGTCCAAATAAATCCATGTGAAGGAGTTCTAGCACTCTTGTGGTTGACATGAAAGCTTTGGTTGGATGAGTATTTGCAACTTGCTTGCCGGCTTGACATGCACTACAAAGCTTGTCCTTCTCAAACTTCACATCCTTCAACCCTCTCACCAAATCATTTTTCATTAGCTTCTTGAGTGCACTCATCCCAACATGAGCAAGTCTTCTATGCCATAGCCACCCAAGTGTTGTTTTGGTGAATAGGCAAGTCTTCAAGTTAGCGTCTTTAGAGATGAAGTCCACTAGATATAGGTTGTTGTATATTAAATCCTTTGAATGTCACTTGATCATTATCCTTCTTGGATACAACAACTTTCTTCTCGGTAAACAAGCATTGGAAGCCAAGATCACACAATTGTCCAATGGATAGCAAGTTGAAGCTTAATGAAGCAACATATAGCACATTAGAGATTGAATGATCATTTGATATTGCCACTTTGCCCAATCCTTTGACTTTGCTCTTTGAGTTATCTCCAAATGTAATTCTTTCTTGACCATCTACTTCGTGGCCCACGCTAGCACCGGCTCGGCCCAAACCGGTTTCCCACCCGCGCGTAGCACAACAACTGGCGCGGCCCGCTCAGCGTCGCGCGACGCGGCCCAGCAAGCGGCGGACAGGCGCGAGCAGCGTGGCCCAGCCAATGGGCACAGACGCAGGCGCAAGCGCGGCCCAGCGACGAGCGCAGCCCAGCAGCGGCAGCGCGGCCCAGCAACGAGCACGCGTGAGCAGCGCAGCTGGCCTAGCACAGCGAGGGCGCGGACGTGGCTTGGCCCAGGCGGCTGCGAGCGCGGCAGCGGGCAGGATGGACCACAGCGGGTGTGCGATGCTAGCGCGGTGGCGGTGGAAGCGCAGGCCACAGCGCAAGGTAGAGCAAGCCGCGACGTGAGTTGGGCCAGGCGAAAACGCAGGCGGCGTATTTCTAACGTATTCACGGAATTATTTTCCTGCACGAAAACGGCCACAAAACATGTGTGACGCAGGGATGATGCAGAGCTGACGTCAACAAGCTAAGATAAACAATGCGCACTGCCGGCTGCTCTACTTTCGCGTGGCTGCTCGATTCATGCCGGCCGCGAAGAAGACGCTATACGGCGGTGGAGCATCGAATGAGGTGGGCAGGGCGATAAGCAACTGGAGGAGAGGCTAGCAGTGTAATGAATTGAAATGGTATGCTCTAGTTCCGTGGCTGGACGACAGCGTAGGCCACCCCGGTCTTATGTACCCGGTGGAGCTGCACTTCCAAAATTGAGGCACAGTGTGGCGCTACAAGTGGCGAGGTGGGCTCGGTTGAGCTGCTGGCTATCTAGCAGAGCTGAGAACTTGATTAATTGGGTCACGGCGCTGCCACAGTGGCAAACCAAAGGACACGGTCACACCGGCCAAAACAACAGCGGAGACAGGGGAGTCTTGGCATCGCTTGGCTTGGCACAGCCACGGCCATCAACACAAAAATACCAACGCACACAAACGACAGGGACAGCGAGGTGTGCCTAGGCGGCTGTCCGCACGGCTGAACCCACAAGCCGACAAAGCTCGGACCTACGTCACCGCGGACGGTGTCAGACAAGGAAAGCCAAAACGCAACATGACGCCGAAGTGACGGTGTAGCAAAGCGGCGCCTCATCATGCTGCGCAGCCTATGGTCGGTCAACGGGAGCAAGATCATGGCAGTGGTGGATGACGACGCCTATGTCGACCAAGGTACCACACGACGTGATTCGGCGCGAGGCAGAGCCGACAGACCCGTGCCACAAGTCGCATGCGGCAGGTGGCGAGCAAACCGAGGCAAAGAGATGGTGACCATGGCGCCGCAAATTGTTCGAAATAGGTGACGTGCACGGTTTTTAAAGCAGGCGTGAAATCCTACCCAATGGTCCAAATGCCAAACTACTTCTTCCATACTCCAGTGGGTACGTAGAGCTATCAACCTAAGCCGCGACACCACGCCACTTCTTAAGCCGATCTCTCTACAAAAATTACCAAAAGTGGCTTTGTCGACCCATTCTTAAACTTACGCGGAATGACGTAACTCCGAACGGTTTCACGTCGAATTCCAATTCCGACCTACTGGATGTACTAGCTAGCTATCCTTGTCCTCAACCGCACCATCGTCGACTATGAAGCACGTACTACAAACTTTATTAGAGCTCGCATAAACGTTCTACAGCATTTTTATCCGATAAAAATTTGCTTAGAATACTAAACAAGATTAAACGACATGAAATGTAACATTTGTTTCTTGTTTCAGATAAACGTGTCAAGTGACGTATACTGATTTATACTGCAAATTACACATAGGTACAAACAAGTATGATGCTCATGCAGTGTTTTAATAAAACAGTACAATGTAATACCAAGGGTGTTACAAATCTACCCCCCTAAAACAAAATCTCGACCTGAGATTTTGTGTGCCTAGTGTGGGAAAGAGATAGGGAATATATTTTTGGCATAGCAACTAACTATCAGAGCTGGCGAGAAGGTGGGGGTAATGCTGCAATAGGTAACTCTCTTGTTCCTAGGTGGCTTCATCCTCTGAATGGTTTTGCCACTGCACCTTGTAGAACTTTACCACTCTGTTTCTAGTCACCCTCTCCTTCTCATCCAAGATTTTGATAGGGTGCTCCACATAAGTCAAATCTGGCTAGAGGGGAAGCTCTTCAATTTCCACAGCTTCCTCAAGAACACGCAGACATTTCTTCAATTGCGATACATGAAACACATTGTGTACCACGGATAAAATATCAGGAAGCTAGAGATGATAAGCAGCGGCGCCACACTGTTGCAACACCTGGTACGGGCCCACATACCAAGGGGCTAGCTTGCCATGGACACCAAACCAATGCACCCCTCTCATAGGAGACACTTTGAGATACACATAATCTCCAGCTGCAAACTCCGAAGGCCTCCTTCGCTTATCTGTGTAAGACTTTTGTCGGCTTTGAGCTGCCTTCAAGTGGCTTCGAATAATGTTTACTTTCTCTTGAGCCTCTTTTATGAAGTCAGGCCCAAAGTACCCACAGTCTCCCACTTCAACCTAGTTCAGTGGCATTCTACACTTCTGCCCGTATAGAGCCTCAAATGGTGCCATGCGGATAGTCTCTTGGTAGCTGTTGTTGTAAGAAAATTTAGCTAACTTCAAGCACTTATCCCACTTCTCAGGAAAAGAGATGGCACAAGCCCTCAACATATCCTCGAGCACTTGGTTCACCCTTTTAGTTTGACCATCAGTTTGTGGGTGGTATGCTGAGCTTCTAAGAAGATGAGTTCCCAGACAGTGCTGCAGTTGCTCCCAGAAATGAGAGACAAAGATTGACCCTCTATCAGAGATGATAGTAAGGGGAACTTCATGAAGAGTCACAATGTGATCGAAATATATCTCAGCATACTTCTTGGCTGTATATCTTGTGTCCACTGGGATAAAGTGAGCGGACTTGGTGAGACGGTCCACAATGACCCAGATAGAATCATAGCCTGTGGAGGTGCGGGGTAAACCCACAATGAAATCCATAGAAATATCCTCCCATTTCCAAATAGGAATGGGCAAGGACTGCAAATATCCTGGGGTACGCATATGATCTGCTTTAACCCTACCACAAGTGTCACACTCCGCGATGTGCCAGGTGATGTCCTGCTTCATGTTAGACCACTAGTATAAGTGGCGCAGATCATGATACATCTTATTACTGCTAGGATGAATAGATAATTTTGAATGGTGAGCTTCATTAAAAATCTTTCTTTTCAGCTCTTCATTGGATGGAACCACCAGTCTATCCATATATCTCACCACTCCATGCTCATCAACAATAAAGTGAGGGCCACGCCCTTCAGCCATCAACTTCCTGATGTGAGGAATCTCTTCGGGGTCTTCCTTCTGCTCCTGAATAATCTGCTCCAGCAATTCTGAGGTCAATGCAATGTGAGCCAATATCTCTGCATGGTTGAGAGACAAAGGTGGTTCCTCAACCTGGTGTGACTTTCGGCTCAAAGTGTCAGCTACAACATTGGCCTTTCCTGGGTGATAATGGACTTCCAAATTGTAATCCTTTATCAATTCTAACCGTCTCCTTTGCCTCATGTTCAGCTTAGACTGAGTAAAAATATACTTGAGGCTCTTATGGTCTATAAAGATATGCACTTTGTTGCCCAACAGATAGTGCCTCCAAATCTTTAGAGAGTGGACAACAGAAGCTAGCTCTAAGTCATGAGTAGGGTAATTCACCTCGTGCTTCTTCAGTTGGCGTGAAGCATAAGCTATCACATGCCCATCTTGCATAAGCACACACCCCCAACCCCATCTTTGAAGCATCACAGTATACATCAAAGGGCCTATCAATATCTGGTTGGGCCAACACAGGAGCAGTGGTCAGAAAAGTCTTCAGAGCTTGAAAAGCTTCTTCACAGGCTGGGCTCCAGTCAAACTTAGCTTCTTTTTGAAGCAGCTTGGTCATTGGTTGGGCTATCTTGGAGAAATCAGGAATGAAACACCGATAGTATCCAGCCAGACCAAGGAACTGACGAACCTGATGCACAGACTTGGGAGACTTTCAATCCAATACATCTTGCACCTTGCTGGGATCTACAGAAACGCCTTCAGGTGTCAACACATGCCCCAAAAACTACACTCGATCTAACCAAAATTCACACTTGCTGAATTTAGCATACAACTTGTGCTCCCTTAGTTGAGTCAGTACTATCCGAAGGTGTTGTGCATGCTCTTCATCATTCTTGAAATAGATCAGGATGTCATCAATGAAAACTACCACAAACTTATCCAGCTCCGGCATGAAAACCGAATTCATCAGGTATATGAAGAAGGCAGGAGCATTGGTGAGACCAAAAGACATCATTAGGTACTCATACAGCCCATACCTAGTAGAGAAAGCTGTCTTTGGTATATCATGTGGCCTAATCTTGATCTGATGATAGCCTGATCGGAGGTCAATCTTCGAGAACACCTTGGCACCAGCCAATTGGTCGAACAAAGTATCTATGTGGGGCAAAGGATACTTGTTCTTAACTGTTACCGCATTAAGAGCGCGGTAATCCACACACATCCACAAAGTACCATCCTTCTTCTTCACGAAAATAGCCGGGTAACCCCATGGTGAAGAACTAGGACGGATGAAACCTTTGTCCATTAACTCTTCCAGTTGCTTCTTCATTTTAGCTAGCTCCCTTAGAGCCATGTGGTACGAGCGTCTAGAGATAGGGGTTATACTAGGCTCAAGCTCAATGGAGAATTCTACCTCTCGGTTCGGTGGCAACCCAGGAAGATCTTTAGGGAAACATCTAGGAACTCACATACTACCGGAATGGAGGTAAGATCAGGAGCAGCTTCAGCACGGGCAGCAATAGGTAAGACTGGATCTGAGGGTACAATAAGGGACATCCTATCTTCAGAACAAGGAAGCAGTAACTCCACACTTCTCCTCTTCAAATCCAAAACTACCACATACACCCGCAACCAGTTCATTCCAAGAATAGCATCAATGCCTTGCCCAGGCATGACCATGAACTATAGGCGGTAAGTGTGGGTGGCTAATACCAAACTTACTGTATCCGTGCGGGTATATATGAACAATTGTGAACCCGCAGTATGGATCTTATAGGCATACGGTATAGCCATAAGTGGTAAGTTGTGCCGCTCTACAAACTCCATGCTCATAAAGGAATGTGTTGCACCATAATCGAACAACACCAAAGCTGGATGGGAGTCGATGATAAACATACCAGCCATCACCGGCTCCTGCTACAAAATCTGCTCAGCATCTGTAAAATGCACCTGGCCAGATCTGCTGGGCACTTTCTTCTTGATTATGGTCCTCTTGACAAGCCTAGAATTTGCTTATGGTTGAGCGGACTGAGCTGGCTGGTTCTGGGGTCAAGCTCAGCCATAGTGGCCATCTTTGCCACACTTGAAGCAAGCACCTGGCTTGTTCCCAAACCCCTGACAAGGTGGGACCTGTTGTCCCTGAGACTGCTGAGGCTGCGCCTGCTGCTGGGGTGCACGGTACTGTGTTGAGGAAGTTTGAGAAGTCTGCTGGGTCTGCCGGAATGAAGGCCCGCCTGATGATTGATAGGGCCCCCGCCGGACAACCTGTATCTTCTATGTGTGAGGCTGGCTAGAGGATCTAGCTGCCACCCACTTCCTCTTCCAATCGGCCTAGGACTCCCGCATAAAACCCTCCATGGCAATGGCGGCGTTCATCAGTGCCCCAAAGGTCTAATAGTTCGCCGTGTATAGCTTCTCTTGAAGGATGGGAGTGAGACCACGAAAGAAGCAGTCCTTCTTCTTGTCATCAGAGTCCACATGGATGCCAGCATATTGAGCCAAGTGATTGAACTTATTCACATAACCCATCACGGTCAGGCTCCCCTGGCGTAGCTCCAGGAACTCAGTCACCTTCCGGTTGATGACACCGGCAGGGATAAAGAACTCTAGGAATGCGGTGGTGAACTCCTACCAGGTTGCCGGATGCTCAGGCTGCTCCATTGCATGGAAGGTGTCCCACCATGCGCTTGTGGAACCCAAAAGCTGCTTCCTACAAAGCGCACCTTCTGCTCGTCGGCCACGTCGAGCAGCATAAACTTCTGCTCCATAATGCGAAGCCAGTGCTCCACATCTAGAGGCTCATCAGATGGGGTGAAGGTGGGTGGGTTAGTCTTGAGGAAGTCCTGGTAGGAGGACGGTGCCTCAGGACGGCGGGCACCACCCCTGTTCCCACCGTTGCCCCTGTGGCCTCCACGGGCAAGGCCCGCGACAGCCTGTGCCATAATGTCCATGGCACGAGCTGACTCTTGGCGAGCAGCCAACAGCTCTGCCATCATCTCGGTGTGGGTCATCGGAGGCGGCGGTGGTGGAGGAGCCAAAAGTGGAGCCCCATGGCTCTCCCCGTTGGGCTCATGGGCCCGGCCACTCTCGTCGTGGCCCTCGCCAAGACCGTGAGCCACCTCCACACTGGTGCTCCCATGTCCAGACCTCAGATTCATCTGTAAGACATAGAAACCACCCATTTAGAACAACCTTCCCGATCAGAAGCAAGGAATCAGAGGGATGACAGCACATTTATTAAAGCATTTCATCAGTTAGTCCTATCAATTTACTAATTCAATTATACGTGAAGGGGGATTTCAGTTGAAGTAAGATGCTATTATCATGATGCATGCTTCGACCTATACGTTCACTCAAGCCAGAATATAGCGGCATTCAAAAAACTTTCGGCACATTGCACACTCACTTTCCGCGATACTAAGCGATTTCTTACGCAACGTAAGTCAGTGTACCTGCAGAAAATTGATTAGATAAAACCAGTGCCGCTATCCTAGATAGACCATATTGGTAGGGCTTATACTTATTTACCTAATATAATCGCGTCCTACTTTTCACAAAACTTTTGTTGGTCAAATTTTTATGTTTTTTAAAAGAGTAATGAAACTCGTAACCATTATTGGCTTTGGTACCAACTGTGGCAGAACCGTCCAAAATAGCACACTTACGGAGACGCACGTCTTCCACCAGACACTAAGCACCCCGAAAGCAAGCTACAGCGGGCGGTATCCGTCAGGCACACCCCAAGGGAGAACCCGAAAGATCCACATTTTCCCTAAGGATCCAATAATGAGAACGAGTTACAATACAAGTCCATTTCATACATCAGAGTTTCTTAAAAAGTACATTATTACAATACCAAATATCAAAGTGCGGAATGATAAACAGCGGAATTTAAAAATATACATCTAGCGATAGGGACGAGGATCCGTCTGAGCCCACCAGAAGAATCCTCCACACAAGGTACTTCTCAAGCATCACCTGCAACAGGGGTAAATAAACCCTGAGTACACAATATACTCGCAAGACTTATCCGACTAGTGGGAATAATTTCCCGACTTCAAGGAATATGATAAGTTTTATGGTTTGCTGGTTTCTTTAGCAGAAAGCAACACTAATAGTGAGTCCTTATTCATATCCTATTATTAGCCGTATTAAGTTATCATCTAGCCAGTCTATATAAGCACATGTTCTACTTTCAAGCAAGAGTTGAGCAATCAGTTCTATTTCTTCTCCTTTCAACTTTCAGTTCTTACTATGGTGCTAAACCGCAGACAAGCCATACCAGATTTTCCAGCGATTCGTGAATCAATGTGCCCAGCTGGGTGCCCCAAAAACACACGCCCCGCTTATACCCCAGGCACAAGCAGGACTAACCCATCACTCTCCTGCCCCAGGTGTCTAGGTCTCCGTCCAAACTTGGACTCCAAGCCCCCACTTCCTGAGTCCTGGACTCAGTGTGGTGCATGGACCTCCACCATCTCCGCCTCCAATCAGTCGGTCCGGAAAGAGCCAGATCCACGACAAGAGAGCAACAAGTCTTCCCAGCGCCCATACCCAAGTATGCGCTCGGGACAATATATCTATGACTTGCCAAGAGTCATATGCAATGACCGGTCCTTAATCGACACGGACAGGGAAAAAGTGTAACCAAGTCATGCCCTATTGGCCACAGGACACAACCCTTTACACCCACCAGTACCCAAACCATATCCCTGCCCGGTCACAATTTTCCTTTTTGCCATTTTATCATGAGTGATCATATTTTATTACCTATTTGCGAGTAACGGCAGGTTACTCACGCTACCGATATCCTGAGCATAGCAGCTACTCGACCTGTACTAGTAGGACTCATGGGTATATATATTTATGCATGTAGTTTCCATAAAATGCCTGTAACTTAAATGCACATCACATATATATATTCAGTGATCATTAAAATAGGGGTTATGCACCGAGGCTTGCCTTGGGCAGGCGACGGGTCAGTAAGGTCAGCACCAATAGGCTCCTGGGCTCTCTCCTGCACGAGGATCTCCTCCTCATACTCCTCGATCACCTCGTCGTACTCTGGCTCGCCGACGGGCACGAAGTCTACCAGCTCGTGATCTACATGCATGAAATGACGATGCAATGCTTAGGAATATAACAACAGCAACTCTTAAAATAATAGTACATCGATTTAACTACTAAGCTAGTGCTACCAACCACGATGCTAAGCTATCTGATAACAAGTTTGAAATATGACATTCATTATTATTATAGCAACTACAGATATTCTTACTCCCAATGCTTATTTATGATATATACGATAAAGCAAGGGTAATAACTACTTTATTTAGCAACTTGTTCTAAGGCTACAAAATTTACAGCAAGTACATAATATCCTAGTGAACCTACTATAAAATTTTCAAAGCTAAAACTATTACCGAGTTGCCACAAGAATTCCTACAACATTAAGCTAACTAATATTAAGTTTTTCTATTTTGACTTCACGAATCTAGCATCACAATAGATAACTGTGAACTAACTACACTAACAGATAGATGGTATTTTTGTGAACCTAACAAACTTGATTTTACTATTTTTGAATCACTACACAATTTACTATGAATTATCAAATTTTAGCTTTAAAACTAATTCGAATAAACATTAACAAATTTGCTGAAAGGATAGAACCGCTTTCTATTTCGTGGCCCACGCTAGCACCGGCTCGGCCCAAACTGGTTTCCCGCCCACGCGTGGCACAACAACTGGCGCGGCCCGCTCAACGTCGCGCGACGTGGCCCAGCAAGCGGCGGACGGGTGCGAGCGGTGCGGCCCAGCAGCGGCAGCGCGGCCTAGCCAACGGGAGCGGACGTAGGCGCCAGCACGGCCCAGCGGCGAGCACACGCGAGCGGCGCGGCTGGCCCAGCACGGCAAGGGCGCGGACGTGGCTTGGCCCAGGCGACTGCGAGTGCGCGGATGGTGAGCGAGGCAGCGGGCAGGCCGGCCCACAGCGGGGGCGCGACGCTAGCGCGGCAGCAGCGGAAGCGCAGGCCACAGCGCAAGCTAGAGCAAGCCGCGGTGCGAGTTGGGCCAGGTGGAAACACAGGCCATGTATTTCTAACGTATTCACAGAATTATTTTCCTACACGAAAAAGGCCTCAAAACATATGTGACGCAGGGATGACGCAGAGCTGACATCAACAAGCTAAGATAAATAGTGCGCACCACCGGCTGCTCTGCTTTCGCGTGGCTGCTCAATTCACGCCAGCCGCGGAGAAGACGCTATACGGCGGTGGAGCTTCGAATGAGGTGGGCAGGGCGATAAGCAACTAGAGGAGAAGCTAGCAGTGCAATGAATTGAAATGGTATGCTCTGGTTCCGTGGCTAGACGACGGCGCAGGCCACCCCGGTCTTATGGACCCGGTGGAGCTGCACTTCCAAAATTGAGGCACAGTGTGGTGCTACAAGCGGCGAGGTGGGGTCGGTTGAGCTACTGGCTATCTAGCGGAGCTGAGAACTTGATTAATTGGGTCACGACGCTGCCACGGTGGCAAACCGAAGGACACGGTCACACCGGCCAAAACAACAGCAGAGACAGGGGAGTCTTGGCATCGCTTGGCTTGGCACAGCCACGGCTGTCAACGCAAAAATACCAGCTCGCACAAACGATAGGGACAGCGAGGTGTGCCTAGGCGGCTGTCCGCACGGCCGAACCCGCAAGCCGACGAAGCTCGAACCTGCGTCACCACGGACGGTGTCAGACAAGGAAAGCCAAAACGCAACGTGACACTAAAGTGACGGTGGAGCAGGCGGCCGTCTCATGCGCGCAGCTATGGCTGGTCAACAGGAGCAGTACCGCGCGGTGGCGATGGACGACGCGCAGCGCGACCCAGGTACCGCACAATGCGATGGCGAGGCAGAGCTGATAGGACCCATGCGCAGTGCGCATGCGTGCGGTGGCAGGCAGCCGAGGCAGCAGTGGTGACCGCGGCTAGCGCAGCTCTGTTCGAAATAGGTGATGTGCATGGTTTTTAAAGCAGGCGTGAAATCCTACCCAATGGTCCAAACACCAGACTACTTCTTCCATACTCCAGTGGGTACGTAGAGCTATCGACCTAAGCCACGACACCACGCCACTTCTTAAGCCGATCTCTCTACAAAAATTACCAAAAGTGGCTTCGTCGATCCATTCTTAAACTTACACGGAATGACGTAACTCCGAACGGTTTCGCGTTGAATTCCAATTCCGACCTACTGGATGTACTAGCTACCTATCCTCGTCCTCAACCGCACCATCGTCGACTATGAAGCACGTACTACAAACTTTATTAGAGCTCGCATAAACGTTCTACAGCATTTTTATCCGATAAAAATTTGCATAGAATACTAAACAAGATTAAACGACATGAAATGTAACATTTGTTTCTTGTTTCAGATAAACGTGTCAAGTGATGTATATTGATTTATGCTCCAATTTACACACAGGTACAAACAAGTATGATGCTCATGCAATGTTTTAACAAAACAGTACAATGTAACACCGAGGGTGTTCCAGTCGGGAACGGGATTCGCTAGGTGGTGTATCGAATAGCTTGGAAATCAAATTCGACGCGAACCCGATCATGATTTCGTTGAAATTCCTAAGTCGAAAAATGGTTCGACGAAGCTCAGTTTGGGAATTTTTATAGGACAATTGAGTTATGTGGTGGCATGATCTTAGGCTTTGTTTTAGTAGCCTGATATACCAGCTAGAGCGTAAAATAGGTGGTGTAGCTACTGGATCATTGAGTTAGCTTTTTGAGCAGCTTTAATATGCGTGCAAGGCACGTTCCCAGTTGACTTCGGTGTCTGGGCACGGTCACCGTGGCTCGGCCGGTGTCGCTGCTCGCCCAGGCACACCCACGCACCGCCGCGTAGGCCCACACCGCCATTGCCGCGCCTAGCACGCTACTCGCTCGTACACGCGCACGCTTGGCCCGGCAAGCCTGGCTGCTCTGCCTCCACCGTCGCGTCCACCAGAGCCCGCTGCACACTGTCGCGTCGAGCTACACCCCGATCACGCTGCGCTCCGACAGTCACTGCCGCGCGGCCACTGCTCCTGTTGACCCTTTGGCTGCACGCACGTGGGCTTGCCCCGCTTGCCTTTGCCTTCACATCTGCGCACGATGCGACGCCATGCTGTTGCTTTCACTGACTGTGCCAAGCCACATTTTCCGTCATGTCGCCGGCCGAGCCGCGCCAAGGCCTAACCGTAGAGCTAGCCCTAGATTGTAATTGCGCATGTCCGGAGGTTGGTTTGGAGTCCAGCTGTCGCGCCAGGCTTGCCACTGTTGCTACCGTACGGCATCCATCCTCAATTTAAGTTTTCGCCCATCACCGGCCGCCATAAGTCCAAACGAAGTCGTCCAAACAATTGGCCTTGCATAGTCCATCTCTTTCCAATTAACCGTGAACACAACTATCTCGATGTCGCAGAACCGACCAATTTATAAGAATACAAGTACAATGGCAATCCGCAAGCGGTCGCACTGTCATACTTGAACCCATATAAACCCGGTAGTCCGTCGAGTACCACGACGGGTCTCGATAAACGATTTACAACAACCAAGATCGTCTGAGATTCAACATACATGCCACATATTACATAAAGTTCACGAGATACTTTTCATCATCGTAGTACGAATAAAAGTTATTACAAACCGAGTTTGATAAATAAAGCGGAAGCAAATAAGTTCAAGATAAAGTTTCCAACATAGTTTGATACAGTGCCAAGCTAGATCACGGTCCACAAAAGCAAGGATAGGAATTACTAAAGAAGCCTGCCCAAGGCTTACTCCTCATCCACAGCGGGATAGAAGCAACTCTTGCAATAACCATGATACACAGTGCCATCTGCAACAACGAGAAAATAAACCCTGAGTACGAGAAGGTACTCAGCTAGACTTACCCGTCATGAACCAGAAATAAAATAACTCCAAGGATTATGCAAGGCTGTATAAGTGGACGTAACTTGACAACATTTTTGCGTAAAAGCAATTGAATCAAGGTACAATTACAAGTTCTTTACCAGATTATTTATAACTATCCTTTCTAGGTTAGCAACTATCCTGTGCCAAACATGTGGTATATCATTTAGAAGCATACAATAGTAACCATAGCTTGTATTGTAATTCCATATTCATCTGAACCATCATGTTTCATAACACAGTTGCTACGATGTTGGGACTAGCCAAGTTTCTCACTATCCGTGAGAGACGGCGATTCAATCGATTTCAACCACCGGGAATTTATTCCTAACACAAACCCAGTCTACCAAATGCACGATAGCCTTAGGTCACCTTTGGTACAACTCCAAAGACACATTTCATGGGTCCAGATCACACAAGCACAATCTAGAACACCAGATGCCAGGATGCTCGAAGCCAAGCCCGCCTTTGGGCTCGGTCGATCGTTCCTCGGAAGGAGCGCACAATGAACGATTCCCGGCCCGAGTTGAATTACTCGGCCCATGGTCGGAACGAGTTATCCACCAAATGCTAAGTGAGAGGCATGCGTTCAATCTTGTCGAAGCGCCAACAACGGTATAGTCCTTAATCGACACGCACGGGATAAATTCACACCCAAGACCTCCATGTCTTGTTGCTTCTCTATCGACTTCCCGCCGGGTCTCGATTTACTTTTACCTCATGGTTCTGCTCCACGATAGCAATTATAGCCAACCGTGCTCCTAAGATCCACCTATATCTCGTAGGTGACAGGACATCACCCGACTTCTACCGGTCTAAGAATGGCTAAGCATATATATTCGATCCTCGGACCTATACCGGTTAAAGGTGTAATATTTGGACAAGGAATGTACATGCATCAAGTGGTTTCATTCAACTCTTATAACCTAATGCATCACCATAAATACGTAAGTAAACATTTGTAAATTACTAGGAGACTTATAATGCTCCTGTGCTTGCCTCAGAAAGGAAGTAGTAGGCGGTGGTCGACACACTCGGAAGCTCTTCAGGTTCTCGCTTCCACGCCTTCGGAGTCATGGCTTGCGGATCCTCCTGCCGATTCCTTCCTCTACTTCTTCAATTCCAAAGAACGTGATCTCTTCCTCCGATCCTAGATGCATGAGTATGGCATAAGTATTACGAATGCATATATGTTAACAAGTGCATCATATTTATTGAGTAGGTGCATATCTCTTCTCGATTAATACTTAATTACTCCTACAATGCATCGACCATGCCACAAACAGTAGCTACTTGTTTCACTCATAACTGGAGTTCTACTAATCCAAAAACAGTGATCCTGGACTTTCTGGAAAGCTTATCAAATTCTCTACAACTTTGTTATTAACCATTTTTACAGTACACATCAGTTTCAACATGCAACTCATCGAACTCTAGAATCAGTTCGGAAACTATTTAATATGCAATATAAAGTAACGATACTTCTACTTCATGTAATCATTCAAAATTTGACCACATAGAATCTACCAACAGTTTAAGCATACCAAATACATTTAAGATCATATAATGGTGAAGCCCAAACTATTCATTTAATTGCCTTTATTATTTTATTTATATATCTAGGTTAAATAATAAATATATATCAGATGTGCTTAATAAATTCTCAAAAATTTATAGTGCCTTACTAATGCTATCAAAGGACTACTATAAAAATTTCATGTCATTTTACCAAGTAGAATATCCTATACAAAAATGACAAGGAAGCAAGGCTTGAAATAGCATAAATGGAAAATCCTATTGAAAAGTGTCAAGCAACAGATTTCCTATTTTTATTAACATCCATATGGTACTAGGATTACCTCCAACAAATTTCATGAATTTTGGACTCATAATAAATTTATGAAAATTCATGCAAGGATTAACTAGTCATAAAAGAAAAATCTATAACTATAAATCTACCCATGTACTGGTCCTCAAATTTTTACCAGAGCTCATATATGCTAAGACTAGTTTACCACAAAAATTTCATAATTTTTGGATCACAGGAACTCTAGATATAAAATAAACAAATTTGAATGCATTCAAAAGCACATTTCAAATCCCTATTTAAATCTCCAAAAATTTCTACTGTAAATGTTAAAAACATATTTTTGCTAAATACTACACTTCCTAAGGAACACTCACAAATTTATTTCACAATTTTTTGGAGCTAGCAAATCAAAGATACAAAAATTACAAAAACAAGTGAAATCTGCATTCAAACTGAACTGGATTTAAAACATGGAGTCGCTGACCGGTGGGACCCGCTGGTCAGTTGACCCCACCTGTCATTGAGACGGAAACAGAGCCGGCGGCACTAACCTACGGACGCGGCCAGAGCTCGCCGACGGTGAGGTTGCCGGCGGTGAGGTCTTCACGACGTGATCTACGTGACCTAGCGCATCTATTGAGCCACTTGGCCGGCCCTATCATCGACGGTAAAGATGACGGCGACGGCAATGGCGGAGCGGTGAGGCGGGCCGGTGACGACCTCGGTGGCTCAACCTAACGTGCGGACAAGCATCTATGAACGCTGGAGGACCTAGCGCGCTAGCTAACGGAGCGAGAGGTGAACTGTGGTGGCGGGGCCACGACGACGGGGTTGGAGGCGGAGCTCCGGCGAGCACTCGCATGGCGTTGGAGCTTACCGAGCTCGGTTAGCGGACACTGGTGGACGCGGTGGGTTGTCGGGGTGGCGGTGGAGTGCTGCGGTGGTGATAGAGTGGCTAGGCGCGAGCTTGCGCACGGCTATGGCGACGGTGGAGCTACGGGAGCTCGGCGGCTGCTGCTGGCACTGCGAGACGACGAAGGAGGAGCGGGGAGAACGAAATGAGGGCGCAGGGCGTTGCGGGCGGGTGCTGGTGTGTTGAAGGCGCTGCTTGGCCTGCCTTTGGTCATGGCATTGGCAGAAGCGCGGCGACGACACTGCCACGCCCGCGCCCACGCCACGCGACCACGGGCTCGAACTGGCCGGCCATCAAGGTTTTGATTCGATTCGTTCGTTGAACCAAAACCGAGCCCGACGACGACGGTTTTCACGTTGGACAAACTCTTAATCCGTGGACTTCTAGCCAAAACTTCCTAAACCAAATTTGCGCACCTATGTACCAGCTACAATATTTGTTCAAAGCACTTGTTCTAATTCGCAATGAAACAGAGTAAAATCATGCTCAAGGTCGGCTTGTCGTACATCGGGATCCGTGACTTAGAAAAATTCGTTAAGTGTTGAAACACGGATTTTGCTGATTTTTGTGGGACCTATTCAAGCATGTTAGAAGCTAAATCAGTCAATGACCCAAAAATAAAAGTTGTTCCTTATACCAAATACTACAACTTTGCTTTAGTGATCTCCTCCATGCAAGGTCTCTAACACCTAGTTCAACTTTGGTCAAACATGTCACTTTTAAATGATGATACATACTCAAATCATGACTAAATGACCAAATTAGCCCTAGCCCTAAATACCAAAGTTGTTCATGATGATATTCTAAACATGTTTAGGCAATTTGCAAGGTTATCCAATCATCTCATGTGGTAGTCACTCATTGAGCTAGTTAGGGTAATCACAAGAAAGCTTAAGTGTTGGTTTATGAAATGTAACCCTGAACAAGGTTCTATTTGCTACCCTAGGTGTGGCTACATGTTTGCGTGACTCACATTAACCAAGTACCTGTGTCCACTCATGATCATATGCATATACACATGGAGACATGAAATAACGAGAAAAATTGCATATGTTAATGAAACATGCGATAACAAGCAAATGTTGTAGACGTTTCAATCAAATGTTTCAATTGTAAATGCTTGTTAATGAATGCGTGATGATCATGCTTATGTTATGCAAGTCAAGTTATGCAAGGCTAACACCCGAGGTGTTACACTCGAGTAGTTAGCTTGCGATTGGAGTCGACCCGACGAGCGTTCTTCCTCCAGTGAGGTAATGCAGGGCAGTTTCCTCATGGCGGTCTACCATGGGCGTTGAGGCGGGCGCTCGGCCAGGATGTCGCGTTGTGCTCCATTGTTTTGATTGAGTGGTGCCTTACGTCGTGATTGACTTGGTTGCCTCACCCGTGTAGCAATTTCACCGGTGGAGCAGTAGGTCACCGGGGACGTCGTCGTCGCGCTTGCCGTGAACCAGAGCGACCCCGCGTACGTGGCCAGCAGCTTTGCTGTACCCCACGACTTCGTCCAAGCCATCCTATGTGTTGCTGGTGAGGCCCTCCTTCTCCTAGGGTAGCTGGTTGAGTCGGTTGGGGCCGAGGTTCGCCGGAGCACGTGGCCACCACCGGCGGACGCAGTGTTGCCGCTGTGTCTGTGGTCGGTTTGTTTGGGAGTAGAACAGGTGTATCTAGAATCTCTAGGGAGTTATCAGTACTCTAGGAATGGAGGATAGGTAGTAATTGTAGCGCTGGGCTTGACATTTCGCCGACGTCGGTGTCACCGTGGCTAAACCCCACCGTGGTGTATGACCATGCCTCTGTGCGGTACTAGTCGGGATGTGTGGTACCTCTATCGATTGCGCTTGCGATGAGGAGTGTCTCGGTGGTGAGTATTGCTGCCGAGGAGGTCCATGTTCATAGGCGTGAGGCCGGAGATGCCGCAACCTCTGTTAAGTCTGGCCAGGGACTTAACAACGTGAATTTGAACTGAACCAGGGGGTTACCTGTGAGCGTGAGATAGAGTTAAATAGTAGAAGGGACGGTGGGTTCATTTAGTGGAAGGCCGGGGTCTCTTTTGCATAATCACCGGCGCGCACGTGGGTCTTCCCGCGTTGGGCCGCTATCGCGGGAGTGGGCCGCGCTGGTGCTGTGTTGCGCCGAGTGAGTGGGCCGAGCCACGCACGTTTGGGCCATGCGATAGAAATCGGTTTTTCGTTTTCCAGTAAAGTAGTAAATGCTTATTCAATTTAGTTTTGGAGCTGAACTTTGATAAATTATAGTAAATTCTGTAGATGTCCAAAAATAGTAAAACAAAATTTGTTAGGTTCACAAAAATTTCATCTATCTGTTAGTGTAGTTAGTTTACAGTTAGTTATGAGAATGATAGATTCATAAATCCAATTTAGAAAGCTTAGTATTATTTAGCTTAATATTTGTAGGAATTATTATGGCAAATTGGTGATAGCTTTAGCTACAAAATTTTTACAGTAGGCTCATTAGATTATTATGTACTTGCTGTAAATTTGGTAGCCCTAGAGTAGGTTGATAAATAGAGTAGCTATTATCCTTGTTTTATCATATATAGAGTAAATCAATATTAGGAGTAAGGATACCTTTAGTTGCTATAATAATGTATGTCATGCTTCATACATGTTAGTGGTAACAGTAGGTAACTTAGTACCTTGGTCGATAGCACTAGCTTAGTAGTTGATAGATGTATTTTATTTTAAGAGCTGCTGTTGTCTTATCATTAAGTGTTGCATCATCATTTCATACATGTAGATCACGAGTTGGTGGAGTTCGTGCCCGTGGACGAACAGGATTACGAAGAGGTCATTGAGGAATATGAGGAGGAGATCCTCGTGCAAGAGGGAGCCTTTTGGTGCTGACTTTGCTGACCCACCGCCTGCCCAAGGCAAGCCCCGGTGCATAACCCCTATTTTTAATGATCACTGAATATATATATGATGTGCATTTACGTTACAGGTATTTTATAGAAACTACATGCATAATTATATCTACCTATGAGTCCTACTAGTACAGGTCGAGTAGCTGCTATGCTCAGGATTTCGGTAGCGTGAGTAACCTGTCGTTACTCACAATAGGTGATAATTATGATCACTCATGATAAAATAGTGGAAAGGAAAATGGTGACCGGGCAGGGATATGGTTTGGGTACTGGTGGGTGTAAGGGGTTGTGTCCTGCGGCCAACAGGGCATAGCTCGGTTACACTTTTTCCCTGTCTGTGTCGGTTAAGGACCGGTCGTTGCAATGGACGCTAGGCAAGTCACAGATCTATTATCCCGAGCATATACTTGGGTATGGGCGTAGGGAAGACTTGTTGCTCTCTTGTCGTGGGTTCTGGCTCTTTTCGGACCGACTGATTGGAGGCAAGGATGGTGGAGGTCCTTGCACCGCACTAAGTCTGGGACTTAGAAGCGGGGGCTTGGAGTCCAAGTTTGGACAGGAACCTAGACCCCTTGACAGGAGGGTGATAGGTTGATCCTGCTTGTGCCTAGGGTACAAGCAGGGCGTGTGTTTTCGGGGTACCCAGCTGGGGACATTGATTCGCGAATCGCCGCCGAGTCGGTATGGCTTGTCTTAACTCTAGCATCGTAGTAAGAACTGAAAGAAGGAAGGTGATGAAATAAAACTGATTGCTCAACTCTTGCTTGAAAGTAGAATAGGTGCTTATATAGAATGGATAGATAATAAATTAATACAGCTATTAATAATATCATAAGTAATGACTCACTAATAGTATTGCTTTCTGCCAAAAAGGAAACCAGCAAACCATAAAGCTTATCATATTCCTTGGAGTCAGGAAATTATTCCCACTAGTCAGATAAGTCTTGCGAGTACATTGTGTACTCAGGGTTTATTTACCCCTGTTGCAGGTAATGCTTAAGAAGTACCATTGTGTGGAGGAGTCTTCTGCTGGGCACAGACGGATCCTCGTTCCTTATTGCTAGATGTTTATTTTTATTTCCACTGTTTAATATTCCGCACTCTGACATTTGGCAATGTAATAATGAATTTCTATTAACTCTAGATGTATGAAATGCATTAAGTATTGTAACTCGTTCTCATTATTGGATCCTTGGGGAAAATGTGGATCTTTCGGGTTCTCCCTTGGGGTGTGCCCAACGGATACCGCTCACTGTAGCTTGCTTTCGGGGTGCTTAGTGTCTGGTGGAAGACGAGCACTTCCGTAAGTGTGTAATTTCAGGCGGTTCTGCCACAATGTTGCCTGTAGCAAGCTGCCTTCGCTTCACCTACGGCCTCTACGGTCTGAGTCAAGAACATGTCCTCCTCCGTCTGGCTCATGTGGCTAGGCTCACCTGCATTGCCTTGATCATTTTGTCGCCTGTAGTAAGCGGCCTCTGTTTCATCTGCGGCCTCAGCGGCCTAAGAGAAGAACGCGTCGTCACCGTTGATCCACTGAAAGAAAAAACACCTCTCATGGGCCTACACAACAAGATTCCAACAAAATATTAGTAGCCTACTTACACAAATGAAGAAAAAAAGATAGTGCAAATAATTACTTACATTAAAACGACTGCATGTGTAGAAGCACCGTGTCGCTATGTCTGGATCTCTTGATTGAAACACGTCGGCCGGAAAACCACAGTCACAGTTAGGGACAGAGAGGTCAGTAGGGATGGGGGCACCTTTGCTAGACGCGTCGGGGTATAATTCTCTAGGACGATTCCGTTTTTGACAAAATTCCTCCTGATACATGTCTTATAATTCATATTTCTCCAGATGCAAACTCAAACAAGCAAAATTCATATAAAAATTGACCTTATAATTCATGTTAATCATAATTCTAACTAACTAATTAACCTTAACATATCCTAATTCTAGTCCTTCAATCCAACGTTCAAACGAACTCATATTTTCCTTCATATCCTAACTACTCATTCAAATCATTCAATCCACCGTGGAGACCGAGAATGAGCTTCATTACCTTGACAAGGCCGAGGAGAAGCTTCGAAAAAGATAGGGAGGGGACCGGCAACGGAGGAAAAGTCAGCGGCCGGCCGTGGGAGAGCCGGGAGGCAATGGCGCGGCGGTGCTGGCTGGGAGGCGCGGCGGCGGGGGCTAGGCGGCGCAGAGTGAAACAGAGAGGGAGGAAAGGGATAGGGCCGCGAGCCTCTATTTTGCTCTATCGCGCCCTGACGGGTGACGCATCACAGCCACGCCCTGATCGGTGGCGCGACAAAGCCTGCCATATCATCGGCCAGCGGGCTGGGACGTTGCCACATACGCACCCCTACCACGCCTCCGAGCATGGCGCAGTAGAGTTGTTTCGCCACGTCCTGGAAATAGGCACGGTCAAAAGTGTTACTTTTCAAGAAAAAAAGTGTTAGAATTAAGAATAGTTAAAAAAGTGTTAAAAACATTTGCTGCAACACCGCGTCCACGGCAACCTCCATGGGCACACCTCCGTCCCGAGTCCCGACCACCATGGGCGATCTTGAGTCCAGTCCCGACCGCCGCAATCAGGCAAGCGCCCGCGCTGTTGAGGGTGAGCGCTGGTCCGAGCCGTCGGCCATGGCCGAGCTCGAGCCCCGTCCTGGCCGCCACCACCGGGCAAGTCTCCCGCCCAGTTGAGGTTGAGCGTCAGTCCGGCCACCATGGGCGAGCTCGAGCTCGGTCCTGGACTCCCGGCCATCGCCACCGGGCGAGGCCCCCATGTGGGTGAGATCTTGAGCGGAGAGAAGAGGGGCGGCGGTGGCTGCACGATGAGATCTTGAGCGGAGAGAAGAGGGGCGGCGGTGGTGGCGCCGGTGGCCGCAAGGTGGTGGAGCAGGGCACCGGTGCCTATGAGGTGGCAGCGCCGGTTGCTACGAGCGCCCGCGTTCGCCTCATCGAGAGGAGCGGTAGCGGTGAGAGAAAATTTACGGGAGGTGAGCCGCTGTTGCATCGAGCGGACCAAGCCGGAGAGGAACGAAACTTCATTTCATTTTTTCGGATGCAGCGAGCGCTGGTGCTTTTTAGCACCGCCCGCCTGTGCCTAAATCGTGTCGAGCAAATAAACATGGGTCATTGCAAACAAGGGATCTGTCCCTCAAGGCCGCCCGGACAAACAAACACGCACGTCATTTATTTCGTGGCGCACTCAAACCGGGTGGAGTCTCAGATAGAACACGCCCGCGCAATGTGAATGTAATCTAACCTTAAGCATGGGGCCCAAATCAAGTTGACATTAGCTATGTTACATCGCACAATGGTGAGAGAAATAAACATGGGGCCCACTCTACATATATGGTAGATCCTCAAAGTTAGACCCGCGATTGATGAGCTTGTGTCGTCGTACCCTCTCATAGCATCCATGTCCCCCTTGAGTCTCTTCTTCTTCCTCCTACCCTTGCCTACCTTCATTAGATCCGGATGTGGCACGTAGTCATAACCATGATAAGGTGGCCACTGTGTCGGGTCAAGGTATGGCTCGAACCACCTCTCCCAAATACTAACGGTGTTCGAACGAAGATATAAGGGTGACATATATGGTAGATCCTCAAAGTTAGACCCGCGATTGATGCAGTGCCGGCATCCTTGAGATCGTCTGGATGTAGTATGTCGAGTAATGTCGAACTTATGTATTGATGAGCTTGTGTCATAGTTATGACATGCTGAACTTATGTCGAACAGAGGTATTGTCGAACTGGCGATGAACTTGGGACGTGTACAAGTTAGTATTGCTGAACTTGTGTACTGATTGTCTCGTGCACTTAACCTTCCTGCTGACCTATTCGTTAAACTGACACAACGAAATAACTTGACTCATGTGAGAACATAACAGAAGTGCCTTGTTCCATTTGTTGCCGCTTTGACCGCCACGCCATGGCTGGGGGAGCGTCAACCTTGTCGTGCCATGTCGGCTAGCGCATCAGTCTAGCCGCGCCGTGGATGGTGGCGCGGCAAACCCATGCTGGGCGCTGGCCAGACTTCATTCTAAACGCATCAGCAGCAGCAAGATTTTGATGCATATAATTTAGGGGATGTCGAAAGATCGCAATGGTCATTAGTGATTGGTACAGTCTTCTAGATAACGTTTGGACAAGATGGACACCAAACAATGCAGCACCGAGAAAGTTCTACTACAATAAAAATATCAAATCTAAAGTATTGAACTAGCACACCTCTACCAATTTCTCAGTCTAAAACATATTGAGTAAGTAACTCGTCGTCCGATTACCAATCCTCTACCACTACCTCGTTGCTGTGGCTAGGCTCACCTGCATTGCCCTGATCTGCCAATCGCCTGTAGTAAGCTGCCTCCGTTTCACCTGCGGCCTCTGTGGTCTGAGTCAAGAACGCGTCCTCCTCTGTCTAGCTCATGTGGCTAGGCTCACTTGCATTGCCTTGATTTGTCTGTCGCCTGTAGTAAACGGCCTCTGCTTCATCTGCGGCCTGAGAGAAGAACGTGTCATCACCGTCGATCCACTGAAAGAAAAAGCACCTCTCATGTGCCTATACAACAAGATTCCAACGAAATATTAGTAGCCTAGTTACACAAATAAAAAAAGATAGAGGAAATAATTACTTACATTAAAACAACTGCATGTGTAGAAGCAATGCGTCGCTGTGTCTGGATGTCTCGATTGAAACACGTCGGCCGGGAAACCACAGTCACAGTTAGGGACTGGGATGTCAGGAGGGACGGGGGCATCTTTGCTAGACGCGTCGGGGTATAATTCTCTAGGACGACTCCGTTTTCAATAAAATTCCTCCTGATACATGTCTTGCATCTAACAAAACAGTTGTAATTTAACAAACAAAAATCAAAACATCATAAATTAATGTCAATGAGAACCATTTGCATTACAATATATAAAATATAACCTACACTTTGGTGCAAACTCTATCTTAGATGTAAACATGCAAACTATATAAAAACTATACTTTGGTCACTAAAAAATAAAATTTGGTACATCAAGGTGTGTCCATATATTTATTGACATATAAAATTTGAGATGCAAACTCAAACAAGAAAAATTCATATAAAAATTGACCTTAAAATACATGTTAATCATAATTCTAACTAACCAATTAACTTTAATATTGGCAATCCTATTTCTAATCTTTAAGTTCAACGTTCTAACAAACTTATATTTTTCTTCATACCCTAACTACTCATTTAAATACTTCGATCCACCAGCAGGCCGAGAATGAGCTTCATAACCTTGACAAGGCTGAGAAGAAGCTTCGGAACCGGCAAGGGAGGGAAAGTCGATGGCCGGCCGTGGAGGAGCCGGGAGGAATGGCGCGGCGGTGCGGGCTGGGCGGCTCGGAGGCGGCTGCTGTGCGGCCCGGAGTGAAACAAAGGGAGGAAAGGGACTGGGCCGCGGAACACTATTTCGCTATGCCGCGGCCTGATGGGTGACGCGTCACAACCGCGCCCTTATCGGTGGCGCGGCAAGGCCTGCCATGTCAGCGGCCAGCGGGCCGGGACGTTGCCACGTACACACCCCTGTCGCGCCTCCATGCATGGTGCAACAGAGTTCTTTCGCCGCGCTATGGAAATAAACATGGCCAAAAGTGCTACTTTTGAAAAAAAAAATTGCTAGAATGAAAAATAGTTTAAAAAAAGGGTTAAAAAATCACTGCAGCACCGCGTCCACGACAACCTCCATGGGCACACGTCCGTCCCGAGTCCCGACCGCCATGGGCGATTTTGAGTCCAGTCCCGGCCGCCGCAATCGGGCGAGCGCCCGCGCTGTTGAGGGCGAGCACTGGTCCGAGCCGCCGGCCATGGCCGAGCTCGAGCCCCGTCCTGGCCGCCGCCACCGGGCAAGTCTCCCGCCCAGTTGAGGTTGAGCGTCAGTCCGGCCGCCATGGGTCCCGGACTCCTGGCCGTCGCCACCGGGCGAGGCCCCCGTGTGGGCGAGATCTTGAGCGGAGAGAAGAGGGGCGGCGGTGGTGGCGCCGGTGGCCGCAAGGTGGTGGAGCAGGGCGCCGGTGCCCGCGAGGTGGCAGCGCCGGTTGCTGCGAGCGCCCGCGTTCGCCTCGTCGAGAGGAGCGGTAGCGGTGAGAGAAAAGTTACGGGAGGTGAGCCGCTGTTGCATCGAGCGGACCAAGCCGGAGAGGAAGGAAACTTCATTTCATTTTTTCGGATGCAGGCCCGCGGGTGCTTTAAGCACCGCACTGCCCAGGCCTAAATCGCGTCCAGGCAAATAAACATGGGCTGCTGCAGCTGGCGGGCCTGTCCCTGAAGGCCGTCCAGACAAACAAACACGCACGTACGATTTCGTGGCGCACTCAAACCGGGGTGGAGTCTGCATAGAACACGGGCCGCGCGCAATGTGCATGTAATCTAACCTTAAGCGTGGGGCCCAAATCAAGTTGACATTAGCTATGTTACATCGCATAATGGTGAGAGAAATAAACATAGGGATCAGTTCTTTCTAACCTCCTGTCAACTCCATCATCCTTCGTGCAAGGGTGGGCAATCAGAGAGAAGAGAGATTCATCGATTGTTTTTATTTGCTTATGTTCGACGGTAAGCTTACTGTCAGCTTTTCCTATGTCCTGGCTTAAGGTTGGCTCCACAATGTTTGTAGTGCACCGTAAGTCCTAAATGCCATCCTTGTGTCTCCCAGTCCCATTGCGGCTGCCTTAATGGCTTTCAGCGATGAAGGTGCACTCGGTTTAGTTTTGGGGGAAACTCCTTCTGTGCCATTAAAAAAGATCACAATCCTTTGTGAGTCTCTAAAAAAATTTAGCGGTCTTCAACGTCACTGCTCTAACTTTTTTATGCCCTACATACCACTGCCGTCAGATTGGGCTCTAACGGTGTTAAACTGCAGGTGTGAAGAGTCGAAAATACCCTTAAGTCTAAATATGTCATTATTTTTTTTTGAGCATCTTAACGACTTCAAATGAAAAAACTCAAAACTAGAAAGTTGTAGATCTCTATAATTTTTATATAAAAATTATCTTCATTTAATTCCGTAAAAAATATGATTTGATATGATTAATATATTTTTAAGGTAATTTAATATTTATGAATTGTTTTATATGAATATTGTTGTTGCATCCGCAGTTAAGTGTTTATATATATGTATTTACGTTTAGTATTGGCAATGTCATGTATATATAAAGGGCCCGGATTGTAGTTTCGCCCTGGGCCTCCAAAAAATCAGGGCCGGCCCTGCCTCAAAGATACGCATAATGAACACGTCATACGTTCCAATTCGTACTGAGACGAAACATGAGTGATGAGGAACAGAGACGTGGTGAGAGTGAGAGACATAAGAAGAAGTTACTTTAATATTAAACAAATAACAAATATATAGATATAGATAGAATTAGAAATATAGAAACAGAGCATACATTGGAATGGAACTAGTGATTTGTATTTGAGCTTACAACGAGCCCCCACGTCACTCTTGTCAGGAGCGACTCGGGCGGCGACCTGTTGTCTCCTCCAGCCACCTCGCCACCTTCCCGTTCTTTCGCCTCATCCTGTCTCTAGGTGTGCTCGAGGTCCCCAATGTCTAGGAAGACGACAAAGGCGGGTCAAAGCCTGATCCTCGTTGGGGGAGGGCGGATCTGGTGAACTGGAGCCTTTATCCGTTCGTATCTTCCACATCGGCGGCGGCAGCACTGGAAGAATCAGCGAGGACAACAAGGAATCAACAACTGCAGTAGTGTGGTGACTCCATTCCTTGCAATGGAGGTCAAATATGGTGAGCCAGCGCTTGGATTTGACCATACCATCCCAACTGCGATCGTGTGTCGGGCGGGGCCTGCAGCTGTGGCCGAGGGATGGCACGAGGACGGCGTAGGTGACTACGGCCCTCGTGGCACACGGTGGTAGTGGCGAGGAGGTCACGCGTGGTGCGTGCACAACGACGGCGTGGGCAGCAACGGATGGCGACATGGAGGCCGCACGTGTGCAACGACAGAGCCGCAGAGGGGAGATGTCGCGACGACTTTTGGTCGCTCGTGGGCTGCGGTGGTGGAGGTGGCACCTCGGTGGTACGGAGGATGTTTGACGCCGGCACGATGGTGCGGAGGTTGCGAGCGTTGCGAAGTGGTGCTGGCACAACAATGATGATGGTGTGGCTACTCTTACATGGCGTGGTGGCATGCACACGTGGAAGTTGCGTGGTGGCACAGCGGGGTCCTTCATGTGGCAGACTGGCAGTGGTGGCGAAACATTGATAGTGGCCAAGAGGCTGGAGGACCAGTCGTAGACTCGAGCTGCAAGTGTCATAGGTGGTGGAAGACAGCCAAGGTCATAGGCGTAGTAGGGCTTGGCGTCTGTGTGGTTGTTGTTTGGGCGACGAGTGTCCACAAAGTTGGCGAGGAAGGAGGTGGGCCAGCAGAAGTGCTTTGACATGGTGTCTGGCGTGGTGTCTGATGGCAGCTAGAGGCCATACTTGATATTCTACTGTTTTGATGAGGTGGCCTGGTTGGTAGGAGCTGCAATGTGAGCCGATCTTGGTGGTGGCTGTCGGCTTGGCCAACCAGAGGTAGTTGCTCGTGTATCTGCAAAATTCTGCCACTTAAACTTTATGATATTCTAAAAAGATTGGATAGCAAAGATTTCTCGTTTTATCTCCTTTCTATGAAAGGGATAAAGCCATAATAATTTATAAGCACTAGAAAGTTTTACTTTAGTTCGATTTAGAATAGCACGCTTAGTTTCTTTTTCAAAAATAAATAATTTGAAGGGTCTTTTTTGTTTCGTAGTAGTAGAATTGCTAGAAAATAAAGGATTTCGTTGTAGAATCCAAAAATAAAGATAAAGTACTTTATTTTTTAAATACTTGCCAATCTAGTTATCCACCTATCTACATATAGCTTGTAGTGGACCGCTGTGGCTACCCTTGCATGGCAAGGGTTGGTCTGGTGTGGGGCGGCGTGGATAGACGGCGAAATGGAGGCGACGGCGAGACGACTACATGGTTTGCAGGGGGCATGACGGTTAGCCTTGCATGGCATCGGTTGGCTCGGTGTGAGACTTCATCGACAACTATGGCGTAGGCGGTGACGACGGTGTGTCGACTTGCTGACTTGCTACATTGACGTCCAATGGATGTTCCTGCATGGGGCTTCCGAGAGTAAGCTGCTTGTGGAGCGTTTGTTTTTGTTCGTGTGGAGTAGTCAATGATTGTGGAGCGTTTATCTTTGCTCGTGTAGAGTAGTCAATGCGTTGGTGTTTTGCGGCACATGTTGAGGTTCTAGTCCAACAGACTGTTGTCGTCGATATTTAAGATAGTTGTGCTCAATTGTTAGTGCAGATGTGTTGTCTTTAGTTGCTGTTGTTTTATACCACCCTTTAGAGTCATCGTTGCTATGGTGTTTACCTAGTTTGGGTTCTTTTTCTGTTTGCTTGAACTTATCAGCCTGGCTTATTAGCAATGAAACAATATTTTTTTCTCACAATAAATCAGCTTTAGCCGGCTTATCAGCCGCAAAAACCATCAGCCAAACAACTAGAATATAATCGGCCAAAGAGCTAATTGGTTCTTTAAAAAAAGAGAATAATATTCTAACTTCACAAAAAAAAGTACAGTTTTTTTGTTCAATCCAGGTGCAAGTTCGAGTTGTTGAACCGAACCGGGACAAGTTGGAGAACTCAATAACATACCTTTCGTTTGCACAGTGAGATGTTGTTGGAACCGAACACGGGCAAATTGGAGAACTCATTAAGAGCATCTCCAACAGATGAGATAAAACTAGTTGCTAAATCTTATAGTTTAGCCATCTTATAAAATACAAAATTTGTCAAAAAAGAAGAGTTCCACGAGAGACTGGCTATTTCTCATATGCTATATTGAAAAGATGCCACGTCACGTAACTACCGGCTGATTCCCATCGGCTCGGAGGCTCGGACCTGTTCCTCGCGCGTGAATAGGAAGCACGGACTCATCCCGCGGCGGCGTCCTGGCAGCTCTGCGGCTTCGCATCAATAGGGCTAGGAGACTCCGATCCCTGTGCGTCCTGGCGGCGACGTCACCTACGCGTCCCGCCCAGGTTCCGGCTTCCGATCCACCACCAGGAGGCTCATCTTGCCGGCGACGGGCTGCTGCTACCGTGTAAGTTTTCTGACTTATCATCACGTATGTTCATCTTTAGGTCACGTATCAATGAGCATATTGAGACTGCAATAATTTATAGGGAATAATTACCGGGCATCTTAATTTTTTAATCATCGTGTAGGTGTTCGATCAACCTAATCAAAGGTCCATAATGGAGTTTGAAGATGTAGTTAATGAGCTGACGGATTCGTCGTCGTCGTCGGATGACGACGATGAGGTATATACTGCGGCAGTGCATGTAGTAGTATCGGACATTGTCAATCCAGCATGCCATCGTGGTTAGGTAGAGGGATATCGTGTTTTGAATCATGATAGACAGTCGGGACACTGCAGACTGTATGAAGATTATTTCTCAGATAATCCTACATATGGACCGAGCTATTTCAGACGCAGATTAATTTTCTCATATTTTATTGACTTATGTTTAGTGTATGCATTGAGGTCTGAATAAATTTTTTTATCTGACGACACAGGTTTCGAATGCGGCGTCACGTGTTTGTACGCATAATGAATGTCATTGAGGAGTATGACGACTATTTCGTGCAGAAGAGGAATGCAGTCGGAACCCTAGAACTATCTTGTTTGTAGAAGGTGGTGGCAGCATTCTGGATGTTAGCTTATGGAGTAGTAGCTGATGCTATGGATGACTACATCCATATTGGGGAGAGTACTGCACTAGAAAGTCTTAGAAAGTTTGTCAGAGTTGTTGTTCACGTATTTGGACATGAATACTTGAGGTTGCCCAATGAAGATGATACCGCCGGATTACTTGCGATTGGTGAGAGTAGACGTTTTCTTGACATGCTTGGTTCCATTGATTGTATGCATTGGACCTGGAAGAATTGTCCGGTTGCATGGCAAGGTATGTATAGGGGACATAAAAAAAAGCCTACAATTATTCTAGAAGCTATTGCTTCTAAAGATCTTTGGATTTGACATGCATTCTTTGGGATGCCAGGTTCGCATAATGATATAAATGTTCTTTAAGGATCTCGTATATTTGCAAGGCTTGTTGAAGGTCAAGGGCCACAGGTAAATTATAGCATCAATGGGAATGATTATACTATGGGTTATTATCTACCAGATGGTATATATCCATCTTGGGCCACATTCGTGAAAAACCATACCCGAGCCATAGGGTAATCAGAACAAATATTTTGCAAAAGGACAAGAAGCTTGTGGGAAGGATGTCGAACGAGCATTTGGGGTTCTACAAGCTCGCTTTGCCATTGTTCGAGTGCCGGCATGTGTGTGGGATGAGGATACAATTCAACTTGTCATGACGACTTGTATCATTATGCACAATATGATTGTTGAAGACGAGGGAGTTGACGAAAAAGATTTCAAATATGATGATGTGGGAGAAAAGGTGACTGTATCACACGATGATACACCTAAGTTCGATGCATTTATGCAGAATTACAAGAAGATCAAGGACAAGGAGACACACACAGCTTCAAGTCGACCTTATCGAGCACTTGTGGCATAATTTTCCAGATTTATATACAAATAGTATTGTTGAATAATTTCATTTACTATCACAACATCAAGGCATTCTGTATTAGTTTCCAGACCTATCTTCTTTGTTTGATTTATTAGATACTGTAATAAATATGTGTTTAGGTGAGGATGCCCTGCAATTTTATTTGATCTGTCTTTTAATAGTTCAAAGCATTGATACAATGGTCGGCATTGATACTACCCCTATCAGTATGTACAGATACATTGTTCATGCATTAACATATATATGTGATGGTGCAAACGCCAAAAGCAGCTCCTTTACAGAATAATATAGATAATAAGGTTCATGCAAGAACATTAATCAATCCGATATGCTGTGAACTAGAGGCAACTAAAATGTTTCAGAAAATTAGATATGTCTCACACTATGCCCAAATCTAAAAAATGAAGATCATGGTACTACTAATTTCCAAGCCGTCTTGCAAGTATTTTCTTGTGTTGATCATCGTAGAACTGTTACTGTCTGGTTGACATAGTGCTCATATCAACATTGATAATTCTTTCTTCTTCTCGATCCCGCTCGAAATCAAATTTATATTTGTCAAGTTTTATCCTTTCTTCCTGCAAAGCAAGGGCTTTTTGGAGCATCTCATGTTTCTTCAACTCCCTCTCTTCTTTCTTCATCTCCTTCTCAGCATCCACCTCTTTCTTCTTTGCCAATAAATAATCCAAAGCTTCAATGCTGAAACGCTGCTTTAATTTCTGTTTTTTCTTCTTAGTCTCAGTAGGCCTGTCCACTGTGGTTATTGTAGTATGTGTGCCCTCTACAGTACCAGTGACATGTTTTGCTGCATCAGTAGCAGGAGTTGAACTGGCAGTGGTCTTTTGTTTTCTGTTGAATGGTTTCTGAGCTTCAATTTGGTGGCGCCTATGTGTACACTTTGAATGGTTTTTGAGAATTTTCCAGCAATGTATGTACTGGAAAGTCCTATGAAATGGGTTGTCATTCTTATACATAGTTAATGCATTTGCTTGCTGCAATGGAAAACAAAGATGACACATGAGATTCAGCAAAATTATAAGAAATTGGCATGTCAAGAGGTCATCTAACCTTGTCATCGACAGATACACCACTCTGATTTCTGGCCTCTACCTTTGAAACACAACTAGCAAATATGTTGCAAGCATGTTGTATACCATACCACCGACTCATTAGAGAGCTTTGTGTGCGATCGGAATAAACATCCTTGTGTGCGTGGAAGTAATCGTGTATTCTTTTTCAATAAGTATTTTTTGATTGATTGACTCCTCGCACAGGATTCAAACTCATATTTAGCCATGCTGACACCAACATCTCGTCCTCTTTAACAGTGAAATTTTTGGACCTTTTCTGAATTCCTTTCACCGCAGCAGCGACCTCATCGCGTGCTTGTACATCATTACGAAGTGGGATATTGGTGGACACTGTAGCTGGAGTGAAGCCCTCTATAATTATGTCGGTCAAAGATCTCCCTAAATCCATTTGGGCTGTATGAACAGAACACAAGTAACATGTAAGATGATGAACTGAACATGTTATCAGCATATTGTCAAGTACAAGCAAAAAGACACGGAGTTTTCTCAAATTATACAAAAAGGACAAGACAAGAACTGCAACTTAAATATGAAAGATTGTCAGGCATTAAACAATATGAAAATTTTCTTTCAACCAAAAACCATGTTTGACACACCTTTGCAGTTGGCTGCATATTTTCTGAATCCATACTACAGTTATAATGATCCTACTATCTTCGCAAGTGAGCTAGTCATGGATGGGTTGATGTCAGCTGTTGAAACATTTTACCATGGTGATTATGACAAGCAAAATCAAGTAGTAAATGAGGAGTTGATCAAGTTTAAGGATCAAGTAGGACATTTTGCAAAACTAGTAGCAAAGGCTGGATGAAAGGATTTTGATTTTAACCCAGGTAATGACTCTTTATTTTAGTTGTATTTTTTTAGTGATTACAGGTGCAGCCTGCAGCCATAGTTTTCCTACAAAGTATACATATCTAAATTTATATAATATCTTGTGCTCTCTTCTGCTTTAATTCAGATTTGCATACACAAAAAAAACTGAAATGTATGCTTCAGTTCAGTTTTACTATCTTGTGTTGATTTAATATGAATTTTTATACAGCAAAATGGTGGGGTAATTATGAAACACAAGTTCCAGCATTACAGCTTCTAGGATAACATTGAAAATAAGTGAAACTCATCAATGATACAGGCAACTAAAATGTTTGATCTTAGTTGGTAGCCTTGCTGCTTTCAACTAAACTACCCTTTTCTACATCCATTTGTGAAGATCTATTATAATGAAGTGCACAAAATTGAGTGCCTATGACTGAACTTTGTTTGGTGCGAGGTGTTCAGACTTCAGCTTAAGCTATTACTGATGATGAATGGCTTTCAACCTCAAAACTGAAGGTCTGTAACAGCTAGTACATCCATGTTTCAGATATCAAAGAGTAAATGGCTTTACTGCAGTAAGTGGGGGCTCCTTGACGCCACTACGATTTCCACAGTAGCGATGGAAAATTGGGGAAAGAACAATGGATCTTGGGCACATGGTGCCAAGGGTGCCAACCACTGGTTGGTCAAATCTGCAATCCTCTACCACACACACAAAAGAAAAAAAAGAAAAACTGCTGCAGCATCTGAGAGATACCTAGTGAAAATTAGACTCACCGGAGCACACGTCGAGGAAAGGGTTCGATGCAGCAGCGGCGGCACTGTTGGGTGGAAGGACTCGTCGTCGCTGGCCTCCTTGCGCCACATTTTCCAACCAAGGCAGCACCGGTGAGTCCTGCTGCTTCCATCCGCTTGATTCCTAGCTAATAGGGAGCGAATATAGGGCGGCGCAGTTGGGGTCTCCCTGGCGCTCGGACGGCGGAGTTTGTCCATGAGGAAAGTGCGACATCGGAGGGCCGGCGCTCCGGTGGTGCGGCTACGGCGGCAGGGGCGGGGGAGGGGAGGAGGCGATGGACGACCGAAGTTACGAAACGCCGAATCGAGCGAAGCGCGCTAGGGAATTGCGAATCGAGCCGCGGTTGGGCCTGGGATCCCCACGACGGGAAAGTTCATCGTGCGCGCGGGAAGGAAATTGCTGCGCGCAGAAAGGATTGCGCGCGCGCAGGCAAGGACCGTGGCCACCGATTTTGGCATATGGCGAGCGGCGTTGGCTTGCTTTCTATATCTAGCGAAATTTCAGGGATAGCTCACTTGCCATTTTAGAAAACTAGATAGCAAGTCTGTTGGAGCTCCATTTTTGCTGTAAAAATCTAAATATAGCCTAGCCAACAAAGATAGCACATCTGTTGGAGTTGCTCTAATATCCCTTTCGTTTGCATGCGCAAGTTGGAGAACTCATTAACATCCTTTCATTTGCATCATGGCATGCAGACAATCATAACACATTTACATGCCATCAAAGGAGACTTTCAATTCAAGGCATCCCACATCTGTACCAACGACAACGAAGCGAGGTCGTAAGACACAAAGGGATTGATCGACGGACACGAATCTCAAGGTTGTTGCTTATTTGTAAGTCGCATCTGTGCTATAATATGGTACAAACCAAACACGCTCAGTTCTTGTGCTGCATTCGACCGCTCTCTGCACCGGCATAAGGATCAATGATAACATTAATCACTGCTGGTTTCCTGGCACGGAACGATTCTGAAAGGGCAGATTTGAGCTCGTCTGGTGTCTCCACAAGATAACCTTTCCCTCCGAAAGCTTCCATCATTTTATGGTAGCCTGCTGCCGGAACGAAAGAAGTTGGGGCAGGGTCATCTTTGTAGGGTCCGGTTATCTCATCAGGGCTTCTCCGGTCACCGCCGTAGACACCGTTGTTGTTGAAAACAATTACAACGACAAGCAGCTGGTACCTCACCAACGTCTGTAAAGTGTAAGGCACAAAAGAAAATAATTAGGTATCTCTGTCTGGTACAATGTGGCCAAATGAAATGATAAACATATGGTACAGCCAGCTTAGGGAAAGATAGTTTAAGGGACCCAGTTACTAGAAAATCAAGGAAAATAAAAACAGATCATGTAATCCAAGTTGATAGGGAAACAACTAGAAGTTGCAAGAAATAAAAATGGCACAGAAACAATGAAGCAAAAATTAACTAGTAAAGTTGACCAAATTAAACAGAGGATTGGTACTTCCTAGTCAATCAGGCATAGACTTTCAAACAATCTATGGAGTTTTACTACTTTTCCTATATATCAACCACAGTAAAATCCGAAATCTGGGCTAATTAGATGGCTAGTTATGGCGTAACTGTGTGCAGCTAGTCCATCAAGGTTAATTAAGCAAGCAAATGATCAGATTTAGATACAGTACTTTACACACTTCCATCATTTGTTTGATCCAAACATCTGCAGTTCGAATATCCTACTCCTACTATTTTGATTGGTAAACAACAATACACATATTGTAAAATTGAAATAGAATACTCCTGCCTCCTATTATAAGAATTGAGATTCTAACAAGTAACACCTACAATTCAGAGTTGCATCACCAATAACCCTTATAATGAGTAGAAGTATAAAATAATAAGTAAGGGTATAGACATATTCCGGTTCATTGAGCAGATAAGTTAAAAGATGCCCCAGGGCGAGGAATGGTTTTGGCTAGCATTCATCAGATCATATAGAAAAATAATGTGCAGTAATCTTAAAAAAAAACAAGGTCACCATAAAAGCAAAATGATTCCATCATTCAGTTGGCAATACAGATGGATATCTGTCACATAAAACAATGAAATTTTAGGCTCGCTGGAAAATGTATAATCTATGAGTAATGATCTCCGTTCGGCTTACTCCATATTCGGCTTGTTCGGCTTCTTTTTTCAGCGGGAACAGTGTTTTCCTCTCACAACAATTCAGCCAGAACAGTGTTTTTCAGCCAGTTTCAGCCAATTCTCCTCTGTGATTCCATATGAAATGCGCATGTTGTGAAGCACCACTGAGATTACAGGTGTATAAATACTACAAAATTAAATATTCATATATGGTGAACTGTATGGAGCTGGGAGATGTAGTATGCAAAAGCAACGAAGTATCCATATGGGCATATTTATATTGCTGAATGTACACTATAAGAATATATCCTGACGAGGCTGAACCACTAGGATAATTCAATTGCTCCTGGATCAGCCAAAACAGATGACTGGGCCCATTTGAGGACAACAATTGAACAGTAATCCATTTCTGTTGATAAAAGCATTTGCTACCTTGAATACTTGTAGTAATAGTGTGAACTAGCACAACTGCAAAAGATGACTCATACACAAGTCCTTGGGTAATTATCCAGGGATCATGCAATCTATGCACATTCATTAGATTAATTTTCTATTTGTCATGTTACTATGTGTCATATTAACATCTAGAACATGGCAGCAGCAGCAGCATGGAGTAGTTCATATAAATAGATAACGGCCTCTGCCAGTATGTTATTATTATTGACATCAACATAACATGACCATGGCCTTTTCTTCCAAACTGAAGAGTGTTAATTTCAGCTCACATCAACATGACAATAGCAAAAAAGCAGACGAAAATAACATGTTTACACAACTAATAAACCAAATAAGTACTGTGATTTAAGTAATTAGCCTTTCAAAGTGAAGCTGGAATGTTTGCATTCATACCTCAACCTCCATTGCACTGAATCCAAATGCAGAGTCGCCCTCAACAGCAACCACAAGCCTTTCGGGTTCAGCTACTGCAGCTGCAATACAGTACCCCAATCCAACGCCCATCGTCCCCCATGTCCCAGCATCCAGTCTTGTCCTTGGTTCATTCTGCACAAGCACAGCCCTGCCAACATCCATGGTGTTTGCCCCTTCTGAGACCACTACCGGAGCCGGACTCCCCTCAGCAAGGATCGCATCTCTGATTATCCGCAATGGTGTCATGAAGTTGAACGGCACAACATCCTTTGCTAGCTGCGCCTCCATCTTAAGAACATTGTCCTTGGCCTTCTTGGTGATAGCTTCAACCCATGGGTGCGACTTAGCCAAGCAGAATGGATTGTCCTTGATCTCCCGGTTGATCAGCTCAATTACTCTCTTCGCATCCCCAACAATCCCCATATGTGGCTTCCGGAGCTCAATCTCCTCCTCGGAGACGTCCACAAGGATGAACTTGACATCCTTGGACCACTTGGGTGGCTCGCCAAAGTGAAGCAACCAATTAAGCCTGGCACCGACGACCAGAGCCACATCGCACTGCCCGATGGCGAGTGAGCGTGCCGCCGTGGCGGAGAGTGGATGCGAGTCAGGCACGACCCCCTTCCCCATCGGCGTCGGGAGGAAGGGGATGCCCGTGGTGTCCACCAGCTTCCGAATCGCCTCCTCCGCGCGCGCGTACGCCGCACCCTTCCCAGACACAACCAGAGGCCGCTCCGCACGCCGGAGCAGGTCCGCAGCTTTCTCGACTCCCTCGTCTAGGGACTTGTGCTTCGACGGGGAAGGATCGGCTGCAACCGAATTGGCGGCGGCGGCTGCTATGAGAGCCGCGGCCTCGGATTCAGCGAGGGTTTGGTGGAGGACGTCGGACGGGATATCGAGGTAGCACCCGCCGGGGCGACCGGAGACGGCGGCGGCGAGGGCCTGGAAGACGAGGCGCGGGATGTCGGCGATGGTTGTGGCCTTGACGGCGAGCTTGGCGAAGGTCTTGGTGGCGGCGATCTGATCGAGCTCCTGGAAGTCGCCCCTGCCGGCGTCGGCCTGGTCGCAGGATCCGGAGACCATGAGGAGCGGCCAGGCGTTGGCGGTGGCGTGGGAGAGGCCCGCGAGGCCGTGGACGCATCCCGGGCCGGAGACGGTGAGGAGGACGCCCGGGGAGCCCGTGAGGAAGCCGTAGGCGGCGGCGGCGTACCCCGCGGACTGCTCGTTGCGGAAGGCGAGGAAGCGGACCCCGGCCGCGGCGGCGCGGGACGCGAGGGAGGTGACGGGGATGCCCGACACCCCGAACATGTGCCGCGTGCCCGCCGCGGCCAGCGCGCGCCCCGCGAGCGCGCTGCCGTCGACCGTCGCGGCGGCCGTAGAGTCAGAGGCCATCCTTTGCTTGCTCTGATGCCGCTCTGGGGTGCGGTTCGGTGGTTGGTGAGTTGAGCTGGTGCGCTTCTTGACTTCTGGTGTTTGTTGCTTCGGTAGTGCGGTGCCCCGAGCAAGGAGTCTGCGATGGTTATAAGGGCGTGCGGTGGCACGAGCACGGAGGAAGGAGGCGTGCGGCGGGCCGGCGGCGGGGCAGATGACACCTGCGCGCGGACACCTGCGCGCGGGCACAGCCGAACACCTGCCCAAGCGACGGAATGGTCTTCGTTTTGGCTTTTGCTCGACGCACCGCACAGGCACAGGCACAGGCACAGGCGCAGGCGCAACGGGGCAGCGGGCACACCACGCCAGGGCCGGGTGCGCTTTTGTTTGAACACATGCTTCTTCAGTCAAAACGGCTCAACGTCTCAATTATTCACGGGTACGCTGTCTTTTTTTTTCACACCTATCACCGTTACTAATACAACCATTCAAATACGAGTTGAGCAGAGTACTTAAGATTTAATTTAATAATTAAAAATACTTAATGGAAATGTCATCAATACATTGAACGGTTAAAATGTGCTCGTACTACTATAGAACCATTAGATCAAGTGTTTAGAATTTGTGTGTAAATGCGGTATTTGAAATATTCCCTTTGGTCATCAACCTCAAAAATCTAGGAATCCAAACACTGTTATTATAATTCATAATCCAAATTACAATGATCCAGCTGCCCAAACAGTCCCTAAGTTCAATGGCATAGTACTAGGAATTTTGTCTAATTAATTTTGTAGTTGATCATCACATGAACACAATTATGCAACTTAAAATAGAAACAAACACAAGGTAGGCCAAGTATAGCATTGTGCAGGCTCCCATAAATCTCATCTTCATCTCCGCGAGGGAAGACACATGGTCCATCGTTGGCCTATTGCGCAAAGCGGCAGCCGCTGCAATAGCCGCCCTCTTCTTGCATCGGCGCCTCCACTTGCGAAGGCCTTCCTGTCGAGCTTGAGCGCCACCCCGAACACGCCAGGGGCAAAGGATCCAGAACCCGAGCGAGTTGGGCTTAGGCCGGAAGTGGAACAGGCCACGCTCAACGCGGCGTGCCTTGTACATCCCGAGGGCCTTGGTGATGGCGGCCATGTGCACCTTGATGGCGGGCAGGTGTTGCTTGTATGCGTCCCACTCGTATATTTCTGGGATTTTGGAGTATATGTTGTTGATGATCTGGAGTTTCATGCGGAGCAACAACTCGAGGCCCAACGGGGTGAGCCTCACCATGTCACTACCTCCGCGGTGAGTCCTTGTGCCAAACACATCGCGACGATAGAACCTAAACCTCTTGCGGATCTTGCGTCCTCTCATCGTCTTCCTGATGATGGTGTGCTGCGGACCTACAACAGGAATCCAATTATTAATTAATTAGTAGATTACCGACATAAATATATGATGTTGGATGTTGGTGAAAATGTTGGTGAAGGCATGAAATAGCTAGGTTTTGTTTTCTAATACGTTAAGAATGCTTGTGTTTTGGTCGACAAAACCCTAGATTTTATTATTAGCAAGAAGATCATGGAAATTATAACTAACATTTCGTAATTAATAAAGTTGTCATGAAGACTCTCCTGCAAAAGAACTGGACGAAGTACCTCAATAATTTCATTGGGACTATATTCTAACATAAATGTATAGACAAAAGAACAGCAACCACACACAAATATCACTTCCTTCATTCTATCTAAATTATAAATCACTTTAGTATTTTATCTTAAAAGCCCGTCTGGCAGCTCGAAGTGGTCCTAATTCTATGCTTCTAGCCTTGCGCAAAAAAAGAAGGCTTGTAGACACAGAAATATCCAAATGCGTAGCGAAACGTTTCGATCACTTTCATGGATTCTCCATTTTTGTGGCTAGCCATGTCGAACGACTCCTCCCTTCTAGGCTAGCGATCACTGTTTTTTTTAATACTTCTTGCTGCAGTGAACTAAAATGGATCATATTTGAGTTGTTCGTCAACCACAGAAAATTGAATCTTTAGCGAAGCATATTTATATTTCTACGTTTTTATTTAGGGAAAAATTGTGTGGACCAAAATCCAACCTCATGCCAAACGGTTGTAAAAAGCGATTCAGATTCACCATACAAAATTTTACAAAAAGAATCTAGATTTGAAATATTTTTATAATAATCTAGAACCCAACCAAACCCACTGTAAAGTAAAAAAAAATTCAACATTTAGCAATATTTTATATATATATATATATATTAGCATCTACAGCCTACAGGATTAAATAATTGCAAAATAAAGAAACATTTTATAGGATGAAACTAATTTAATATCATAGATATTGGTGTATTTTCTGATGCAAAGTTAGTTAGAATAAGAGATGTTTGGTTTATAACTAAGCTAAAGTTTGGAACCGAAAAGTTAGTAAAAAACAACGCTGGAAATTATCATGCAATGCACGTGAGCATGAGCATGTATATGTCCTACACAGATATTTTTTTTAGTTTTGTTTTTTGAGTATATTTTTGGTGTAATGACGCCAGCGAGGCATAAGCATTTCAAAATTGTTTATTGGAGTATAACGTCTATATATGTACTGTTTCTTCGTCGGAAAGAAAAAGAAAAGAGCAAGGTACACCGAAAACAAACTCGAGAGGAAGACAAATAGATAATGCAAACCTGAAGCTGGAGCAGGAGCAGCAGCACTTCTCCATCGGTACTTCGTGGCGTTGATGTGATATTCTATGATATACTCCATATCTGTTGATCGAATCCGAAAGAATAGTAATGTTTTATTTGCACAAGGCATGCGGAGTCCGGTCCGATCGGGGGTAGAACCGGACTCGAATACAACAGGGCTAAAGCGACAAACTGGCTGAGGCACAAGCAGGCCTCAAACTGCGCGAGTTCTTTTTCGGGACAAAAAAACTGATTGGGGGCTGGGGCCTGGGGGCTTGGCCGCTTGGGGCTCAAAGCCTTGCCAGCGCTGCTTCCTCCTCCTCCTGGCTGAGAGGTACGAGAAGGAAAGGCACGTGGGCCTTCACTTTTTATCTCTACATTTTAGTTTATTTTTAAGCAGTTATATACTTCTGCATATTATTAAGGGATATGGATCCCGTTTGGCTAAGATGTCAATTTTCTGCATGACATCGCTCAACAAAGGAGAATGGATAACAAGAAGAATATATCCCTCCATATCCCTGGCAATTTGCCACTGTCAGACTTGTGTGTAGCACCAGTGGTAGATTAAAATTCACCTATGGCCAAATCAAACACTATTAACCTGTCACCTGTCATGCTACAATAACACTTTCTTTTATTTACCTCGATGTACAACAGACTCACACTGTCATTACACCCCAAGCATCGTCAACAACTCTTAGGCGTGGGACTCTAGTTGGCCGTTGCGTTGGCCAACACAGAACACACATAGCAACGAGGGCATCATTTATTGTTGGCTCCCCACAGCATCGTGCTATCAATCATTAATCGGTGTGATTGTGAATGGAAGCTGCCTTCGGCAATTAGCCAATACCAAACTGTGACTAGACTCAAAAAAGGACACGACTAATGCAAGGCCGGCCATGCGATTAGCACGTGAAACGCACGCCTTCTTCCTCCTCGTCCGCTCACCCCCGCCTTCCTCGCCCGCCGCTCCCACCCAGCAGCTGTCTTGCCGCCGGCCGTGCCTCCCACCTCTCGACCCTACCCACCCTCATCGTCTTCCTCGCCCCTGCCGCTGCGCCCACCGCCTCGGTGACCTCCTCCTTCCCCTTCCCTCTCCCGCCGCCGTCATGGCCATGGGCGCCCCCGCCTCGACCTGACCCGACCGCCTCCTACGCCATCCTCCCGCCGTCCCCACCGCCTAGTCACCCTGCTTGCCCTGAGCCCCTTCTAAGCCCGTCCGGAGTTACGAAAAGGAGAGAGAGAGAGAGAGAGAGAGAGAGAGATGAGAAGATGACGTACCACCAGAACGATTTATTGATGGGGAGAGCGTGCGCGGTCACTGAGGCCGTCGAGGAGGCTACTACAACTGCCGGAGAGCGCCTACGCGGCAGCCGGGAGGTGGGAGGCCTGCGCAAGAGAGGGGAGAGGAGAAATGGATGGGGAATGAAAGGAGGAAGGCGATGGGGATAAAAACAGTGGGACCCATCACGTGCTACGCTGCGTGCAGTAGTGTGCGTGCCGAGTCGCATGAGCCCGTGCGGCCATAAAGAGGCTTTTGCCCATAAATAAAAAATGTGACTATTTTCCTTTTTTGTTTTAGAAGCAATTTTTAGAAACGTTTTAGAAGCACTGTGACTATTTTCCTGGTCACCTGAGCTATCTTTTTTTACCAAGAAACCAACGGCTTTGCTTGGTGGGCTGGGAATGCCAGCCCATTTTAGGCCCAGGAACACCACTGCCACAACAGTTAGCAGCCCATGAAGTGAGGTCCAACCGTCGAGGCATTATCTTGTTCATTCGTCTTGAACATGGAGCCAATTTCGGCAGCCGGCAGGCACTAGCGTCCGGTGAAGAAAAAGAAAAACAAAGTCTGTGTGGGGAGGGAAGGGATCCTCGCCAGCGGCGAGGTCTAGCGGCCGCCAGTCCGCCTCTGTGCAGCACCAAGTACTAGCCGCCACCTTCACCCCCACCCAGCAGCAGCAGGCCACCATGCATACTACACTGTCTGACCTCTGATAGCCTGATCCAAGCAGTGGTCTGCAGTCGTAGCTCTCCTCCCCCAGTGGGCGATTGGCAGTATCCCTTTCCAAGATTAAACCCTCGGCTCGCTACTAGCCGGAGCGAAGCCTTTTGCAGGGCACTTTACTTGACCACCCAACCCCAAAGGCCAAAGCCCCTTTGAAAGCAGCAGCTTGTGTCTGCATGGACGGACGGGCGGACCGGACGGATTCCTTCCTCCAAGATGCCCCTTTTCTTTTCTGTGTCCCTTTTCCCTTCCCCTCGTCGTCTTTGATACCCGTAAGCACCTTCCCTTGGCCTCGCCTTAAACCCCACTTTAAAGCCCAAGAGCATAGATCCCCTCTCCAAAATCGCTCACGCACGCGCCCTAACCTTATCCTCCATGTGTTATGCTTATCGCCCATACACACCATTCTCTTCTCTTCTGGTTTGCAATTTGCATCGCTCTCGCTATCGGAAGAACGTGGCAACTGCATTCAGGTCAGGAGCTAGCCATTGGATTGGAGTGGAGTGCGCTAGCTTCTGCTGCCTGAACCAGATGTTGTTTGCCTGCATAAGACAAGAGTTTGCAGCAAAGCTGGGGAGGGAGAAAGTGCCGAGCTGCACAAGTCAATGTACTCTGCAGTACACTCACTCAGCTCGTCGAGGAAAAAACTGCAGGGGCAGGAGTGTTCAGGTGGAAAGGATTTCAGTCAGAGTTCAGCAAATGGTTCTGACTCGCCTAGCAGCTGAGCAGACTCCTCCTCCTGTTCCTATCACTGTGAGGGCGTAAAAAGACCTGTCAAGCTAGGCCACTACAGTACCAGCCATGCTAAAATAGACATCTCGGTTATCATTAGCACGTGGAAGTAAACTGCAGGGGAATTTTGCAGCAAACAAGAACCGGCCGATATAAAAAGTTTGAGAGAGAGATTGAAAGGTTTTTTCTTTCTCATGAGAATATCTGAGGTGACTAGACATGCCACTGTTCTTCTGCCTTTGCTATGGTTCTTCTGACTAGACATGTCCCTTATTATTAGCTTATTATGGTTCGTTTTTTTCTGAAAAGAAAAACATCTCACAGTTCTTCTGTGCCCGCTTTGCATAATTGCATCTGCTGACTCCTGTTACCTACACGCACCCTGAATGGATAGATTGTTCACGGCTCCTTGCGGTACGGAGGAATCGATCCGTTTCATTTCATGCAGTCCAGTCTGCAATGGCAACGCATCAGGCAGCACAGTAGAAAACAATGTAGCTACCAGGAGCAGCGTCTAGCTCATCATATCTATCCAGAACGAGTGAACGACGAGTGGCTTTTTCAGTTCAGAAGCAAACAGGAAATCGTGTCACTGCAGTAGCCATTTCAGGGTCTGATTAGTTCCGGGAGAGAAAGGAGATGGAATCACTCATCTTCATGTCGGTGAAAAAGATGAGCTGCTAATGAAAGGATTAGACGCAAAATTTAACTGTCAGGGAAGGGAGGGAGAGGCGTTGGAGCTTTAGTTCGACACAGGTGGCCTACTCCTGGAAGGAGACGAAGACGGGCCGTGATGTTAGTATTAGAGAAACTTAAAGGTTTGTGTACGCAGAGGAGGAAAAGGGAAAGCCGGATCGGACCACTTTAGGAATGTTACACTGTTAATGAATCATTATTGTCTTCCTGAAAGCCGCAAAATTTCAAATGGCTCCCTCGTTCTGTCGGTTGGGTTAAAAAAACAGAGCGATTATGCCAAAGCCGCGAAAGTATTTATTTTCTTTTAATTAAAAAATGTTCTTGAAGTACTGCAAGTGCAACATGTTAATTACTAAAATACCAGGAACATTTGACGGCACATGAACAGGACAAACTTTCAGCAACAGACAGACATGGTTCGGTACTGGAGAAGGTACTGGTCTTGATCTCCCTGAAACTGAACTTTATAGACAGGTGGTTGTGAACTTGTGATTTCATCTCTGATGCTCTGAACTTCAGAGAAAACATGATCCGATGCATGCATAGCAGTCAGAGTAACAGCAGCTAAAGACCACCGGAGAGCTTGATCGAATCTCTGGCTGCACCTAATTTCATGGCCATCCAGCTGATGAGGTTGAACTCCATTTCTTTAAGCCAGCCACCATCCAATCCAGTGGGCAGTGGAATGTCAATCGGGCTGGCGGATAGGAGGAACATTCACCGCGCAATTCCGGATCGCGGCAAGGAGATATAGATATGGTTTTCTGTGTGAATTCCCGTCCTTCCTCCGGATCCGTCCACTAGACGAAAGGCTGGATGCAAGGATGGTCCTTCACTCCAGGAACCTTAACGCAGGGGGAGACAATTAGCATCCCATTAGATTCCTGATGAGCTCTGGCCGTTCTTTTTTACGCCTCTCTCTCTCTCTCTCTCTCTCTCTCTCTGCGTCCTAATCCCTGCTGTTTTTTTTTTCTTCTGCTCTCGCATTGGCTTCAGAGAATCATCCCCCCACACCCCACCACGCTGAGTGCACATCATGGCGAGCTATTAGCCCATGACACCCTGATTATTCTCTATCTCTCGGCAGCCATGACATCGAATAAGTGGACAGGCCCACACATTGCACTGTTTTTTCCTTGTGGATTTTCTCTTGTTTTTTTTCATTGCTGAAGCCAAACCTTTGCATTGTCCTTCAGTTGTTCATGGGTTTCAGTAGAGGAATGCAGTGAACACAGTGTACATTCCTCTGAAGATGAAGAGGGAGGATGAAAATGGCGGTCGCTTGTTTGTACAGTGGTATGTGTTGGCTTTGGCTCGAACATCGAAACTGAATGGATGGCAACAAAGCAGAGATAGAGGGAGGGGGGAAGGAATATTCGTGTGCCACGTGGCAGTAGACAAAAAGGATATTCACAGGACGATTTGGGCAGGCCACCACTGACGCGTGTCACGAGGAGAAAAATACGTAAAGCCCCCCTGCGCCTCTGCCCAGTCCACCTCCTATATCACGAACAGGGATGAAAACGTTACGGATATTTTCCGACCGTATTCGAGACCGAATCCGTTTAAAGGGGTTCAGATCTGTTCGTATCCAAGTCTGGATATTCAACATCCGATACCGTATCCGTATCCGAATACTCAAATCGTATATTTATGATGTCGATATCCAATCGTATCCTATCCGATATGGTTGACACTATCCGTATTCGAATCCGAATTCGGACAGAAATATGAAAACAAATGTAATATCAGTGATATCCGTTCGTATCCGATCCGTTTTCATCCCTAATCACGAATATCATCAGCCAAACCAAACATACGGGGACAACTCTAATGTTGGTCAGTTACCGTCTTCTCCTAAACTTTAGTCGTTGTCTTCTTGGATGTTTGACATATGCATGGAGTATTAAATCTAGATTAATTATGAAACTAATTGCATAGTTTACGACTAATTTGCGAGAAGAATCCTTTAAGCCTAATTAGTTCATGATTTGACGATGTTGTGCTACAGTAAATATGTGCTAATGACGGGTTGATTAGGCTTAATAAATTCGTCTTGTGGAGTACCGACGGATTCTATAATTTGTTTTTTTATTAGTATCCGAACACCCTATACAACATCCTCACATGACACATCCTAAATTTTAGTTATCGCATCAAATACCCCCTAAATGCACCTTTTGTGGTTCAAAATTTTCCCCACAATAATCAGCTATAGGTCCGAATGTGGCGTACAACACTGGATCGGCTGGCCGGAACCAGGAACAGAGCAGTGCAGCACTACGGGTCTGTTCGTTTGAATTTATTAGCTGGCTTATCAGCTAAAATTTATAGTACTTTTTTTTCACACTAAAATAGCTTCAAACGACTTATTAGCCGGTTTTAATACCCCGACGACATTTATTAAAAAAAAAAAAGAAAACCCAACGGGGCTCTCTCGTCCACTCGTTCATCTGTGCCTCACAGAGGAGGCCTCTGGCCCCATCTGTCCACTCGTTCAGCTGTTACTCTGACGGGTTGACATATACAGGATGGCAGTATAGGGGTAGCATGGTAATTTGCCACCTCCACTAAGGGCCCATTTAGTTTCACCCAAAACCTAAAATTTTTTGCGCAGTATCCATCACATCGAATCTTGCGGCACATGCATGGAGTACTAAATGTAGACGAAAAAAAACTAATTACACAGTTGGGTGAGAAATCGCGAGACGAAACTTTCGAACCTAATTAGTCCATAATTAGACACTAATTGCCAAATACAAACGAAAATGCTACAGTACCCAAAACAAAAAAATTTACCAACTAAAGAGGCCCTAAGTTGCTGCGTTTGAACCTATACGAGTGGTTACCGTGGGACGGAGGGAGTACTCAGCTAGGGTATAAATTAGTGCAGAATGAATGATGATTTAAATAAATAACAAACATGACTATGAGCAATAAAACACTAGAAATAGTATTAAATAAGTATCAATATCTTCAAGTAGAACACCAATAGAGAGATTATATTTCTAGGAATATTTTTATGTTGCTTTCATGTTTTTTATGATTTAAACTAATTACTTATGGATTTAAAAAAAATGAACTAGAAGATATTAAACCACCTTTGAAACCCACAAGCCGGCCAAAATTTGTCTAGTATTGCTGGTTTAGTGGTTTTAGAGTTATAAAGCCAAAAAAGAACTCAAACAATAGTTATACAGCGAAAAATATACTTCTTCTTTTGTCTTATTACGGCAAATTTAGTTACAGAACGGAGGTAGTAGACTCTAGTCATCATCACCGATAATAATCATTTGGATCGATTTTAGATTATAAAAACTTACTCACCTTTGCTATTTAAAAGAACACATAAAGTACGTAACTTGCTAATGCTGCATTTAAAATATTCAATGCTACAATTATGAAAGATAATTAAAAGTAAACCCCTAGATTTGTATGTAAATTATCTATCCCTGTCATTATTTAAAAATGTAAAATAACCTCTAAATATACTTTTAAATTGCCCACCTTTATCATTATGAAATAATCACTTTAATTTGCATCTAAATTATCCAATCTATGGTTATAAAAATAAACTAAAATATTTCTCAAATCTACATCTAAATTATCAACATAAGCTTGATATTATGGAAAATAAATAAATAACCATAAAATATATATCATATATGTTTTGAAGTTAAATAAATAAACATATATATACAACGTATATTGTATATGTGGGCCAAGCTAAGTATACATGCATACTTTAGTGATATATATACGTACACGCACATGTAGAGCATCAAAGTACGTACGTACGTACGTGTAGTATCAAACTGATTGTTCGCGTAGGGTGGGGAGAGAAAGGAGAGAATCCAGAGGAAAGGTAGGGATTGGAGTCTTGTACCTGAAGACTGCCCCAAGAAAGCGACCAACCCAAATTATTGCACAGGGAATTCGATGCACCAATACACACATACACACCTTTCTCCCTAGCTGGCCTTCTGTCTCTACCCCAGTATAGCAACACCCATACATGCATTCTCTCTTCTCTGTAGTTTCTCTCTCTATATGTGTGTAGTAGTGTATAGAGACTTAGAGAGAGAATCTTCTTAGCTTCCTTACCACTTCCTAAAAAGCCAAGAGTAGCAGCAGTAGGGGAGATTCTCACATTCTCACTCTCTCTCTCTCTCTCTCTCTCTCTCTCTCTCACACACCATCGCCCTGTTCGTTTTGGCTGGTTTGGCTTATAAGCCATGACTGAAAGTACTGTTGGCTGGTTTAGTGTGAGAGAAAAATATTATTCGTTGGCTGATAAGCCATGGCTTATAAGCCAAATACGACCAAACGAACATGTTGCATGTTTTCCTTTGTGTCCTCCTTTGTGCGTGCTTGATATCCCCCAAAGCCTAAGATATTCCTTGCTTGAGCCATGCTAATATATTCCTTGTGAATGCAAAGTGGGCCGGTACTTCTTCTTGCACACAGGGATAGAAGTAAGGAGACACAGGCATGCATACATGTGTGTTATTCCCACAGCTAGCCAAGAAGAGCTTGTGTGTGAAGGGATGCACCGCCCTTTTCAAAGCAAAGATGGAGGAATCCTTTCATATCTTTGGAGGCTTTTCTTCTGGTTTTTGTAATGCAAGTTGGGAGATGGAGGAGGAGGTGATGTGATTCTCTGTTAGGTATATCTGGTGATTATCCCAGTGTTTTGAGATCAAAATTAGGTAAAAGGTAAATATTCTCCAAGACACCTAGTTGGTTCTCCCTTAGACTTGCAAGGTTCTCTTTGGACTACTTTGGGCTCATCTTTAATTCCTTTGAATCAAACGCACACAGCTTGCTAAGCTTTCTCCGATTTGTGGACACAATGCAAGCACGGGTAGATTCTGGTTGTAAAAACCTTTGCAAAGTTAACTTACCACAAAATGAGCATCCATGTAAAAGATTTGCCAGCCTAGGAATAAGGATGCATACATGTGGAACAAGAAGATGTGGCCATGTAAAAGTTCCAATTTTTCATGCATGCGTGCTCAGATGAATGCATCAGCATGTAGAACCTTGAATGGCAGAGTGCTGAGTTTGATTTGAATGGAGTTACCTACAAGAAGTACACACACTGACACACATGCAGGTGATCATCAGGGAAGACTGAACTAGACTAGACAGACTAGCTAGAGATGAGAGAGAGAGAGAGAGAGAGAGAGAGAGAGAGAGAGAGAGAGAAATAAAACCACATGGTCCCATGCATCCCCATCTGTGTGGTCGTTGTGTTGTGCTTCGAGGACAACGGACGGGGGGGATAAGTTTTTTGATTCCCTTGTATGTACAGGATGCATGAAACCTCCTGCATATGCAGAAGCTTTTGCATGCAGATGCCTTTGATCTTTGCAAGAAGTTACCATGCCTTTGCTTTTTCCCTCCTCCAGTCCTCTCCTCCCCCTGTGCTGATCCTGCTGCGGCTACTCCTAGCTTGCAAGATCACACATGGCTTTTCCTTTCGTCCACCTCTAAATCCACCTTTATTCTCCCTCCCATCCCAGACTCACCCTTAAAAACAAGCCGATTCCCCCTCTGATCCCTCATCAAACACACACACTCTCACATCCACATTCCCTACGGCCCTCTCTCTCTAACACACAGTAGTAGACTTGATCATACTATCTGAGAAGTAGTAATATACTAGAAGATTGCTTGTAGCAGCTACAGCCAATAGTGTAAGCTCCAAGACAAATATAGCTGCACTAGTGAGTGATCCTAGTACAACCTCGGAGCTTGGCTGCACCATGGCTTCTTCGCCGTCCGACCTAACCCTAGACTACAAGCCCAACGGCAACGGCGCCGCCTACGCAGTGACGATCCCGAAGCCGCAGCAGCAGGAGCCGCTCGTGGTGGACGGCCACCACCACCACCATCATCTGACGACGACGGAGCAGGCGACGCAGAAGCTCCGGGAGTTCCTTGCCCGCCTGGAGGGGGAGCGGCTCAAGATCGACGCCTTCAAGCGCGAGCTCCCCCTCTGCATGCAGCTCCTCAACCACGGTGCGTAACGTCGTCGTCGTCGTCGTGTGCGCATGCATCGATCGATGCATGGCCGTGTCGTGCATGGCAATGTGTTATTAATGGGTGGGCGCATATGCATGCAGCCATGGAGTCGTACAGGCAGCAGCTGGAGGCGTACCAGATGGGGAGCCTACAGGGCGCGCCGGCGAGGCCGCTGGTGCTCGAGGAGTTCATGCCGCTCAAGAACATCGGGATCGACGCCGCCACCGACAAGATGGGGAACCCGCCGTCGGAGAAGGCTAGCTGGATGGAGTCCGCGCAGCTCTGGAACGGGCCCGCCGCCGCGGCCGACGTGGCGGCCAAGGGGCCGCAGACGCCCAAGGAGAGGTCGGCGCACCCGCTCCCGATCGACACGCTCTGCGCGCACGACGCCGCGGCCGGGCAGCGCAACAGAGGCGGCGCGTTCCTCCCGTTCGCCAAGGACAAGACCGCGTCCGCGGCGGAAGGCGCGGCGCTGCCGGAGCTCGCCCTCGCGCCCGCGGACAAAGACGCGGCGGCCGATGCTGACAGGAAGCCGTACCTCGACGCCGGCAGCAACAACGGCGTCCTGGGCGCCCGGAGAGACGTCATCCAGAACGGCGTCAAGCCGGCGCCGAACGCGCCGGAAGGGCAGCAGGCGGCCGCGGCGCCGCCGCCGCAGACGCACCGCAAGGCGCGTCGGTGCTGGTCGCCGGAGCTGCACCGCCGCTTCGTCAATGCCCTCCAGATCCTTGGCGGCGCTCAAGGTACAAGCACTTGTACTCCTAACTGCTGCACAAAATGCCAAACGCATGCGTGCGTGAGCTCAAAGACGAATAAAACTTGTTTCTTGTTTGCAAAAGTGGCGACCCCGAAGCAGATCCGCGAGCTGATGAAGGTGGATGGATTGACCAATGATGAGGTGAAAAGCCATCTCCAGGTAATTATAAATCTCGATGCACCGATGCAGTAATAGTAGAATATCCAGTAATTCATCATTGGTCATTATGGATTTATGATTCGATGAGTACAGACAAGAGTATGCATCTAAACTAAAATGATGATGATTCGTAATTCCTTTCCTCGTCTGTGGCCGTGCAGAAGTACAGGCTGCACACGCGAAGGCCGATGCCGGCGCCGCCCGCGCCGGCGACCGCGGCGCCGCAGCTGGTGGTCCTCGGCGGCATATGGGTCCCGCCAGAGTACGCGACGCAGGCGGCGGGCCAGGCCATCTACGGCGCGCACCCGGCGACGCAGCCGCACTACACGGCGGCGGTTGCGGCGGCGCAGGAGTACTACTCGTCCCCCGCCGCGGTGCACCACCTGCAGCACCACCCGGCGGCCGCCGCCGCCGCCATGGTGCACCGTGCGGCCGCGGCAGCGCCGCCGCCGCAGCAGGCCTCGTACAAGGCGGTGGCGGCAATGGCGGGCTCGCCGCCGGGATCGGAGGGGCGGGGCAGCGCCGGAGGAGGCAGTGTCGGCGGCGGCGGAGGCGGCAGGGAGAGGTCCGAGAGCATCGAGGAGGAAGGCGAGGGCGAGGAGCGGGAAGAGGATGACGACGACGACGATGACGACATGGCGGCCGCCGCCAAGGCCGACGGCGAGGAGGCCGCCGCCGGTGCCGGAGCCGTCGTCAAGTACTAATTAATAATCAAGAAATTAATTAGCGCGCGCTGCTACTCTATCGCCATTAGCTCCGGGATTGTTAAGCAGCGCATGTGCTGTAGCATCATCGGGAAAGTGAATTTTTGTTCGCGCCCGCGCGGAGAACGGAAGCCGATCGGCCTGAGCTCGCTCCACTCAAGATGTGGTGCAGTGGAGGTGGTGGTGGCCGGTGCGGAACGGAGAGTGTTCGAGATTGTCTCATTCGTGATGTGATGTGATACATGGGAGCGAGGGCCTATCCTTTGCTTTTAGGGCTTGGCGTATTGGTCTCTGTGTTTGTTTGCGGTGGATCAGTATTGTAAACTTGGTTGGATCTAGAGATAATTGCGTTGGGGAATGTGGACTCAAGTTTAATGTTTTTTTTGTGGTTATGCTTTTGTATCCTATCATGGTAGTAAGCACTTTGAGGACATTTGAAATCTGAATAATGCAGAGATTGCCGTGGGAGTTCAATTTTAGTTGTCTCGCCTCATTGCATGATGTGCTTTTGTGACGACACCGATGGTTATTACTCCGTCAGTCCTGGAAAGAAAACTCAATTCTTAACAGTATCAAGTCAAACCATTTAAATAAATTTGGTCAATTTTACAAAAGAAAAGAAAAAGTTGATATTTGTGGTACCAAATAAGTGTTATTATACTCATCATGGAATATATTTTCGTCTATACCTATTTTTGTATTATAAATATTGATATTTTTCAAAATAAATTTGGTTAAAATTTAGATATTTGACTAGGATCAGAACTAAAATTGAATCGTTTTTAGGATGGGGTGGTATTCTTGATTAAAACTTGAGGAGTAATGTTTCCTGATTTTTAATTTAACCTTGGAGGAGTGAAGAAGAAGAAAAATACTTTTAGAAAATGGAAACGTTGCGGGGTATACGACACGTATTTCCGTCTTGCAAATGCAGAGAGCACTAAGATAGGAAAAAGTCTATTATACCTTGTAAACTTGGGCCGATATGAAGATGCAGCCTATCCCTGTCGTTAACTCGTTATAATGGGCTACCAAATCCACCAAAACTGGCAGAATATGGGCCGTTCAGCTGTAGTAATAGCAATGTCAGTTTACGAAATCTTGGGTTATCCGGACATGAAGCCTCAGAGGCAAAACCTGTATTTCTCCTCGTTCACGTGGAGCACACATGCCGCCGTCCTCGCCGTCCTCGCCGGCGTGACATGCCATGGACTGCCGCGCAACGGCCGCGATGCCCGGCGCGGCGGCCGCGAGCGCCACCTGCGCAGCCTCGTCAACTCTCGAGATCTCTCGCTGTCGCTGGCCCAGGATGTTGCGCGCCAATACCCAAACTGCCCCTCTCCACTCTTCTCCGATCTCCACACGGCTTCTTCTCTCTCTTGTGGACCGGGGCGTTCTTGGGAGTCTACACGCTTGCCCTCTGTTTCTGGGTCACTTCCCTCGGAAGTCAACTGAATTCTATATGCGCAGCCTCCAAGAACCGCCGATTCTGAGAGGCCCAAGGGATTAGCAGGTCGATAAACAATGCGGCGCAGGCATCCAAGGGGTGGTTATAAGATTGGACTCCGAGTGATCCCATCTGGTCCAGAATTGTTCTAGATCTGACACATTTTGCTCAGAAACCTAATGCACTGTAGCAGGCAGAGGATCTTGTGCACTCCTGGTCTCATCGGTGCCACTTCTTCTTGGACGGGGAAGGGGACTGAACGAAGATATTTCCATGTTGAGGTCAGCAACAAAGTTTACTCCATGATGATCTTGTTTTGCTGCAGCGTTAATTTTTTTCGCATATGTTGATGTCGAAGTAGCCAAGAAGTGTGCACGTTTACTGTCAGCTTTGGTACTCTCTGCAGTAGCAAGAATTCCGTGTAAAAACTTTGCAAATAAATGCAGTCTGCTGCTCTTGTGTTTTCCGAATGCAGGTTGCCAAATCTCTGAAGTACGGAGTAGCAGATAGCTAAAGAGTACCTCCATCAAAATCCGAGATACGTATCAGTTTGCTCTCTCGCAGCAATGATGTCGGCAAAACTGCGGCTCGTAGTCGCGTTCTTGCTGCCGCTCCTTGCCATCGCCTCCGCGTTTGATCCCTTCCACCAGAACATGCCACAAATGAAGCCAAAGATGGCGATGGGAGGCGGCCAGCCTCCATTCATCCCCCACGAGTACGTCCGCTCCGCTGACGTCAAGCGGCAATGCCGGTCGGTGCTCTCCTCCGCCACCGAGCTCACGTTCGACGCCAGCCGCGCCAACGCCCTCATGCCGGAGCTGACCTTCGTCAAGGGGGACTGGAAGCAGGACGACGGCGGCGTGCCGCTGATGCCGTTCGACGGCACCGACGTGTCGGGCGACGACGTGGCGCCTGACCCGCTGCAGCTGGCCTCGTTCATGCTCACGCACGTCGACGTGGGCCGCCGAGGGAAGACGGCCCTCAACGTCAGCGGCGTGCTCGGCGTCGCCGTCTCCCGCAACGGCACCGGCCCGGTGATGGGGCCGTACGTGTCGCCCGAGCTCAAGGTGTGGCCCGGGAGCACCGAGCTTAAGATCCTCCTCGAGGGCGTGTACACCGAGAACGGCGACGGCGAGAGCGTGCTCTGCATGGTCGGCGACGCCCTGCTCCCGAGGCGCGGCAGCGACGCCGGCAACCCGTGGGACTGGGCCAAGAACACCGGCCGCGATAGCTTCCAGCCGCCGGTCACCAAGGACGAAAACATACTGCTCGTGCTCCGGTACCCGACGACGCTGACGCTGACGACGCGCGCCGTGCGTGGCGAGCTGACGAGCACGAACGCCAAGTCGGACGTCGCCTACTTCGACGCCGTGCACCTGCTGTCGCAGCTGGGCGCCTACTCCAACTACAAGTTCGGCTCCGAGAAGCTCGTGGACAAAGCGTGCAGCACGCACCCTTACCGCGACGACATCCTCGGCGGCGGCCGGGGTCTGTACAAGGGCAACTCCTTCTGCGGCATCCTCGACCGGTTCACGTCGGAGGACGTGCTCGCCGTCGTCCCGAACTGGCGGTGCAACTCCACGGACGCGGTCTGCCGAAGGCTCGGTCCGTTCGAGACGGACAAGGCGATCGACGCGACGGACGGTGCGTTCAGGTACGTGAGCATCGTGATGCAGGACGTCCGGTGCGAGCCGAGGAACGCCCCGAGCGGCGAGAGCTCGGCGAGGGTGTCGGCCGTGTTCCGCGCCGTGCCTCCGTGGGAGCACAAGTACTCGGCGGGCAAGCGGAGCGGGCTCAGCGGCATGACCCTCTCGGCCGAGGGAGTGTGGCACGCGTCCACGGGGCAGCTTTGCATGGTGGGCTGCCTCGGCGTCGGGGCCAAGGCGTGCCACTCCCGCGTGTGCCTGTACGTGCAGACCACCTTCACGGCCACCCGCCGCAGCCTGACGGTGGGGCAGATCACCCGCGTCGACGGCAGCGGCGGCGTCGCGCACTTCCCGCTCACGATCAAACGCACGGTGCACCCGACGGAGCTCTGGAACCGGTTCGGCGTCTCGGGCGGCGCGCCGCTGAGCATGGCGTACAACTACACGAAGGTGAGGCAGGCCAGCGAGTTCCTCAGGCGCAGTGAGCCGTTCGAATTTGGGGCCGCCCTCGCCAAGTCGCTCCTGAGCTACCCCAAGAAAGACGACAGCCTCACCGACGATGCGATGAGCCTGTCCAACCTCGCGGGCGACCTCACCCTCCACGTCCCGGCCGTGCCCGACCCGTTCCCTCGTGAACGGTTCGAGCGGCCGTTCTTTCAGCTGGAGGTGCTCTCGCTCGGATCTCTCGTCGGCCGGACCACGCTGGCGGCGTCGGCTACGGAGTTTCCTGGAATGCCCGGCGAGCTCGGTGGGGGCAAAGCGTCCTCTTGGACGTCGTCGCAGCAAGAGTCCTCATCGACTACGACGTCGTCGCAGCCAGCAGAGTCATCTCTCCTCAACGTGTCCGCGGAGCTCTCGCTATCCGGGAATCCTTACGAGAACGTGTCGACCATGTTCTTGGAAGGCGTGTACAATCCGGTGAATGGGCGGATGTACCTGATCGGCTGTCGAAGCATTCAAGCGACTCGGCAAGCCTTCTCGACGCTGAAAGATGTCGAGGATGGCATGGACTGCTCGATCGAGATGAGGGTGGATTACCCGCCGACGACGGCGCGGTGGCTGATCAACCCCACGGTGAAGGTGCAAATCGCCAGCACGCGCGACCCCGGTGACCCGCTGCACTTCAACGCGACGAAGCTCCAGACGCTGCCGATCATGTACCGGGAGCAGCGGCAGGACATCCTGTCCCGGCGCAGCGTCGAGGGGATCCTCCGCATCTCGACGCTGGCGGCGGCCATCGCCGTGGAGCTGAGCCAGCTGATGTACATCAAGGCGAACACGGACGTGATGCCGTACGTGTCGCTGGTGATGCTGGGCGTGCAGGCGATCGGGTACAGCGTGCCGCTGATCACCGGCGCCGAGGCTCTGTTCGCCCGCATCGCCGCGGGCTCTGACGACGGCGCCGTGCCGCCGTCGTACGAGGTGGACAAGAGCAGCCTGTACTGGACCATCGACTGCATCGTCAAGATCCTCATCCTCGCCGCGTTCCTCCTGACGCTCCGGCTGGCGCAGAAGGTGTGGCGGTCGCGCATCCGGCTGCTGACGCGGTCGCCGCTGGAGCCCGGCCGCGTGCCGAGCGACCGGAAGGTGCTAGTCTACAGCCTCGGAGCGCACCTGGTGGGCTTCGCGGTGGTCCTGGCGGCGCACTACGTGAACGTGTACAGCCGGCCGGTGCGGGACGATGGGTCGTACATGGACGCGCGCGGGAAGACGCACGCGCTGCGGGAGTGGGCGGTGACGCTGGAGGAGTACATCGGCATGGCGCAGGACTTCTTCCTCCTCCCGCAGGTGATCGGCAACGTGGTGTGGCGGATCAACTGCAGGCCGCTGAAGAAGAGCTACTACGTCGGCGTGACGGCGGTGCGGCTGCTGCCGCACCTGTACGACTACATCAAGGCGCCGGCCATCAACCCCTACTTCGCGGAGGAGTACGAGTTCGTGAACACGAGCCTGGACTTCTACTCCCGGTTCGGCGACGTGGCGATCCCGCTCGTGGCCGTGGCGCTGGCCGCCGCCGTGTACGTGCAGCAGCGGTGGAACTACAAGATCATCAGCAAGACCGTGAAGACGCAGCAGAAGAAGCTGCAGCACCTCGGGTCCAGGGTGTACGAGCGCCTGCCGTCCATGTCGTCGGGGAACGTCGAGGCCGAGCTCGTCTCCGGCGTCAACGAGGGCGCCGGACTACGGCGGGACACCAGCTTGAGCTGAACCATCGTCCGTTGATCAGCTAGCTAGCTCGTTTGCTTTACTTTTTTTTGTGTGTGATGTTCTGTGTTTCTGTTTTTTGTTTCCCCCTCGTCTTCACAACAGAAAATGTGTGTACTAATACTAGTAGCGCAATAAAATCTCTCTTTTTAATACTTAAAATTTTATTTGTTTATGTAGAAAGCTTTGGTCCACTGGCTATGCAGTAAACCTGTAGTCATGCTCATACGAACTGCATGCCAAATCGGCATGGCATGTCTTATAGATTGTGAAAGACGCTGATGTGATTTACAACGTCCTTCCAATATTCTTTGACAGTACAGCACGCTGGCTGGCTCACTAGTTAGTTAGAGACTTAGAGCTGGGGATGACAAATTTGGCACTGTGGTAGCTACTACATGTAGGCGAAGGAAAGGGTGAGCTCAAGTGACATTTTCACTTCCTCCTCCCGCTGCTGCTGCTGCTGCAGCAGGAGGGTCGCCTTCTCCGTCGTTCCGCTGATGGAGGGAGACTTCTGGTGATCAGAGCTGAAGCTTGGGCCCGCCGCGCCACTGTCGACACCCTGCAAATTCAAATTCACACATCAGATCAGTGATTCTAAAAAACTGAAGCCTGGAACTGGACGCCGTCAAGACTGGCGACGTAAGGGGCAGGAGGCCGCGGAGTGAATCCAACAACGAGAACGATTAAGCAGCAGCTGATCCCCGTCTCCGTCCTGGAAACACCCATTCGGGAGCTTTCCCATCCATGACAAGCAGTCCCCGTGCAAGGACGCCATGGACGTCTTCTGAGACCTCCTGGACGCAGCGTACAGCCCTGCACTGCATGCCAAGTCCGAGGACCTACACCGCGGCGGTCACCGAGGACAACTATACAATTGGGCATAACCATTTTGGTATTGAACTTCTCCTCTCTCCCTTTGCTGGTGGATTTAAACCCAAACTTCTGACCACGACTCATCCCTTCTCCTTTGGATTTGTGTTGGTAAAATGGATGCTCCACCGAAATGTCAGAGGATGTTGGGCTTGATGGTCCTTGCCTGGCTTCCATTTCAGCAATGGTCAGCTGTGCTACTGCCTGACCTGTGGTTTCCATTTGTTTGGCCAACAACTGCTGATCCTTTAGTAATTGTTCTAGCACCTTTGTTGTCATATCAAATCGAGTGTCCAACTTCTGCTGGTTGACATCAATCTCCCTTACCTTGGCAAACAACAGATCTAGGCTCTCAGTAACCTGATCCCATCTTGCTTCATCCTTAGCAGCCTGTTCATCCATCTTGGTGAGCACAAAATTTGTCTGCACTGAAGGCTTAGGAGGAGCCGTTGTGACTGCACCCGAAGCTATGCTACTGCAAAACGTTGATGTTACCTCCTCACCTGAGGCTGCCTTGCAGTCACACTAGCCGAGGGAGTACAGCAATCAACACCAGCTCCTGCGAACAGTGCCGGGGTTGTTCGAAGCCGCACCCTTGTGAAGACTAATTGCTCCTGTCTACCACCGCCACACGCCTCCAAAATCCTCAACGAACTCGACACCCACGCCTCCAGAACTGACTGAGGAACAGATGCAGAAGGAAGCCAAAAAACCCCACCAAAACGAAGCGATGGTGAAATCGGTCGAGCTGGAGTGGAATTCCCCGCAAATCAACTCGCGTGCGAAGGAATTACAGGGAAATCAAGGGTAGTGGCCGGTGCTGCACGGCACAAGACCCGATCTCACCTTACCAGCGTGTTTGCAAGCTCATCGACGGATTCGCGGAATTCCTGCAGCAGCGCGGTGAGGACCGATGAATCTGATACCACCTGTTATACCCGTGGCTGCCGGCGAGGTGCCGTTGACGTGAGCTCGCGCAGGGACGCGGATTTCACCGAGGCGGGCGAAGAACCCTGAACCCCTGTCGAGTGTTCTTTCTATTTTCAGATGCAGAATAGTCCCAGTCTTACACGGCACAGCTATTTAGCGCTGGCCAACGACACTGCCCTACGTCCCCACACGTCAGTTTACAACCTAACGAAAATAACGAAAGCGTATTGCCGACTCGCGCCTTCCTTGTCCATCCTTCTTCTTCCTCATCCGCTTCAGGGGCGTGACACGTTGTCGCCAATGAAGGGGCTGCAGCTCGCCAACGGAAGGTGCGGCGTGGACGGCGAGGAGGAGGTGAAGGGCGGCGACCCAGAGGAGGCGCATACGAGGAGGGCCTGCTGGAGGCCGGGATCTCACTTGCGCAGTTGCGCTGCAGGCTCGTCCATCTCTCCAGCCGCCGCCGCACCTGCTCCTCCGCCGCGAGGGCCGCACCCGCAGCCTCACCCGCTCCTCCCCACTCCAACCGTAGCAGCACTCATACCCCCGCCTCGCCTGATGTGGGAGAGGCCGAGAGCACGAACCCCAAGAACTGCCGAGAGGACGAGTCCGCCGCCGCCTACTGGGACGCGCACAGGGAGGAGCTGAGCTCGCCCAGGTGTCCGAGCTAGCTGGTCACGTACTCGCATCCGAGGTCCTGATCTCTAAGCTAAACACCGCCGCCATGTCCGAATCCAGCGCGGACGTCGTGGTGCACAGAACGACGCGACGCAATGCATAGGGGGAAGGGGAACGAAGAGAATGAGGACGGGTGGCGCTGACCTGGTGACGCGTGACGTTGCCGTCGTCGTCGACGTGGTAGCCGGCCTCGGCGCAGAGCGCGCGGAGCACGTCGTTCTGGTCGGCGTGCTTCGGCAGCGCGTACCCGGCGTGGGTGCGCAGGCCGGCGTAGATCCTGGCGGCCACCTGGCGCCGCCGCCGCTCGCGCTGCCGGTTGTTCTCCCGCTCCCGAGGCGTTGGGTGCCGCAGCGACGTCGTCAGCCCGCCGCCACGGCCACGACGGCGCACCGTCCACGGCCCCTGCGTCGAGCGGATGCAGCCCTTCCGCTGGGCCACTGGCGCCACCGCCATTGCCGCCGCCTCGCCCTCCTCTCTCCCAGCTCCGGCCTGCCGCTCCATGGTCTCCGTCGTCTCCGATCGATCACACACACTGACACAAACCTAGCTACACTAGCACCAGTCGCAGCACGCTCGCTCTCGCCCGGCCGCTCACTCAACTTACGACTGATCGGTCTCTCCCTCTCACTCACACGAGTATTTATAGGCAGAGGAGGGTTCATGCATGTGTGCCTGTGGACTGAAAGCTGCTGCTTCTTTCACATTGCGAAAAACCAAGTGCTCCTGGTTCATGAAGGAATGCTCTTGTTGGTGTTGCTATGTGCATGTAAGTTTCTTGGCATCTCTCTCTCTCTCTCTCAATGTGTGTGGAAGTGTGGGTGGGTGAGTGAGAGAATGGAACAGAGAAGGAATAATGTAGTTGGGAGCATATAACATCTGTGTTGAGCACTCGGGCTGTCCTGTACTGTACAAGAGGATGCCGGAGATGCTGCAGGCTATTTCCAGGAGAAGAGGAATATTTTTGCCGCAGTACATACAACCAATGGTTTCAAGTTCCTTTCTGAATCCTGCCTGCCTTTTCAGTCTTCAGCCATGCATGCCTTTGCGTCTCTTGTACTGACCGCGTCTATGTGACCTCTATGCACGCAGATGCTGGTGGGCGCTAGTGTACTGCCTAGGCTGCTTCAGAGTAGTGCCTAGAGATCAGAAATCCATCCAGCAGTTGGAGAAATTTAGTACAATGTTTTATGCATGGTAACGCATCAAATTGTGCATGCAGGCTCTAGCTTTCGGCGATCAAAACATAATGTTTTTTCGTTCTCTGATAAGGAGATCAGAAACAGAAATGTTATACAACACACATGTGTTTTAGTGCAAAAAAACACATGGATTTTTTCTCCCTCTCTCTTTTTAACTGTCTTCATGTCCCTCGGTCGTGTCTTCTGGCCACTCGACGTTACGGCCACAGGGCGTCCAGTGCGGCGGCGCGTTCATGTCGCTCGATCCGGCTGTAAGAGAGGAGCGCACCAGCGCTCAGATAACGACCTGCGCGTATACGCGTGCGGCCGGAGGATTTGTCCTCTTGTCCTTGCATAGAAAAAAATTGTTTCTTGTAATCTGTGTATCTGTGATCTTGTGATTTGTGATTGTCTAAAGATAGAAGAAGGCTGGAGGTAGAAGAATGCTGGAGGTAGAAGGAGGATAAAGGTTGTTGGATCTTAATTCTATGGTGCAAAAAAATTCATGTGTTGAAACTGTATAAAACACATGATTGTTGGATAGACATACTCGATCAGAAAACTTGAATCAGTTCCTGATGGTTTTTCCGATTTCTGTAGTTTCTTGGTTGTGCAGTGTCCGTGCATTTGTTCCGAACGCTTCTGTTTTCCTGTCAGTTTTTGCTCGCTTCGACTGAGTAAAATTTGATGGTCAAAACTCAAAGGGGGAGCAATGCAAGGACCAATTAAGGAGCATCATATTTTGATGAGTCATGAGATATCTGCCTTAGAATCTCAAAATTCTCGTGTAGGCGTACATGCGTTTGGGGTCAAGGTTCAGTCAGGTGTGCCACACCACGCTGCTCCTGCAGCCACTGGTCCTCTTTTGACTAGGGTGTTCATGCTCATCGGCTCATCGGTTGTGTATGTGCATGCAGGATTAATAACACCACATACCACATGTTAACCATGCCGTGCTTCAGAGTTCAGAAATGCGTGCGGCTGCATTTTTACTGAAGGAAGAGAGGCCCGTAAAGAATTTTTGACAGCTGCATATGTACAGGTAAGTACAAACAAATGAGCAAATCTAAAAGGGTAATGAAAGTAAGTTACCATGGCATGCTTGAGAATTCAGAGATGCGGCTGCATTTTTACTGGGAACAAAAACTTTCTAATGAGCTTCCTGTATTAGGACACGATTTACTGTTTGGACAGGCAGTAAGTTCTGTGAAACCCCTGTGCACGCGAAGCCGCGAAGTTTACTGGAAATACTTTTTTCCATGTCATGTTAGATCGTAGCATATGCTGAAATGCCATGGGCATCTTTATCCAACTGCCATTTGCAGAAAATATCCCCTCAACACGCCAAAGTTGGTTTACCTTTAGTCCCTTAACTCCTCAGGGCCTCCTATAAGTGCATAAATAATGCAGGTAATCTTGGGGCTCGCTCTCCCAAGTAACTAATTAAGCTTGCTCAGAGACTTCTAAATGAAAGATTAATGTGTTGCACTTTACATGCTCAAACCAATATGTCTCTAATGCAATGCAAGAGATTGCACATAAATAGTATAAATGGAACCACCGTCTGTTCATCCAAAAAATCACTTCATTTCATATCAGAATTTAGAACCATCCTAGGTATGGGAGAAGCAAGGCACTTGTGGCTGTGAGTAGCAACTAAACGAGCAGGTGGAGACAAAAAGATCCAGCACTCAAGGAAGAAAAGATTGTGAAAAGTGAAACAAAAAAGGCACAGTAGAAGAGACTAGAAGAGCTCATGCTGCGCCATCATGTTCATCTCAAACGTTCAGTTCAGAGACACACAAGCAACCCTGATCATTGTCAAAAAAGAAAAGCAACCCTGATTCCTGGGATGATATACGGGAATATTGACGCGCTGTGCCAGGTGAATGGAATTGTTACTGTACTTCTGCACACACACAACAGACAAGGATCGACTCCTCCCCTCCCATTCTCTGCAGGAGTCCTCATGGATGTTCCATCCGTCATATCGGTGAACGAGAATAATCTGCAAGCAGTCTGACGACCGGGCTGCTGACTGCTGTGGATCGGAGTTGTGGTGCCACTCTGCCAGTGCCAGTGTCGCCGGCTAATCTTTCCGGGATGTGATGATTGCATGCGCGCGGGATATGTGCTGTGCGGCAGTGGAAAGAACTGACGCCCAAAGCACAGGGCCTTTCCGGCGCTCTGCTGCTCTCCCTTGGAATGGCGCGAAAGGCACCAACCTTGGTGTCGTCTTCCACCGGGAAAAGGGGCCGGCGTCGTGCGTCGTGCGTCGTCTGCGCTGCGCTAAAGGATTTGAAATGACTCCGCCGCTTCCTGCTCTGGGACTGGGAGACACTACATTGCCCGAGCGGCGCTGCCGTGCACGTGGCGGTAGACGTTGCACGGAGCTTCGTTGCCGATGACGCAGCTCAGTTGTCATCAAACTGTACAAGCGAGAGGGCGTCGATCAGCCCGGTCAGTCACTCTCAGTTGAGGTAAGAAAGAGTGTCGTCAAGCTCTTCGTTCCTCGGTCCGCTCGAACGAAGCAGTCGCCTCGTGCTTGCCGGCGGCGAGACCACGTTCCGACACCCGTGGCTGTGGCCTGGCCTGTGGTGTGTGCCTGATCGAGCAACTGAGCGTGGAGAAGGTGGGTGGTGTGTACATGTCGGAGGCTGCCGTGATGATCGAAAGAGCCCGTGGATGCCGATGGACCATGACGAGGGCCGACTGAATCGATCGGTTTCGCCATCGCTGCAGCAGCCATCGACACCGTCGTGTTTCTGACGACGTTTTTTTTTTCAACCAGACGAATGGATTGGGAATCTGGGAGCCCTTTTTTCATCTCGGGAATTTTAGCTTCCATTGACACCACCCAAGCCACCGGAGACTAGTTCAGCTACAAAATTCGGTGCTTGGCTCGTGAACGCATGAGACTTTGACTTTAAGATTGGAGAGTGTAGCTGATAAGTTGATACATAGCACCCAAACTGCTTTTATAAAAAATAGAAACATCACATCTGGGATTATGTGCCTGCATGAGATTTTACATGAAACTAAAAGGAAAAATGAGATTGGTATTGTCTTGAAGTTAGATTTTGAAAAAGCGTATGACAAGGTGAATTGGAAACTTTTGTTTGTCTGCTTAGAAAAAAGAGGTTTTGATAAGAAGTGGTGTAATTGGATTGGACAGGTTGTAACTGGTGGGACTGTTTCTGTTAAAGTCAACAATAATATTGGTTCATATATTAAAAGCTATAAAGGGGTTAGACAAGGGGACCCTATATCACCAATACTCTTCAACTTTGTAGCAGATTGCTTAACTAGAATGGTGCAGAAGGCTCAATCAAATGGGTTAATAACTGGTCTGATAAGTCATATTGTTCCTAATGGAGTTGTTATCCTTCAATACGCTGATGATACCATAGTCTTTTTAAAACATAATGTTGAGGGTGCTTTGCACATGAAGCTTCTGTTGTATTTGTTTGAGATGTTAGCTGGTCTTAATATTAATTTTAATAAAAGTGAGATTCTTATGATAAATGATGAGGAGAACTTGGGGCAGAAGTATGCAGAAATGTTTAACTGTCAAGTTGGCCTGTTTCCTATCAAGTATTTGGGTGTCCCGGTTAGCCCAAGTAGATTGAAAGTATGTGATTGGTTACCCTTAATTGAAAAAAGCAATAAAAGATTAGATGTTTGGAGGGGGGGGGGATTTGTCAATTGCTGGCCGGTCAACACTTATATCTTCAAGTTTGAATAACTCACCAATTTATCACATGTTGGTTTATTTGCTCCTTAAAACCACTGTCAAAAGTTTGGACAAAATTAGAAGAACTTTCTTTTGGCAAGGTGGAGGAACGAAAAAGAAATATCATCTTGTGAAGTGGGAGATAATTTGCAAAAGCAAGAAAAAAAGGGGGCTGGGAATTAAAGATTTGAAAAGAATGAACATAAGTCTGTTATGCAAGTGGTGGTGGAAGTTAGAGAATGAAGATGGATTGTGGCAACAAATTGTCAAGTTCAAATACATACAAAATAAGTCAATTCATGATGTTGGTCATAAACTCAATGATTCTCCAATGTGGTCTGATCTCTTGAAAGTTAAGGATATTTATTTGCAAAGTAGACGGATTTCCATAAGAAATGGGAGGTCAACTAGATTTTGGCAGGATCCATGGGTGTATGATATACATGTATCCTCACGTGCTCCTATTCTGTTTGAGCTGTGTGAAAACAAAAACATTTCTGTATGTCAAGCATTAAACGGGGAATCTATTATGTTTAGAAGATGGTTGTATCCTGAACTTAGAGTTGAATGGGAGGAGATTTGGAGAGACGCGTCCAATTTTCAGTTGACTAATGCTGCTGATGTTATCACATGGAATCTGGGTAAGAAGGGTAGATTTACTGTGAAATCAGTCTACAATGGCTTGACAAAAAATGAGAATGGTATTTTTCATAGGAGGATTTTGAAAGGGAAAATTCCAGCAAAGATTAGAATATTTTTGTGGTTGATGTCTTCTAATGCTCTCTTAACTAAAGACAATTTGCGCAGAAGAAATTGGCAAGGGGATCCCAAGTGTGTTTTCTACGAATGCGATGAAACCATTTCCCATCTGTTTTTCCAATGTCCTGTAGCTAGAGTAATCTGGTCAATTATAGCGAAATGCTTTGGTGCCAATAACATACCATCTGATTTACATCAATGCTGGCGGTGGTGTGTAGTTTGGTTACCTTTTGGTAAAAAGTATCATCCATGGGGGTGGTGGCTATTTGTTGGGCTATATGGAAGAGTCGTAATAAAGCCTGTTTTGATAAAAAGATTATTAAAAGCCCTCTTGAGATACTATGCCATGCGAATGCACTTATTGATTTTTGGGCAGGACTCTATGCTGAGATGGATCGTGATCAACTAATTGAAGGTGCTAATCTGATGCTGAAAGTGGCCAAGGAAGTCTTAGCTAAGCAGACGGCAAGGGGTGTGGACCAGTTGCTACTTCAAGATGATCAGTCAGACGACGCTAATGATGACTCAGCCTGATCAAGGAAAAAGGAAGATGATCCTCGGTCAGATCAAGAGTAGCAGTCTGCTGTTAGTTTAGTTGTAATACTGTCTCTTTTTTTGCTCTGAATGTCTCTGTTTTGGCGCTTGTGGGTTTGTGGCTGCTTGTTTGCGCTGGTTGATGCCTGTGCTGGCATCAGGAACTGTTTCGGTGGTGATCCCTGGTTGTTTCTTCAGGTTCTAGTACTCTGTAGGTTTTCTTCTTGGTTCCTGTCTTTCTGTAACTCTGAATGCTATATTCCCGTTACGCCATAATGGGAGTTAGGTTTTTCGCGTTGAAAAAAAAAAAGAACGCATGAAAGCCAGAAGTAAGAACACACGTACCATAAGGCCTAAGCAGATATGCGACCGGCCACCTTGTTACAGGTCTTAGAAGCTATTAGAGTACAACATACAGAGATGGTACCATAAGTTATCGGATTAAACAAAGCCCGATACCATACGGCCATGCAGGGCTAGTGGCTACGATCCACCATTCCACCAGCTCTGTCGATTTGGACGCGCCAGCCAGCAGAAATGCGTCCATTTCCAAAATGACCGTCGTCAATTCGTCATAGAAGTGCAGGGGAGGGGACTGGCGACTCGGCCCTCGGGGAAATGAATACTTCCTGCACAGCACCTCCCTTCAAGAAATTCACCTGCACTGTTTCGAACAATGAAGCCCAGCCTTCATATTAGCCCATCCCGACAGCGAGAGGCCGTGAGCTGATGATATAGACCGGGTCGTGCGGTCCATTGGGCTGAATACAGGAACAATTGGGCTATCTTCATGGGCTGTTGCTGGGCCGTGCTGCCCGTGACCCGCGACACCAGGCAGAGTTGTACTCGCTCTCATCTGCCAGTCCGTTGCCCCAGACAACATCCCAGGGCCACGTGCACATGCTTCTTCCTCTTCGTTGTGGCCCGTGCTGTGCTCTAGTCTAGCGCAGGCAACGCGGACCCTGGCCAGGGAACACACGTCTGACCGTCTACTACGATGCAGCTTTGCAATTAAAATATTGCTGTACTAGCGCTCCTTTCTTCCGACGCCTTGTTTAGTTGGACCTCAAAGTTTAAAAAGTTGCTATAGTATCTCACATTGAATGTTTACGGCCCGTGCATGAAGCATTAAATGTAGACAAAAATAAAAACTAATTACACAGTTTGGTGGGAAATTGCGAGACGAACGTTTTGAGCCTAATTAGTCCATATTTAAACATTATTTGCCAAATAAAAACGAACGTGCTATAATAATCTCAAAATCCAAATTCACCCAACTTAACAAGGGCTTTGTCCCGAGCGGCTGAGCCTGTGCAGCCTGTCACGATGCAGCAACAGCCTCTCTGGTTCCATGTGTTTTTCCCTTCCATCTCTGTGACTCTGTCGTGTGAGACTAGTTATGGCCGCGTTTAGGGCCTGTTTAGTTCCTCCAATTTTTAGAATTTGGCATTATACAAAAAGAAGATTCTCCGTCACATCAAATTTGTGGTACATGCATAGAGTATTAAATGTTGACGAAATCAAAAACTAATTGCACAGTTTGGTTATACTTACGAGACGAACGTTTTAAACCTAATTAGTCAACGTTTATTATCAAATACAAACAAAACGCTACAGTAGCTGCTGTGGCTACAGTACTCTGACGGCGCCGATTCCGCGCCGAACTAAACGAGGGCTTAGTTGGCCACTGGATTCGGTGCCGGCTGAATTTGCGATACTGTAGCTATACTGTAGCGTTTTGTTTTTATTTGGTAATAATTATCTAATCATTGACTAATTAGATTCAAAACGTTCATCTCGCAAAGTACAACCAAACTATATAATTAGTTTTTAATTTCGTCAACATTTAATAATCATGCATATACCGCAAGCCTATATTTTGACGACAAGCGTTTCCTTGCGCGCGTCTCTCCCGCTCCCGCTGCCGCTGGGCAGGGCATAGTCAATCAATAATGTACTGGTACAAGCGTCCAAAGCGGCTCGTCGGCAGGCTGACCGGATAAACGCATCAGTTTGCCTGCGGTGGGTTAATTGTTACTAGCACATACTAGTAGGGGCTTGTTTAGATGTAAAAATTTTTGAAAAATGAAGTACTGCAGCGTTTTTGTTGTTATTTGGCAAATAGTGTTCAATCATAATCTAATTAGGTTTAAAAGATTCGTTTTGTGAATTTCGTCTAAACTGTGTAATTAGTTTTATTTTTTATTTATATTTAATGCTTCATACATGCGTCCAAAGATTCGATGTGACGAGGAATGTGAAAAATTTTACAAAATTTTTTGCAAACTAAACTGAACCTAGGTTTAAATTGGTAATAATAAGATACACAACTCTAACTAGTTACTATTAGACGACAACACCCGGCTAATTGAGTCTAAATTCATCAGCCGGCGATGAAAAGACTGATTATGTGTGAACGTAGCCATTAGTCAGCCTGATTCAAATGGGACCTAGTTCTAGAACCATGTGTGAACATGCATTGGTTCCGTTTGGAAGGGGTGAGAGCATGTTCTGAAGAAGTACTACCTATATATAAAAAAAAGCATCCCATTTTTCAGTGAGTCAATCAATCTTATATTTGATCAAGTTATTATATAAAAAACAATAATATTTATCATACACAATAAGTAGTAGCCTTCATATAATATATACTATTGTTTTAAACTTATTTAAAGTTACAATACCGATCCTATAAATCTAGTTGAATTTAGAAGTAATTGACCTCTTACAAAGTAGTAAGATGTACTACACATAACTCCTTTTTTTAGACAGATGGATTAATATAGGAATACGTCATGTTCGCTTGAGCTTATCAGTTAGAATCAGTTATACTTTTCAACCATAGAAACAGTATTTTTCTCTCACAACAAATCAGCCCTACAAATCAATCATAAGCAGTAATAAGTCCTGCCCAACAGGACCATTATTAGAGGTGTTTGGTTCCTCCTCCTAAATTTTAGTCATTATCCCATCGGATGTTTGGAACACATGTATGGAGTATTAAATATAGACTAATTACGAAACTAAATGCACAGATTGAAACTGTTTTGCGAGACGAATTTTTAAGCCTAATTAGTCCATGATTTGACAATGTGGTGCTACAATAATCATATGCTAATAAAGAAATTAATTAGGCTAAATAAATTTATCTTGTGGATTACTAACGGATTCTATAATTTATTTTTTATTAGCATCGAACAACCATACGACATTTCTACGTGACACCACCTTTTAGTCTCTGGTTTAAACACCCTCTTACCTGTTTGAACATATCAAACCCAATCTGCTCTTTTGTTCTTTTGAACTTTATGCCTATCTGCTCCTGAAGGGCCTGGAGCGATGTGTTGTGCCTGTGCACCGGGCAAGCCGGCAAAATCGCACTCCGCAGCAGGAGATTGGAGAACGTACACGCAAGCCGACGACGGTGTACTCTACTACACTCCGTAGACGGCAGCAGCTAGTCTACTCCTACTCCGGACGTGACCTGTGACTGCGACAGCAGTGAAGCGCGCCGTGCAGAGGTAGCCAAGAAATTGTACGTATCTCCCCGCGGGCCCAGTCCGGTCGGGGCCAGCACCCCTCGCCGCCCCGCACCTGGTCAAGGCTCCCCAAGGCCTCCCGGGGGCGGCTCTGCCCGTCCGCGCTCCGCACCGCAAGAAATGGCGGCCGTGGCGGGACCCCGGACCCCGGAGGCCCGGACCCCGGTGTCCGGCTGTCCGCCCTCCGCCCTCCGCCGGCCGGTGTGGTGCCGCACGCAGGGTCCCGGGGGCAAGCAGGAGCAGGACGGTAGTTTTGGGCCGCCGCGAGTGCGCTGGACTTGGACGGGAGGCGGCCAGAGGCGGGGGGCACCGCCATGCCTCGGCTCCAAATCTGACAGACTGAGCCCCGGGGCAGTCTGACCGTGACGTCCTGGTCCTGACCACTGCGCCAGCGGCCAGCGCCACCATCCGCCTGACGCCTGACGGCCCCAGCCCAGTAGTACTTTGGTTCACCATTCGGCCCCGTCCCTGTGCCGTGCGTGGCGAGCGTGGGCCCACTTCACTGGTGCAAATACTTGTGCATGTATGCATCCAAATTGCTTACTACCAAATGATTGTATTATAATCTAGTATTTTTAGTGTTTTTATCTGATTCTACATCTGTATTCAAAATATCCGACCTTTGTATTCATAAAAAAATATAGTGAAACTATCAAAACATTATTTGTGTGACTATTAACTAATAAGCATGCATGTACTCCCTCCGTCCCAAAATAAGTGACGTTTTTTACTCAAACATCTTGTTTGATCATTCATCTTATTCAAAATTATTGTATAAATATTGTCTATTTTATTATGACTTATTTTATCACTAGAGATACTTTAATAATTAGCTATTTATTTTATAATTTATATAAAATTTTTAATAAAACGAACGGTCAAATAAGATGTCTGAAAGTTAAAAACGTCGCTTATTTTGGGACGGAGGGAGTAAATTGTAATGACACGTGCAACGTGATATTCATTTACTCCTATATGATTTGTTTCTAATCATTGGGTTGATATATTAATAGACAATAAATTTATATAGATATCTAAATGTGTATTATATTCAGAATGTGTTTTATATTAGTCGCGAAGTATATTCGAAAAGTACTCCAAAGTAAATAGTGATATATTCATCTGAAACATTTATTAAAAAAAGTGATATATTCATATGCCATTCAATGCAGACATGGGGAGTATACCAGTAAACTCGGGCAGTCGGTCTAGACTCGCATCCTTGCGGCCGTTTCGCTCGCAGGTGGGAACGCAACCCCCGACGTCGTTGCTAGGGACTGCTGCATGCTGCGCTGCGGGCGGAGGCCCCGAGGGCCTGGACTGCACGTCTGCAGTTGCGCCAGAGTGACCGCAAGGAAGGACAAGCCCTTCCATGGCAAGAGCCAAGACCCAAGCCAAGAGGAGTCAAGTTGTCAAAAGGCCGGAGGGACGCGAGGCGAGGGTAATACTGTAGTTGCACAGGTCTACGTATCTACAGTCCTAGTGTCCTACCGTAGCCTCGCAGGAGGCGCGCAGTTGCTCCTTTTGCTGGCACAGGTATCCACGCAGCGCAGTGCAGCGCAATAAGGCTGTGTTTAGACTGTCTCCAACACCCATGCCCAAATGCATATTTGCGTCCTAGACGGTGTTTTAGAGTACCGGAACCGGCCTTCCAACCAATGACCAATACGCAAGACGTAATTTGTATTCGAGGAGAGAGGAGACGCAAAGTTGCGTCGTCCTCCACGCGCGACGCAAACTACCGGCGCTGCCCCTCTCTCGCTCTCGTCTCTCCCGCGCGCCGGAGGCGGAGGCGGAGCTAGGGCCCGAGCCCGCGCCGGAGGCGGAGAAGCTGCGCGACGAGGAGCCACGGCGGGCCCCCTCCGGCGCGGCGCGGGGAAGAGGAGAGGGTCACGGGGGAGGAGGCGGAGAAGCTGCGCGACGGGGAGCCACGGCGGGCCCCCTCCGACGCGGCGTGGGGAAGAGGAGAGGGTCGCGGGGGAGGAGGCAGCGCTCGCGAGGCGGCCGGAGATGGCATCCGCACCATCGTCTTCCTCCCGTGCAAGGGCGGAGTCCTCGAGTTCGGCTCCGTCGTGCCCGTCCTCCATGGCGCCACACCTCCTTTTGCATCTGTTGTTGGAGATGCAAGACTTGGGTGCGGGATGTATTTTACTGTGTGTGACCTATACTGTGGAATGAGTCTCGTTTTTGGGTACTCATTGTTGGAGATAGCCTTAGTTCGCGAAATAAAAATTTTTGTATGTCACATCGGATGTTTCGGAGATGTCGGAAGGGGTTTTCGGATACTAATAAAAAAACTAATTACATAGCTCGTCTGGAAACTGCGAGACGAATTTATTAAGCCTAATTAATTCATTATTAGCGCATGTTAGTTACTGTAGCACTTATGGCTAATCATGGACTAATTAGTCTTAAAACATTCGTCTCGCGATTTCCAACCAAACTGTGCAATTAGTTTTTTTTCGTCTATATTTAATACTCCATACATGTGCCGCAAGATTCGATGTGATAGTTTGGGGTGAAAATTTTGGGGAACTAAACCAGGCCTAAGTTTTTAGTTAACTCAAAGCTAAAATAGCAGTTCAACATAATACCTATAGTCTGAGTATCTACACGTAACACTCATTTTAGGTGTCAGGAGAGACATAACCTAAATCTGACTATCCTCTTTCCTAGAGATCCATTTGCAGAAAGAGCTGTCTTTTGGAATTTGTTGTTGAGGAAGACCAAAAATAAGTATTGAACTCTTTTCCTATAGCACTACCCAAAGCACGAATGAGTCTTATATTTTAGGTCGCGATTGTTCAAGACAGTCTAAGACTATCTCCAATAGGAGACCCATTGCGGAACTCAAATCTAAAATAGGTCTCTAACATAATACCTATAGTGGATTACCAAGGTTGCGTTCAAATCCAGGAGATAAAATTTAGAGGTGTCACATCAGGTGTTACATGGGTTGTCATATAGAAGTGTTTGATAGTAATAAAAAAATAAATTACACAAGTCCTCAGTAATCCACGAGAAACGAATTTATTAAGCCTAATTAATACGTCATTAGCATATGTTTCCTGTAGCACCACATTGTAAGATCATGGACTAAGGCCCTATTCATTTATCTTATGAGCCATACTATCTTAGCGAATAAATATTATTTTTCTCTCACAACAAATCAGCGACAACAGTATTTTCAGCCATGGCATTTTAGCAAAATGAACCGGGCCTAATTAGGCTTAAAAAATTGGTCACAATTTGTGCAAATTAGTTATTTTTAATCTATATTTAATACTTCATTTATATGTCCAAACATCTAATATGATAGTGACTAAAGTTTAGGAGGAAAACAAATAAGGCCTAACTCTTTCGCGAATAAACCCTTTGTTGTGCTCGTAATAATTCTCACGTACACAAGCTCGTTCACGAAATAGTGAGGTTGGGTTTGGTTAAACTTCCATTCACATTTGCTAAGTTGAGATTGTGAATTTAGGAGTGAAATAGTGCATTGCATTGAGAGTTTGCATCTAGTGTCACCAGAAGATAGTTGTTGTTGTGGATTTCTTGCTACTCCTAATGATTGCCGCCACCCAGATAGCTTGGAGGCAACGACACCATTGAGAACAACTTGGTGATTTTATTGGAGCTCCAATGGAGAAGATTGTAAGGTGCTTTATGCTCATCACCATGGAAGGTCATGAAGATCAAATTGTAACACCTCCGGTGTTATATGAGCCCTTTTAGCATTAAACATGTAATTATTAACTTGTTAATAATAAATTAGAGCAAGATTAGAGGAGAGGAGAACTCAAAAATAGAATGAAATAAAATACATTATTAAATAGAACGATATATATATAGCTTTTGAATCAAATTTAAATTCGAGCATTGTTGAAATTTTTCTTGTGCCTAGACGTTGCTAATTGTTTAAATTAGTGAACCGATAGATATATATATAGGCATATATACACTCACGTATTTAGTTTTGGTAAGCATGTTGCTATATTAATTAAAGTAGTGCACAAATTTCTTTCTTTCCGAGTGTATCTCTATAGATAAGTATACGTTTAAACATACAATAAATATATACATGTGTGTATGAATCTTAGTGATGAAGAAATAATGACATATTTGTAATTATATAATTATTTATATATTTTGGTAAAACACACGCACGTACACAACGCACTAATGGGCGCCCTCGTCGCTGCCTTGCTGCACACTGGCTTCGTTGCCAGCCTCGCCTCTATGGCCGCGCTGCCGACGCCGCTTCTCGACGGGCTGTCCCGCTGTCGCTACCGTGTCCTAATCTCATGTTGGCTAGCCGCATCGGGACGTGGTCTGCATGTAGGGTCTTGTCGCCACTGTGACTCGTGCTGCCGCCACTACGTACTGTACGCAGGCCAGCGCCGTCCGTCATTTTGGAATGGCGCTGCACTTAATCATGGTCCCGGTCGCAGCGATGATGGGATGCGTCGCTGCCTAGTCTTGCCCTGTCCTCAACTGCTCTGCTAGGTGCCGCTGCCGCACTGGACGAGCGCAGTAGACGTCTCGTGCGCGTCCTCCCTCGCGCCCTTGCTTGGGAATGCATTAAAGGAAGATGCCGAGCTGCTTGCTTTTTCCCCCTCTTGCTTGCCGCTGTCTCTGCTTGCTCTACCAAGCCATGCACCACCATGGCTGCGCCCGCCATCACCGGTCCTCCCTCACGAGCGCGCGAGCCCCATGGCCGCGCTGGACCTCCAGCTCCACAGCGCTGCCTTCCCGAGTCTCCTCCCAGCCACCGCCACATGCCTCTTCACCCCTCTCTGCCTCCTTCCCAGACCAAACCCACCACGACCATGACCCGCCCGGCGATCGACACCTCGTCGAGCCGCCTCGGTACCTTGGGACTCTACCGCACCAAGCCTCCATCGCCAATGCCTCGCTTGACCACGGCCATGACTGTAGCTTTGAGCTCCATGCGACGTCCCTCTTCGCCGCGTCCGACACCCAGCGCAGCGACCACGACCTCACCCCGGCCTTGACTTCCTCACGCGCCGCCGTGCCATGCCCACGGCTCGCATTGGGCCTACTGCTCCATGGTGCCGTCCCTCTTAAGCGCCTCCTCCGCTCCCATTGCCTGCCGCAGTGCGCGTGAGCGCGCCCAGCTGTGGGACCCACGCCGCTCCACCACTGTGGCCACGCCCATCGTCATCCACCCTGGCCCACCTTGTTGCTGCGTCACCGCGAGGCCTCCACCTCTATGGCACCGCCCTAGCCGGGTGCGCGCCTTGTCCGCCGGTGCCGAGGGGGTCGCCTCGCCAGTCGGTTTGTCCACGCCCATCGTGGCCGACCATCTTTCCCGGCCGGGTCCAGCACACCACCTCCCCTAGCATGGCCGCGTGTGGTCACCATGCCGAGCTCTGCCTCGGTCCGCGCTGTCACCAGGCGAGCTCGGTCGTGGCCGCGCACCTCCCCGCGCCGCCCCACGACAACACCACCGCCTACAAGCCGCCCCATCGGTCGGTGAAGTGCTTCCCCTATCCGAGCTCTGTTTGTGAGGAGGAAGAGAGGGACCGCGGGGTAAGGAATGAGTATTTCCAGGGTCTATGTTACGAATTGGATGACTCATATCAATAGTGCTCTGGATCTCGAGTTGGTTTTACAATACTATAGGGTCTTTTCATGCGAAAGTGCGTCCCCACCTGGGCTCTTCCGAGCTGGGCCAGCCTTGTGCCGCCCCTAGGCCTAGTGCCGCGCGTCTCGCGTGGGCGGCCTGCCTCAGTGAGCCACGCCGCTTGCGCATTTGGGTCATGTTGCCTCCCTTTGGGCCTTTGCACGCATGGGCATAACCCACCATGGATCATTGTCACGTCTTGCGTTACAGGGCCGCCACTGGGTCGGCTTGGCCACATGTGCCTAGGTCTCTTGGCCGCCAGCCAAATGGGCCATGTGACCGAAGGCCGCCCAAAGTGCCCATTTTTTCTAGTTTTTGTTTAAAAAGGCTAAAACTTATAAAATTCATAATAAATCAAATAAGAAGCGTAAAATGACAAATCCAATTTTGTTGGACTCTGCATAGATTGTACTACGTAGTGAACACATAAAATCACATGCTTTAGTGCAAAATAATTTGCCTTAAAATTTAATCTAATATTGTTGTAATTAATTAAATTAGTTTTCTTGCTACAAATGCTATGAAATTTTTATGGCAGGTTCATCATACGGTTAGGTGTCCACTGTAATTTTTGTAGCTACAGAGGAATTAAATTGCTAAGCTAGCAAATGAGCCCTTGTTTGAATATATAGTAAATCAAATAAATATAATAAAGAAACACATTGGAATTGTATAACTAAAACACTTGTTGGGAAATGACACCTTTCTTGAAGATGTTGATACGTACATTAGTATGTTAGTCATTAGAGCTAGCTTGTTAGTTCGTAGTATGTACTCTATTTTAAGAGTTGTTGCCTGGTTAATTAACTGTTGCATCATCTCTGCATCGCATTGCATACTATAATAGGAACAACGATGGATCGTGGAGTCATCGAGAGTTGCTGGTGAAATAGTACTTTTGAAGATCGTGTCGCCAAGATAGAATGACAACTCTTGGTTATATTTTACCCAGACAAGCCCCGGTGCATAACCCATATTATTCTGTACTTTAAATTATATTTATGCATTAAGTTTTAAGGACTTGAATGAAACCCACTTATATATATATATATTTATCCTATGAGTCTTACTAGTATGACATGATCGTATAGGTTGCTATGCTACAGGACTTCGATAGAAGTCAAGTGATTGCCTGTCACTCGCGAGAGATAGGAAATATATTATTATTGTTACTATGTTATTATCACTCATGATAAAATTGTGGAAAGGAAAAATAGAGACCGGAAGGGATATGGTTTGGGTATTGGTGGGTGTAAGTGGTTGTGTCCTGCGGCCAACGGGGCATAGCTTAGTTACACTGTTTTCCCTGTGTGTGTTGGTTAAGGACCGACCATTGCATTAGGTTCTAGGTAGGTCACAGACTTATTATCCTAAACACATACTTGTGTATGGGCGTAGGGAAGACTTGTTACTCTTTTGTTATGGGTTCTAGCTCTTTCCGGACCAACACTCATGATGGTTTTTGGATGGAGGTCCTTACACCACACCGAGTCCGGGACTCAGGGGCAGGGGCTTGGAGTCCAAGTTTTAAAGGGGACCTGACCCCATGATAGGAGGGTAGTGGGTTGGTCCTATTTGTTCCTGGGGTACAAGCAGGACGTGTGTTTCGAGGTACCCAGCTAGGCACATTGATTCGCGAATCGTCGGACGATCCGGTACGACTTGTCTACAGTCTAGCAACATAGTAAGAACTGAAAGATGAAAGATGGTAAAATTATTCTAATTGCTTACCACCTGCTTAAAAGTAGCACAAATGCTTACATAGAATGGCTAGTTAATGAACTAATGATGACTGCTAATAAAATTGAATATAAGGACGTATGTTTAGTAATACTTTCTGTAGATGCAATAAACCCACAAGCTAGATAGCTTTGCATATCTTTGGAGTCTTTTCTTTTCTCCTATCGGATAAGTCTTGCTGAATATAACTGAGTACTTAGGGTTTTATCCCCCCTATTGCAAGTGACAGGTAGATGCTAGAGCTGATCCTTGTGTGTGGATTCCTCCTAGTGGGCTTAGAGAGGTTTCCTTTACGCTACGATCATAGTTTTTATTTACAACTCTCACTAAATGTTTTTATAAATGGAAGTTTTATAATCTGTGTTCATAGTTTATATATCAATGCTTTATCATGTCATGAATAGATATTTATTTCTGCTATAATTCTGATCACATGTTTATATTCTGTTGTTAAATTAAATTATTCATAACTCTAATAATATGATTACATTCCGTTGTTATAACAATAAATATTATACTCTAATGTTGCATGAAAAGTGATGTAAGAAATGGCTAAAATATTGTAAGCTTTATTCTCTTATTTATGATCCTGATGGAAAAATGTGAATTTTTGGGTTCTACTTTGGGGTGTGCTTGATGGAACTACGTAATTTGGTGTCTTCCCCTACGTAATTTTTGGGTTCTCCAAAAAGCGCCCGATTCAACTAGATTTGTGTGGCAGAACCGCTTAATCGAATATCTCCTAGGAGTACTTGTCTTCCATTAGACACTAAGTAATCAAGGGAGGACACTAAATTACGCAGTTCTGTCGGGCACACCCCAAGGGAGAACCCGAAAATCCATATTTTTCCATCAGGATCACAAATGAGAGAATAAAGCTTACACAATTCTTTAGTCATTTCGTACATCACTTTTCATTCAACATCAAAGTATAATATTTATTGTTTATAACAATGGAATATAACCATGCTATCAGAGTTTCAGTGGAAAATAAGTCATTTAACGACAAGTTAAACATTAACATGATGATCTGTTATATACATCATAATAGGTTAGAAGTTTTCCATTATAAAACATTTTGGGTGGAAGTTTCCTATAAATGCTATGTCCACAACGTTAAGGAAATCCTCGCTGAGCCCACTAGGAGGTTTCCACACATAAGTGTCAACTCCACATGTTCCTGTCACCTGCAATAGGGTAGAACAAATCCTGAGTACTCAATTATACTCCGCAAGACTTATCCGTCAGGAAGAAAGAAAGACTTTAAGAGTATGCAAGGCTATCTGGCTTGTGGGTTATTTCATCTTCGAAAGCATTACTAATCGTGTGTCCTTATATTCAATTTTATTAGCAGTCATCATTAGTTCATTAACTAACCATTTTATGTAAGCACATATACTATTTTTTAAGCAGGTGGTAAGCAATCAGAACTATTTTACCATCTTTCTTCTTCTAGTTCTTACTACGGTGCCAGATTGTAGACAAGCCGTACCAGATTGCCTGCCAATTCGTGAATCAATGTGCCTAACTGGGTACCCTGAAATACACGCCCTGCTTGTACCCTAGGCACAAGCAGGACCAACCCACCACCCTCTTGTCAAGGGGTACAGGTCCCCGTCTAAACTTGGACTCCAAACCTCCACACCTGAGTCCCGGACTCAGTGTGGTGCTTAGACATTCACCATCCCCGCTTCCAATAAGTCGGTCCGAAAAGAGTCAAATCCATGACAAGAGAGCAGCGAGCCTTTCCTGTTTTTATAAACAAGTATGTGCTCAGGATAATAAGTCTATGACTTGCCTAGAACCTAATGCAACGGTCGGTCCTTAACCGACATAGGCGGAACAAGTGCAATCCGAGCCTCGCTCGAATGCCAAACCAAGTTCAGATCCAAAGTACCATTCCGTCTGGTCTCCAATTATCATTCATATATATATTCCAGGTAATAATAATATAATAGCAATAATAATATCTTTCCTATCTCTCGCGAGTGACAGGCAATCACTCGACTTCTACCAAAGTCCAGTAGCATAGCAATCTATACGATCCTGTCATATGTAAGTGGGTTTCATTCAACTCCTTAAAACTTAATGCACAAACATAATATAAACTGCAGAAAAGTAGGGGTTATGCACCGGGGCTTGCCTGGGTAAGATATAACCAAATATTAGCATTCCATCATGGCGACACGATTAATAAGGCACCATCTTTTTTGCTACTCTGGTCGACTCTAGATCCATCGTTGTTCCTATTATGACATTCGTGGATACACGCGGAAAACCTAATTAATCATTGGCAACCGCAACTCTTAAAATATATTTACGCCTCTCACACTAACGAGCTTGCTCTAGTGACTAACGCACTAGGCCACGTATCCATGTTGTCGAACAAGATGTTATTTCCCAATGAGTGTTTTAGTTATACAAACCCAAGTTGTTTCTTTATTCTATTCTATCGATTTAATATTTAGTCGAAATAGGCATTATTATCTATCTAGCAAAATAATTATTCTGGTGCTACAAAAATTACAGTGAGCAGCTAATAATATTATGAATTTATTGTCAAATTTTTAGAGTCGACACTATCACCATTTTCTCATAAAAATTCCCACAAGTTCACATTTTAACAATATTAAACATTTTAAGATAATTAGAACAACCCTGAAACATTTTAAAACTAGATGAACCAATTACGCTAACAGACAGATCCTAATTTTCGGAGCCTAACAAAATTAGTTTCATGATTTTTGGACTCCTACATAATTATATATTGAATTTACAAGTTTACCTTAGAAACTAAATTAGAAAAACACTAGAAAAAGACGAAGGGCCGGCAGCGACCGATTCGGCCCAGCAGCCCCACTGCGGCCCTCGTGGGGCGACTGTGCGCGCGAAGCAATAGCCCAACGACGACCCAAGGCCGAGAGGCCCGCGCATGATGCGATCTTACCAAAAGATCCCCAAACTCTTGGATAATAACGCGACCCCTATGCACACTATTTCCACGGTCACAACTTTACACTTCAGCCCCTCAACTAACCCCTCTTTACAATAGGGCGATCCCTGATGCCACCGTGCTCGCTGGAGCGGCACTGGCCGACACCGTGAAAGATCTAGTTTGGTTTTGGTGAATTGATAAAACCCTTAGTGCTAACCTAGTTTATCAAAGTAATTATGAGATAGGTAGCACATTCGAAGTGGTGAAACAAATAAAGATCATGACATGATGATTATGATGCCATGGTGATGATTAAGTGCTTGGACTTGAAAAGAAAAAAGAGAAAATCAAAAGGTTTAAGGCAAATGTATAAGTGGTAGGAGTCTTTTTGGTTCAGTGATCGAGACACTTAGAGAGTGTGATCACATTTAGGATTGATAGTCGTACTATTAAGAGAGGTGAAACTCGTATCGAAATGCGGTTATCAAAGTGCCACTAGATACTCTAACTCATTGCATATGCATTTAGGATCTAGTGGAGTGCTATCACCCTTGAAAATATTTGTGAAAATATGCTAACACATGTGCAAAAGGTGATACACTTGGTGGTTGACACATTTGAGTAAGGGTTCGAAACTTCACCGGTGGAGTGTCCGCCCGCAGAGTGCGGACAGTCCGACGGAGCCACTGACACCCTATACAGAAAAGACAAGGTTTCACAGAGTGCACCGGACGCTGGCCTCAACTAGACCGACGCGTCCGGTCAGTAGAAGCAGTGAAGACCCTAGTGTCGGTCTTCGACCGAACGCTGGGTCACTTCATGACCAGACGCTGTGTAACACCCTAGGTGTTACACTGTACAACTTTTTGCTAAAACACTGCATGAGCATCATACTTATATATAAATGTATGAGTTACAGAGTGTAAAGCAATATACGGAACTTGAAACGTTCATCGGAAACACGAAACAAATGTTACATTTCATGTCACGCTTTCTCATTTAGGGTTCTAAATGATTTTTTATTGAATGAAAATGTTATAGAACGTATATGTGAAACTTTAGTACAGCTTGTAGTATGGACTTCATAGGTGACGGTGGAATATTCACGGTCGAGAATGGGATTCGCTAGCTAGTGTATCAAATAGCTTGGAAATCAAATTCGACGCGAATCCGATCGTGATTTGGTCGAAATTCCTAAGTCGGAAAATGGTTCGACGAAGCTTAGTTCGACAATTTTTATAGGAGAATTGGGTTAAGTAGTGGCAAGACATTTTGGCTTAGTTTGGTAGCCCTATGTACCCTCTTGAGTATAGAAAAACTGGTCTGGTATTTGAATCATCGGGTTGTATTTTTGGAACGCTTCAAAAGTCGTGCGCATGATGATTCCAGTCTGTTTCAGCGTCTAGCCGTGGTCACCACTACCTGTGCCGTGTCGATGCGCCGGCCGCACACGCGCGTGCCTGGCCGCGTGCGGTTGGCCATGGTTTCCGGCTGCCCGAGTAGTGCGGCTGCGCCTCCCACTGCTACGGCGTGTAGTCGTGTCAATGTCGCTGTTGTGCTCTTGGGCCACTTGTGTCGCGTCGTTGCCGGCCCTGCTCCGCCGGTCACCGTAGCGTCCACCTAGCCGCTCTGCCACCTCGCGCTCGCCTGATGGTGCCGTGCGCGCGTGGCCATGCTTGGCTCTGCCCGCACATCGCCTTGCCGCGCGTGGGATAGTCTCCTGCTCTTGCCATCACTTCGGCTCATCAACGCTGTGCTATTGCCTCCCCTGGCCGGCGCCGTCAACTGCGGCGCATTACTGAGACACCATTGGCTTACGGGTTATGGCATTACGGTCAAGCGTCTTGTGCACGTCTTGCTGTTCCCCATCGCTCGTGCGCGCTTGTGCATTCAGTTGACGACCATGTCCCGCCACGACAGCGCCGAGCCAAACCTTGCCTACCTTCCCTGTTCCTCGGTCGCCATGTCGTCGGACCTGCTCCCTTCAATTTGCCGTGGTGGAGGCACCGCAGCCTAATTAACCCCATCTACAACTCCGTAATGTAGCCCGCCAACACCCCGACCCCACCTTGCAGTGAGCCTCACCATGCCATGCTCCAATTTGGAGCTGCTATCCGCTGGGCCAATAAGACCGTGTTGGCATGCGCCACCGGCAAGCCACCTATCTAGAGCAGCTCGTGTCAATTCCTTGCACCACCAGCTTTGCCTCCACCTGTTAATCACCCTGCGCACCTCTGCTAAAGCGCTACCGCCGCCTAGCCTCCCCTAACACAGTCGTGCCATCGCCATGCGCCACAACACCATGCGTGCGCACGTGGCTAGCTCGGCTCGGGCCGTCTCCGGTCGAACCACCACCTCGATTGGTTCCGTGGTTAGTTACTTGAGCTCACTAGCTACCCCATTTTCTCTGGCTTTGTTGTCACTCACCGGAACGCCACCGCCTTGGTTGTAGGATCTCTGCCACCATGGTCCGACCTCACTACAGCATCCCAGCTCACGCTTCCTTCGCCCAGCGCTTCGCGTTCACTCCTAGGTAAGTGTCGGCACCGTAGTTAGGGAGGGGAAAGGCTAGGCTCACCGACGTAGCCGCCCGGTGCCAGTGCCACCACGTCGATGCCCAGGGGGACTTAGCCATGGTAAAGAAGGAAAAGAGGAGGGTCACATTCATAAGATAGCTGACTGAAGAAATAGTACTGTGGACCTTGGTTAGATTCGGTAGGAGAAGGAGGACATTTTAGCAAATGTTCAAGCGCCGGGCCTTCCCGTGCGGGCCATTGTCGCTCTGCTGCTGGGCAGCGCCCCGCATGGGTGCAGCGTCATGCGTCATGCGTGTGCGCGCCCTTGTTCAAGGCCGAGCGAGCTGCTTGCTTTTGGGCATAGCGATATAAATTGGTTTTTTATTTTCTGGTAAAGACGTAAATGCTTATTCAATTTAGTTTTTGAGCTGAACTTTGATAATTTGTAGTAAATTCTATATATGTCCAAAAATAGTGAAACAAAATTTGTTAGGTTCACAAAAATGCCATCTATCTGTTAGTATAGTTAGTTTACAGTTAGCTATGAGAATGATATATTCATAAATTCAATTTAGAAAGCTTAGTATTATTTAGCTTAATATTTGTAGGAATTATTGTGCCAAATTGATGATAGCTTTAGCTACGAAATTTTTACAGTAGGTTCATTAGATTATTATGTTCTTGCTATAAATTTTGTAGCCCTAAAGTAGGTTGATAAATGGAGTAACTATTACTCTTGTTTTATCATATATAGAGTAAATCGGTATTAGGAGTAAAGAATACCTTTAGTTGCTATGATAATATATGTCATGCTTCATACTTGTTAGTGGTAATAGTAGGTAACTTAGTACCTTAGACGGTAGGACTAGCTTAGTAACTTGTTAGATGTAGTTATTTTAAGAACTGCTGTTGCCATATTATTAATTGTTGCATCATCTTTTCATGCATGTAGATCATGAGTTGGTAGAGTTCGTGTCCATGGACGAACAGGAATACAAAGACGTTATTGAGGAGTATGAGGAGGAGATCATCATGTAGGAGGGAGCCCCGGAGCCTTTTGGTGCTGACTTTGCTGACCCGTTATCTGCCCAAGGCAAGCCCCGGTGCATAACCCTTATTTTTAATGATCACTGAATATATGTATGATGTGCATTTATGTTATATGTATTTTATGGAAACTACATGCATAAATATATCTACTTGTGAGTCCTACTAGTACAGGTCGCGTAGCTGCTATGCTCAGGATATCGGCAGGGTGAGTAACCTGTTGTTACTCACAAATAAGGATAATTATGATCACTCATGATAAAATGGTGGAAAGAAAAGTTGTGACCGGGTAGGGATATGGTTTGGGTACTGGTGAGTGTAAGGGGTTGTGTCCTGTGGCTAACAGGGCATAGCTTGGTTACACTTTTTCCCTGTCTGTGTTGATTAAGGATCTCGGCCGTTGCATTGGATGCTAGGCAAGTCACAAACTTATTATCTCGAGCACATACTTGGGTATGGGTGCATGGAAGACTCATTGCTCTCTTATCTTGGATCTACCTCTTTTCGGACCGACTGATTGGAGGTGGGAATGGTGGAGGTCCTTGCACCGCACTGAGTCTGGGACTCAGGAGTGGGGGCTTGGAGTCCAAGTTTGGACAGGGACCTGGACACCCAGGATAGGAGGGTGATGGGTTGGTCCTGCTTGTGTCTAGGGTACAAGCGGGGCGTGTATTTTCGAGGTACCCAGCTGGGGGTATTGATTCGTGAATCGACGATAAATCCGGTATGGTCTGTCTAAACTCTAGCCCCGTAGTAACAACTGGAAGATGAAAGGTGATGAAATGGAACTAATTGCTCAACTCTTGCGTGAAAGTAGAACAAGTGCTTACATAGACTGGATAGATAATAAATTAATACGGCTGTTAATAATAACATAAATAAGGATTCATTATTAGTATTGCTTTATGCAAAAAGGAAACCAAGCAAATCATAAAGCTTTGCATGTTCATTGGAGTTGGGAAATTATTTCCACTAGACGGATAAGTCTTGCGAGTATATTGTGTACTTAGGGTTTATTTACCCCTGTTGCAGGTAATGCATGAGAAGTACCATTGTGTGGAGGATTATTCTGGTGGGCACAGACGGAATCCTTTCTTACTATCGCTAGCTGTTTACTCGATGTTTATCTATATTCCGCTATTTATTATTCTACACTCTGATATTTGGTAATGTAATAATAAAATTTTAAGAACTTCTGATATATGAAATGGATAAGTATCGTAACTTGTTCTTATTATTGGATCATTGGGGAAAAATGTGGATCTTTCTGGCTCTCCCTTGGGGTGTGCCCGACGGATACCGCCCGCTGTAGCCTGCTTACGGGGTGCTTAGTGTATGGTGGAAGACGAGCACCTCCGTAAGTGCGTTATTTCGGGCTGTTCTGCCATACGTTGGCTGGGTGCGTCTAGTCCCGCTGACATGACAGCATAGAGAAGAGGAGAAAAGGACCGGACGCTGATGCTGCGTCTGATCGTGACCGACCGAACGCGTCTGGTTATGAATTTCCATCTCTAGAAGCTTACTAGAAGTGACCGGACGCTGGGATCCTGCGTCCGGTCGGTCATGATCAGACATGTCCGGTCACGACTAGAACCTTACTGGAAATGACCGAACGCTGGGGTCCTGCGTCTGGTCACTTTGAGCAGCGCGTCCGGTCACAACTTAAATGTACTGATGACCGTTGAGATTGGGCGATCAGCGTTTGAAGCGTGGGACACGTGGCGTGCGTCGCGCGACTGGACGCTGGGGTCCTACGTCCGATCGCCCCGACGTTTTAGAGAACAGAAAGCCAACAGCTTTATTCATGGGGGCTCTCTAGTTAAGCCCCATTACCGGCTCTAGCTCACTCTCTTGGCCATTTGCATTGACATATCAACCTTGTGAGCTTAGCCAAAGCCTTCCCACTCATCTCCATTATTGATTCATCATCTTTGTGAGATTAGGAGAGAATCCAAGTGCATTGCTTGAGTGTTTGCATCTAGAGACACTTGGTGTTCGTATTTTGCTGTGGGATTCGCTTGTTTCTCTTAGTGGTTGCCGCCACCTAGACGGCTTGGAGCAGCGAGGATCATCGAGCGGAGGTTGGTGATTATCTCCGGCTCCGATCGTGGTGATTGTGAGGGGTTCTTGACATTTCTCCGGCGGAGAGCCAAAATATACTCTAGTAAATTGCTCGTGGCTTGTGTGATCCTCGTCTTATGTTGGTTGTGCGGCACTCTATTGAGGGTTTGGCAGGTGATGCTAATCAGCTCGTGAACCTCTAAGTGAGTGAATCCCCACAACAAGGACTAGCTTGACGGCAAGCAAGTGAATCTCAGTAAAAAATCATTATGTCATCATTTAATTCTAAGGTGATTGGTCTTCATTGGTATTCATTTTTGTGATTGATTGGTTCATTCCTCGACTTGGCGGCATAACCATCTTGCTCACTTTCTCTTTACATTAATGCAAACAGGTTGTCAAACTCTTTAGTGTAGCTAGTCGTGAGAGCTTGTAGTTTGGTTAGTGTGGCTCTTTAGTTAGCCTTTGAGAGCACACTAATTTAGTGTAGGGACATAGCCATTGTGTGGATAGAGATTATATAAACTAGAATTATGGTAGATGGCTTGCATTTTTAGTAGGCTAGCACAACACTCGCTTCGCCTCATATTTGTCTAACCGGTTTGCTAAGTGTTGTTGTAGAAATTTTTAATAGGCTATCTACCCCCCTCTAGCCATTAGGACCTTTCACACCATGCGGCCATGCCGGCCACCCAAGGGCTTACTCGATGCACTAAATGGGCCAACGGGTATCTACGAACCAACGCGCGACGGTACAAAGCAAGAAGGAACTCAACGATGCACTGCCATAACCTATCCTCGACGCCGTGCCGAACCACGCAGCGGTGGCGCGACTGTTTCAACACGCCTAGGCGATGAGAGAGTGGTGGAAGGTCCTAATATGGCTAGAGGGGGGGGGGTGAATAGCCTATTTAAAAATCTACAAATCAACTAGAGTAATTTGATTAATATGACAAATAACGTAATGCAAACTTGCTCTAGCTTTACAAGGGTTGCAAGCCACCTATCCAACAATTCTAGTTGCAATGATTACTTAGGCACACAAACTTGCTATGTAACTACTCACTAAAAGCTCTCAATCTTGCTACTCTAAAGAGCTCAACTAGATGAATGTAAATAATAAAGCAAGCTCTCAATTCTAATTACACTAAAGAACTTGTATCAACTAGTTTGCAAGAATATAAATAAGTGAGTAGGGTGATTATACCACCGTGTAGGGGATGAACCAATCACAAGATGAATATATAGCCAATCACCGGGAGAATGCCAAAGACAAGAGACAATCAATTTTCTCCCAAGGTTCATGTGCTTGCCAACACGCTATGTCCCCGTTGTGTTGACCAGCACTTGGTGGTTCGGCTGCTAAGAGGTGTTTCACAAACCTCATCTACACGATAGGACACCACAAGAACTGACCCACAAGTGAAGTAATTCAATGATACGAGTAATTTACTAAAGTTACCTTTCGGCACTCCGCCGAGAAAGGTACAACTCCCCTTACAATCATCGGAGATGGCCACGAACAATCACCAACTCGTGACAATCCTCCACCGCTGCTCCAACCGTCTAGGTGGTGGCAACCACCAAGAGAAACAAGCGAAATCCGCAGCGCAACACGAATGCCAAGTGCCTCTAGATGCAATCACTCAAGCAATGCACTTGGATTCTCTTCCAATCTCACAAAGATGATGGATCAATAATGGAGATGAGTGGGAGAGCTTTGGCTAAGCTCACAAGGTTGCTATGTCAATGAAAATGGCCAAGTGAGTGAGCTTGAGCCGGCCATAGGGCTTAAATAGAAGCCCCCATAAAATAGAGCCGTTGTACCCCTTCACTGGGCACAACATGGGGTGATCGGACGCTCCGGTCAAATTGACCGGACGCTGGACCCAACGTCCGGTCGCCCGATGTAAGCCACGTGTCATTCTGAGTTAAACCTAAGCCGCCAGATCTCAACGGCTATTGACTGACCGGACGCTCCGGCACAAGTGACCGGACGCTCAGACCCTAGTGTCCGGTCGTTTCCAGTAAGCTCCTAAAATCGACTTTTGCCGACCGGACGCGTCTGGTCTACCACGACCGGACACAGCCCAGCGTCCGGTGCAATACCCTAGGTACTGTGCCGACTGACAGCTCGACAGGACGTAGCTTTTCAGCGTCCGGTCGCTGAGTGACCTAGCGTCCGGTCAGTAGACCGACGGCAGCATCATTGCGACCAACTCCATTTTACCTCTAACTTCTCCACCCTTGCTCAAATGTGCCAACCACCAAGTGTATCACCTTGTGCACATGTGTTAGCATATTTTCACAAACATTTTCAAGAGTGTTAGCATTCCACTAGATCCTAAATGCATATGCAACGAGTTAGAGCATCTAGTGGCACTTTGATAACCGCATTCCGATACGAGTTTCACCCCTCTTAATAGAACGGCTATCAATCCTAAATGTGATCACACTCGCTAAGTGTCTTGATCACTAAAACAAAATGGCTCCTACAATTTATATATTTGCCTTGAGCCTTTTGTTTTTTTCTTTCTTATTTTTCAAGTTTAAGCATTTGATCATCACCATGCCATCACCATTGTCATGATCTTCGTCATTGCTTCATCACTTGGAGTAGTGCTACCTATCTCATAATCATCTTGACAAACTAGGTTAGCACTTAGGGTTTCATCAATTAACCAAAACCAAACTAGAGCTTTCAAGTGGTCGAGATGGTGTGAGAGCATCCATGGCTTACCCTGGTGCTAGCCGTGTCGATAGTTGAGGCAGAGGGAGGTGTAGGAGGGCTGGCCACGTGCGCGCATCAAGGTCAACGGCGCTCTGCGGCGGACACGGCCGCGCCACCGGCCGAACGACCATGGTAGAGGTTCAAGCTAGGTGAGCACGAACTATAACCTAGATTGGGGAGTCTAGTAGGGGTATTGAATTAGACTCTACCACTTAGAAACTCAACCCCACCCCTACTGCTATGGCCGCGACGGCCACAGCGACCGACAGCGAGGGAAACGCCAAATTAGCGGTCGACAGCGCCCCACCAGGGCTCGGGGTGGGTGGCGGAGCTAAGCCACTTTATGAAGGAGCTACGGGTGCGACGAATCATGCTCTGGTGGACCGAGGTACGCGAGCTATGAGTCCGGGCGCGCGATGAGTCCAAATGACGTGACGGCAGCAGCGGCACAGCGGTCGCGCGGGGCCAATGCACAAACGACGCGCGGGAAGTGCAGTTGCACCACGATCAGAGCATTAACTCGACGTGCCAACAGGGACAGGCAGTGGCTCGATGAGTAGGTGGTTCGAGCGGCGGAAGAAGTGCCACGTCGACTAGGCGGTGGCCACCGTGACACTGGCCCGACCTTGTGCGCGGCATAGTGGTTCAGCGCAGCAAGGCAAGGCAAGAGACACACCGCGGCTTCGGCCGACACGCGACAGCAGCATGCGCGTTGGCTCGTAGGGAGAGGCCACGACCGGCCAAGGGCCGAGCCCGGCGTCAGCGAAGCACGTGCGCACGGTGACCGCGAACACAAGCCGAAAGACGGAAAACGGTGCCGTGCATGCTATTTAAAGCATACCAAAAACCGCTTAAAAGCTCGACTAAGGCTCAACCAACTACACGAACCTAAAGTCCACACCACCGGCTATCCAGCGAAGCAATCGTCGAGACTAAAGAGTGACTAGAGAGGGAGAGAGGAGGATGCCAAGGTGATCATGTTGCTTGAGCGCTGGTTCACGAGCAGTGCACCGATGACAAGGTTCTAGTGCGTTCTGATCGAAGTTTGGGCAATTTTTAAGAGTTCAAGTTGACATCCAAGTCAACTACGACCTACACCTTGGCAAGTGCTAAGTTAGGAGCAACCAATGGTGCAAGAACATGGATGTAGTGCTTAACCATTTTTGTTGGAAATCAAATACCAAAATGGCATTGTCTATCACCGTTATAGACTTAGAAAGGACGAGAGACCCGCTTGAACGAAACAACCATTAACATCTTTGATTGAATTTTTAAAGGTCGGAACTTCGTCAATTTCAACTAGACAAAATGTCGTGACCTAGTCCATACTTTGTACTAACTCGTGGGAACAAAATATTAAAGCACTATTTAAGTATTTTGCACATTATAATTCTTCAAAAATGGCACTTTCTAATTATAAGATATGTCACTTTTTCATTTACAGAAAATCATTTTTCATGCTGAACATCTAAAACAACTTATCCTATTTTTCTTATTAGAATTTTATAAGCACGTTTGGACATTAATTGAACTAACTCGCAACATCCCCTTCGCTTTTCTTCTCATAAAAATGAGACCTATAATTTAATTATCCTTTCTTGAGAGTTTTAAATTTTTTAACACCCGAAAACTTGTTTTGTTAATTTCTTTTAGGCCTTAATCTAAGCACCAAGCAAGATCGTAACACCAGAGGTGTTATAGAGCGTTCCTCGCCACCGCGCCGAGGAGGGGAGTCGCATGGAGCAGCGCCGCGCCGGGAAGTTGAGACCGTCGGGAGCCTCACCACCGGGCCGGGAGGGCCGCCGCGCGGGGAAGGGCCACTGCTCCCGCGCCGGGAGGGACGCCGCCCGGGGTAGTACCGCCGCTGGGTAGCCACGCTCGCCGGGATTCCTCGCCGCATTTATTTTGGGAAGGAGGGAGTATACTCGTAGATGACAAGACTGTTAATTTTTCTAGGAGGGTGGAAAAGTTGAGATTAAATAAAGGATCACACGAGGAATACAAAAAATGTCAAGTTTAGCAAAATGTACCGTGCAAAAAGCATGTGGTAGCTAATTTTATAGCATTTAGATTCCTTTTGCTTGAAACTAATTTTTTCATATAGTTTGTTTATTTGTTTGGTTATAATTGTCACCGCTCTATGTGTTCCCACAGTGCGCCTTGGGTTGTGGTAATTGATAAGGGATGTGTCTGTCGACATAAGATGTCTACGGTGAATTCTCCGAACGTGAAAATTTATCGGTTCAACTCAGTCCTGCAAAGGTGCCTATAGCTATACGGATATGGTGTGCATGCGTGAGTTTATAAGGGTCAATGTACACTGGTGTATATGAACGTCATCAGTTATATTGATCTCACAAAAAAAATGTTCCCACCTCATCGATCATCATAAATTATTACATATAAATATGTTAGAATAATTCATTGGGCACAAATGCTATTCATCTCGCGCTCGTGTTATTTTTTTTTCCACTCATCTTCATTTTTTCCACTCCCACGTCTTTGGTTGTGCAATTCCGACTGATATCAAATCCCTATTGTTTCAGTTTTCTCTCGGTGAGTTCTATTCCTCGATGAAGCCACTTTCCAATCATGTCTCTTACTCTCCTACGAAATAATTAATTTCCCTGACCGTCTTGCAGATTTTTAAACATGAAAGGTTTATTTAGTTTACTACCGCACTGTGACATGGCTCCTTGATTTGTGTTCGGTAGTAGAGATGAAGAGAGAGAGAGAGATTGGACGACAATTTTGCATCCGTTAACATTTGTTAGAGTGGGATCCGGATGTCAGTGTCAACTTCGTATTCTTCCTTCGTTTCTTTCCATGGACCGCTTGAGGCCACTTGTTGCTCCGCAAGTGCTGCTGCTTCGCGCTGCCGCGCAGCTCATCGTGGCTTTGCCAGCGTGGGTCCACTCGTGCTGCTCCGTGCGGCCACACTTCCCGTCGTGGCTCCGCCCGCACTCCTCCACCAGGTTGTACTTGTACAGCCCATCGTCGCACCGCTCGGCCACGCCACGCCACTCCGTCCACGTTCCTTCGCCTATTCGGCCTGAGGCTGCTTGCTCCATCAACCGTAGATTAGTGGCATTAATTGAGTAGCTATTCCTGCTAACAGCTATGGGAAAGGGAAAAGGGCAGGGGCAAAATCCAAAATATATAGTTCTGGGAGCGGAACGAGAAAAGCGCCGAGAACCGAAGGAGTAAACAGTAAATGAGCGGCAGAATTGGCCATTTGGCCTTTCGGTGTTTTCTGGCACCATCTTAGCTTTAAAACCTCCTCTTCCTCCTCACCTGTTCATCCCTTTCTTTTCCCCGTTCTTCTCCGTACCCCAATCACCGCCTTATTTCTTTCTTTCTACTCACCGGCCTGCTCTTCTGCAACCAAAGATTTCTTCTCCGGCGTTTTGGTTTGCAAAGCGGCATCGACTTTGGATTTGGAGTAGAATGTGAGCTGTCAAAATCTTCTCTTATCTTATTTGCGCTGTGCTTTGCCATTATTTCCCCCTAGTTCCTGAGGAGGTGTTCCCTTCTTGATTTATTGTGTTTAGTGTGGCTTCGAGGAGTTAGCAGCAGCCATGGCGCAGAATGTGTGGGAGGCAGACAAGATGTGAGTTCGCTTTTTCTTCTCAATCTGTACCCTAGCTGATCTCCTTGATCGGACTGCTTTGATCAGTGAACAAGCTGCTTTTTTCTTCCCACCTTCACTCTTTGGTATGCTTTGGGTTGTTTTTCACGGCCCCTGAAATCTCTTATCCTACTTTCAGCATTTTTTCTTTTTCTTGATGGTTTTCTTTTACAGTTAGGTTTCTTGATCGTTATTTTTTTTTTTCTGATTCCTTAATGCTTAATGCTTGGTAGCACTTGTGATAAGCTTCAGATGCTTAATATTTACTTTATTTCTCTTGGAATTTCTGCTTTTCCACACTGCATTTTTTGCCCGTTTCGCAGAAGTTATGTTTTTTTTATCCGATTCTTTTTCGCCCTTTTCTTCATCCGGTAATGTTTTGTTTTGTGCTTGTTTGCTTTCTTTGTTTCTTTCGGTGCTGACTTACTACGCTACTTGTTTATTTATTATTTATCTGTCTTCTCTTCGGGGGTTTCTCTGCTTCTCCAGTAGTATTTCTTAAGACGTTTTCTTTGCTGGTCCGTGTCTGGCTCTTGCATACTAGTAGCGCAGTTTTCCTGCTATCTTGACCACCGCTATCATTGCTCTAACGCTTGCTATGCTCGTTGTTTGAGAAGCAGGTTGGATTCCTACATTTATGATTACCTGCTGAAGAGGAACCTGCAGAACACGGCGAAGGCGTTCCTAGCCGAAAGCAATGTGCCTTCTGCTCCTGTTTGTGAGTGCTGTGATCAGATTATAAAATTTTCTAGTTGTGATGCCGTTGTAGTTTCGAAGTTTCTATCGTTGGGCATAAAGGGGGCCAAACTTTGATTCCTTGAAGCATTAGTTTGAAGCCAAGCACTGAAGTATTGGTCCAAGCACTGAAGTTTGGATCCATTAGCACTAAAAATTAGCAGCTAAAATTAGTACCAGTGGATTCAAAGAGACCTGCTAATAAACCTGCTAATTATTAGCTAGAAGGCTGCTAACTATTAGTTCCATTAGCAGGTTTGAGTTGCTTATAGGTGCTAATAGTTCATAGGCCCCTTCAATTCACTATCCAACCACCTATTAGCAGGTGGATCCAAACAGCCCCTGCTAAAAATTAGCTAGCTAAAACCTAGCAACTATTAGCTATTAACTAGCTAATTTTTAGTAGTAATGGATCCAAACAGGCCCTAGTCCCAAGCAAAATTGGGGTAGGCGTTTGTATTTTGACTGACACTTCAGTGTTCGGCTTTTTGGGTAGGTTTGTGTGTGTGTTGGGTGGTCCTTCTGCATTATGAAAAATGTAATATAATTCCTTGTAATTGATAGTATTGCCTCTATTTTACATTGCAACAGCGATCGATGCACCGGGGGGGTTTCTCTTCGAATGGTGGTCGGTTTTCTGGGACATCTTCATTGCAAGGACGAATGAGAAGCATTCTGATTCTGCCGCTTCTTACCTTGAGGTTCTTTTCTTGAGACAGTAACTAGTGGTTATTATAGGACATGCATCTTGATTATTAGTTGCCTCATCGGGGCTTGCTTGTACTTCACTGGCTACACTTGGCAGGTTAACTGATATAATCTTAGACAATACCTAGTATCGAAATGTTGAAATTGTGTTCATCACACGTGTCCCTCGTGTATGCACATTTATACGGTGAATATACATTTCTAGGGCTGATTACATCCAATATCAATTGGACAAGCAAAACCCAAGAAAGTTCCACATTGATGATGAGAAAAAGGATAACAGATTAACTAATGTACCTAGGCAATAGTGCTTGGTTGCTTCCACATTATTCTTAAGATATTTCCATGTTGCAAAATAGAAGACAACTGTGTAACTGTGAAGTAAATGCTACGAATTTGCTTGTTTAAAAAGTTTTGGAGCCTATGTATATCATTTCTCTGCTTGGTAGTGAGTTTGTAAGCTGGTTTTGCTAAAATGTATCCTATGAGTTTAGTTTATGGTGCTTGGCAGGTGCTTCTAGCCTAAAGCACCTGCTCTTAAGGTCGATTGCTACAGATCCTTAGTTTCTGCCTGGCAATCTAGTCCCCTTGGTTGTGTTCTCCTATAGTCAGTGGCGCGTGTTTCTAGGTAATTGGGTGTGTGTTCCGATAGGGCTCTTGCGCCTTGCTCTTGTACCATTTTTTTTCTCTCTCCTGTGTCATTTGAGAAAAAAAGCTGGTTTTGCTAAAATTTGAGTAAAAAATTGTGGATAATACTCAAATATTATGCACCTTTCCAATTCCCACTGTTGGCATGGATAGATGGTACTTGTGTCAACTTCCAGCTATTGGTCTTAGACAGCTGTTATTTACTTTGCAGCTGATTGGAAAACAGTAATCAAGGTCCCAAGAGCCCGATGGTCTAGTTCCCTGCATGTGGCTACTAGCTCATACTAGTTTATTTTCTAGTGGCTATGATCTAGTGGGATGATTATCTGTGGCTACTTGTCATTGCTAGAGATCTACTGTGATCATTATGCAGTACTTCCTCTAATCATAGATATAAATCCATCTAGGTTTGTCCTAAGTCAAGCTTTTTAACTTTGACTATAAATATCTAAATTATATAGATTAACAAGACAAGCTTGACATTACAACTTTACTAGACTCATTATAGAAACTACTTTTGTAATTCATAACTCTTTTCATTTGAAATAATATGTTTTCAAAGATATTGGCGGTCAATGCTAGAGAAGTTTGACTTTTTATGACTTAGGTCAAAGTTATAGATATATGTGATCGGAGGAAGTAACTATGACTTTTTGTTTGCCGGTTGTGTTGTCTTATACTCTTGTGTGCCTTTATATGATGGCATATAAATTTATGCCGACACAGTCGATTAAAGCACAGGAGCAGCAGCAACAATCGCAGCACCAGATCCAGATGCAGCAACTCTTGCTACAGAAACATGCACAACAGCATCCGCAAGAGCAGCAGCAGCAACGGCCGCAGCAGAAGCAACAGCAGCGCAGTGAAAACACTGATTTTACAACTAGTGCCCAGAATGGTACTGTTGCTGTTGATCCTCCAGTGCGACAAAATGTTACGGCTGCAAGTGCTTTATCTGCAAAGATATATGAGGATAGGATGAAAATTACTGTTCAGAGGGATCTTTCAGAAGAGGCTTTTATGAAGGTATTTTTCTCAATTTTATTATCCACTGCTGCTTCAATATTTGCTAATTTGTACACTGAATATAAAATGGTCTGTTTTATTTATAATGCAGCAAAGGCTCACTGAAAGCATTGGCCCATTACTGGAATCAAACCCGACCTCAATGCTAAAGTCACCTGCAAGATCATCTCTAGCTTCAGGGTACCGTCCACTCCATTTTATTCTGTAGCATTTACATGTGAGGACATATCTAGTGCAAACCTTTGTCAAATTTGATTTGGCTTTCTTCCAACTGTTATTAGGCAAATCTTCCATAGATCAGCTGGTGGCGTGTCTGGTTCATTACTGCAAGCTCAGGTCAGGAGCCAGCCACTTCTGGGATCAACACAGGTTGATAGTTTATATTCAGATATTATATCCTTCTATTGTTAATATCCGTAATTGATGGGGGAAGTTTCTATCAGGATATGAAGGCAGAAACAAATGTAGCTTTGAACCTGAGAGCTGCAGGTGCAGATGGATCACTATTTGGAGCATCAGGTGTCTGACATCGAACTCTCTTGTTATTTGATGCTTCTGTTTAGTACAGTCACTTGTTTTTTTCACAACTAAAGCCCTTCTGAATGTAGAATTCAAAATAAAAATATAACCTTGGGATATTCTTCAGTCTGCATGTCTAATGGAGATTTTAAGGGCTGCACTGTTTTTTTTTTCTAACAATGCAAGGGCTGCACTGTTATGTTTGTAACATACTTTTCCATCTTCGTTTTCATGCTTGGCAGGCTCTAATCAGGCGGGGAACAATTTGACCTTGAAAGGGTGGCCTCTCACAGTTAGTTCTTCACCTTTTCTAGGCTTCCAGTCACTAGCATTCTAAGTTATAATTGGAAACAAGTTTACCTGTTACACATTCTTGTGCTCTTATGACACGTGTCCTTTTGATCGTAACTATTCAGGGTTTAGAACATCTTCGATCTGGGTTTCTCCAGCACAAATCTTATATGCACCCAGCCCAACCATTACAACACCAGCTCCAGTTTCTGACTCAGCAGCAGCAGCAGCAAATTCTGCTTCAAGTTCAAGCACAACAAAATGTCATTTCACCTGGAGACATGGATAACAGGCGACTTCGGATGCTTTTTAGCAGCCGAAACTTGGTTCCTGGGAGAGATGGTCAGTCAAATGCATTCACTGAAATTGTTCCCAGTGTTGGCCAGTCATTGCAAAACATGTGCTTAGCTACGCAGCGTGCTGAGACAGATATGCTGATGAAGGTAGGTTTCTCTTAGTTGTACGTAACTATGTATGCATAGTCGCTCATATTTGTGTGGATGCATCATGTGTTAGCATGCTACATTTATTAACATCTTTTGGAACAAGAAAGTTTTTTAGATTGATCGCTGAATCAACATTAAGTTTCTTGAAAAGAATTGAGTTAATAGTCTAGGTCTCTAGGACACATTACACCAGCTCTAAATTTTTCAAGGATAAATTCAGTATCGGCTAGGAGAAACAAAAAAGTGATACACTTTGATGATAACTTATGACCTTTCCTTGAGATGATAGGAGCCTGCATCTAGCCAGGCTCCTATGCGCCTCGCGCCTGGCGGCGGGCTGGAGGCGGCTGGGCCAACCGGCCAAGGGCAGCCGCCGCCGGCAGCTAGGACTGGGGGAGGCGGGAAGCTCAAGGAGCGGTGGTCGGCCGGTGGGCGCGACGGCTCTGATCTGCCAACGTACGACACGTTATCGGCGGCAAGAGGCGGCGTGGACGCGGGCGCTGGACTCACTGTGCACTGTGCCTTCCTCCTCTGTCTCTTGTGTCTCTTTATAAGCACCGTGAACGACGTTCAGCCGTTCAGGTTTAATGGCCCCTCATGGGAAGGGGAAGTGGAGGAGACAACCATCAGCAGACTTTTCAGTTCGTGGGAAGGACATTGCTGAATTAATAGGCTTGATCACGTGGCTGTTCCGATTGCAGGTTTGGAAACGGAAAAGTCAGTGCCACCTGAGCTGTGAATACGGGTGGAAGTGGATGGTTCAGCTGCTGGCCTGTTGCACAAGAACTTGTAGTGGTGGGACCCCCTGGATGATGTGGCTTCACGAAATCGCAGGAAAATAGGCTAGTGGGGGTCTCCTATTTAGGTATAGTAGATTGAGTTCAATTGGAATTTTCTTGATCGTGGCATTGTCATGGACTTCCATGAATACAAACTATACTATCCTATTCCCAAGAACCAGCCTGTTCGCTTGTTGGTTTGAGCCAGTCCAAACCAGCCAGCCAACAGTGTTTTCCTTTCACAATAAACCAGCACCAGCCAGCCCAAACCAGCCCAGAAACCAACCAGCGAACAGGCCGAACATAGCCAGATTTCTCATTTTTTTCCTAACAGTGTATAATGCATTGCATTGGTTATTGTCCAAACCAAAGTATTGAAAGAAAAGACAATGCTGGTCATGCCCATTTGAGAGCTCCAGTATCCAATTTCCTGTTGCGAGTTAAATGCTAAATCATGAAAATAGTGGATTATTAATAATTTTTTATTAACTAATTGTACATGCAGTGTCAAAATGAGAAGTACCGATATTTTATGACCACTTGGTGATCTGGCTGCTAGTGTATATGTTTACAGATGTATCCCAAAGTCGCCATTGGGGAACTAAATCCTTCATTTTTCAGTTAAGCCTTACTACATCTTCTGTCTTGTATAGAAGATAGCAGCTCTGCAGCAACAACAACAGAGTAACAATCCGCAACAGCTCCTCCAACATCCCTTACTGAGTCAGCAACAGGAAAGCTCAAATTATCTTGCAGGCGAGCAGGAAAAAATGGGTGCTGGAATTGTAACGGTGGCTTTTGCTGGAAATGAACAGGTCTTTCCCTCCCTCCCTCAGATCACAATCTTATAAATCTGTTCTTTTCTTAATTTTATAGTTTCTGTCAAAACCATAGAATCCATATTTTCCTTTGGTTTGTCTCACAGGTTTCTAAGAATCAAAATGGGCGAAAACGCAAACATCCTATTTCCTCGTCGGTCCCAGCCAATAGCTCTGGTACTACAAATACTGCTGGTGCTTCCCCCAGTTCAACACCCTCAACTCCTTCCGCACATTCTCCAGGAGAGACCATATCAACGCCACTGCAGCACCAAAATGCGAGCTCATGTACAGCTTTAGTTGTTTACGGTTCTGAGGGCACGGTGCCAATAGGATCGCCGACCAACCAACTTGTAAGTTGCTCTATGCTAGTCCACTTTTTGGTGAGGTAGCTGCACATACATTCATATGGAAGCCTGGGAAGTCTGGTTTTGTTGAATTTTATTTATTTGTTTATTTATGATATTTCTTAACTCTAGGTTGATATGGATCGCTATGTGGAGGATGGCTCCATGGAAGATAATTTAGAACCATACTTGTCACATAATGGCACAAATCCAAGAGCTGCCGGCAGCCATTGTATCAGTTCTGGAAAAGGTTTGTGGCATATCCTATCTGACTATCTGTTTAGTTATACATCAACCTAACAATGAGTTGTGTAAATTTTTGTAACAAAAACTGTCGGTACTGAACCTACACAGAAAGACCCCATTCTTAAAAATTGACGCAAACCCTTTGAGGACATCCTAGGGATTTGGGAGATTTTTTTTTGTGTCACAAATGGCTTGTAGTATATGCTTTTATTTTCTCTTACATGTATTCAGGATATATCCTTCGAGAGGTTTCTTCAGCCCAAGCAAGCACAAGCGGTGTTCTGTGTTGTCATTTCTCATCAGATGGAAAATTAATTGCTACTGGAGGTCATGATAAGAAGGTAAAATGATGTGTTGTTGTGCTTGCTAAGCTATTTAGTGGACTTGATAGCCGTGGAACTTGTTCAAAATCACCATTAGTGCTGTAGTAATATGTAATTGCTAATTTACCTTCTGTATCTTGCAATGCAGGTTTTCCTGTGGAATGCTGACAATCTGAAACAAAAATCAATGCTAGAGGAGCATTCTCTGCTCATAACTGATGTGCGCTTCAGCCCAAGCACTCCACGCCTTGCCACCTCTTCATTTGACAAAACTGTGAGGGTTTGGGATGCCGCTAACGTAAGTGTTATTATCAGTCCAGGTTTTCCTGCTTTTTTTCCCACGTGATCATGTCCTTATGTCAGGCGACGTGTTTCACCATACTGCATTACACAACTGTCAATTAACACATACTAATACATGTCATTGCATTTATTTTCTTTCTTGCTCTAGGTTCTTTCACTCTGCAGTTCATGCTTCACATATGTGATAATTTTCTCTTGATGATCACATTCTCTATCATGTAATATGCAGTTATGCTATATATATATATATATATTTATTTTTTGCGAGAAATGCAGTTATGGTATATTAATACACCTGCCTGTAACATTCAATGATATGTTGCATTGCTCATCTTTATTTTGAAATCTAAGGATGCCTTACATTGCCCTTTTCCACTGAAACTGTGTATTTGATTATGGTGTGAAGCCACAAAGAAAGCAGTTAGCAACCCCTGTTCATGATTGTATTTTGTGAAGGCCCATAGCATCTGTTCCTTAATATGAAATGGAGTCAATAGGTGATGTGCATCATGCATGATAATTCTGAACATTTGGCTACATATGAGATGCCTGCCCTTGTTTTCTTCAAAGCTGTAATTGCAGCAAAGTATTGTGTTTAACTGTTTTTCAGTTTTCTGTATCTCATAGTTAATTCCGTGGAATTGATTTTTGCAGCATGGTTGTTCAATTCGTACATTCACTGGGCACTCAGCATCTGTTATGTCACTTGATTTCCACCCAAACAAGGATGACCTCATCAGTTCTTGTGATGGGGACAATGAGATACGATTCTGGAGCATCAAGCATGGAAATGTTGTCCGAATTTTCAAGGTTTCTCAGCTTGACTTAGTTTTTTGCTGACCTATAATTTTCTTCTTGTTGCCAGCACACATAAGAGTTGTCCACCTGAGTAGCAACCTGTTAGATACAGTAGCCATTTAATATCACAATGATGTGTGATGGTAGCAAGCATTGATAATATATGTATACCGTTGTGAGTAGCATGCTGTAAAAAAGAGTAAGTTATCCCCAGGCATAATCAGCAACTTGTAAATGTGACAATACTATCTCCTGTGTTTTTTATTTTTTTTCCTTGAACATGTAGAGAGCTGCACGGCAATTGTAGTAAGATGATTTTTCTGTATGCTATACCTATTGTAGGGAGGTTCGACCCAGCTGAGATTCCAACCACGTTATGGAGGATATCTTGCAACAGCTTCAGATAATGTAGTCTCTATCCTGGATGTGGAGACACAAACTTGCGTGAGGAGATTTGAGGTTCGTAAGTGACTGAGGTGCACTCTAGGACAGTTTGCTTAACCTGAATATGTTTGCAAGTCACACCTTGCTAGCTGTGCGTCCGTACTTGATGCGGAGGCTGGAACCTTATTGCAATAATCCTTTATCTAAAAAATCTTGCTAACTGTAGTCAGCAACTCAGCATTCATTTATATATTATTAATCACTATAGTTCCCCTGTTATTGAGAAGGGGTCACTTGAAGCAACCCTGATAATCTGATTTCTTGGAAATTGCAGAGCCACACTAAGGGTGTTGATTCCATGTGCTGGGATCCCACTGGCGAATATGTGGTGTCTGTCAGTGAAGACACAGTGAAGGTGTGGTCTTTGAACGATGAGAGCTTTGTGAATGAGCTTAACTGCAGTGGGAGAAAGTTCACTTCATGTACTTTCCATCCTACTTATCCATCCTTGCTTATCATTGGCTGTTACCAGGCAAGTTACTTTCCCTTGCATGTCTTTACCCACAGTTCATTCCAAAACTAGATTGCATGGATCTAGGGTGCCTGTCGACAAATGCTGGATGGATTTCAATTCCATACACTGACCTCAACTATTCAATATCTAGATTTCAACTGCTACTAGTTCCACTTTTAGTAAAGGATAGAGAAATGCTGGTCTGCTAACAGAAGTGACACTGTATGAAGTGTCACAAAAATATCAATATGTTATTTGTCGCAGCTGTTGTAGGACAACTCTATGAACATTTGCTGCCATGAAGTGTCTCTGATACATATTGATACATATGATTGAACAATAGTTTAGCATGAATACATGACACTGCAACTTGCTATTTCCTCCATTCGTTTCTGAGATATCTTACTCGTGGGCCTGTGCTGAATGGTGCAGTCTCTGGAGCTGTGGGACATGTCCGAGAACCGGAGCATGACCATTGCAGCGCACGACAGCCTCGTCTCAGCCTTGGCCTCGTCAAGCTCTGGCCTGGTTGCTTCCACAAGCCATGACAAGTATGTCAAGCTGTGGAGATGAGCTTGCCTTCAGTCGCGGTGCACCCTGGCGTTAACTACGGTTGGACACCCAACCCTTTTGCTTTTGGCACCATTAGCTGCCAGCTGCTCAGCTGTGCACGCTGCTGGTGTGTTACAGTAGCACTCAGGATGGTGACTATATATATTACTCTACCGCCTGACTGAACATGTGGCCGTGGAACTAGCATGCAGTAAACCCTGAAGAAGTGGTTTAGCACTAGCTTTTGTATAGGAAATTAGAACGCGGGTGGTATTAAGTATCGAATGTCTGTAATGTCTGTCACTATCTGGACATCTGAAATGGCCATGGCTGAGGCCTGAAAGCTTTTGCTGCTGCAAGCCTGCAACTCGGCTTCGGAAAGGGATCATCTGTGCAACTGTGCTTGTGACGTGTGTGATGTAGTGTTGCATCTAAAGCAGATGCTTCAAGGCTAGAATGGTGCAGGTTGGCACTCCCAACTTACAAGGAAGGAATCCTTGCCCGTGATGCTTAATGCAACGAGATTCCCGTATCCAATTCTAATTCGCGCGTACTTAGAAAATGTAGAGCTGCAGTTCCGATTCCTCGACGCCAATGCCAGGAAGAACAGCTATAGCTCCGGTCATACAAGTTCTGTGGCCTTGTTTGCTGTGCCTGCGTCGAATCATCTTCTTTGTCTGCAGATTTGTTCGAGGTAAAATCATCACGCCTGGGTCTTCTTCTAATAAAGGGTAAGCTTTCAAGAGGAATGCTTACGAGTGGAATTTGGATGGTAGAATTGTTAGTCGCAGTGCCATGTGGTGAAGAAAATGCAAAATGTTTGCATCACTAAGTTCTTTGATAGCTCTCTCATATCTCTGGATGTTGTATATTACTACTACTACTACCGAAACCTACATCTAGAATCTACTATTCTTGCGAAGCGTTTCCCGTTTTCCTGTGGTTTACTTGAAATCTGCTGGTACGGTGTCATGGAGATGTATGCATGCGTGTGCTTGTAAGGGTGTACTATGTACATGCGTACATGTATACTAACATTTAAAAAAAAAATGAATTCCCCGTGAGCAACCATGTTTTTTTTTAATTTCGTAGGATTTGGCAAGCCATCCAACTCATTTTATATGTTCTTTCCTGCTGCCGAGGCACACGTATCAATTGCTCGAAAGAGACCTCAAATTGAGTGCAAATTGCATAATTTGAAACGATGAAAAACTATCCTTGCACGAACACATGAGAACTGTAATGTTTCACAAAGGTTTCGAATATTTCGTTCAGATTTATATATTCCAAAAAAAGAACGCAAATCAAAACAACTGCTCCGGTCTTGGGTTCTGGAGGCCGGCCGAGCGTTTGGGTTTAGCTTCCTCTCTTAATAATAAACTCGCTTCCCCCTCGTCAAATCACCCATTCTTCCTCTCTCTTCATCTCGCCGTCTCCACCCCCAAAACCCTAGACGCTACCCTCTCACACCGCCGCTCGCCGCCATCCGCGGCCATGGATCTCCTTCGCTCTCATCTCCACAAGGTCCGGATCCCGGAGCCCACCAACCGCATCCACAAGGACGAGTGCTGCGTCTCCTTCGACACCCCGGTAACAACCATGCCCCCGTCCCTTCCCGTTCCTCAACTCCAACTCGATTCGTTAGGGTTAGGGTTTGAGGCGACTTGGATGTGTGTGCTTGCGTGTGCGCAGAGGTCAGAGGGAGGCCTGTATGTGGACATGAGCTCGTTCCTGGGGTTCGGAAGGGAGTACGTGGAGTGGAACTTCGAGAAGACGGGGAACCCCGTGTACCTCCACATCGTGCAGCGCCGGAAGCCGGAGCCCGACGAGGCAGATCGCCCGCTTAAGAAGCCCACCCTCCTCGCTATAGGTATGTGTTCTTCTTAGCTTGATTGAAGCCAACAGTTCAGGCAGTAATAAATATTTAATGCTCTGCCCAGCTTGAGTGAAGCCAACAGTTCATTAGATAGTAAATGTTGTTATGTAAATGGGTATGCTGTACTTATGATGATCGTGTGGCATAATGATGCTTTAAATCCTTTTCATTGTCTGCTATGTAACTGAATTGTGTGTTTAATTTTTACATGATTATTGGTTGAACTATGATGGACAGAAAGGGGTGCAATTGTATCTGGATTCACATGAAATGTGTCAATTGTATAGCAGTGTCAAATACTACTCCCTTCATTCCAAAATATAAGAGGTTTTGGCTTTTCTAGATACATTGCTTTATTATGTATCTAGACATAGTATATATCTAAGTGCGTAGCAATAGCTATGTTTCTAGAAAATCCAAAACGTCTTATAATTTGGAATGCAGGGAGTAGAATATATTTTCCTTCTGTGCTTTGTTGTTGAAGCCATTTTAGTAAGCAAGGTCGGGGTATGGCACTATGCTGTTTACTATTAAAAAATGAAGACTGGTGGACTTTCGAATTTACAGTACTTTTCGCCTTATGGGGTTTGTTCCTAATTTTGGTGTACCATTTATTTAGTTATTATTAGTATATGTACACTATAATTTCCTCCATATCTGAATCTGAAATTTCATAATTGAACTGAATGTTCTACAGTGTGTTCCTGTGTTTCCTGGCTTACAAATATTAGGATGTGGATCTTATAAGCACTAGCGTTAAATCTACGTATTGAATGACAGTTCCGGTTTCTTTTAATGAATTTTCCCACAATTGATAGGTGTGGAAGGAGGTTTTGGTGATCAAGAACCAGAATATGATGATACTTTTGAAATTGTCATCTTACCTGATTTTATCTCTCTTCCATTTCCGTCAGTTGATTTGCCAGAGAAGGTAGTCTTTACCCTTTATGCAAATAGCAAAAGACCAAAGCTGTTGTATGTACTTTAATTTAGGAGTGCTATTTGCAGGTTAGGCTTGCGGTTGATAAAGTTTTACTTGCTGAAAGTGCTGATAGGAAAGAACAACTGGCTGCTTGGGTTGCTGACAAGAAGAACATTAGTGCATATGCTATGGACCTGCAGCAGCTAGACAATGGTGTTATTGTGCCTCCTACAGGATGGAAGTGTAGCAAATGCGATAAAACTGAGAATCTCTGGTTGAATTTAACTGATGGTATGATCCTTTGTGGGAGGAAGCTTTGGGATGGAAGTGGTGGGAATAATCATGCGATTGGACACTATGAACAGACTAAATACCCTCTTGCGGTGAAGCTTGGTACAATTACTGCTGATTTGGAAGCAGCAGGTAATTGTACAACTGAACTTTTGCAATTTACTTTCTTGTTTCTTTGGTTTGGAAATTCCAGGAAATGAGATTCTGTCTCCATTCTATGTATCAAACCTCTATCGTGATTTTTATTGAAAAAACGCAAAAAACACAAAAAGCATTCATATAGATATAGTTATGAGTCACTGGTTGGTTGTGCTGTTTATGACATTAAGGTTGGATGGGGATACAACTAAATAGCTGTTTAGTATTTGCAAGTTAATAGTTCCAGTTACAAAGCTTAGTGTGTGGAAACAAGCACATAGCCTTTTGTTTTCTTGTCAATTACCAATTAGTACAGTTTTGAATATCTTCGCGGATCATGTCTTGATTGTTATATATTTAAATAAATAGCTTAATAAATGTGTAATGCCCAAAGTTGCCTTCAGGGGCATGGAAACTAAAAAAGAATTTATCTGAAGGAAAGTAGTTTTTGCAAACACTAGTGACTAGTGACATACAATCTCTCAAAAAGAGCACATGTTTATCTTGCTCTCTTTATTAAACACCTTAATTTATTTCACTAATATATATGCAATTCACTGTGGTTGCTTTGATTGCTTGTTAAAATATCTGTTGATGCCATATTTTCTGTGACAGCTCAGATGTTTTCTCATACCCTGAAGATGATAGCGTTGAAGATCCACTATTAGCTCAGCACTTATCACATTTCGGTATCGATTTTTCTTCACTTCAAAAGGTGAGTTATGATATCAATTTTATGTCATTTATGATTTATCTTTTCTAGATTATTAATCAAAATTGATATGGACATAAAGGCTTATTATTATTTAGCTCTGTTTTGCAGAGCCTTTTGTGTGTTGAAAAAATGTAGAAGAATCAGATCTGAATAATCATAATGACAAGTATGTAAAGTACTTTGTCATTGTAGGATCCAGGCTTAGATCACATTGAGTATGCATTGTAGGATGCTCGCCAACTTCTTGACTGTTTTCTTGAACCCTTGAAAATTTTCATTATCAGTAGATGCTATTGCTCTAGGAGTTACTGTAAACAGTGAGTAAGATATCATTCAACGTAATATTCGTCAGGCAGATATATATTACAGCTGGCGATGTATAATACAGTATTTTTCTTGTTCAAGATATACATAGAGGCAATTTTATGCTTGACCACATGGTTTATAAATTTTCTTGCAGACTGAGATGACTACTGCTGAGAGAGAACTTGATGCCAACACAAATTATGACTGGAATAGAATACAAGAAAGTGGAAAAGATGCTGAACTTCTGTTTGGACCTGGCTATACTGGTCTTGCGAATCTTGGGAATAGGTAGCATGGTTTGACTTCATGAAATACCCTTCTTTTCTGACAATAACTTGTAACAAATAATTTAGGTCTCCTATTTCTTCTTCTTTTACAGTTGCTATATGGCTTCAATAATGCAAGTCATGTTTTCAACCCATCCTTTCATATCAAGGTTGCTTTTACTTCTCACATTCGTTTTTGATACATTGTTACATTTGTATTTTTTTCTTTTACTTTACTCTCTCTTTTTTTCATTTCAGATACTTTGAGAAACAGAGTTTGAAAGCTGCATTTGCAACTGCACCAGCTGATCCAACAGTAGACCTAAACATGCAAATGTAAGTTTATAGCCTTGCTGAAGTACCGATCTATGCATCTGGGTTGTTTATGTGCGTGTGTGATAAATGTTGATGTTTATTTATCTAGTTTATGTTGTCTACATTTTTTTTCTAGTTTTATTGCTGAAGATATGCCTACAAGAGAATGCATTAATCTAGTATTTGATCATGTATTCCTTATGCTGAAAGTGTCATAACATGGCTATTAATTGTATTACATGTGCAACAACATTACAAATGAAATGATCACCTCTAAAATCAAATTTCATTGAGCCAGGATGCTAGTTAAGAGCTTTGTACATAGCTTAAGTGTTAAACGATGTTAAAATCAAATGTATAGCACTTAACAGGAAAAATGTAATCTGTGCCACCTTCCATTCAAGTTATAATTAGCAGTAATATTTTCTATGCACGAGCTGATCAAAATTTATTTGCTCTTATTCTTGTTTTTTTATAGGACAAAACTAGGACATGGTTTGCTCTCTGGTAAATATTCTGCACCAGCAAAGGAGGTATAATGGAATTCATTTCATATTGATTTGTTGTAATGGCTTCCAATTGTCAGTTCTTACCCTTTGCTATCCTGGTGTTCATGTCACTAATGATGGCTGGGTGGTTCAGTCTTGTGTAGACTTCTTTTGATATGTCCTGTTATCTCCTCCAACAGATAGTGAAACACCATGTACTCTTGCTGCACCTCTAGTTTATTGAGATTACAAACCCTATCTAGTCATCACATGTGTGTTCTAATAAGCAAATCTGTTTCTTTGACATACTTTTGTTTCTGATTGTTTTTCCTATTTTGTGTGTGCAATTTGATAGGGCCAGGAAGGGATACGTCCTCGCATGTTTAAGTCAGTTATAGCCGCGAACCATCCTGAATTTTCTAGCATGAGACAACAGGTAATGTTCTTTTCAATTTATAAGCTACGGCAACCGTTTTTGTGCTGATTAAAGAACATTTTTTTCTATTCTATATCAATAACTATAGTCTTTTGTTTGAAATAAGTGTCTTAACCTTATTTGGTTTGAAATGTGTTCATACAGGATGCCCTCGACTTCTTTCTTCACCTTATTGACAGAGTTGAGAAGGCAAACCCTGGGAACCATGAGCTAAATCCTTGTTCCGGTTTCAAGTTCGTTGTTGAAGAGAGGGTCCAATGCCCTTCTGGGAAAGTTTCTTACAACAAACGGTCTGACTATATTCTTTCTTTGAGTATACCACTGCATGAGGCAACTAATAAAGGTAGCTTTTAAAATCTTGACTCACTTCTAATTAAACATAATGTATTTTAGATCCTTGACATTTGTTAGATGTGCAGAGCAGCTAGAAGCTTTTAATGAGAAGAAAGCTGCAATGGACTTGGATGGAAAAGAAGTGTAAGGCATTCAATCATTTATAGTTCATCTGGTACCTAGTGAGTGTTGGCTTATGGATTACTGTGTTTCCATAACAGGTCTAATGAGGATATTGTCAGGCCTAGGGTCCCATTGGAGGCTTGCTTAGCGAGTTTTTCGGGGCCAGAGGAAATCCCGGATTTTTATAGCACTGCATTAAATTCGAAGACTACCGCCACTAAGTATGCACAATTTGAGCTCTGCAATTTTTAAGGGATAGCATGACATAAGGTTCTCGTATCAAAGAGCAATGCTTTGTTGCTGTTTGCTAAATTCTTTATACCAATGCCCTAGTTTTGTTTCCAATGAATTAATAAATATTTGAATATTAGTGATAACCTAATATATCAATGTTCATCAGTGGCTATAGTAAAGCTCATTTATACATGAAAAATCATGAATTAATGCTTGACTTCCCTGATCAGTTTAACTAGGGCAAAATGTAGTGTAGTTGTGTAATACTTTAGCAACTAAGCATGACACCTTAGACCAATGAAGGTACCATGAATTAATTTCATGATCTGCACACCTATGCTTGACTTCCCTGATCAGTCCTAGTATTTGCATTTTTTATTTAATGCTTGACTTCCCTGAAGGTAGCATAATTGTGGAAAACGTCCTGGCATTCATCCCTTTGTTGATTGAGTTTTCTTGATCAAAGAGCATGTTTTATTTCTACACTGATGGTATGCACCAATGACAACACTTTATTTATTTGTATTGATTAGGTGTTTGACATGTTTGTGTTATTTATGTGGATTGATGCTGAAGAACTATGTGATAGCTGCTTGTTATCATGTATACGTATACGGTTATACAATGAATCAAGTTTTAATTAAAGGAAGAAATGTTTCATGCAGGACTGCTGGTTTCAACACCTTTCCTGATTACCTTGTGCTGCACATGCGTAAGTTTGTAATGGAAGCTGGATGGGTGCCAAAGAAACTCGGTAATACCCCCCTCACCATTTATTTGAGCATAAATGCTGCATTTTGAAATAAAGGTTTCAAATGATCAAATCCACTAGAGACTGCTTTCGTAGAGAGCGTCAGGCTGGTCTTAGCAAGTAATCCATCTTAGCCTTACCAACTCAGTTCAACTAGACCTGGTCCTGAATTTGATTAAACAATCAGCTTGTATCAACAATATCATCTACAAATAATGATATTAGTTGCCAATATCTTGCTATTATTTCAGCTTGGGTTTATCATTTCCTGTTGTGTGTCTGAGAGTTAGTAAGCATTACTACTTATTCCTAGTTGTGATTACTTATATGACCCACAACTCCATAATAATTTTCGATTCTGTCTGGGTAGTTTTTTCTTTCAATTTAGTATCACTTGGTCTTGACAGTTTATTTCTTCGCAGATGTTTATATAGATGTGCCAGATACGATTGATATCACGCATATGCGCAGCAATGGTGTACAGCCTGGGGAAGAGCTGCTACCTGAAGGAGGTCAGACTGTCATTCATTATTTTTTTTCTCTCTCTAAATTTTCTCTTCAGCTTTTGTGACTTTCCATGTACACTTTAGGTTCTGGTGACAACAGTGCCGAGCCTGCTCACCCCGTTGCCAGTGAGGATATTGTATCCCAGCTTGCAAGCATGGGCTTCAACTACCTTCATTGTCAGAAAGCTGCTATTAACACATCAAACACAGGAGTTGAGGAGGCGATGAATTGGCTCCTCTCTCACATGGATGATCCAGGTTGGTTTGCCACTGCAGTTTTGTAGTTAATCATGCTTTTCATCATGAAATAATCAACTTGCAACTTCCGAGTCGAAATTTTGAGAGAAGAAACTATTTTCCATCAAATTATTTTGTGATGCAGATATAAATGACCCAATATCAAAAGATTCACGTTCTTCTGAGCCGTCTGTTGATGAAGCAAGCGTTCAAACTCTCGTTTCCTTTGGATTTCAGGAAGATGTTGCCATAAAGGCCCTGAAAGCTTCTGTAAGATTCTCATTTATGATTTGTTGTTCTGAGTAAACTATTTTAAGATTCTTAACCTTCAGAAAGTTAGTGATTGCCTATCTGTTCCCATTCTTGTCTCCTGATTCCAACGTTATCAGTCATCCTTGCAATGTTCTTATCTCTTTTCTGGTGACTCTTGTTTTGATGTGTATTAGGGCTGTAATATTGAGAAAGCTACCGACTGGATTTTCAGCCACCCCGAAGCATCGAGCTCAGCATCTGCTGATTCTTCCACTAGCAATGCTGATGATGCATACATTCCAGATGGAAGTGGCAGTAAGTTTCACTAACCCCTTTGTTTTGTTAGCCCGTGTAGTGGCACAATTATCATCTTGAACCATGTTGAATTTTTAAAGGTTCACTTTAATGTTGGCATTTAATCTATGCCTGCCTTGCTGTTAGCTAATTAGGCACCATATTATCACAAAAGTAGATGCTAAACTTAAATTAGCTAAATTTTGAAGAAAACTGTTTGTTTTGTAACTTTCTTTGAAAAAACATGGAAAGGATATGAACTTAGATAAAATAAGGTCCTATCTGGATCAGCATAGTGGTCAGATTCCAAGCTTGCCCCTTAGAACCTAACTGAAAGGGCCTATCTAGATCATCATAGTCGTTTTCTTGTTTGGTTTGAGATTTGTTTACCTTAACAATGCTTTCTGACATGTACAGGATACAAGCTGATGGCGTTCGTGAGCCATATGGGCACCTCTACCCACTGCGGGCACTACGTAGCTCATGTCCTCAAAGACGGGAGGTGGACAATCTTCAACGACAGCAAGGTCGCAGCATCTGTTGACCTGCCCAAGGAAATGGGCTACCTCTATTTCTTTCAGAGGATTAGCAACTAGGCACATCACACAGGCAAATACCGTATTGACTGAATTCATAGCACACAGTGAAAAGAATGGTGGGCTGTTAGGATGCTGTCATGCTGATTTTAAAGCGACTGTTTGCTCACATCCTGCCATGCTTGTTACCCACTGATCAACTGGGATATTTGCTTTTTCCATGAGACAGCGAGTGTCAACTTCTGGTTAAATCTGTGCTTCGTTATTGCTGATTTGCATTGGTGGTTGTCTCTGGTCTCTGCCTCGTTCCATACTTTTCTTCTGACAGCTATAGATTGGAAATAGGTTCCTCCACCACTACCTCATTTTCACGGTGGCAACTTCATCGGTTATTCGCTACGCTTTTCTACCCAATTTTGGTTCTACGCTAATTGCAGGCATAGAACATCGTCAATCAAAAGAATTTGATCACTTCGAAAAATCGAATTCAACGCTAGTCTGCTTGCGTACTCCTTGTAAATGTCCATTTTTGAAGGGACTGTAACATCCTTCACAATAAATAAAAAGGAATTAAGACCTACTTTTACATCGTCATCACTCTACTAAACTCAAGTGTCGCCATTGCATTGGCCGCTATGATATTTTTTAGGTCAATTTTTTTTAGTTTTACTGAGTTTGTAAAAAATATTAATAATATTTATATCTTTAAATAAGCTTATATTATGAAAATAGATTAATACTAATTATGTACTATTAATATTAATATTTTTCTTATATAATATTCAATTAATTTGACTTTTCAGACTTTCCGGAAAGTGATAACGGCAGTTATAAAGTAACGGAGGGAGTACCGTATAACAACGACAAATCACATGTCATTCCTTCGTACCAACAAAAGAAATTCAATTCGAAATTAGCAATTGCTACTGTGATTTCGAAGCTACTAATCACTTAAAAAATGGTTTTCGAGTTGTGATGTCATTCGCATCTCTTCTAGCGGTACCATGCTAGCATAGTAGCACTAGAGTGCCATTCGGGAGTGGACAGTGCTCGGCGTCGGGCGGCGCCGGCCGCGCTCCGGTTGCAATCGCGACGCCACCCGTGCAGCCCATGAGTTCTCAACTCGAAACAAATTCGAAACTTTCCCCTTCTTTATTTAATTTTAATTGGAAAACCCCGGAGACTTTCTAATCTTCCCGTATGCTCGCTGCCCTAGCAGGGGCGTGAGAATTCGAAACAAACTCGGGCGATTCGCGTCGTATAAATCTACGTCCGGTGCGCGATTAACAGCGCCGGCACGCGCAAGATCTAGGACGGCCATGGTTGTCACGGGGGAGCCCGGCGCGATGGCGCGGTTGCGGCAGTGGGTGCTGGCCAACTTCTCCTCTTCGTGGTTCCTCCTGGCGCCGCGGCGGCTGTTCCTGACCTACTTTAGCGTCTTCCTCCGGCGCCACGCGCGGCGGGTCCTCACCGTCGTCGACCCCTACGTGAGCCTCGACATCTCGGAGAAGCCAGCCGCCCCCGCGTGGTCCTTGAGGAACCAGCCCGCAGGCGCGCGCGACAGCACAACCTTCGAGGAGGTGAAGGCGTACCTCAGGGTCGCGTGCTCGCAGGACGCCAGCGAGCTCCGCGCCGAGGGCGCCGAGGAGGGCGACGGCCTCGTCATCAGCATGCGCGACGGCCAGGACGTGTCCGACGAGTTCCGGGGCGCCACGTTCATGTGGTCGTCCGTGACGGACGAGGCGGAGGGGCAGCAGAACAGCAGCCGCCGGCGCGAGGTCCAGCGCCTCACGTTCCACAGACACCACCGCCGGCTCGTCATCGACGAGTACCTGCCGCACGTCCGCCAGAGAGGCCGCGAGGTCCTCTTCGGCAACCGCCGCCGCAGGCTGTACAGCAACAACAGGATCTCGCAGTTCTCGTGCTACGACGACGACAACGCGTGGAGCTTCGTCAACTTCGACCACCCGACGACGTTCGAGACGCTGGCCATGGACCCGGCCAAGAAGAAGAAGATCATGGACGACCTCGACGCGTTCCGGAACAACAGGGACTTCTACCGGCGCACCGGCAAGCCATGGAAACGAGGGTACCTGCTCTAAGGCCCGCCGGGCACGGGCAAGTCCACCATGATCGCGGCCATCGCCAACCACCTCAACTACGACATCTACAACGTGGAGCTCACCATCGTGAACAACAACGACGACCTCCGCAAGCTCCTCATCCAGACAACCAGCATGTCCGTCATCGTCATCGAGGACATCGACTGCTCCCTGGACCTGACGGGCGACCGGAGGTCCAAGAAGAAGAATCGATCGTACCGCAGGAACGAGGATGACAGCAAGGTGACGCTATCCGGCTTCCGGCCTGCTCAACTTCATCGACGGGCTGTGGTCGGCTTGCGGCGGCGAGCGGATCGTCGTTTTCACGACCAACCACGTGGACAGGGTCGACCCGGCGCTCATCCGGCGCGGCCGGATGGACATGCACATCGAGATGTCCTACTGCGGCTTCGAGGCGTTCAGGACCCTGGCCAAGAACTACCTCGGCATCGACGCGCACCAGCTGTTCGGCGCCGTCGAGGAGCTGTTGAAGGAGGTGGACATCACGCCGGCCGACGTCGCCGAGTGCCTCATGACAGCCAAGAACGCCGGCTCCGAGGAGGATGCCAGTCTTGAGTACCTGATCGAGGAGCTGAAGAGGAAAAGGGAAGAGGCCAAGGCTTCGGCGGAGGCAAACGCGGCCAAAACGGACAATGATCAAGCCGTGCAAGAAGATGATGGTGAGCAAAAGTCAGAAGATTCAGGCGAAGAGGATGAAGATTCTGAGTCCTCGGAAGAATCTGATGACGAGTAGTCATACATACATATACACCAACAAACAATTGACTAAAGTTTTTTTCATGAGAAGTACTCCTAGATAGAGTTGCAGTTATCTGAAGATGGTTGCTCAGTCCTGACTGATGGTATGTTTTATACGGAGCTGAACTTTAGATAGTGTCTTTAAACAATTTGTTATTGTTTTTCGAGCAATGCACTTTTGTTTGTTTCATTCAATCACCAGTCCAGATAGCTTGATCGCGATCAACCAAGCTGGTTACAGACCCCGGAAGGGGAACAAGCATTCAAGCCACACACAACCATGACTGGTGCCCCGAGATAGTTCTTGCAAACAATTACTAGAGCTCACCGTGATCCATCTGGACATCTGGTGCCTTCTCTTTGTAAGGAGAGAACTTTGCTCAGCACTTGCTTTGTAGAGATTTATAAGGGTGCCTTTGGCACCATGAAACATTTCGGATTTCTTTGCAAAATGATCAGAATCACTGCTAGACAACGTGGAATGTTTCTGATTCTCAAAGAGAAACAATCAGGACTGATTCTTATTTTTGTACTGCAAAAAAAGAGAAACAGTTTGACCTTAGTTTCACCTGATTCAAAGAATCCAGACAGCTACGCAAAAGATTCCGTAAATTGATTCTGATTTATCGGAGAAACACTTCCATAAAGAATCTCAATCTGGAACGTTCCACTAAAATTGAGAAAACTTGGTTGCGTGATGTGGCGCGGCACAAGTTCAGTGTTGCTGTGTGGGCCAGCAATGGCAGCTCTGCTGTTATTGGACCCGGTGGGCCAGAAAGCAAAACAAGACGTGAAGCCCACCAAAAGCCGCGCAGTCTAGGGCCACGATGCCGGCCACGGGCCAGGCCGCATGGCCGCGGACAACAACACAACCCCCGTCGCTGGCCCGATCGACTTGATCTCTGACGCTGACGGCGTCGCCGCCGCGCTGCTGCGGCTGGACCCTGGTCCTCCCTGGCCCGGCCATCCGTTGTCGTCTCAGCTGCTGTGCGACACGGGGGCGTCCGCTCCGGCCGCAAGCGTCCCGTCGCGTCGTGGACGTGAGAGCCTGCTCTGCTGGCTGCTGGCTGCTTGCTGCTTGGTCGACTGCTCGTCTCGTCGTTCTGCCGCGGAGACGCCCACACGGCGTGGTTCGGTCGGGCTCGGGCTGTGGGCTGTCCCGTCCCGTCCCGTGTCCCGTCGTCCGCGCGGGGCAGGGCAGGGCAGGGCAAGCCGCCTGTCCGCCTCGCTCCCGTGCCGATGCGCGTCAATACGTGTCGATCGCACGCCGCCGCTGTCTCTGTCTGGACATGCGCCCGGCCGATCCCGCTTGCCTTTGGCTCTCGCCAGCCCGGCCCGGCCCACCCCAACAAATGTTTCAAAAAAAAATGTTCCTCCCAGCAAAACGTGTACTCTGTCTACTACACTAGACGAGAGGGGGGCGGGGCGGCCGGGGAAGGACCGGTACGCGCTTTCCGGCAGCATTAACGAGCACCGGGCTGGGGCTGAAGAGTCGGCGCAGCCAAGCACGTGGTGGTGGTCGGAGCCCTCCCTCCCTCCCCGTGCCCGCCGGCGTGCCTGCCGTTCATCAAGGCGGCAGGCGGCTGCTCTGCTTTCTACCTTACCCAGTAGAGCGCTCGATCCAGCAGGTCGTCACCGTTTGTAGTAGCAGTGGCAGTGTAGGCAGCAGTGCAGCACGTGCTGGAATTCGGAGTCGTCACGCCGGCGGCTATACGTGGATCAATGCCGATCGCCAACCAGCCAGCCAGCCAGCGGCGCGTTAGGTCGGAGCCGGGCGGTGCATTGCTCTCGGCACCGGTCCCTTCAATGCCTACATGATCCATCCATCCCGCCAGGAAAAATAGTCAGCGTGCACGCACGCATGCTAGGCGCGCGCCAACGGCCAAGAAACAAACACGTACGCGGCGCTGACCCATGGATGCATGCAGCTGGAAGCCTGAAACGTGGTGAACGCGACTCCGCGAGGATGCAGCGATGAATGGTGATAGCTACCGCTTTGACTTGGGAAGAAATGGGTATGTTTCGCCGTCACGTTCTCCGTCGTCGTGGCCGTGCGACGGCTGGTTTTCACGTCGTAGTCGGGCAGGCGCAGGCCCACAGGCGGCCAGGCCCCGGCGTGGTGTTGGTCGCGCGCAGGACCAGGGAGGGAGCGAGGAGATCGATGACCCCGGTGCGGGTTGGGGCTTGGATCCCTTTTCAGGCAAGCGAGTCCCCGCCGCTGCAAGCACCGAGGCAGTTTCAGGCGCTCCTCAGCTTTTGACATGGCACGCACACTGCACACTGCACACTGCCACGGGGCAGGCAACAGCAGCGGCAGAAGCCAATCAGCTAGTAGACAACTCGATCTCCACACCTTTGCATTGCGATCGATCCGCGGGCTGCTGCTGTCACCCACCGTGTCCATTGGCACGAGGGACGACGACAGACAGAGGACCCCTCTGGGACGCCGCAGGAACTTGGGACCAGGACAATTTCTCATGCATGTACATATAATAATATGGTGCCTGGTTACACTACGTGGACGCTGGATCCGTTGTTCTACTCCTATGTGCGACGTGCTTGCGACATGGAGTATACAGGTTGTGGGATCAGCCACCGTGCTACCAGCAGCTAGCAGTGGAGACTGCAGCAGTGTTGAGGTCGCTGGATAACTGGCATCATCACTCATCACTCACCAGCAAGTTCTCTCGCTCAGTCCATGGGAGCAGCGCCGGGCTACGTGTACCGTGCTGGGATCATGGCTTTTGTGCAGGGGACTAGCGGACTGTAGGTCTCCGGCCGGTTGCATCAGCGGTTGAGCATTGAGGACGTAGTTAGGTTCCTGAAACTAAGGCGCGCCTAGATTGTGGACCTGCCTACGCTTGCCGAGATGTGAAAGCAACAGACTCATCAACAGCTAAATCTGTTCACACTAACAAACAACAATTAAAGGGTGATGCCCAGCAGGTTTAATACATGGATGGTGACGCCCCGATCCACTTTTTTCTTTTTTATTTTCCTGCTTGTTTTATGAACAATCGTCTTGCATTTTATTTAGGGCTCGTTCTTTAGCCGGATTCCTGTCCAGGATTCATTCCACCTCATCAAAGGCTACATAAATTAACCTAGTATTCCTTGTGGAATCCTTCTAAGGCATCATTCCCAAACAAACAAACGATGGCTTATTGGAAATAGTTCCAGGCATTGCATGTATGGCGTTTTTATTTTTCTAGTGACAGTGAGTAGTTATTATCCGTTAGATCCATCGTACATATTCCGCGCCTCAAATTTCTTGCCATTTCTGTCAGTCAGGCACATGTGCATAACTCTCTCCGATCCAAGCTAGCCTGGTAGGAAATTTGCATTTTGTTCCTCTTTGAACCTTTATTTTAAAGAAGCGCTTAAGTTCACTTCAGTACTCTTTTTTGAATTTTGAGGATGGTGTCCGTAGCAAACAATAACAAAGAAAATTACAGGAATGCTAAACACCACACGGGTGTTTTAGCACATATAAACACACGATTTTTTCCGTGTCTCTGACATGAGGCTCCGACCGACTCCTCCCCTCCGCGTGCTCTCTCTCTCTCTCACTGGCGATGGGACCGGCGAGCTCCTCCCGGTGCCCGCGCCTCCTCGCGCCCAGGCGACGGCGCCACGCGCAGCCCCCGGCCGGACCGGACCTCCGTCGCCGCCACCAGGCCGGACCTCTGCCGCCGCCCCCGCGCACGGCCGTGCCGTGCCCGCTGCGCCGCGATTTGTTGCTTGTGATCTGTGCCGACACAGCCGCGATTTGTCCTTGTGCTTTCATAGAAAAAATTGTTTCCTATGATCTGTGCCAACGAAGAAGATAAACAGTGCCGCGGGCGGCGCGACGGGCGACTGAAGGTAGAAGATGAACAGTGCACAGCGACCGGATGAAGGTAGGAGATGAACAGTGCACGTGGGCTGCTGGAGGTAGAAGATGAATAGTGCCAGAAAAATTCAGGTGTGGAGTTGGGGTAAAACACCCAAGTGTCAACACAGACAGACTCAAAAACTAATAGTATAGGTGTGGGGGTGGGGGCGAGCACTAACAAGTACTCCAATTGATGCCACTAAAAAATGGTTCACATAATTAAATGTTATCCTCATAAATGGTTCAATTGATGCCATCCTACAAAATGCGGTCCTCCAAGAGGCAGCTGCACGCTTGTCAACATGATGGAATAGTCGATTATTGTTGTTACGCTGAAAGAGGACTAATCTATTTTAATTAAAAATATTGTTTTAGGAGTAGAGAGATCACTTGGTTTCGTTAAGTATGGCTTGTTGGTGTTAGGCAAGCGATAAGTGGTCAAGTGGAGGCACAACGCTAAGGAAGTAAGGATAGTAGGGGCAAGTTCAATCAAGAGTGAGGGGATCCAGGGTAAAGTAAAATACGCCTTTTATGAGTATGTGCATTCATGTGATACACAATTAGATCTATGTCGGAGAATATCTATCAATGTCATACTCTTCATGAATCTCAAATCATATCCAACGATGGATCACATGAGAGCACATATTCTTGAGGGCAAAATTTCCTTTAAAGGTAGGAAACAAAGTTGGTACGTAGAGTGTTGGATCTTGATCCAACAACCATGGACAAGTGGCCATTAGACCTAAAATGCTTGCGTGACGTCTAAATAGTGTCTTTTTTTTTTGTTTAGAGCTTTACTCGTCGTGCTCCTTTTCAAACAACACCACATGGTAAAAACAATCAAGTGGAATAAAACGAATAGAGAGAATAGAAAAGAGACGTGCAGGAGTAGGGGAAGGGCAATGGTGGCGATATACAATAGGAGAAAACGAAAAGCGCGCGCAATGGGGGTGATAATAGGATTGCATTATACGTGGATAGGTGGGGTGTAGTATTTTCCCTTTTGAAAAACAACCAAGAAAATATTTACTGGGCATATAACAGAGAAGAAAACGTACTTCCTTTGTCGCAAAATAAATATAATTCTAAGATTTTTTTTGGATAAATTAGTGTTAGGGGAAAAATGGCGCATGTGCCCCTACAAAAGGTGTCATGACGTATAATAACTGTACTTTGAAAATTGAAAATAGCTAAACCTACTAGTTATAGGTGGGCCAAGAGCCAGAATTGCACTAACCGTGAAATAAATCTTGAACCTTAGAACTACGCTTACAGCCTGTTCGCTTGTTGGATTCAGCCATGGCTTATCAGCCATGGTACAGTATTTTCCTCTCACAACAAACCAGTACCAGTCGGGCTTATCAGCCCAAAAACCTACCAGCGAACAGGCTGTTAAAGTAGAATATTAGATGTGAAATACCTGATTGTTATATAGACCGCTCCTTTTTACTTTTTTTATATGTACAGCATATTCCTTATGCTGATTTTCAGATCATGCCATATGAAACCACTGATAGGCCGAGACTCTAAATTTTATTGCTTTTTAGAAGAAAAAAAAAGGGTCTACAGTCACCAAGTTCTTCGTTCGTAGTGCCTGGTCCCTAACTAGTTTGAGCAGGTGAAAAAAAAAACTGCAGAAGAAAAAATAACAGCAAGGAACAGAGGGGAAAAACAGAGAAGATAGGCGAGACAAATAATTCACTCTAGCTAGAGTCTCGTCTCCAACTGGATAAACACTCAGCTGGGAGCTGCTGCAGAGCTGCTGCATCTGCTCTTTTCCTTAAAGCTCACTGCTATCAGTACCAGAGAGAGCAGCGCGCAAGTGTGACCGCCGACTTTTCTCCCCTGCTTTCCCGCCATGCCGCATGTTCGATGTTCCAACGTACCACCACCAGCAGCAGCCTCAGGCCAGCAGATCGACGATGCCGCTCGCTCGCTAACCACTTCCACTGTTGGCGCTGTTCACATCTGAATCCGGACACGAGCAAAGCAAAGCTCGATCCGATCTGCATGTCTGGACTGGACGACAGCGGTTCCCAGCCAGCCAGATAGGCACTCAGCCAGCCGCCATGCCTGTCAGTCCGCGCCGCGGCGCCGGTCGGCGCAGGACGAGGTCGGCGCGGTGAAAAAGTGGCCAAGCTCCCACGTTGTTTGGCTCTCGTTTCTTGCGGGCCGGGCTTGCGGCGGCTGCCCCTACCTGGTTAGCCTCCGTGGATCATTGCAGGGATGGGGACGGACGGAGGGTGGCGAGCACTTGATCCCGTGGCCCCTCTGATCCGTTCGAGCTCGAGCTGGCCCTGAGCAGTGAGCACCATGAAATGGAGCGCGTACAGCTGCTGCAGTGCGGCGAGCCAGCCCGCACTGCTGTTCCCTAGGCGAACGTGATCAAATCTCTCTCTCATCTTGGAGAATCTCACAAGGCTGGACCAGGCTGGATCTAATAATGGAGTATGTATGTATAATTCAGCATTCAGTACTTTTCAAAAAAAAAATCAGCATTCAGTCATTCATGCATAGCAGTAAAGTAGCCTCTTCTGATTGTCATCTGGAAGGAAATGATTGGTGGCCGGCGCCAACTTGTGAATGCGGCGCGGTCGTGGTCGTGGTCCTCGTGCGACGCGACGCGCGCGGCCGGGGGCAGCTCTTTCTTTCTTGTTGCCGCCGAACGGCAGCCAAGGCCAAAGCGGCCAAACCGGAGTTATGATCGTGGCCGGCCAGTAATTCGCTGCGCGGCCATCAATAACTGAAGCGCGTCCCTGACTTTTCAAAAGAAGCAACGGGGCATCTATGGAGCCTTTCCTCCTCCTCGGCAGTCGGCATATGGCATCAGTGTGCGTCGTCGTCGTTGTCGCGCCCTCGCCTTGATTACCCAGTCCAGAGCTTCAGAATCCTGCCCACCTAGCTGGACCCCTGAAAGGCTGAAACCTTGTTGATATATACCAATTGCTCCCTCCCTCCCCTGCTTGGGGAAAGAAAAAAAGGAATCGATCCATGGACCACCGTTCAGCGTTCAGTCAGCTGGTGGCATGGTTGCGCGCGCTCCCCGCCATTGCTGCCTGCTATGCCCTGCTCTACTCTGCTCGCCCGCCAGTTGCACGCCTGGCAGCAGTAACTTGTGTCTGGACGAACACAGCAACACAGCAACGAAATGAATCCACCACCAGGCTGCCCGGCTGCGCTCTGCCTGCCGTGGCGCAGCGGCGCGCCCGCCCGCGGCACTGGGAACCCCCGTACCGTACAAGTGGCGCCGCGACAGCCACGGCCCACGAAGGCGACGGCACGGTACGGTGCTGGGTGCCCCTTGCCAGGCATCCCGTTATTAGGCAGCAGCTGCGACTGCGCACGCGACGCGCCGGCCGAACGGACGGCGTCGCTTTCCTTCATGTTGCGCGGTGTCGGAGGTGAAAGCCACCCACCCGGCCACGCACGCGCGCTTCATTCGTCGGTCAGGCTCAGGCAGGCAGGTAAGGCATCCGGATAACTACCAGATGGAGATCAGAGCGGACGCGACCGAGACCTTTCCCGGGCCTTTTCGCGGCGTAATTGCGGTGGTTTTGACGTGCAGAACCCGATCCGATCGATCGGCAGCTGGGTGGCTCCTCCCGTTCCACACGTCCTGCCGCCGAGTGCCGAACCGGGCGGGTCCTCCGGTGTCCGATCCTCGTCTCCTCCCGGCTCCCGTAACGAACGAACCCACCCCTGCCTGCCCCCGCCAGCCCCCGCGCGTCCTTTTCCCTTGGGTGTCCTCGGCTCGCGCGCGCGGCGCCACCACCACCCATCACGATGGCGCGGGCCGGGGGCGGGCAAGCGGGCAGGCACGACGGATCTGGTGCATTATTGTGCCGCGCCTGTCCCCCCACCCGGGCCTCATCGCGTCGCAACGGGCAGCGGGGGAGTGGCGCCTGCGGCCCCACCGTGCTGGGGAGGGGGCTCCGGCGAGCGACGACAGCCGGCGCGCTGTTGCGTCCGGTGGGTCTGGGCTGGCCCGGCAGGCGCCAGACAGGGGAGGGGCCGCCGCCAACACCCATCCTTATCAGTTCCTACAGCGTCCGACGATCGATCCCCCTAGCTAGTCCATGCCAGGGCCTCCAGTTCCGACGAATGAATTTTCCTTCCACTCCACGGGATGAATAGGATTGACCTTGCTTCAGCGGTGCTTTTCACCGAACAAATAGATATTTTCTCACAACAAATCAATATAAGCTAAATTTCTACAAAACAAACAGTGCCCATGCAACCGGCTACGCATGGAATGATGAGCTCGATCGGTGACGATCGAACTGTTCACTGATCCGTGCAAACAATACTCCCTAGCAGGTTGCTTCCCTGTTCGCTTGGACTCATCCTTTTCAGTAAAACAACAGTATTTTTTTTAGGCCTTGTTTAGATGACAAAAATTTTGGTAAAATGGCATTGTAGCAGTTTTCGTTGTTATTTAGCAATTAGTGTCTAATCATAGTCTAATTAGGCTTAAAAGATTCGTCTCGTGGATTTTGTCTAAGCTGTATAATTAGTTTTATTTTTTATTTATATTTAATGTTTCATGCATGCGTCCAAAGATTCGATGTGACGAGGAATCTTGAAAAATTTTATAAAATTTTTTACAACTAAACTGGACCTTAGTATTAGCATCAACGTGAGCCGTTTTTTTTTCCGGCCAGAGCCTTTACTGGCTTCCTGCCTGGCTGCCTCTGTCGTCTGACCCTACAAAGGCTTTACGCCACCACCTGTGCTGTGTTGAATGGCTACTCGTCTGCTGCTGAGTGCTGACAGCGAGGAGGAATTGAGAGAATGACAGGGGGAATTCTGTACCGCGTCCGTCCAGCCCTCCAGGTGATGATGAAGAATTAATTGCTCTCCATTACTCCCCCGGTCGCCCCGTACTGTACTCCTACACAAACCTGGCTCGTTCCCCGGCTGTTCTATTCACTGACGACTCAGCTCGCTCCTCTTGTTTTGGCGGATTCCACCCTTGGATTTATTATCGCTCGTCGTAGACTGTAATATACAGTAATGATAGTAGTACCTGCATCCAAAGAGCTAGCAAAACATCCAGTTGGCATGTATTTTTTTTCCTAGTTATAAACGCAGACGCTCACATATACGAGCGCAAACTTACCCCTATGAACGCTATGTATTGTTCTAACTTCATGCTAAGGTTACTCGAGCTTTTCGCCAATTTTAATATTTGTCGACTTAATCTTTTGTAGGTGGTCGTAGATAGAGATGGCCTAATGGTGGTCGGACACGTGGGTTTCACACCCGCCAACACACACCTGCGGGTATGAGCAGGTTCGGGTTTAAGAGCAAGGCTAATAATATAACCCGCTGATGATTGTATGTTAACTTATAGCTAATCTATCAGTCTACTTGTTTGTCTCACAAAACTTCTTGGTTCTGTGCATAAGCTGGCTATAAACTTATAGCATGTTTCTTCTTCTCTTTCACTCACTACACCATGACCTACTTTTCCCTACACTCATGTGTTGGGAAATCTAAGATTTTGACAACAAATTATGTGTTGGCAATTGTATACATTTTCAGTGTCATATAGACTGTCGGCAATGATGTTGTAAGACAACACGTTATCTGTCGGTGTTGCTCCTTCCAACCCAAGAAGTGTCGGCGAAAGTGTTAAGACAAAAAATGTGTCGGCGTAGCCTAACCAAACGACTGCCCAAGTGTCATGGAAGGGGTAAGCGCGGAAGCAAAATAGAAAGATTCTGGGTGAGCGGGAGACTGCGCGCCAAAACAAATCGTGCGTGGCAACTAAAATGCTAAATATTGAGCCCAGTAAAACAGGCTGCCTCTGCCCTTCCGCATTCGCCCCCTTCCACTCACGCGAGACGCGACCAAAAAGCACCACCAGTCGGCGAGAGGTGGTACCCGCCACGGCCGCCCCACCCCGACCGCCGCCTCCCAACCCGCCACCGGCGAAGTCACTAGTCGAGAGCCCGCCGCCTTCCCGCCGCCAAATCCACGGATGAGCTGCCCGTCCTCTACCACCCGAGGCCGCCGCCCCCAATCCCGCCATCGCCATAGCCCACCGCCAGGCGCCGGCAGGAGCTGTCCGCCCACCACGGCCGCCCGCCTCCCAATCCCGTTGCCGCCCAAGTCCCTAGCCGAGCCCCCGCCGCCCGCCCGCCAATTCCAGCACGACGTTTGCCCCAGCCCCTTGCCACCTGAGCCCACCGCCCCCCAATCCCGTCGCCGCCATAGCCCACAAATGGCCAAAGAAGAGTTGTGCCATCGCCGCGTCCCCATTCCCCTCCACATCCAGGTGCATCATCTCCACATCCCCTTCCTCTCATCCCCATTCTCCTGCGTTCTAGGGTTTTGGCACACCTTAGTTTCTTTTTTTTTTTTCTTGGTTGCGTAAAAAGTCGACGGCTAAGCGAGAAAGGCTAAAAGATTCAAGGTTTGGGTTATACTTCCGTTGCCAAACTTTCATTCAGTCTAGATCCACTATCTCTTTCCCCTCTCTGTAGGAATGTATTCATCTTGATTTAGATGTGAATGTGATGTTTAATGCCTTAATTGATTTTGCAGAGGAACTAGCTGGATTCAAGATCTTGCACACAACACAATCCATCAGCTTGCATGTATGTTCTCTTATGCTGGATCTGCAACATTTTTCTAATATGATGGCAAAGTTCACACTGATGGGAGTTCATAGTCAGTTTACTTTGGTCATTTATGCGAAAAAAACATGTTGTGTTTGTTCTATATATAAAAACTATGAGAGAAGGGAATCGATTGAACTTTAAGCTGCAAATGGAAGTATAAGTTAGTCTCAGAACTATTGAAATGCATACATGTCTCCTAGCTGCAATATATCAATTCTGAGTATTTCTTTCTTTCTTGTGCATGTTGCAAAATATCCAATAAGGAAGCACTAAAGGATTCAACTCTTCGATTGTTTTTTTACACAAGTCATCACCACCTATACCTTCGAAGTAAGTTTCCTTGTGCTCAGGTTTTTGACTTATTTGTGTTGCCTTGTGTGATTAATTATCGTTGGTAACATTATCTACAGGGAGCCTAAGCAAGTTGGCCTTCTAGTCTTCATCTGCTCTTCTACTGCCATTGCTTGATTGATATGCTCTCCATTTCTTATGAACTTTGTCTCTGCTTTTGGCATAGAATTGCAGGTTATGTGTGGTCTGTGATGTAATGATTTTGGTTTCTTAAAACTGGATTAAATTTCCCCTATAGTTCATGTGCATGACTTGTGGTGAGATGATGTTTTCAAGTGTGGTTAATTAATTTGATTTGGATAGTTCTTTGAAAGGATCCTTTTTTTGTTGAACAACACATTCTAAAATGAGAACAGATGTGTATATATTTCACTAATTGTCACTCCTTTCACTAATTGACACTGCATTTTGTAAAAGGTGCGTCATGGATAAAACATGGATGGATCAGCCTAGGTACATTATAAACCTATGACCATACACTAGAATCTACATGCATAGGGTGTTTGGTCTGATATGTTGATAATCATATGTAGGCATACCCCTGTGTATAGAGAAGGAGTGGATATGTTCTTAGAGTTTGCCTTTAGTAATTCAGCAAAAGGAAATCAGATTTTGTGTCCCTGCAAGGCATGCAAGAACTCTTGTTGGAGGGTTGGTAGTATTGTACGTGAGCATTTGATATGTGAGGGATTTACGGAAGGATATGTAACATGGGTGAATCATGGTGAACCTAGTTCCAGTTTTTTCACAAATAGCAGACAAGATGAAAGGGCAGAAGTCACCGCAGCACTCAAAAGGTGGTGGCACAGGAAGGCCATCGCAGCTTGAAGGTATTTTACTTGAACATTTTGACTTATATATGTGATCCAAACTGGTTGAAATGTGAGAAAGCAATGAGGCTGTGATAGAGAATGTTTTGATTTGATAAATCTGCAGTTGAATTATATGATTTGCCAATTAGATAGTGTCAAACCGGAGGGACTGATGCTCCTTGAAGAATATTTGAGCCATTTCTGAGTTCTATATGTAGATGTAGAGAATTGTGCTCCTGGGTTGTAGAGTCTAAGTGGCTGAAATTAGCATGGGAGTATAAATAATAAGTGAAAAAATAATTTCATCCAACCTGCACATCTATTCTCGCTTCACTTGAAGAACTCTGCGACTTCTTTCAAGCGTGGTGGTAGTTTGCAAGCAATGATAATTGTGTGCTAATTATTCAGACGACATAATTCTAGGCTCCAAGCCCTCCAAAGACTCCAAAGATCCATACATATACATACATGCAAATGGTAGTCTGCTACTTATATATGGATCTATCAATTGATGGTCGATAAAATAACAATCAACGGCAGAGCCATATCATTACATTTCTAACCCATGCATAAATTTGTTTTATTTAGAAACAGATAAATTTGTTACTACTAGGTGATCGGAGGGGGCAATCCAAACCTGCACATCTAGTTTGTCTCGCTTGCTTGCATTGTTTGTTAGGACCAAATTGAGACCGATGATTATTCGCACCACCTAGCTAGTTGTGATCGCTTAACTGCAGCTTCTTGTTGCCACACTTGGATTAATCAACCGACAAGAGAGATCATAATATATAGTCATTTTTTTCTCATGTTTTTTATCTATAATATATATAGTGACCATGCTTTGATGAGATTTTATAACTTTTATTAGCTAATAACTACACAGCAATACATAATTGCAATCTTTTTAAGCAAGAATGAACCCCACATATCACTTCAATACATATCACATGGCAAAACCTCAGTAGGCATACTTGGTAAAAAAATGGAATCTTGTGAATTTACAATGGAAACTAAACTTTGGTTGCAACAAATATTGAAAGGAAATAAGCTATCAATTATAAACTGAGGTGTTGATTTAGAGTCTAGTAAGCACTCAAGCTATCAAATTGCTGCTGCTGCTGCTGTTAATGATAGCATAGTTGCCCACTTACAGTACTACTGTTTCACTATTTGCACCTAAGAGTTGATGATACAGACCACATTTCACTGATATTTTGCCTTTTTTAGGTTAGGTACTTAAGCTAAGTGGTGTTGCAAGTATTTTGGATTGGCACCCTTTTGAGGTTCGATCAGAGAGCTGTTACATGTTCTCTGGCAGCAACCATATGTGCACCAAGTTGGTGTTCAAGTATTTTGGAGTGGCAACAAGCAAGTGTTCGAGAATTACTGCAGGAAGACATGTTGCAGTTCTATTCTTTTGTTTGCACCTACTATCGTGTAGGCCAAGGACATGGAAGTGTTGAATGCCACGTTTGTGCCCAAGTAGTCCTGATCTATTGATCTCTTAGCTTTAACCATAACTAGTTAGTACAAGACTTAGTGTATGTCTATATATGTCCGGTAATGTCTAATCTATATCCCGGACTCAGATATGTATGGCGCCTCTATGTAATGTGATCATCACTTGACCTGTTTGGATCTATATATGTATTGACTGTGATATATATATATATATATATATATATATATATATATATATATATATATATATATATATATATATATATATATATATATATATATATATATATATATATATATATGATATCTAGTTGGTGTATGTATGGAAGATGTAATATATTATTTCTATAAATCATGTGGATTTGCTCAATGTGATACCTACTATATGAGCAATAGTGGATTTTTCAAATTATTTAAATTGTACTTGTTTATATCTATATCTGCAATACAGTTTTACTGACACTTTTATTGCTGGACAGGGTGTGATTCACTAAACACCTTGGAAATGGTTTCGCCAACATGCAAACTGTTGGGAAATGTCTTAACTGTCGGCGTAGCTCTTAACTGTCGGGAAAGGGATAACTGTCGGCAAAGGTTGTAACTGTCGGCGTAGGTGCAACATTTGGCTACGCAAAAAGTGTCGGCGATTCCTTTAAGTGTCGGCAAAAGTTTCACCGACAGCTTATAGCACGACTGTTTCTAAACTGTCGGGAAAACTTTTGGCGGGAGGTTAAGTGTCGGCAAAGGTGCCCTTTGCAGACAGTAGAAAGTGTCGGCAAAGGTACATCTGTTATAGTGACTCTCTCCTCCACCTTATTAGGGTATAGCTCATCTATAGCTCCTTATTATGCTTGCTCTAAGGATGCAGGTTGGGTGAGGGTGCTAAATCATACCCAACGGTGCCTATTAGGGCATGAAATACAAGTCCATTATGTAAACAAGCACCCGTACACGGTACATAGGTGTTAGATGTGTAGTCCATTTCAAGAAAACTTGTATATAATCGTTTGATACCGAGGTGTTAAATGACTAGATATTTAATATAAATATACAAAATAATTGTTTGTTTAATTAAACATTCTATCCTTGTTAATATGGTCATAATAATGTATTACTTGTGCCATTAATACACCTGGTGGTTGTGGTAAAATATTGCGGGTCTTGTCGCGGGTGGATATTTACTCTACCAACACATCACTGATCTATTACCATTCCTTCTCATACGTGTAAAAGGGTGGGTGGGTCTATGTGAAAAATGTATGCCTTTTGTAGTTTTTTTATCTCTAAAGCAAAATTTAGATTGACAAAGCCCCCGCCCTAAAAGAAGAAACTTTTTTCTATGGCTAAGTTTGATCCCAAGATCTTTCGCTGGTGCGGCTCTAAGACCAACCCTAAGCCAAACGATTATCACAGTCACAAATCTATACTCTTTTATTAAAGTCATGTTTTGGTAGATGTTGTCAATCAAAGTAATACGTTGAAGACCTTTTCTAATTCAAATCTATTATATATGCACAATAGTGTTAAAGCCACACGTTCTCCAAGAAAATCTAGAAATTATGATATTAATCAAAAAAAGAAAAGAATATGTATAATTAGATTTTTATGATCACCTAATGGTGTAGATTCACTAGAAAATATGAGACTAGTAAAAAAATAAAATAATATATACCATTGAATTTTATGATGATCTAATGGTCTACACTAAAAAAAATTAATTCCGCATACAATTCATGTTTAAATATTTTTTCTTCGCATGTGGTATTTTAAATTAAAATAGTGTTCTATCCATATAAAATAAATACCAATACACGTGTTCTAATCGTAATTAAATAATATCGGCATAGGCATTATATACTTGAAGCACTTCTCATGTTTTTTTTATGGGCACTTCTCATGTTTTAAGGAACCCTTCTTCAAGAAAGATACAAAAGGCATAGGGATCAATAAAGTTCATAGAAAAATTACAATCAAAAGCCATATCATGACTGGAAACATAATTTTACGGTAATTATATAAATTTTAGTAATATTTATTTTTAAAATTAATTATTATCTTAAAATTAACTCCGAATTTAAATTGAAGTTAAAAATATATTAATTTGATTCCCATGCATATATTATAAATGAAGTTAGGAAATCATCTCTTTTCCCCTCAAGGTCTAAAAACTGCCACATTGATCCTAGAAATCAAGATGTAACCGTCTTTATGAAAAGATACAGTAAAAATAAATAAAGAATCAAAGACAGATGGAAAAAACTGATATATTTGCGAGTTAAGGATAAAAGAACTAGACCCCTATACTATTTGCACGAACAACCTTGCTAGTTCTATTATATTTGCGAGAAGAAAAAGTTGCTCCAAACTCTGAGAGAACCAGTTGGAGATAGATGGTATCCGATTTGGCATGCCCTATGAAGGAGGACACGAATATGATGCAGTGCTGCTGCTGCGTTGGTACTGACCACCGGGTACCGTCTGGGTCGGACGCTGTTCCGCAAGTTGCATTGCAGCCTCTGAATGTTAGTTGGGGCTAAGGGGTGGGTCTCTCATGCCATGGCGTCTTCTCCTTGGTTTGCATCGCGCAGCAGCAGAATGGGATGTGGGCATGTGGCCAGGCAGGATTCATCAAAAGGTAAAAGCGGATCCCCCTCCCCATCTCACTGCAGATCTCTTCAGGATCCCCAGTTCTTCGTTGCTTCAGGGAAGCAGGGCCGGCACGGCGGCACCACACAGAAGGGGCTCACTGCAAATGCAAATGAAACCCCAGCAGGTACTGCTTCAGCATTATTTTTCTCTCACAATAAATCAGCATAAGCATAAGCATAAAGCCAAATTTCAGCGAAACGAACAAAACCAAAATTTTCATTCGGAAGATCGAAGGTCCCGTTTGAAATCACTGACTCAATTTTCAGAAACATCTTCTTTTCAATTTAGACAAATACCACTGTTACAAATAGTATGTTACTACGTAGGATAAAAATTTACTGGAGCAGGCAAAGATTCTCGCAGTAACTTGTTGGAAGCATGATGGTTTGTTCCATTCCATGCATGAACATGATGCAACTTTGTTGGTTGGAAGCAAGCAGGCAAGGCAACAAAGCACGCATGCAGTACGTAGTAGCGCAGACTCAGACATATGAGCTCGTGTCTCTTCCTCTTTGGCTAGCGCTCTGAGGGCCGTGTACGACGGTACGAGCCAGGTGTGTCCTCTACAGACTACAGTCGTAGCTGCACTGCACATCCATGACCTAGAACCAGAAGAGATATACTCCGTATATGTACAGTACTGTATACATATATATTTATTTATATTTACATCTCCACTGCTGCTCACTGCAGCCCTCTTGCATTGCATCACCCATCGTTTCAATTGATGAATTGAGCAGCCGGGGGCGGATTTTTTTTCCCGTTTTTTCCCCTCAGATCAGACCGAAAGAAACAACAGTACAGGATCAGGTTATAGACCTATCATTGACCAGCCTGGCTACTGGCTACTGGCTAGGTACCCCTACCTGCTTGACGCCAGATGCCAAACCACATGCATTATATTAATCCAGAATTCCAGATTAGTTAATGGATCCACTAACAATCGTCAGTAACGACAAACTCGATTGCAAGCAGCAGCCGGCCGCCCGGCCTGCTGTAACTAGACGTACTAGAAGAAACAGCTATACGCACAGCGTGTCCTTTTCCTCGTCGGCGTCTTCGTCTTCTTCCTCCGTCGTCATCGATCTCTTAATTCTTGTACCATATACATCGATCCAGCAGAGCAGCTGCGGAACGGAATAATGAAGCCTGCTGTATGCGCAAGCAAGCACGAGTGGAACGAACGAAGAGCATGCATGCATACATGTCCAGGTCTCAGGGTTGCTTCATTAGTCTGTCTACTCGATCGACGAGTATATCTGTATATGCATCATCATCAGTCTCGATCGATCCGGCGATCGATCGGCTACGACGAGACGAGTAGCTGCTGATGGACGACCGCGGGGTCGGCGCCGGCGTCGTCGAGCTCGAGCTCGGTGGCGGCGGCGAGGGCGACCATCTTGAGCGCGGATGCGCCGGTGGTGAAGGCCTTCTTACGGACGCCCATGTACTCGGGCCACGTGACGGCGCGGTACGCGGGGGTCCGGCCGGGCGGCACGGCCTCCCGCAGCGGCGCCACCTTGGCGTGCGGCGGCGGGCCGAGGAAGTAGCCGAGCGATATCCTGTCGAGGTCCCGGTTGACGACGGCGCGGTGGTACACGCTGTGGAACCGGCCGTTGGTGAGGATATGGAAGAGGTCGCCCACGTTGACGACGAAGGCGCCCGGCACGGCCGGCACGCCCACCCACCGGTCCGGGGCGTGGCGGAAGAGCTGCAGCCCCGGCACGAGGCTCTGCAGCACGAAGGTGAAGAAGCCTGAGTCGGTGTGCGCGATCAGCCCCAGCGCGCGGCGCGGGTCCGGGCACCTCGGGTACCAGTTGAGATGCATGGTGGCGGTCATCGTCTCGGCGATCCTCCGCTCCGCCTCCACGGCGCCGACCTGCTCGTCGGTGAGCCCCAGCGCCATGAGGAACAGCTCCAGCAGCTTGTCCGCGAGGGCACGCATGTGCTTGTGGAACTCCTCCATCACATCACTGTAACAAGTAGTAGTGTAATTAAGCAAGACGCGCAGTAAGTATATGCCCCTCGTCAGCTAGCATGCTAAAAGGGCTGCTAGGCGTGTGCTTGCATGCATGCATGGCCTTAGACGGGGACGACACGTCGATGATGTATCTATCGGTGCCTAAGTGCGTGTGACCTGCTTTACCAGTACCTGTACGTGCATCATGCTTCATGCGTATGCATGGCGAGGCGAGAATCAAAGCAAAGCAAAGCAGCTAGTAGCTAGGCGCGCGCACGTGTGGGTACGGTGGTGTGGCCGCGCGCGGCCGGCGCGGGTGCACGCACGCACGTACCAGAAGCTGGTGTAGTCGTCGCCGGCCTTGGGCCAGAGCTTGCGGAGGTCAGCGCGGAGGTTGGCCGGCGAGAAGGTGTAGCCCTCGGACCACATGCACTTGGAGAAGAAGGAGGAGATGGGCGGGGAGCCGTAGCCGCATGCGTCGCCAGGCCCGCGCACGGCGCGCATCTTGTCGTCGGCCGGCAGCGCGAACATGGTGGCGATCCGGTCCTCCACGCGCGCCAGCAGCTCTGCGGGGACGCCGTGCCCCGTGAGCAGGAAGGCGCCCCATTGCTCGGCGGCGCGCGCCACCGCCGCCGCCGGGTCCGCCTCCGCCTCCCCCAGGTCCACCACCGGCACGGCGTCCGGCCCCGGCGCGCCGCCGTCCACGACGGGGTGGTCGTGCAGCCCCGGCCAGGCGTGCGACTCCGGCACCCGCCGCGCCGCCCGGAAGTCGAAGTAGCGCGGGTTCTTGAGGTGCGACGGCGTCGGCATGATGCTGGCCGATAGCTAGATTATCAGTAATTATGGATCCCCGGCAAGGCAAGGCGGCCGACCAATAGATTGCAGCAGTGTGCGTGTGCTGCTGCTAGCTGCCTAGAGAGGACGGAAGGAAAGGAAGGAAGAAGCAAAGGAAGCTGTAGCGCCAAGTGTAGATCTAGGACCTTGCACTAGTGCTATGGCATGAGAGAAGGAGAAGTGTAAGAAGCAGAGAAGTACATGGCGTGGTATTTATAGGGGAGAAGTTTTGGAGCGTAGTGGATCCGTCCGGTCCGACCCATCAGGAGAGAGAACACAACACACACCACAAAGAGCTGGATGACTAGCTAGAGGAGAGAGAGGGATGGGATGATGCGCAATTGAGAAATGAAATTAAAATTCAGTATTGATAAGGCGATGGCCTTTTTGGAAATTCAGTGGATGGACGGAAATGCGGTGAGAGAGACGGAGGGGTTTGGAGCGATGTGGAGCACCAAAGGCCACCCAGCTGCTGCAGCCGCGACACAAGGGACAAATCTAGATCGTACGTACTGCTCCTCCGGCCTCTCCCTGGGCTTGGGGGAGGGGAGGCCAGGCTAGTGGCGGCACTGGCACCCCAATTAATACGCACACATGGAAAGCCAACACGATTATTGCCATCCATTATCATCAAATTAATTAAGGACCAGTTTCGAGGGTGTTGTCGTGTCTCGCATCACGGAATCTTTCACGGACGTACCACTCTCGGCTCGCGCTCAGCACACAGATCCATCTTCACCACCGGTTCTAGTTCTAACGACATTTGGCTGCTTTACCGCAATATAGCAAATAAAATAATAGGAGACCGTACCCTATTTTTTTTTTCTAGGTTGAGTTGCATCTATCGTTTAGTTCGACCCAAAATTTTAAGCCAGTTAGAAAAGGTGGACAACCTCTGTTATGTACTCCCAGGATCTAAGTTATAATGCGTTTTGCTTTTTTTATGTACGTTATTTTTACCGTGTACCTACACATAGTGTATATTCAAGTGCATAACAAAAACTACGTATTTATAAATGTATTTATAAATGTCAAAATGTTTTATAATTTATAGTGGAAGGAGTATTTTGAAAAGAAAAGGTAACCAAGCTGCCAATAGCAGTGAAATAAACTATAGCTAGTACTGCAACTGACGGAGAGTAGGAGACGAGAACAAAAGGCGGCACCACTGCAACTGCAAGCAAGGAAAACGGGACGGACTTTAAAAAAAAAGGAAAACAAGGGACGGTCCGAACACGTGTAAGGATCTGGTTGGCTCGAGATGGGTCGCAAAACACAGACACCACCGACCCAATAGGCCAAGGGCTGCTGCTTCCGGCGAGGGGCGATCACTGATTAGGTAAGGATCCCGAGGCCGGCGGAGAGCCGCGGACAAACGGGCCTGTCTGCAATTGGCGGGGCGCAGCGCCAGCGCCAGCGCGGCTGCGGTTCCAGAGCTACCTGCTGGCCGACGCCGAGTGCGCCCGCGCGACGGACGGCACGACAGCGCAGCTAGCTAGCTAGCTAGCTAGCCCACCGGCACTGACCCTGCTGGATGGTTTCAAGCAGAAACACGACACGTTCCTGTGGTTCTTTTTTTTTGTTCTCACTCCAATATTCTATGGAAGGTAGAAAAAAACTCAGGCCTGTAACTTCGTGCGGCAACACGTTGGCAAAGAAACACAACTAAATGTTCTTATAGCTTTTATTTTAGATTACGGAATAAAACATCCCAGCCTTCACATTCACGAGTGAATGCTTAAGGCTTAACAACAAGGTGATCTATGCAAATAACGTGAGTATCTAGTTTATTTTCTCATTGTACCATTTGGTTTTTATTTGAAAAATACTTTTGCTGATTCATAGTTTTCTTTTCCCCCTAAAACATCATTGAAATTGTTACAATGCTACTCACTTTTGGTGTAGCGATGATAACCCCGCTGTGCGTCTCCCCGACAAGTCTTCCCAGGAGGTGTTCATAGGTGTTTCGTGTGAAGAATGAGCGTCAAATCAGCCTCGTTGACTTGCTAGTCTCGGCCACGTCGTGGAGACCTCCCTCGGCTGTGTATATCGGGCGTGTGTGGCCTTGGAGATTTAGCACTTTCTGATATGTGACCGCATTTAGTATCAACACTTTTATTTTTTTTTTAATTCAAGTAAGCATTTAAAAGACTCTAAATTTATTTATTTTTAATGAAACATAAAGTACAGTGGTTGTCATTTAAGTTACATACCATTCTAGTACGTCATACTTTCAATAAGACCCATGATGACGAGGAACTCTAGTCTTCAATAACATGCTCGGAGGAATACTAGCTAAGATATTTACACGCCTGTCTGAAGAAAATAGCTTGAAAAGTTGCACTTGCTAAAATGTGCCAATTGTTAGGTAGATTTCCACCTCCTTTTCTCGGTCGTCTCAAAAGGATTACTGTTTAGTACCCACTCCTTGCTGGTTGCCTGTTGGTATGTATAGATTCATGGACACCTACATATGCATGGGAAAGATTGTGCACCGTCCTCCTCTATTACTTGAAAAATACTCTATAGATTTTTCCATTGAAAAAATATATATGTCAAGTGTGAGCCACTCTCTCATAGACAAATTCCCGTTTTCTCATATATATACATCTACACAGTTCTATATATACACTTGCTCCTGCTTTTTGTCTTATAAAACATATTGTTAGCTTTCTGCCTTTTTCACCGAAGATAGATGCTCCTCACCTGGACACCGCCTAGTAGCAGCAGCTAGCAGCTTCAATTTCTCAAGAAGGGGGGGAGAGAGACAAATTGTCAGCTAAGCTACGTGCGACGCTAGCTTGCCGTTTTGTATTGTTTTCTTCTACTTGGTGAGTTGAAACCGCCATACAAACAAAGGATAATTCTAAAATTCTTGAAAGGACAAGTTAGTCACTGTGAATGTCCAATGAGCAAACCGAAATTTCCCTGGACGGCTGTCCCTGCTCTTGTCTTAACATGAAACGGGATCAGCTGTCGCATATGTAGATGGGGCCCACTATGAGATCTCGCCTCCAAACTAATATATTCCTCTTGAATGATTGGATTGTCATCTTCTTCCTTCCTCTAATTGATCTATTCCATCTCATGACATGCATGGGTGATCTTTTTCAGTTATTGAAATGGTATATATGTATGGCTTGGACCTTGTGGAGTGGTAGAGCGGTTGGGTTTTCGGTAGGGCTGAGTACGAGACAATCTTGTGCTTGTGTGGAGCGTGTTGATGAGGTCCTAGTCCAACCGACCATTGTCCATAGTCGAGTCAGTTGTCTCGATTGTTTCCTTAGCACTACCCATCCAAGGATCTTTTTTTTAATATAATCGACACCTCTCCTGATTTGTTTTAAAAGTTAATTCCCATGATAACTCTCCTGATTGTTTCCTTAGCACTACCCAGCCTAGATGCGCGCGCCTGCTATCCTGAGACGGAGGGAGTATAAAGATAATCCCCACTACAAGTTTATCTCTAAAAAATCATGCAACAAGCCATCCATACTATCTTTCACTAACTATCCATATCACCTTCTACTAATAGCTATGTTATCCTATTAAAATTTCTAGCATCTTAATACAAGCTATCCATATTATCTTCACTTATTTTCATTCTAAATTCTTCGTAGTCTCTGCAGCAACACGTGGGGTATTTTTTTTTAAATATCGCTATTTGGTTGGCACAGATTTCAGTGACATGGCAGGACATCGAGTCAGTCATATACTCATATCAAGGTATGTATCCACACCTTCCAATTTCTTTTTTCTTTTGAGAAGGAACACCGTACAATCTGTACGTGGGAGTAGTTCGTTGAAGGTACTGCATATGCTCGTTGACAAGTCAATTGCGTTTCACACGCAGGACACATACATGCTATACATACCGTTGTACTGACACAACAATTCTAACCAACTGCATAGCGACAGCGAATGTATCACCTGACAATAGTACAGCAGCTAATAATAGAAAATGCACAGTGTAGTGTGGTTCTTTTGGGGCATCCCTTGTCCATGGCCTAGCATCCTATTTACTCCCTAGCCGTGGGCCGACCTCTACGTTTTGGAGCCATTCAGCTGAAAAGAGAAGGAATCTTTACATGTTGGAATCTGAAAAAAGAAAGGCAAGAACAAGATAGACCAATTGGCTCACTATTCCTCTTGCTCCTTCCAACAAAGAAAAGGTGGCATTTTCATTTTCACCTTTCATAGTGAAAAAGATGCCTCTTTGACCCCCCAATAAAACACCTAGTAACATTATTCAGTAATAGCAAAAAAGAACTATAACAGTGGAAATGTTTTCTAGAAAAGAAAAGTTTGTGAATCTTACCATAGTGTAAATGGAGCGTGAAATCTCAACCGAATCAAATATTGGAATAAACCTCTGATTTTATTTGTCTCCTGCTCGGTACCCACATCTATCTCAGTTTGTTAAATTCTGAGGTTTTTCATCCTATTTGTAGTATTATGAAAATTAAGCATTTTTTAAGGAAAATAATCATATAGGTTCTCATGTTACCAAATTATTACATCTCTGGTTTGACTGCAACAGTACGCTAGTTAAGAAAGGCCCATTTATGTACGATAGACTGACGTTGATCTTCACGAATATTCCCACAGCAGAAACAAATACAGGGAGGGAAAAAATGGTGGCATTACTTTGGCACGGAATGAAAGCCAAGGTTGTAAAGTGACATGGAGACACGCATTAATGTTTGTCGCGTACGAACGCACATGGCGACAAGAAAAGATTTGCGCTTTGTCTCATTACACGTCCTCACATTAGCGCAGCTAATGGCTTTTTGTTTTGTGTTCGTCGTTTAAGCACGTAGTCTAACCTAACAGCTAGCATATGAATATATTAGTGACATCTCATCAGACGGCTTAATTAATTAGGGATAGAAAAGGTTGCTCTTAGCTTGATGCTGCAAATCTATATCCTAACTAATCAGGGAATAACCATGCCCTGCCACCAACTAATTAGGACACCTTTCTCAACAAATTTCAGGGTATAATTCGTTTTACTTTTTTGAAAAAGGATTTAATTATATTCAGTAATAATGATCGGAATATGAAAGAGCTGGCCCTTGATATATACTCTCAGTATCTCTCATCAATAAATTGTAGTGTTTTAATTTTTAACTAAAAAGCTATTTGTTGGCTACATTACTTACCGAACCTGCCAACCAGAGTTTAAGTAATTTATATAACCCACGCTCACCTAACAGACACATCAAACTAGGTCTGGGTTTTTCTCTAGGTTAAGTCGGGTTCTAGGTAAGAGATTGTATAGCCATGCGTCCAAACGATGGCTATACGAGTTGAAAATCATGGCACGAGCCCGGCCCACCTAATACACTAGTATGGTCAAGCCGTTTTTTGTTTTTTCTAGACGGGTTGGATCAGATAGTCCATGATCAAGGCTAGGTGTGCGTGCATGCATTCGTATGTATGTATGTATGTATGTATATGCATGTCTTCTACTTATACACTATACTAGATTGACGTTTAAGAAAAAGTCGTTATGTGCGTGAATATATCTCTCTTGATGATTTTGGTCAACCAAGACAAAAATTAACATAGAACTACTTGGTTGGTGATTAATCTGCTGCCTCGTTCGTTTAGCTTATAAGGTAGGATTGAAAGTACTGTTGGCTGATTTATCGTGAGAGGCTGAAAAAGTACGGCTATAAGCCAAGCGAACAAAGCGTACATCAATCTGGATACGATCGAGGCTAGCTAGAATGCGCCGTACGTGCAAGTTGAGATTAATACAGCTTTGATCGAAAGGGTTGCAGCTAGGCGCTAGCTAGCACCAGTAGGCATGCAGTAGCACACACTCTTCTTTGTCAATGAAATGGACATAATCTCGCTCATTGGAACAAAAAAATATAGCAATATAAAAGAACGTACGTACACTAGGAGGTCATGTGTGAGTACTGTAGCAAAGCCCTCAACTCAAACTAAGCTATGCTAATTTTTAGTCCTAATATATCTAATATAACTTACTCTAACTGATCGAAGCAAGCTTTCAGGACTGTTGCCTGTTGGTTTATTTAGGCTACCTGGAAGAAAAAACTACTTGTTGGTAGTGCGAGATGTCGATGGTTTTGTACCTAGGCGCATAGGCATAGGCACAAATAACGCATGGATGGTGCGTCTGCCTGGCGTATCTAATCTCTCCGTGCCGGCCGGGGCCACGTGAGGGCCATAGGGGCTGCGGCCGCGCCCCCCGGTCAAGGGAGTTTTCTGAAGAGCGAAACGTGAGCAGCTGCGACATACGTTATTAAGTGCAATACATTTAAGTGAATTCTTCGTCTGGTGCTATCCCAACACCTCTTGCCGAACTCAGCACACGATGATTCGATTAAAAAATTGGCTTGCACTGCTATATATGCGTCTGAAGTCTTTGAACTGATATCCTCCCTCCCTCCTTCCCCCCCTGGTCTACGTGTAGGAAGGAGAAAAGTGACTTTTTATTTGTTACTAATGCTTGATACTTGATATGCTGGATTTCATGCTAGCTTGGTGCAATATGCTGGATTGAAATTTACTAAGATATATAGCCTCTTTGACGTGGACTGTGGCTAGCAATACCTTCTATTCTAAACGCTGCAACTGCTATCAGGCACTATAGATTTTTTAGCTCCCATGACAGTTGGCTGCTGCTGCATACAACAATTGCTATACTACGTAAAGACAATATATGTTTCGCAAGCATTTCTCTTCTTAGAGCATTGGCAGGCATTGTATTGAATGATGTTGGAGCTCATCCACAATGTCATCAAACGAGTTTTACATATGCACAAGCACTTCATCTCATTTTTCATCTTACTTGCTGTCTTTTCTTATTCATGGAGCAAGCGCAAGCTGGAAGGTAGTAGCATCTAGTTAGGTGCAGCATGAGCTTATGGAATTGGCCCCCTCTTGATTTTAGCTCAGGCTCCGCCACTGGGCCGGTGCCCATGTCCATATGTTTCTTCCAGCCAGCAGATCAGATGGTCGATGTGACCTGACCCTGTCGGGCTGTTTGTTAGGATTTTCCCGTGCTGGGTATTGCGGTCAACGGCCATGCGCTTAGCTTTTCCTTCTTTTGGTTAAACATACTTGTAAACCTACTCCTACTCTCTCTCTCTCTCTCTATATATATATATATATATAGAGAGAGAGAGAGAGAGAGAAGATGAGATGAGATGATGATGACTGATGAGCTACTGAGCTAGTAGCTAGCTGATCGTCGTCACAAGACGACACCACGGTAAATAAGCTAAGTTGTGGAATACACGTCGGCCACTCATCGCGATCACTCTCGATCGTGTCGTCGTCGTTCATGCATCTATATCGACAGATAACCGATCAGAGCACCACCACCTTTTATTTGCCATCATCGGTCGAATCACGTCACACACGATTTCTATCTAGCTATTCTAGTATGCACATGCAGTGTTGTTCTCTGAGTGCAATCTGCAGCTATATATACATGCATCATGCATGCTGCTGCATGGCTTGTTTACCATAACATCGACCACAGCCACTACAGACACTTATCGTTAGCTGTTGCCGCGCGTGACTGGCCGGGCGCTGGGACGGCATGCATGGTGCATGCACACGGCCACACGGGCACACGATCGATCGACACACCAGCTAGGCAGCATGTACGCACGGTGCAGGCCTTCAGCTCGATCGGTCGTAGACGATGTGTGTGTGTGGCTAGGCGACACTGCAAACGTACAGGATCGAGCACCATGCACGTAGCTAGGATATATAGGGTCGGTCGCTGCCTACCTTTTATGCGTCTTGGATTCGATCTCATCATATCCCCTCGTCCGTCCACCGTCGGATCGGCGGCCTCTTGCATTGTCACCGTGCGCTCGATCGCGCGCGCTAGGCTCCAATGCGGATAGATAGGGGGTGACTAGATGAATCACTGAAAGGTCACTAGCTAGCTATATACACGGCCGGCCGGGCCACTGCGTGAACGTCGTACATATACCACGCAATGACAAGCTCTCCGATCCCTACAGAATGCATGCTAGCGTAGCGAGTCTTTTTGCACACGGCACTACTTCCGTGTCCTATATGTATGTGCACGGCTAGATTGATATATACTCCCTCACTCCTGAAATATAGGGTATTGAAGCATTTAAATTTTGTAGCAATAAATTATAAGATATTCTTGGTGAATTAACTCCCCAAAACACCAATCACATATGAAACTACCGTAATGGTCGACCACCAGACTTAAAATATGGCCTGGTAAGCACAAGATCTCTCTATAGTTAAGTGAAAGCTACATGTATCATTTGGCTTACCTAATAATTTCTTAGGATACTTTATATTCCAAGACAGAGTGAGTAGATTTATTGGTACAACGGTTCCATAGAAGAGTTGTTGTAAGTATAGAAGGCCAAAGGCTCCGGTGTCTATCTCTATTGGCAGAGTTTATGTATATAGTAAATACAACTGCCTTTTTGCTAGAAAACATTTGAAATGCTAGAAATTTCCCATGCTCCTGGACGAGCTAATCAAAGTTACTTGTACTAGCCCATCAATATGTGTTTTAGTACGGTTTCGTAAATCTTATGTCAATTACATAAGTATTTGTCCGCCCTTGGTCGGCTGGCGCCTTCCAATGTCGGGAACCAGGTGGGCCATGCCTAGCCCCATGGCACGGGGGACTTGGACTTGGATTTGCCCTCCGGGCCCATCTTCTGGACGATGAGGCCATTCTTTGGAGCAAGCCGTTATTAAGGACCATCAGGCTTCCCATATTGGATTGGAGCGTACGCGTAAGCGTACATGATAGGGTAACCCCTAAGCCCCTGTGGCTGATTAGGAGAATCAGTCAGGGGGTTAATCGTACTGTCATGGCGTTAACCCTAGGGTTTATGTGACCCCTTGTTGGATACTCAATAGTTAGTTTAAATTATTTTTCATTGCGATAGATTTGAGTAATTTTTTAGAATGACTATTATTATAACGATGTTAAGAGTCTACCGAATTGATAGCCAGACCATTATGATTTTTTTTAAATCATACGATTTATATTTTTTAGCACATCTTGTAAGAATTGATGTAAAATTTCAGTTGGAGGCCTCCAATTATAATAGTAAGATAAGATAGAGCTATGTTAAATATAACAAGTGCAAGAATAATATTGATATTGGCGGATAAAGCCGATAAGCCTGATTAAAATTATCGGCCACTGGATTTTAATTTCTCTCGATGAAGTTTCACTAGAATTCACAATACGAAGATTACAAATTTGACCAAAATTTCTGGAATTATATTATATAAGTATGTAACACCCTCCGCCTTCATTCAACTTACCAAGAACTAGTCATACAAGTTGCTGGTAAATTATCTGACCCTATCTATTCAGCGTTGACCAAAAGACCTTGGTTCAGCTTTATCGAAAGCTTAAGAAAACGGTTTCCCTATTCTTACCACTGGTCGTGTTCATTGAGGTGTACCGTGTACACCTATCTATATCTAAATCTAATGAGGCATTATATCATATATAGTACGTTGCAGGACGTGTTCAGATAACATCCTTTCGTTGAGTGCCTTGCTTGTTGGATTAGTTTCTCCATGTTTATTGTCACACATGCATGCATGCTTCAATCATGTTAACGAGGGACATTTGTGTTATGACAGCGAACCATATATATGTCAGCGTAATTAGTGAACCGATAGATCAAGTATCTGGCTAGCAGTCCTGGCAAAAAGATGGGTAGAACATTGGCTCACCATGTGGGCGTTCCATGTCTCCAACACATTTTGTCTGTACTAGAGACACTGTCAGGCCAGGGCCGGCCAAATATGACCGGCTAAATTGGATTTAAGAGCCCTGCCACCTTCCATGTGGATGCCACATGATGTGGGGGAAACCCTGTAGCGCAGTGGTGAGTGCTCCCGTCGTGGAGGGCACCCACCCACGTTCGAATCCCGGTTGTGGATCGACCGGGTGTGGCACCGGGGGTATTTCTCCATATTTGTTTCGTGCAGGCCCTGGACATTCGCGTGGTGCTACAATGGGACTACGACGTGCTCGTCGTCTATGAGGCTCGTGTGACTTCAGTGATCTCCAGAAGGACGCTTGAGGTGTATAGGTTGGAGCTTCTAGGGGTGTGCGTATGTGGTGGTGTGAGTGTGTTGTATAGAGTATAGATACTATAACTTATATACTAAGAGTCCAGGCTCAAAAAAAAAATACAGAACAGGCATGACCAGAGGGCAAGCTTGAATGCAACTGTTCGTCTTTTTCTCCCGACAGCTCGCCTTTCAGCTAGGTATTGGTTATCGATCAGGAACACTCCCAGTAGAGCATTGTCAATAAAAATGAGTGATGTATGTATGTGTGTGTGTCTATATATATATATATATATATATATATATAGGGTCTGTTCGCTTGTCTGAATTTTAGAGGAATCTGGATGGTTTGGAGAAATGCTGGAGGAATTTGTGAGAGAGAAACACTGTTCCAGATGAAAAAATAAGCGGATCAAGCCAGGTTTAAGGGCACGCGAACATGGCCATATATATATAACTACTATCCTGTAGCTGGCTACAAAATAACTTATTCTGTAGCCACTTTGAGTTACGATAATTACTATGTTAATTTACGAGATTATAGTAACTCCATACTAAGTGGTTTACTATAACGTTATGGTAAATATCTCCATGTGTTATAGTAACCCAACTATCGTAAATATGTATTGACGTTATCGTAAATTAGTGTGTGTATATATGTGTGTGTGTGTGTGGCCTATGTGATAGCATTAGTCATGAATGCTCCAAGAAGAAAACTCTAAGCAATGGAAGTATTTGTACGTGTTGCAATCGTCGCCATATATACGTATATATATATAGATATGGTGTAAACACTGGGGACACATTAGGACAAAGTTTGTGAGGGCGGTTGGGTGGTGAGGTGTAATGCGATGTCCCTTGCTGAGGTTTCCACGGTGCTGGTTGGTGGATGCAAAAGAGAATAGGGAAGGGATGGAGTGTAGTGTCTCCTAGCTGACAGGACAAGGAGCACTGAGAGCTCAGTGGAAAAGCACGCCATATGATTATATGAACAATGGTATGCAAAAATCAGGTATCACATAATTAGTTATTTCAGCAACATAATATTTTTTCTGCAAAGAAGCAACATAATCTTTTTCATAGATCCCTTTTCTGTGTAAAAATGAGGGACCACCTTTATTGTTTCTCAAGCACAATCAATCGTGACTGCACAATATGTTGAAAAAATGTCGGACGATTTTTGTGAAATCAGGCACGATAACATTATTAAAAATGGTGCTAGTTACCACACGATGGAACCTTGAGGATATCTAAAACATTTTATTCCCTAACCTACTCTCTCCACCGTCCACATTTATAAGCCACATTTCTAGTTTTGTCATACTATGTCCACAAATACTAAAAAGATCTCTTCTACACATCCCAAATAGACAACATTTAATTCATTCATCAATTAAGCACCTCATTCAATTGATATTTGCCACTGTTTTGTTACCTGCAATATGATTATGGGGCTATATATGTTTTTTTTGGCAAACATGCTTATTGCGCTTGTTTCATCAAGAGGAGAAGGTTAAAATGTTGCCAAGTACAAAGGCTATTTCAGAAAGTGAGCCACGAACCAAAGAAAGTTAAGCACTGACCACAACAACCAGAGCTACATGCTACAAATATATGGAGCTATGTGTCGGATCCAGAGCTCGATGGTAACACAAGAGTACAAGACATGTATGTATATAAGTTCAAGCTCTCATTGTGAGTTAATATGTCGATTCATGATGTTCGATGTTGGTAGATCGTATTGTTTGAGATGATATATATGTCGATATATGATGTCCCTAAGGGATGTCGGGGTGTGTTGCCTGACGAGGCTTTATGTGGGGATGCAACCTTATATAGTCTGTTATTGTGGTAGGGTGCAACTCCACCCACCAGGATTCTAGTTACGCAGCCCACAAATTACTGTGCAAGTACAAGTAATTTCAATAATTAATTTAATTTGATTTAATTTGTAGGTGTCTGATAACAGGTGCACTCATGGGTAGCTGTGTGTGTTGATGTGCGTCATCCTTGTAAATGCAAAAAAAGAGTCCCTACCTAGGAACGATTTGATGATTATAAAACATAACTTGACTTTGTTTTGTTTTATTTTGACAAAAGGCTGTATATATAGTGGTCATGATGGCCTTGCGTGCGTCTACAGAAATTTTATGAGGGGAATAGGTCAAGAGAAATAAACAAAGGCTCTCCCGGCCGGCCGTCACAATCAAGTCCATTGAATCAAGGAGGCAAAATGACATGCTCAGTTTGCCGAGTGCCCCAGGTGTCATGTCTGATACTAGCTAGTGTCCACTGATTCAATCATATAAGCCAAACCGTACTCAATGTTGTATACACTGCCCCCATCGCTCTTATCGTCTAGTAGGTTCTTCGTCAAGCAGGAGGGCCCACAAGCACAAATTTGGGCACCCTTTCACCCCCTTTTAATTTGTGCTAACCCATGAAGTGGACAAAGGAACATGATTCAATGGCCAAATCTTAGCTAAAATACGGTGTGAATTAGTCGCTAAGCAGATAAGGACAAAAGTGGATTCCATAATATCTTGTTGGAGCTATGTACAATCACTAAGTGAAAAACTGTAAATATATAGGGCCTGTTCGCTTGAACTTATCAGCCGGCTTATCAGCTAAAATCTACAGTATTTTTTTCTCACAACAAAACAGCTTCAGCCGGCTTTAATACCAGCCAAACACGTGTCAGGCAATAACTTACTGTCATGAGCCATGACGGATCCGCGGCCGTCACCAGCGCACGTCACAAATGGCTAACTAAAATTGACAGTTTTATTCTTGAATTTCTAATGAGCGATGTAACTATTTGTATGAATTAATAAAGCTTGTCGAATGGCATTCCCTCAAAAAAGAAATAGTAACGAGCTGCAACTATAGCCCGTCACTAAACAACATCACCTGTGACCTGACAAGTGCTATATAGCCATTGCTGATGACATATAAAAAATGACATGACACACCACCCATTTGTCAACACCCATTATTCGGTCAAAAGTAATGGATTTTGTTAAGGCCCGGCCTGGCACTTTTTATTTATCAACAGTGACGCAATTGACTCGTTGCTCCAAGACAACAACTAACAGTCTCGCTACTTTTATATAACGGTCTCTTTTATATAATAATGATCTTATAATACCAAAAAAATCCAAGTTAATTACTCGTAGGCATCTAGGACCTGCTTGGTATGAAAAACGAATTTACACTAACTCTACCTCGTAAGATAAAGCTGTCGTCTCTACAAACTTAACCTGTGTAAATGCTGGCATTTGCAAAAGGATCTGTCTATTTGAAACTTGAGTGCTCTGTCATCTCTAATTACTCAAGCAATTTGAGGGAACAAATCACACAAATGAAACAAAAATGAAAATCTAAGTGATTGAGGACATATGGTCACACGAGTAATCCTAAAGGTCAAATCACCCGAAAATCAAAACAAGCTGAATTCTGTGTGAAACAAACATTAATATCACTCAGATTATGTAACACCTACGTCCACCATAAATTGGGACAAAGAAAAACAAGAACAAATAAACATAATACAAAGAAATTATTACAAATACAAAGAAATAAAAAAATCAAAATACAAAGAACAGAAAATTTCTATGGAAACCAAAATAATCTGAGGACATTGTCTTAACCAAACAAATCAAAGAAAATAATCAAAGTAAATTCTGAGAGCACTGCTCATGCAAACAAATCAAAATAAAAGTACATTCAAACTAAATAGGTTATGAGGACAAACATGTGCCTAATAAACTTCTTTCACTTAGTACTAGTTACATCAATAATACCTAGAATTACACCTAATCAACCACGGTAAATGTAGTTCAACTCTAGTGTAAGTACAAAATTAATCCATAATAACATGATAGTAAATTAATTAAGTGTATTTATTAGGTGGGGCCATTCTTTTTTACTATATATAGATTTTTCTACTAAATAAAATCCAGCTGACATGTGGGATAAAGACGTGTTTCCTAAAATCCAGCTGACATGGCACCCACGAGTCAGAAAAAAAAAGCGTAAATGACGCACCGAAGAGGCACGGTACGTATATACATTTCTATATAATAACTGTCTTCTTTCCGTACGCACTATGTGCCTGTCGTCACCATCGATCTAATATCTAGGCCTAAGTAGTACGCGTAGGCATAGTCGCTACATGTATGGCGTGACTATGAGACGACCACAGATCGAATAAAGATCAAATCAGGTGGCTAGAAAATTCGATTTCGTGTGATGGAGCCAAACGTTTCACGTAGACAAAGATAGCTTTTGTATTAAAAAAGTGCGTGAGGGCGGGAATGTTCATGCACTTATCCAAAAGATGAAACGAGTCAGGTACCACCTTCAAACAAAGGCCACAGTCGACGAAAGTGCCTCCCATCAGTTCATATACCCTTGGTCGTCCCTTCTTCGCCTAATCAATTATAGGTTTGGATAGTGATCACCGGAGGGTTTGGATAGTGATCACCGGAGGGTTTCTCATCGAGTAGCAGCTTTGATGGATCACGATGAATTTTAGTATCTCCTCCGTTTCAAATTATAAGCTATTTTAATTTTTTTTAATACATCAATTTTGCTGCGCATCGTATGTCTATGATACACATTCGACCATTCGAGCACATCGCCGCCGGGCAATGTCGCTGGGCTGTACCACCCGAGCTGAGCATGCGGTCACTGTCAATGCCACTACCATGGACCACTCGGACACGTCAACGCCGGCAACGTCGTCGGGCTCAACCTGAGTTAGGCCCCCCATTTGGAGGGGCTTTGCTGCGCGGCTCCAGCTTCAAACTTACGATGTGGCACTGTTGAGAAATGTAGATCACTGTAGCACCCCGAAGAAACAGCTCCGACTCCGTCTAAATAGATCTGTAAAACATGCGAAGCCGCAAGAGCTGCAAATGGGTGGCTCCTCCCGGCTCCGCTATGTTAGATTGATCTCCTAACCAATAAGCCCAACGGCCTATTGGGCCTTGGTCACGCGCCCTGATCGGGGGCGTCCAACCCTACATGGTTGGTGGGCCCCCGTCGCACTGCGCTATATAAAGAGGTGGGGGGCCGGCGGCTCAAAGTACGAGGTTCGCCGTGAGCCGCAAACCCCACCGACAAACCCTAGACCGATCTAAGAGGGCGCGCAGCCAGCGACGGGAAGCTCCGCTGACCTTCACCGTCGTCACTGCCACGCCGTCCGTCTACACTGCATCGACGTCCGTGCAACCTCTACTCCAGCCGTCGCTGCCCGTGTGCTGCCTCCATCAACGAACCAGCGATGGCCAGCTCAACCGCGACTTCCTCCGAAGGCTCAGGTTCAACACCAGCACCTCTACCCTATCTCCCTCTCGGTGTAGTGTTCTAGGTCTAGATGTGAATGTGCTTTAAGGATCCAAGTGTTCACCGGCCTAGATCTACCCTAGTCGATCTACAGAATGTCAACAATGGTACCGGAGCCACGGTTTAGGTTTAGGTATAGATATGGCTAGGGTTTTGATCTAGAAAGTAGAAAGGGCTTCGGCCGACAAAGGGTTCGGTTGAACCCTAAACTCGGTCCTTTCGGATCTGAGAAAACATGATGGTTCGGGAAAAGTGAAGAACCGAACATCCAAACCCTAGATCGGGTTTTTGGGATAGAGATGAAAACTGGAAACCGAATTAAACCCGAAGGTGATTCGGGGAAAAAGAATAACAGTGCCGTCCCTAACCCTAACCCTAACCCTAATCGGGAAATCGTGCAAAATCCGAACAAACGAATCAAAGAAACCGAAAGGGGAAGAGGGGAAGGGAGTGGCTTACCTCGCCGTCGTGCACGCCACCACGCGGGGAAAAGAAAGGGCCGGCCAGGGGTGAACTGCTCGCCGGAACAGGCCACAGAGGCACCGCGGCCAGGCCGCTCGACGGCGGCGCGCTCACCCGCTGGGGAGCGCGCACGCCGGCGAGGGGGCCGGAGACGGCGCCGGGGCTCGCTGCTCGCTCTCGCCGTCGAAGCTCCTCGCTCGGTGACTGCTGCGGCGGGACTGAGTGGAGAGGAGAGAGCAGTGAGGCGAAGAGAGAGAGAGCGAAGGCCGAATGGCGCTAGGGTTCAAGGACGCCACGGCGGTCGCCGGTTTTTGATCCTGCGATGCGCGCGGGCAGCCGTCGGATGGAGACGGACGGCCACAAGCGAGTGGGCCAAGTCGCGGCCTAGGCGGGCTCGCGGACACGCGGGACATTGCCGGCCCAGGCCCAGGTTGCGGCCTGGGTGCGGCCTGTGCGCGCGAAAAGAAAAGGGCCGAGCCGTTTTCTGCGGTTTTGGGCCAAAACAGAGAAGATTGAGTCTGGTTTTTGCATTTTCTTTTTCCAGAAAATTGAAAAATGGAAATTGGCTCAAAAGAAATAGAAAAAAGTATTTTTCCCTGTGGGTAAAATTCATCAAATTGAATATTTTTCCGCTGCGTATTTAAAGATGCAATTTTCATTATTAAATTCGAACCAACGGGAGAATTTAATTTTTGAAAATGAATATGTTTTAATTGATTATAATATTGTTATTATTCTGACCAACGTTGATTAATGGCAATATTATAATGTGTTTGTCTTGCATTAATTCTATTTCTGCCCAACGGTGATATAGATTTAATGTATAAAATAATTGTATGTTTTAATTTTGACCAACGTTAAACTAAGGCATGCAATTATTGTTGTTATTATTTGTGTTCTCACACTATTTGAATTGTGTTTTCAGGAGGATACAACTTGATGAGTTGTATCAAAGAGATCCCCACTCTAAAAGGTGATAACTATATTGAGTGGAAGAAAAAGATAGACCTGGCTTTTATCCTCATTTGAGGTGGATGGTTGTCACCACACCGTGTCCCGAGAGAACCTGTGGGCACCGGTGAGGGAGACATATGAGACCCGTCTTTGCATGGCGTAGCAGAGAGCGGGACTTTGCTCCCGTAAAGATGTCCTATGACCTTGAGCATAGGAAATGGGTCACTGCCAACAAGAAGTGTTTGACAGTGATAAAGAATACGATTGAGCCTGCTATTGTGGGCTCAATTCCAGACTGTGACACGGTCACAGAGGTCCTAGATAGAATAAAGAGTCGGTTCACTGGGCTCTTCAAAGATATATGCAACCCAAAATTGATCAAGCAACCGGTTACGAAAAAAAGGTACTCGGTGGCGGCGGTGGCATTAGAGAGCACATCTTGAGAATGAGCAATCTGCATCTAAGCTCAAACCAATGGATTTGGCACTCAAGGATGAGTTTCTTATTCATTTGATTTTTGCTTCTTTGCCCAAAGAATTTGACACCTTTGTTGTTAATTACAACATACTGACTGAAAAATGGGATTTAGAAAAGCTCATAGCCATGTGTGTGCGGGGAGGAGGAAAGAATAAAAGTTTCACAAGGTGGTTCATCAAACTACCTAAAAGATAAGAAAAAGAACTATTATAACAGCTCTTCCTCCAAGTCATCTGGAAAAGGTCCCATGCAACAGTCTCTCGAACCAAAGAAATTCCGGTGGCTAAAGACCGGTGTCTCCATCAGAAGAAGACGGGACATTATAAAAAAAAGCATCCCGATTTCCTAAAGATGATAATGAAGAATAAAGGTGAGAACATTATTACGTTCGTAAATGAATCCTTGTATTGTAAAGTTTTCAAAATCTACTTGGTGGATTGATTCAGGTGCAACTATTCATGTTGCTAATTCATTACAGGATTCCGTTCGATGAGAACTTTGCAAAGAAAGCGAAAGTTTCATTAAAGTCACAAATGGAGTACAAGCAGATGTTGAGGCCGTTGGAGATCTTCCTCTAGAGCTTCCAGATGGCTTTATACTTTTTCTTAGAGATGTTCTTTATGTACCTTCTTTGCAAAGAAACCTGATTAGTGTATCAAAGTTGGACCATGATGGTTATGATTGCCATTTTGGAAATGGCAAATGTCAGATATTGTTTAATAATAAATGTGTTGGTCTTGCCTTCCGACAAGACGAGCTTTATTTGTTATCACTTCGTGAAAATGTGAATTCCGTATGTGATGTGAATGAAAATGTATCCTCATCGAACAATGGAAACAAAAAACGAAAGAGAGCTCACGATGCGTTGTCGAAATTATGGCACTGTCGTTTAGGCCATATTTCGAGGGGGAGAATAGAAAGACTAGTTAAGAATAATATTCTTCCTTCATTAGAGCTCTCAGAGTTAGAACAATGTAGAGATTGCATAAAAGGAAAGTATGTAAAGAAAATTAAGAAAGATGCCAAACGAAGCGCAGAAATTCTACAGATTATTCACACAGACATATGTGGTCCTTTTCTGTGAAAAGTGTGGATGGTTATGATTCATTCATAACATTCACCAGACGATTACTCTCGTTTTGGCTATATTTATCCAATTAAAGAAAGAAAAGAAGCGTTGGATAAATTCAAAATATTTAAAGCGAAGTTGAAAATCAGCATGATTTAAAGATTAAGATAGTCAGGTCTTGACCGTGGAGGAGAGTACTACGGTCGGCATACCCCATATGGACAAGTTCTGGACCTTTTGCAAGGTTCTTACAGGAGAATGGTATAGTCCCCGAAATTCAACACCGCCGACCTCTCGGCAGAATGGGAGTAGCCGAAGGCGTAACTGCATACCCTAATGGATATGGTGCGTAGTATGATAAGTTACTCCACTTTACCGATGAGTCTGTGGATGGAGGCGTTAAAAACCGCCATTCATATTCTCAATAGAGTACCAAGTAAGTCGGTGCCCAAAACACCGTATGAGTTGTGGACAGGAAGAGTACCCTCACTTAACCACTTGCGTGTGTGGGGGGAGCCCTGCTGAGGCTAAATTTTTAACCCAAACATTGGGAAGCTAGATCCCAAAAGCAGGTGAGTTGCCATTTCATTGGCTACCCGTAAAAGTCAAAAGGTTTTCGTTTCTACTGTCCTAACAGACATACAAAGTTTGTGGAAACGAGACACGCTGTCTTCCTAGAGGATGAAATGATTAGGGGGAGCATGGTAGCTCGAGAAATTGACCTTGAAGAGAAGCGGGTGTATGCACCCACTCCGATCATTCATGAGCCATTTTTCTCACTACTGCTTGTTGCTTGCACTAACAAGATACAAGACAACTGTGGTGCCAAAGACTGTTGTTATCCTCTTTGTGGCAACAATAATAATGATGATGAGGAACACATGCCTCGGGATCCTATAGAACCTATTGCCACACATAAGGGGGAGCAACAACAGCCTCAAACAGAAAATGTGCCAATTGAGGAGGCCCCTAGAAGGTCTCAAAGAGTTAGAAAATCAGCTATTTCTGCTGATTATGAAGTGTACAACACTGAAGAATTTCAAATGGAGGATGATCCCACCTCATTTGAAGAAGCCATGAAAAGTGATCATTCATCAAAGTGGCTTGAGGCCATTGAAGATGAGATGAGATCAATGAATGCAAATAAAGTTTGGGATTTGGAGATAATTCCTAAAGGAGCCAAAACAGTAGGCTGTAAATAGGTCTACAAAATAAAACTTGACTCTCAAGGGAATATAGAAAGATATAAAGCCCGACTTGTGGCAAAAGGCTTTACACAAAGAGAAGGGATTGATTACAGTGGGACTTTTTCTCCAGTCTCGTGTAAGGATTCCTTCAGAATAATAATGGCATTAGTGGCACATTACGATTTGGAATTACATCAGATAGATGTAAAGACGGCATTTCTCAACGGAGACTTAGAGAAAAATGTTTACATGGCACAACCGAAAGGTTTTGTCATGGAAGGAAAAGAACGTTTGGGATGCCGCCTAAAGAAATCTATTTATGGATTAAAACAAGCTTCAAGACAGTGGTACTTGAAGTTTGATCGGAACAATAAAGAATTTTGGGTTTAAAGATAATGTTGAGGACAATTGTGTCTACGCAAAAGTTTAAGAATGGGAAGTTTATCTTCCTTGTCACGTATGTGGATGATATCTTACTTGCTAGTAGTGATGTCACTACTACTCGGAAACAAAGAAGTTTTGTCCTCAAAGTTTGATATGAAAGATCTTGGTGAAGCTTCGTTCGTTCTAGGGATCGAGATTCACCGAGATAGAAGTAAAGGGTATTAGGACTGTCACAAAAGGCATACATAGAAAAAGTCTTAAAGAAATTCAAGATGCACAAATATAGTCCCTCACCGCTCCTATAGTCAAGGGCGGCACGATATGGGGATTTTCAATGCCCCGGGAACCAATATGAGATCGATCAAATGAAAGTGGTTCCATATGCTTCAATTGTCGGAAGCTTGCAATATGCTCAAGTGTGTACGCATACGACTCGGCATTTGTTACCGGGTTACTTGGCGATTCGAGCAATCACTCGAATAGAACACTTTGAAATTGGTAAAGAAAGTCTTGCGTTATTTGCAAGGAACGAAAGGCCTCATGATGACATATAGAAGATCTGATTCACTCCATATAGTGGGATATTCAGATTCTGATTATGCGGGAGATAATAGAAAATCCACGTCTGGATATGTGTTTACTCTCGCAGGGGGAGCTATTTCATGAAAAAGCTCAAAGCAAACCGTCACTACATCGTCCACAATGTATGCCGAGTTTGTAGCGTGTTATGAGGCAACAGGCGTGTGAACTGCTAAAGAAGTTCATACCGGTTTAAAGGTGGTTGACGACATCAATAGACCACTTTGGTTATCTTCGCGATAATAATCCAAAGATGATGCGATGCTCACAACAATAGGTCAAGTGGTGCTGCCAAACATATTGACATAAAGTATTATGTTGTGAAGGATAAAGTCCGGGATCAAATGATAAGTCTTGAGCATATAAGTACCGAAAAAGATGCTCGCGGATCCGCTTACAAAAGGCTTACCACCCAACGTGTTCAGAGAACATGTAGCCGGCATGGGTTTAAGGGAAAGCCTATGATTCATGGACTATAAAGGGCCCAAAAGTTAAAGTAACTATTTCAGATCAGAGACGTGCATTGTAGCTGTTAAATCTATCGGCGATTGACCGTGACGATGAGACATGCTCTATGCATCATCTGTGAAGAAATGAGTAAGGATAAAAGCATTGAAGTTTAAAGTTTAAAGATAAAAGTAATAGTGAGATCAAGGGGAGAATGTTAGATTGATCTCCTAACCAATAAGCCCAACGGTCTATTGGGCCTTGGTCACGCGCCCTGATCGGGGGCGCCCAACCCTACATGGTTGGTGGGCCCCCGTCGCACTGCGCTATATAAAGAGGTGGGGAGCCGGCGGCTCAAAGTACGAGGTTCGCCGTGAGCCGCAAACCCCACCGACAAACCCTAGACCGATCTAAGAGGCGCGCTGACCCGGCTGACGGAAGCTCACCGACCTTCACCGTCGTCAACGCCACGCCGTCCGTCTCTGCGCCAGCATCGACGTCCGTGCAACCTCTACTCCAGCCGTCGCTGCCCGTGTGCTGCCTCCATCAACGAACCAGCGATGGCCAGCTCAACCGCGACTTCCTCCGAAGGCTCAGGTTCAACACCAGCACATCTACCCTATCTCCCTCTCGGTGTAGTGTTCTAGGTCTAGATGTGAATGTGCTTTAAGGATCCAAGTGTTCACCGGCCAGTCGATCTACAGAATGTCAACACGCTACACTACACGAGCACTCGTAAATATCCACGGTATAAGCTGGATCCTCATCAAAACTAAGATCATTTCCGTAGAAGACACAGTAGTTGTGGAATAGAGTGTCCAGCAAGATGGAAAGCGTCCTATGTTGTACCGTGGAATCTTTCATTTGAAAATAGCAATGCGTGCGTACGTTCTCATGCTCATGGTTCCAAAATCCACGAATCTTTCGCAAGGGATGAAATCCAAACAGTCGTACTACTTCCGTGGCAGGCCGGCGCACAATTTTGCTGCCGTGTCATTCACCTTGGCAGCACGTACGCGCCGGACGGCCGGGGGTACACATGAGTACGTCCTTGCTTTGCGCGTGTCTTTATATGCGTTCCGCGACGGGCTGTTCATTCAAATATCCATTCATATACAAAATACATGTGATTTTTCATTTGTCTGTTTTTGCATGTGCATACCTATCATACTATTTCCAAAACTTTTTTTTGTTTTTTTTTAAATCCTTCGTTTTAATTGGGCCTAATTACTGGGTTTGTTTAGTTTACGATGTTATCAGATCGACAGGATCACTCTTTGGCGTTAGCATCGTCGTGGACGTCGTCATATAAATTTGGTCGTTTCTCTTGGAGCATACGCCGTCGCCTAGTGCTGGAGGAGTAGTATGTTAGTGTTGCTCCTCTATCCTACTTGCTCTGTTTATTCCCGGTGGTGGCCGTTTTGGCCGCATCTCCGGTCCGATCCTTTCCAGTGGGTGAGATCAGCATATCAATCTTTTGTCCTGTTCACTTAGCTGATAAGTCATGGCTGAAAGTACTGTTGATTAATTTGTTAGTAGAGAAATACTATTCGTTGGCTGAAAAAATATGGCTTATAAGCCGAGCGAACATGGCATTTGTCGGCGTCTGCAAGCCCCAGCTGCCTGCATCCCATACGCATGGCGTCAAAATCTACTAGCTAGCTAGCTACTCGATCGACCTAACCCAGTTGGCTCATGATTAGCCCTACCATTAGTTTATCACCAGCTTCCAGCTATGCTCGCAAAGCTGGTGGAAGGAAAGAGCAGCATGTTCTCTTGCAGCAGATCATAGTAGTAGCCCAGCGCGGCGGTGTCAGCTACATACCTGCTGCGGGCCGCCTGCAAAGGAGTAGTAGGTACGTTGCAGGAATAATCCGGTCCATGCCGCCGGTGATCCCCAGTAACCACCCGAAACGGCGAAATCGTGTCGGCACCGGCAGGCATGGTCGCGCCTGCCTGATCAGAGAGGGAGACGGCGATAAGCTACTACTGCTAGCCGCTTACGTACGTACACGTACGCACGTTGGACCCGACCTCGATCCATGGACCGACCAACCAATCGAGCTAGCTGTCCATGCTTGACCACTAACTGGCTCACACTAGCAGAGGAGATCGATCCATCGATCAGTGGGCGTTGCGTGGTCGGCACGGACGTACGCTCAGGCTGGCGGCGATCACATCAACGACCCATCGGCAATGATCTTATCTAGCTGCTGGAGGCGTGGGCGGTGGATATGGATCGAACGCTCGATCACTCACCACATGCAACTCGGCAAATCCAGCGAGGAAGGAAGAGGCAGACGACGGCGGCCGGGCCGGCCACCCACGCGAGCCATGGGTCAAGCCAATGGGCACGCCGCCGCCGCCCGCCGTCCGTCCGTCCGTCCGTCGTCGAGACATGACATGCATGATGATGCCGTAGCTAGGAACGGACAGGCAAAGGGACAAACGCCTGGCCTTTGGCTTATTGTTCGTTGGCTCTGCAGCTGCAGCCTGCCTGCCTGCCTGACACCCCGTAGTAGGTACTAACACATTAACGTGCGGCGGATGCAGACAAACTACAGACGCCGCCAGGCCGGCCGGACGGACGGTTCGCATGCATCATGCATGCACTCAGGGCCTCACGCACCATTTTACTTTTCACTAGCTTGCTTACGCTGTAGTAATGCTATGCTAGCAGAGTAGTACTAACTGCCATCTTCTCGATCGAGCTTGGCCTCGACCTGTTCCACGTACCGGCAGAAAGATGCTCGTCCTTTTGCATAATCGGGTTGATCACTCGCAGCACTCACCTCGACCTCGACTGATAGATGGCAGAGGCCGGAGACTGGACACTCCCAAGACGCTGCTGGCTTTTGCAGCGCTTGGAAGCACTGCGGCTGCCGGCTACGCATCCAAAAGAGAGAGTATCACGCAGGACGAAGGCTGCATGCCAAAGCCGCAAAGCGGTCAAAAGGCCCCGCAGGTGTCGACTGCCCATAGGCGCAGCGGCGGCCGCTCGTGGGCGCCGGAGAAAAAGGCGCGGTCAAAAAAGACCTGCATGAAGCGACGCCACCGTATAACGATGGAGAGGGGAGAGGCCAAGGCAGCAAGAGTACATGAAAAGCAGGCTATACAGTTTACTTTTTCTCTCTCGCTCCCGTGACCGACCGGAAGATTATTTACCGGCGAAATGTTTTTCTGGGCGGGCAAATTAACTGGGACAATACGACGCGGTGGTACATCCATTCATAATTCATTCATCGTGCTGCACCAGCACGGATCGGAGTATGCATGTAGGCTGGGCTGCAGTGCATTTGTTTGCTTCGTTGGGTGGTCTGTCGGTGGCGGGTGAACCTCTTCCTCTATCTCTTATCGCCGCTGGAAATTGAGGTACTTGATGGCCAGGGCGAAGACGACGGCGAAGAGGACGCAGAAGCCGGCCACCATGGCCGCGACGGCGCCGAGGAAGTCGTGGCGGAACCCGAAGTGCTCCTCCAGGAACGCCACCGCAGTGGTGGAGGTGACGCCGTCGGCCAGCAGCAGGGGCTGGTCCAGGTCGCCGAACTGAGAGGTCAGGAGCCCGTAGAGCGTCCAAGACACCGGGTTGGCCCAGTAGTACCACCTCCACCACACTGGGATGCGCTGCGTAGAGAAAACAGACGGTAAATCGGTCAGTGCTGCTGCTGCCGCAACGAAGAGCACCCTCCAGCTGAAGCTGAAGTGCAAATAACATTGGTATAACATGTAGTGTCAACACTATTGCCCCTGACACGGGAGCAAAGGGGTTGTCAGACAAATAGTTCCCAGAGAGTAAACCAACGAGAGTGTGGATTGGAACCCGGTCATCTTGATCTTGTAACGGTGTCTTGATCGAACATTTTTTTTACAAACTTTTTTTATTTATTAATATATGCCGGAAAAAAACTCTATCATGCTAGCTTTTCAAAAAAAAAACATGTAGTGTCTACATGAGCTACCCATTCAAGGTTTTTTAGAAGTAGAAATTTTAGGATAAATAGTTCAAACTCTCTAAGTAAAAGAAAAACAAACTTGGACCAAAAATATTACTTCTTTTTTTCTTGAGACAGAGGGAGGGGGAGAGAGAGGACCTTTTCTTCAAGAGAGAATTACATGTATGGCCTCCAAAAAAGTGTCTTTCTTCTATGGCCTCATTTTTTCGAACTTACCTGTAAGGCCCAAAAACAAAATTCCCTTACTTATATGGCCTTCTGTCCATTTATGTTAGCTTTCACCGTTAAATCTCTCATCTCAGATACGCAAAATGTCCAAACTACCCTTCATTCTTTCCCTCCACTACACAGACCGCTTCTCGAATCGCATCGGTGAAAAAAAAAAGTAGACAGAGGCGGAGGCCACCGAGCCATGGCCGACGACCCTTACTCCCTAGGCTTCCCGTCGCCGGCGGATAGCGGTGCGGTGCCGGATCCGGCCCGGCGCGGGAACCAGCCCGCCCGCAGCCGACCATGCGTGGCCGTAGACGACCGCGCGGGGCAGGGAGCCGGAGGTGGTCCTGGGTCGCGAGGAGGAGGCAAGGGGAGGCGCCCGCGAGGCCACAGCAGCTTGCCCAGCGGCCGGCTGCAGAGGGCCCGCGAGGAGGAGGCAAGGGGAAGCAAACGCGAGGCCGCAGCAGTTTCGTTTCAGTCAGTAACTGTATATTTGGATGTTCTTAGACGGTCTCCAACAACTGCGACCCAAAATATAAGACCCATTCGTCATTTGGTTAGCGCTACAGGCAAAAGATTCAATACCTATTTTTGGTCTTCTCCAACAACAAGATCCAAAAGACAACCCTTTCTGTAAATATGTCTCCAGAAAAGAGGATAATCAAATTTGGGTTATGCCTCTTCTGGCACCTAAAATGGGTCTTTCATATAGTTACTCTGTTGAAGACTATAAGTATTGTGTTAGAGACCTATTTTGGGTTTGGGTTCAGCGATGGGTCTCCTGCTGGAGACACAGCAAGACTGATCTTAACTTGCATGTATGTAATTTGGTGGCTAGTAGGAAAGTCGCTTTCTCGGTACAATTGGTCTAACCGAGAATCATGTTCCTGGAACAGTGTTCATTTTGATAGCAGAATATAACATTCAAAGATGGTCCGATTTTGCTCCTGTGGACCTTCTGGTGCGCAGATGACCATTCATTACTGCATCTGGTGTTGGCATATAAGCTAATTTCTGATGTTTCTGGCCAGTTCAAAATCTTTTCTCATGTATGCAAATTTATGTGTGAACCTATGGTGAATTGCAATGCATTTGTGCAAATCTAAAACAGAGACTAAATTCTACATTTTATTTTTTTTGCCAGGGGTAAAATGCCTCACTTAACACCGTCAAGTGTCTGAAATGGACGGAAGGCCATATAAGTAAGGGAATTTCGTTTTGGGGCCTCACAGGTAAGTTCTAAAAAAAAGAGGCCATGAAAGGAAGACACGCTTTTTTGGAGGCCATACAGGTAATTCTCTCTTTCTTCAAAATCATTGGCAAGTGCAGTGTCGAGTTGTTGTGGACAATAGCCTTTACCGGACTACTATTGGGCCCATAACAGATAGGACTCATGCATTCTGCAGCTAGAGCCCAACCCGACAAAAAATATGGGCCCACCTAGGACTCCAGTCCCCCAAATGAAAATAAAAAAAATGCATTTCAACTCTGGAATGCAAGCAACACTTTTAACTTTTTGGACGAGACGTCACATGAAAAATTCACAATTATTGGTAGGCTATATGGTTTAGAAATCAACTACAGGACGTTAGGTGCAAATTATGGGGGCGCTAGTTTCTCCCATACCTTTCTTGGGATCATGAATCCACAGAAGAGATTCCACAGCGTGTAGAATGGAGCAGCAATAATAGGCGCGACCGTATGATTTGGAGTGATCGCCGTCGTCATCATGCCATAGAAAGTGAAGTACAGCAAAGTGAAGTACATGAAGAACAGGTACCACAGGAACTTGGCTGCTGTCCACTCAAATGATCCCAAACTGTAGAAGATTGTACCGTATATGAGTGACTGCACAAGGATGTAAGGGAACTCCACAGTGACCTGCCAAAGAGTAATTGTTAGCGGGATCCCATTGTTAGCACAATGTTATGAGCAATAATGATTTCTAAGGAGGGATAACACTCTGACAGGAATTACCAGAGAAAATGCAAAAGGCAGCGCTGAATACATCCCAGCAGCTCGCTCTCTGTATGATACAAATCTTTCGATGGAGATCACAGGCTGAACAGAAGTAGCGTTGGTGATTCCTATGAACAGCACCGCTGCATACATGGCACCCATGGCATTGAATATATCATGTTGGGTCTCCCTGACAATTACACATCAACAAAAAATGTGCTCGGTTCAGCTCACCAGAAAGAGAACCATGTGTAAGTATTCAGATAAATTGCTATCAGGAAAATCAACAAGGGAGCATACCTTCTAGAACCGAATTTCCAGCACATGGTCCCAAACATCAAGGAAATAATAACTGTGTAGAAGAATCTAACTGCGGTGTACTGAGGGTTTCTCCAGTACGATAAGTTTTGCTTCCATAAGCAAGCAATATACTGAGCACAAAATGGTTGAGCATACTTTGTGGCGAAAGTAAGTTCTTTCGATTCGCTGCTCGGTCTGCTCAGGGCCTCAACAATTTCTCTGGTCTGCCTGAAATACAATAGCATAAACAAATGGTGAGGAAAAGGTGAAAATAAAAACCTAAGAGAATTTTAAAAGGGTATATTTATTTACTGAAATAATTTTGATTGCCGATAGTATTCAGCGAAATCCACTCCAAGAATCTGCTCCATCTGAGTGCTTGTAACTTCCAACATCCATGCAGCTGGATTATAGCCATCCCTTATTTTAGGCACTCCCGGAATTGCCTATTCCCAAATATAAGAGTGTAAGGACGGAGGCTTTGTGTAAGTTTGCGTCAGTGAGAAAACACATACTGCAAAACATACCTCAAAAAAGTCAACCAGATTACGCGATTTGGCACCTAAGGGGCCTGCATATATAAGTTGCCCTCCACGCTTCATGAATAAAAGCTGAGCAGCATATGCAAGTAAGTTAGCAGAGGAAAACTTTGTAATCATTATAAATAGTAACATCAGGGGGGAAATGGTAGGTTCAGTAAATGAGACCAATGGAACTTCCACCAATCAGGGTTCAGACCAAAAAAATTCTCATCACGATGGTTGTTAAAGTAGATATTCCGTTCAAAAAAATATCGTACTGTTTTCCTTCGCAGTGAAACTGGAAGTCTATAAACATATCTGTGTTGAAATATCCACTAATTAGTTTTTTTATAACTAATCAGTAGAGATTTCATCACAGATATGTAAGGCCTTTGGAATGTTTGTCAGTATGAAACGACTCTTGTGTTTATGGAATTGATAGCTATATAATGACTTCTCAGTTACTCCTTTTACCTCATCAAATGATTCAAATATGTCAATACTTGGCTGATGGATTGTGCAAACAATAGTCCGTCCTGTATTAACAATATTCCGCACTGTCCTCATTACAATGGCTGCAGATCTAGCATCCAATCCTGATGTAGGCTCATCCATGAACACAATAGAAGGATTTGCAACAAGCTCCACAGCGATTGTCAACCTTTTACGTTGTTCTGTCGACAAACCATTCACCCCAGGCAGACCAACAAGAGCACCACTTAAGGGATTCAACTCAACAAGTTCCATCACCTCTTCAACAAAAGCCTATGAAAGGGAACACAAAGGATAAGGAGGACAAAAGGCGCATGTGATGTATAACCAATCAAGTCTTACCCTTTGAGTGTCTGCATCAACATGAGAAGGCAACCGGAGGCATGCTGAGTATAACAAAGACTCAATCACAGTCAAGCAAGGTGAATGGACATCATTCTGTTCACAATATCCGGATATCCTAGTGAAAGTCTCTTGGTTCTTAGGATACCCGGATATAGTGAAAGTCTCTTGGTTCTTAGGATACCCGGATATAGTGATGCTTCCTTCAATGAGACCTCCAGTCTTCCGGCCAGCTAAAACATCCATGAGGGTGGTTTTGCCAGCTCCACTGACTCCAACAAGAGCTGTTAGTATCCCTGGCCTAAATGCTCCAGTGACATCAACAAGCAGCTGCAGGCGGTCTTCTGCTATACCTTGCGTTTTTAATTCCTGCTAGCAGAACTGGATTATGAATGAATAGATACATATCTTTTTTTTTCTGAGAAACCTCATTGCAAATGATCCAGCTCTGACGTACCACTGGTACATCAACATAGTAGTTGATATTCCTGAAGCACATAGAAAGGGGTTGAAAAGGTAACACCATCCCCTTCTGTTCCTTGAGATTACCTGAAAGTGGAACGCAGTCAATATTCATGGCAAAAGCACTTTCATGAATGGGGAATTGTTTTTGTCATGTTGGTGTTATGAAAAAATAATTCATTCTTCTAGAATTACCGCTTAGTGAATTTGAATGCAGATATGATCTTAGCTCTAGGGCTACCCTGTCATTCTTCCTCCTAGAATCCCTGTGCCGGACTTCATCTTTGGACACAACAGCTTGCAGATTACCGATAGCTGTGAAGGAGAAAAAACTGAGTGGGACTGAGAGGATTATATTTTAAGGGTCAATTTGTTTTGGCCTTAAAAGGTAAGCATACTTACGGTTGAGAAGTGTCAAGAACATTGTGAACAAGATGTTCAAAATAATAGCATAACCAAACAATGCTCCAACACCGATCCAAAACCAGTATTTTTCCTTGAATAATCCATATCCAGTAAGTATCGCTTCGCCCATTGTGATGGTCTGGTTTCCAAATTGCTGAAAAACAGCAAGCATGTATAAATAGAAAAATAAAATAGGTTTACAAGAAGAAAATTAAATTAATACTTATATCTTAAGTCATTTTGGTATTATAGCCTCAGAACATATGTATCGATGTTTTTGGTTGTGTACAACCAAACTACAAAACAAAACACATGTGCATTTGCTGAAACGAGAGAGGACTTAAAGTCAAGTATTACCTTGTTCCAAGAGTGCCCATGGAATTCGTTGACAGAAATAGCATTTTGTGCATACATCATAGGAGATACCCAATAACCCCAAATCCACCATACTGGTATGCTTTCTGTTAGTTATCAAGGGAACATTAGGTACATATAATCTTGAATTGTTATCAATAAGAAAACAGAGAGGCTCAACCTTTGGTTATGATGAATCCTCCAAGGATCATAACAACCAACAAAGCAAATGATCCAAAGGTGTTAGCGACTATCATATTGCGGCCCAAAGAGGCCATGACCCGGAAAAGAGCCAAAGATGTTTGGTGCAGAAAGAAAAGCAACAAAAATTGTCCCAAAAATCTGCAGATGAAAAAGGATCAACTTTCTAATGTCAAATGACTTCGACGCTCTGGTCAGAAGAAAAATGGAAAAACGATAGTGTCAACTACCTTGTAAATTGGGGATCATAACCAACCACATAATATGTTACAAGCACCCACATTCCTGACTCGTAAAGTGAGGTTGGAATGCTCAAGAGCCAAGAAGGAAGTGTATATGCCCATGGTGGGTAGAAGTGCAGGTCCCTGTGCTTGTAAAGAACAGGAAGCTTTGTGACCAACATCGAGACTTCAGTGAAGCCATTGAACAGAATCATAACTATTGCAAAGTAAAGGGCACCAAGATAAATGATTCCATCATCAACTGAATCATGGTGCATTGTTGATCTGAAAAACACCGTCATTGTGATAAGGGCAACAAGAAGAAGCTGCCAAAAAGAGAGCATGTTAAAACGTCTTTGATTGGAATTGACAACAAAAATTAAAATACGCCATTAATCTCAAACTCACAACATCTGATTGGAAGCACAAAGATGTAAGAATATGTGTTTATCAATCTAATCATAAGCTATTATTCAATATTTAAGCATGATAGGATAACTTTTTTCGCATTAATTTGTTAGATGAGTGACTTCACAATTTCACATTATTATTGAGAATTCTGAGGTAAAAAATCAGGATAGGTTAGTGAGGGCAATGTGGTTTTTGGTTTTTACTCTGAGCAAGTTTTAGCTCTTATGTTAATGCATAAGCTTTTTGTATCAACCGTTCAACAGCATTATTACCTAGTGCATGTATTATATATTAGTTTGATACATGCAAATCATAATTGATAATACCTGAATGAATTTGAAGACATATATGAATGAGTTCCTTTTCATGAGCAGACGCTGCCACTGGTAGTTGGACTTGAGGAGCTCAAGCCTCTTGACACCGTAATTTGATGTACAAAGGGCTGCAGGATGATTGCGATGTCTGTTGTATGGCACAGTTAATTCCTGATGCAATCTCTTACCAATAATAAATGTTTTAAAGGCTTCAGCAAATTTCGATACAGAAACAAACTGGTATGGATAATCATAGTGGCACCAATACTGCTGCTGATCTTTCTTGGACAAAACCTGCAATGGAAGCAACGTGAATCCACAAGAAATTCCAGTTGATATAGAATTAAAAAGTGCAGAGGTGCGTACTTCTTGCAAAAAATCAGCCACATTTTTTCTTTCTGGACACCTGAATCCCATAGCAGCAAAAAAATCAACAGCATATTCACGTGGACCTTGGTATACGATTTGACCTTCAGCTATAAGAATGACATCATCAAATAGCTCATATGTTTCCGGAGCTGGCTGCAGCAAGGATATGATTGTAGTGCCGTCAAGGGCATGTGTGGAATGCCTTAGGTATTTGATAATCTGATATGTAGTTGCACTGTCAAGGCCTGTCGATATCTCATCCATAAACAGCACACGGGCAGAACCAACTAGCAATTCACCTGCAAGTACCACGATATTAGCACAACTTGCACACTGAAAAGAGCATGCAACATTGCAAATTGCAATACTGACTGCACTAGCATACATAAATGGCAGTAATATGCAGTAACCTGTTGTCAGGCGTTTCTTTTGCCCTCCGGAGATCCCTTTGATCATTTCATCTCCAACAATAGTATCAGCACAGATGTCCAGCCCTAAAATCTTGGCTAGATCAAAATTAGCAATTCAGAAGTCTTGGCACAGTAAAGTAATCAAGAGGTTACCAAAAAAAAATGTGCTAACAGCTTTTGAAAATAATGAGAAAAATAAGATTTAGAAAAGAGTGTCTCCACTAACAGTTGTAGAATAAAATCATAAAGAATTTGTAAATTAATGAGGTCAGCATAAAAAACAATATAGCAAACACAAAAGAAACATTGTTTTGAGAATGTCCAAAGCACATAGACAAATAGCTGAAAGAGATGCATCCCATACCGTACCTTCATTATATACTCTGCCACGAGGCTTGTCTGCTTACCCTCAAGAGCCAACGCCTGAAAAGTTGAGAACAATATTTATGACACAATAATTAAATAATTATATAATCATTCTGCCTAGATGTAGTCTACCTTCATGAACACATCTAGGTCCTCATCAGGTTTTATCCCCGCATTCTTTTCTCTCCTCAGCAGTTCAACAAGCATGTCTGCAGGTTGGTTGATGTCAAAAACCAAACAATCAAGGAACAGCAAAACTTGACTAATTCGTGGTGCAGTGACCTACCATACTTTATTCCAACACCCTGACAGCGCCCGGCAAACTCCAGAGTTTCCCTGACCGTCATCTCTGAAGCATGCCAGTCTTGCTGACTGACATAAGCAGATGTTCGCTGAGGCACGAATTCGTTCAAATGGTGGCCGTTGTAAGTAATGTTCCCGGACATCTACAACAAATTTGGGTGCTTCCTGTCAGTAACAAGTTGTGGGGCCTGAAAAGGCTCATTTTGCTGATGAGAATCCATTGTCAATAGAAGATGCCAGTCCGGCGGTCCAGCCTCGTGATGGACAAAGAATGAATTGAATTAACCCAGATACAAAGAGTCACCCATCATTTTTGAGGAACAAGCATTCAAAGACAGAAAAGTGATTGATGTGATGTTACAAACCTTTAGTCCAGGACCGAGCCGTCCAGCAAGAGCAAGGAGCAAGGTGGTCTTCCCGGAACTTGGAGGGCCCAAAAGCAGTGTCATTCTGCAGCACAAACCAATGCATGTGCACATTGAAGCAGAGCTTAATTTGGTGTTCCATAAATAAAAAACAATGATATGCAGGGGGGGAGACAGATTCTCCACACGCACCTTGATGGGCGAATTACCCCACTGATGTTGTCTAAAATTGGCAGTTTAACTCTTCCCCCTCGATAGATCCTCAGACGCCTCAGAAACGCCTATTAAAGAGAACAAGATAAGCATGTCAATATTTAAATTCTACAAGAGTAAAGCTGATGCGGTAATTCTTCCACTGCCGTAGAAAACTTGTTTAATCGTCACTTTCACATGGAGAACTAGTTTCGAACAACCGATATAATGAAGAACGTAAAATTGACGAAAATTCTGCAGTTAGGAGCTATGGGCCAACCTCTGTCATGTTGCATATGAAGTTCGGGATGGTCGGTAGCGCCCTGCTCCCGACATGCACGTAGGCGTCCACTGTCAGATCCTCATACCTCACTTCGATCTTGGGGAACTCTATATGCACTCTGCAGGAGCGAGGAGACCAGAAAAACAACAGAGTTTCAGAGCCCAAAAGCAAGATCAGCACAACATGTGATGCCGCGATACAAATTTTCGCATGTGCTTCCGAAGGAGGCAAATTATTTGACAGAAGCGACCAGCGGGCACGTACGCAGCTCGTCATACGAGTAGCACGAGCAAAATCTACTAGCGCTGCTGCCAGCAGGCGATCTGGTGATCACTTCGCGCCTGCTACCGCTGGTGCTCTGCCTCCTGCTTCCGCATCCGCACGCGGAGGCCCAATCATGGCCTGCGCGTCAGTGGGCCATGCCCTGGAAGCTTCTGATTCTGAACAGCCCGTTCGGAGAAGAAAAATCTTCGAGGCCACTAGTCATCAGTATCACTAACCGCGAAGGCGAAGCCTATCCGCGGTAGCACCTGCCAGGCTCCCTCCCAATATCCCAATTCCCAAACCCCGCGGATGGGCCGCTTGGGCCCACATGTCAGGCAACGCGCGCGTGGGTCCTTTTGGCCGCACCACACTGAACGTAGCGAGCGCTTCTAGAAGCTTCTGCGCAAGCTCGTCCCTCGTCAGCGCGCGCCCGCGCGTGCCGTGCGCGGAGGCGGCGACGTGGGGGCGTTCGTACACCTCCGGACGCAGAGGGAGACGACGAGGACGAGACAAAATAATTTTTTAACTGGGACTGGGAGACAGCGACACAGGGCAAAGCATGATGACGGATTGACGGGCGAGCAAATTAAATGCAGGAGTGTACTACTCACGCGTCGAAGCGGCTGCGTATGCGACGGAAGAAGTGCTCGGCGTCACCAGAGTCGGCGAGGAGGCGGTCGACGAGCGCGGTGCGGTCGCCGGAGGAGAGCCCGGCGACGTCGACCTCGCAGAGCACGTCGTCCCCCTCGACGGCCGCGGCCCCGTCGGGAGCCGGGGACCTGAGCAGGCCCCGTCGCGCGCGGGTGACGGTGGGGAGCCGCTGCAACGCCGCCCACCGCAGCGCCTCCCGCTCGTCCTCCGCCTCCCGCCACGACCCCGAGCGCGAGAACGCCGCCTCCGCCGCCCACATCGTCTCGCCCCCGATCGGTCTCCCCCGCCCCGCCAAACCCTAGCTAGCTGCCGCTGCCCGCGCCCCTTCCGCTGGGTGAGTGGCGCGGCAGTGCGGGGATTTAAGGAGGGATTACTGGCAGTGGCAGGCGGTGGTAATGGCGGACTGGGGAGGGAGGGGGTGGATCCACCGACTCGCTCGCATTTATGGCGCGCGCGGCCATGGCCGCCTTCTCTCTCTCCTTCGATCATCAGTCGCCCCGGGCTTTCTCTCTCTGCTTTGCCCCTCTAATCCTCGGGGGTTTTAGCGGAGACCTGGAAGGTGAGGGCGACAGGATCACAGGGAAAGGAGGGAAATGGGGAGGCCGTGCACCGGCTTTCCAGTTCAGACTTCAGACTCCAGTGAGACTCCCCGGGTTTGGTTCTTTTTGGCCTGTTCGTGGGCCCATTTAATAAATAGCTTTTCATTTAGAGCTTCTTCTGCAGGACTGAAAAATAAATTAAAATATTGTTCCAGCTAATTGTTACGAGAGAAAAATACTGTTCTATTTGGAATCACCGTTCATATGCACAGTAATTTCGTGGGTAGGCTGGCCACCAGCCAGACGAACGCGCCCTTAATTCCTTTTTACTGTTTATTACCGGCCCACGGTAATTCCTTTGTGTCTAAGATCCAAAACACTATCCATTTTAAACTATATATATAGTTTATTTTTTATTAATTCGAACTTTCTCTAAATTTGGCTAAATTAGCATCTACAATATCAAATTAATCTCGTTAACTTCTTTACAAATTGTCTCTTGATAAAACATATTTTATTTGAACTTGTAGATGTTAATATATCTTTTGAAAAACTTTAAATCTACAGTGCAGAGAAGTTTGACTTAGGGCTCGTTTGTTTTAGTTTTTTTATGGCTTCTGTGAGCCCGAAGCCAAAAGATGAAACAGTCCTACCGTTGAGCTGGGATTTGAAAAGTTGACTTACGAGGAAATAAACTAAAAGCTTAAAAAACATGCTAAGGGGGCTTCTCTAGCTTTTAGTGTGTTTAGAAACTAAAAAATTATTACAAAAGTGAATAAAAAAAAGACAAAATCTAGAAACCAGAAGCTAGAAAGCAGGGGCGAATCCATGATACCATGTCAGGGTCAAGCACTTAGCAACGAGGTCAAATATGTGTCGATTCCCTATTTGAAAGAGTATTTTGCAGGTGGATGTAAGAACTTTTAGTGAGTTTTCAGAAAGTTTCAGGGCTAAGTGGCCCTGGCGACTACACGTAGATTCACCCCTCCCAAAGAGCTAGTCTTGGAGCAAAAAACCAAAAGCTATAGCTCAAACAAACATGCACTTAGGAGAGAAGCTAGATTAACCAATAATTTGGAACAAACTGAAAAGGCACATTGACATTGAAATGCTTTTACCATTTCACATTGAGATCTTGACAGTTTTTCTTTATGAAATTTTAGGGTTCCAATGATGACGTGTGAGCTATTTTCGCCGTGGCTGCAAGCCCATGGCATCACTACCGGACTCAGTGGCTTTGCCGAGTGCCCAATTTACACTCGGCAAAGGCTTTGCCGAATGTTGCACTCGACAAAGGACACTCGGCAAAAAATGGGTCAACAAAGATGTCTTTGCCAAGTGTTTTTTTGTCGAGCACTCGGCAAAGTTAGAACCGAAAAAACCCAAAAAAAATGAGAAAATAGGAAAAAAAATGAATTTTTTTTTAATCGATAGAGGCCCCCACCGGCCAGCACCCGCCCATCTTCGTTATTTTTCGCGTAAATTTCGTAGCAACGCGGCCGACGGGATTCGAACCCGCGACCTCCCCTACCACTACACCACACTGTCGCTTATGTCTGGATTCCGTTTTAGTTCCCAACATATTATACTAAATCGAGTGTAAATTGCTTATTTGAGGTCCTAAACGAATTCAAATAAAAAAGTTGTAAACTACAAAGTTTCATAACTTTTCGAGATCTACACTTTTAGTTTAGGAAGTTTTTCCATCCGAGGTCGTTTACAAAATTTGAATTTTAAAATTTTGAAATTCAAACGCAGTTTTGCATGATAAGATGATTTCAAATCAAAAAGTTTCCAACTACAATGTTTCATAACTTTTCGAGATCTACAGAGTTTATTTTGGTTGTTTTTCCATCCGAGGTCGTTTGAAAAGTTCGAATTTTAAATTTTTGAAATTCAAACACAGTTTTGCATGACAAGATGATTTCAAATCAAAAAGTTGTCAACTACAATGTTTTATAACTTTTCAAGATCTACAGAGTTTATTTTGGTTGTTTTTCCATCCGAGGTTGTTTGAAAAGTTCAATTTTTGAAATTCAAACACAGTTTTGCATAACAAGATAATTTCAAATAAAAAGTTGCTAATTACAAAGTTTCATAACTTTTCGAGATATACAAAGTTTATTTTAGTTGTTTAGTCATCTATTCATCCGACATGGTTGTTCTAACATTGTTCACAAATCTTATATATCTCTCTTGTAGTTTCATAAACTACAAGAGAGATATGTTAGATTTGTGAACAAATTTACTTTCACTTTGTCATATGAAGAAAAGACCAAAACAAATATTGTACATCTTGATGAGTTATGCAACTTTGTAGTTGAAAACTTTTTCATTTAAATTAATTTACTGCTTCAAAATGTGCTTTGAAATTTTCTTTGCCGAGTGTAAAAAAACATTCGACGAAGAAGCTTCTTCGCCAAATGTAAAAAAAACACTCAACAAAGAAGCTTTTTACCAAGTATAAAAAAAACACTCAACAAAGACATCTTTATCGAGTGAAAAAAAACAATACTCGAAACCACCTGACACTCGATAAAGAGTCGACCTCCGGTGGTGCATGCACCCCAGCGAGCGAGCAAGGATGAGCCAAGGACAAGGACGGTCGTACGTGTACATGTTTACAGTTGCACGGCAAGCAGGAGCTGGTTGCCAGCGCCAACAGGTTGGCACCATGACCACGGATGGATGGCCCCGTCACACGTGAAGAAGCACCCTGGTCGTGCGATGTTCGCTTTTTTAGTTTTTTTTTTAGTTTCAAGAATATTTTTTCTCATAATAAATCAATCGAAACAATATTTTAGATTTGTTTTTTCGACGAAACGAATTGAACCTTTATTTCCAGCTCCTGTGACTGTGATTTGATAAATAAAAAAAAAGAACAGTGCTGCCTTGTTGCTACTGCATGCCTAATACCTATAGTGCAGGTTAGCTCTGCACTGCACTGTCCTAGTGGTTGTTGGTTGCAGTACTTGGCTCGAGTCAGCACGTTGTACGTACTCCTTCGATCTTCAAGCTGAGTACCGTGGTGAGCAAACCAAACCGGAGACTTGGTGATGACCAAATTAAGGGTTCAGTGGTTCACGACGACTCTGCCCCGTTCGCTTAGAAAAATTTAAAGAAATTTGTGAGAGAAAAATCAACGTTCTGGATGAAAAAAAAATGAATAAGCCGGATTTAAAAGCACACGAACGGAGCCAGTGGCAGGTAGAAGGATGGCATGGTACTGCTCCGACGATCAAGTATAGCCTAGGGGCAGGCATGCATTTAACAGCACGAGCAGGGGGGGAGATGAAACTGAAAGGAAGAAGAAATTGGAGAGAGGCCAGCCGGGCGTGGCCGGCGTTGGAGACACCAGGGGGGCCGCTGAGATACAGTTACAACTGCTTCTTTTGTCTTGCAGCCTGTTCGTTTAGTCGTATTTGATTTATAAGCTATGACTTATCAGTCAACGAACAGTATTTTTGTCTCGTACCAAATCAGTCAACAATATTTTTAGCCATAACTTCTAAGCCAAATAAGCACGAACTAACAGGGCACGTCCATAGACGGTGGCCCGGAGCCACAGCTCGCCGCAATAACTGCGAGTGTGTGTGCCTGCCTTCTCTTCGTTGAATTGCTGGGCGCGCACGGCATTCATGGGCCAATAATACATGGCCTCCCGCCAACCACAATTGCGAGCTGCCGTAACTACCCCACGTCGTCGTCGACTCGTCATCGTCTATTATAGATTTATAGCTCCGTTTGGAACGCAGGAGTCTCGCAGGGATCCTCGCACGAAATGGCCCCGAACCCAACAAGAATCCAATTGCCTGCCTGTAACTCGGATCTCGCATTGCCGTCGCAGCAGTAGCCAGTAGGGGTGTCTTCTGGCTTGTATTGTCGTCTCTGCCATGTACGTACTGTACTAGGAACTATAGGAAGCCACACGTTACACTCTCTCAGATCTCCAGTGGATCTGGCTGTCGGCCTGTGCGTCGGGCAACCCCTAGACAGCACAGCACCATGCAGGCACGCGAGCCGCCACGAGCATGTACAGTCTTCGGTGCTGTTACGCTTGAATGTTTACTCCTACTACCTCGCTGCACAGATCTGGAGTGAGATGAATGGCCATGGGGTTCTCTGAAAGTGAAGTCCGTCGAGTCGAGGCCACAGCGCATGCATGCATCGATCGTTGCCTGCACACAAGTGCACAATCCAATCCATTCATCCCCGACTGAAAGCCCAGTGCCCACACTTGACAAGTTTTCTGATCATCTGACATGAGCATACCACCGTGTTAGGTTGATTTTCACCAATTAGCCCAACGGTCAATTGAGCCCTTATCTGCGTCCTGATCGGGAGCGCTCAACCTTTCTACTGGCTAATGGGCCCCCGTCGCGCAGTGCCATAAAAGGACGGTGGGGGCTGGGGCACAAGGGACGAGGTTCACCGTAGCCGCCAGTGCCCCACCATGTCCTAACCCTAGTCCGATCTAGAAGGGCACGCTGTAAGTGACGGGAAGCGCCATCGCCTTCACCGCCGCCATTGGACCGCATCTCCATGTCACTGCTATCTCGTTGGTGTCGCCATGGCCACGACTGCGCTCGACATGAGGTACATCAGCAAGTCCTCTCATCTAAGCTAAGAATTACCCATTGATATATGCCTAGAAGTGCTTTCAGTAATATCAATGGTACCAAAGCCAGGTTTTCTAGTACGTAGATCTAGATCGGGGTAGAATAAAGAGAAACAAATAGAAAGAGAGGATTAACCCTAGCAAAGAAGAAAAGAAACGGGCGGGCTCACCTTGAACCCGCCACACCACTACCGCCGCCTCGCCGGCGTGTGGGAAGAAAACAAGTAAGGAAAGGCTAGGGGTATCAGCAACTAGAAGGAGGTGAGAGATCCGATTCGGATCTAAGCAAAGGGTTCGATGCGAACCCAAACCCTAGTCGGGGAAGATGCACAGAGGCAGAGGGATCAGACACGAACCCTAACCCTAACCCGTGAAGAGCCAGTCGGGGAAGATGAACAGAGGGTTCGACCCCGAACCCAACCCTAACCCTAACCTAGAAGAAGGACGTACAGGGGGGAGGAGCCTACCTGGGTTTTCTCGCCGTTGTCGCCACCGCCGTCGTGCGGGAAGATTACCACGTTGTCGCCTCGCCGAGCACGAGAAGAAAGCCGAGCCCGCTGGCTCGGCTCAGGGTACGCCTGCTAGGGCTGCCGCCGCTAGGCCGCTCGACGGCGGCACGCTCACCCAAAGGTGAGCGCGCACCGATGAAGGGGCCGGTGATGGCACCACCATCCCTCCGCCGTGGGCTCGCTCCGGTGGCTCTCTGTGCTCACTCGCTCGGTGTTGAGCCGCTGAGAGAGAGAAAGGGAAGAGAGGAGTGAGCTAGGGTTCGGGGGGAGCAGCGCCGTCACGCGTTTTGTTCCGCCGAGACGCGCGCTCAGCCGTTGATCTCCATCGAACGACGCAGAAACGATGGGCCGGAGGTCGGCCTAGGTAGGCGTGAGCGGGCGAGCGCGGCTTTGCCGGCCCAGGCCCAGGTTGCGGCCTGGGAAGGCGTAGCGCGCGCAAAAACAAGGTAGGCCGGGTTGAAAGTAGTCCGGGCCGAAGAAACAGTAAAGAATTGAGTCCATTTTTTCTTTTTCTTTTTCCAGTAAAATGGTTAATTTCTAGAAATTGATGAATGGCTCAAAGAAAATTAGTTAAGAGAATTTTTTTGTGGGTAAAATTCACCAATTATGTTTAACTTTTCGCTGTAAAGTTTAATGTTTATTATCTTCTAATTAAATTCGAACCAACGGGAGAATTTAATTCAAAGAGCAGTTATATTTAGTAAACTATGATTATGTTAATCCTCTAATTAAATTGGAACCAACTGAAAAATTTAAATTAGAGGAGTGTCCGTTTTTCTTTAAGTAAGATTATGCTATTGTCATTTTCTGACCAACGTTGATGATGACAATATTATAATGAATTTAAGTTTGAAGTTTAAATTTCTGATAAATTTTACAGCAACGTGGTCAACTTTTCAGAGAGTAGATAAGGATCAATAAATGCTCCTGAACTAAAAGAATGCATTTCATTATTAAGTTTTCGCTGCGATGATGTTGATTATCTTCCAATTAAATTCGAACTAACGGAAGAAATTAATTTTGAAGTGTAGTTATATTGATTTCATGTTAATTTATGAGTTTTATGCATTAATTCTATTTTCTGCCCAACAGTGTAGAATTGATGCAAAAGCATATTGTATGTTTTATTTTTAACCGACGAGATCACTCGGTTGCATGTCAATGGGCTGTAATGCTGGGGTATGTGAATGAAAAGGCTGCAAAAGCATATTGTTAGTTTACTAATTTTCTGATTAAATTAGAACCAATGGGAAGATTTAATTAGAAAATGAAGTATAAGTGAATATTTTAGTCGTCATGGCTAAGTTTTCGTATAAATGTATTCCGCATGGGGAGAAGTTTTGGCATAGTACTATACTAGTCAATCCTGCATGACGGGAGAAGTTTTGTGATGATTCACATGTTTTGTATCCTGCATAACGAGAGAAGTTTGGGTAGCTCTTATGATGTCCTAGTATTTGATCGTGGCACAATAGAAATGTATCGTTATGGTCAACACTAACCAAAAGATAAGAAAAGATGCAAGCGTGACTTACAAAAGTACTGCTAATGAAAGAGCTCGTTAAGTTCTTGAAGTGAAATAAGGAAAGTGTACTCCTAAACGGATCAAGAAATAACTTTGTTTATATAACATAATCATGTGAATGAAGTAAGTTATAAGTGTCTCCTCGTTCACAGGTTTTCTGAATAAGTTCTCAAAATTATGGCAGTAAAGTTCATGCCATATTTTGAGGGGGGAATATTAAGATCAATTAAGAAAAATACTCATCATTAAGAGTGAGATAAAGATCAATTCAATTAAGATGAATGCGACCGTTGGAAGAGTACAATGGTTACAACAATGATACCCCTAAGCAGAGAAATAGCTAAATTCCTAGACCTTTTAAAGTTCCGACAGGAATATAGCATAGTCAGCCTCAAAGATGTTAAGGTGGTGCTTAAAGCGCCATATGAGGTTTTTACAGATTAAACCCAAAATAAGATATTTGAAGATACAACATTTTTAGAAAAGATGGGAAGATCTGGGGGAGCATGGTATATAGAGGTATGTAGAGACCTAAGACTTGAAGAGAAGAGGGACTGCGTGCCTACTCCAGTGACTCAGGAGCAACAAGTTTCTCAATACCTGTTGATGTTGTATGACTAATACAATACCTATTATTAGCTCTTCAAAGAAGATGAATAATGTTAACAAGGATCTTGTAATACAGGAGCCTGTAGAATCAATTATCTCTTAGCAATGAAGAGCAACAATAGCCCCATATAAAAGTGCTAGTAGCTGAAGCCCTAGAAGGTCTCAAAGAATTAGTAAACCAATTTTTCTGATGACTATGAAGTCTATGTTAGTAAAGAAATTCAAATGCAGGGTGATCCCACCTCATTTGAAGAAGCCATGAGAAGCGTTTACTCGTTTAAATGGTAAGAAGCTATGGAAGTTAAAATGAATTCGATGAATACCAACAATGTTTGGGACTTAGATGAAATTCCTAATGGAGCAAAAACTGTAGGCTGTAAATGGGTTTATAAGACAAAAAATGACTCCAAAGGGAATGTAGAAATATATAAAGTACGACTTGTAGTAAAAGGCTTTACGCAAAGAGGATGAGTAGATTACGATTAGAGTTTTCTCTCTAGACTCATGCAGGGATTCTTTAGAATCAAAATGGTGTTATTAGCACATTACAATTTAGAGTTACATCAGATGGATGTAAAGATGTCATTCCTCAACGGGGATTTGTGTGAAAACGTTAACATGGCACAACCCAAAGGTTTTGTCGTGGAAGAAAAAAATGGATAAAACGATAAGAAAGTTTGGGTTTTAAAGAAAATGAGAAGGACAATAACGTTTATGCGAAGATCAAGAATGGAAAATTCATTTTCCACATCCTGTGAATAGATGACATTCTACTCACTAGTAGTGATGTTAATCTGTCATTAGAGAAGAAGTTTTGTCCTCAAGTTTCAATGTGAATAATCTTGGTGAAGCGTCATTGGTTCTAGGAATCGAAATTCACCGAGATAGAAGAAAATAGGGTATTAGGACTATCGCAAAGACATACTTAGAAAAGATTCTAAAGAAATAAAGTATGCATGCGAGTAAACCTATGCCTGCTCCTATAGTCAAGGGTAATACATTGGGGAACTTTAAGTGTTCTAGAAACTGATATGAGATCAATCAAATGAATATGGTTCCATATGCTTCAGCTGTTGGAAGCTTGATGAGTGTACAAGTATAAGTAAGAACTTACCCTGACGTAGTTTACATATCTGAGATATTTTGGCAGAAGTCTAGTCCAGATATAGATCACTGGAATAGAGTTGAAAATGTCTTGCAATTTTGCAAAATATCGTAGGCCTCATGATGAGTAAGAAAGAACAAGTACTCTCAAATAGTTGAGGGTACAAATGCTAAGTCTTGGCAAGATGTGTAGTGAAATCCACAGCAGTTGCTAACACTCGCAGTTTGAGTATTATTGTGGAAAAGCTCCAAAGAAACAGTTGTGGTGTCATCAGTGATGCATACCATAGTATAGCTTGACATGAGGCTTAAGCAACAAACAAAAGGAGGTTAAGGGAATTAGTACCTAGATTTAACAATGGTAGTCAATAGCAATAACCATTTAAAGTAGTTAACTCATAAGACAATAGGTCAAGTGTGCTGCCAAATATATTGACATTAAGTTATATGTTGTAAAGGAGAAAATCCAAAATCATTTTGAAAGCATTGAGCCTATGAGTACCAAGCAAATACTTACGGATCCGCTTACCAAAGGCTAACCACATAGTGCATTCAGAGAACACACAATCGACATGGGTTTACAGGAAAACCTATAATTTTTAGATACTAAGGGCCTAGTTGAGTATCTGTTTCAAAACAAAGAGGTGTATTATAGCTGTTAAATCTAATAGCAACTGACCGTGACGATGATACACTGAAAGGATCTAACAATGCCTAGAGTGGTGGGGGTGAATAGGTGTATCTAAAAATTAACTGCAAATGCTAAGTTTAAATTTGTCAGTCAATGTCGGAAGTCCCGACAGTTTGGGTCAGAACTCCCGACGTCGTCAGAAGTTCCGGCACAAACGTCAGAAGTCCTGACGCCTACGTGAACTATAAAAGTAGTGCCAAATTTAACTTTGCAGATAAATAATCTTACAACCCCACTTCCTAGTGGTTTGGTGAAGATGTTGGGTCACTTCCTTGACGCCTAATGCCTCCAAACCACAGATCGAGTCCAAACCCTAAAATAAAGTTCGGGAGAGAGAGACAAACAAATAGAAGTAATCTATAGCAATCACAACAACAAGCACACGGGACAAGGATTTATCCCGAGGTTCGGCAACCCCACAAAGGAGCTCCTACGTCCTCGTTGTTGAGGTGACCATAAAGGTCGAAGTCTCTTTCACCTCCTTGCCTCTCTCAAAGCGACCACAAAGGTCACTTGAGCTTTCCACTAAGAAATCAAGAGTAATATAAACTTCCCAAGGCTCTTCCATAAGATGGAAGCTCTTGGACAATGCCTAGCCAGCTAGGGGTAAAGCCCTAAGAGTAATAGACGCAAATTCAACTGGCTTGATGAAGAAATCAAGTGCTCAAGCTTGACAAAGTGATTCTCTCACTTAATCCACTCTCCTTTCACTCAAAACCCTAGGAGAATCGAAGATAGGAGCAAAGGAGGGAGGAGAGGGGTGCCCTTTGTTGCTTGAGAGCTGTTTAGCATGAAGGTTGGTGAGCTGTGAATGAGTCCATAACTGTTAGAAGTGAAGAGAGGGCTATTTATACTCATAGTAGAAATTTAACCGTTCAGATCTATGTCGAAAGTTCCGACACAGATCTCAGGACTTCCGACCTTAACAGAAAACACTGTTCATGTAGGGTCAGAACTCCGCATGAGCAAGTCAATGTAGGAACTCCCAACGTACGTCGGGACTTCCAATGAGCGCAGACAGCCAACCAGCAATGCCCTAGGTGTTGTGACTCTCGACATGGGTCGAGACTTCTGACGGGCGCAGATAGCCAGCCAACAAAACCCCAGGTGTCGGGACTCCCGACTTGGGTCAGAACTTTCGATTATCGGGAGTTCCGACTCACATCGGGACTTTCGACGGCCACAGTCACCACGTAGGCTAAATGACTGGGCTTCAGGACTGTTGGCATGAGTCGTGACTTTCGACGGTCGGGAGTTTTGGCTTACGTTGGGACTTTCGACACCAACAGTCACTGAAAAATATTCTACATGCTCGTGGAGTGCTAGAGTATCTCTGTTTTGATTTTATTTTTATGCATAAGCACTCTATCTTCCTCAGACCAACTAAGTTTGCATCCCTCTTTATAGTGCAGCGGATCCTAAACTCAAAAACAAAAATAAAACCTTTGGAGAGCGCTTTGAGTTCGTCCGCCTTTACAACTTCAAGAATTGAGGGATACCATTTCATTTTTATCAACTCTTTGAATCTTTCATGGGACTAATAGCTGCGACATATCTCATTAAGATCACATTAGTCCCTAATTTGGATGTCATCAGTACACCAAAACCCACATAGGGGGCAAATGCACTTTCAATCTCCCCCTTTTTGGTAATTGATGACAACCAACTTATGCTTTTATAAGAATGAAAGAATTTAAAGCTTTTGAAACCCAAAATTTATGAAGAGCTCCCCCTTGATGTATGCATGAATTTAAATTTCAATTAGAATCATCTATACATGATTTGCATACATCAAGACAAAAGCTCCCCCTAAATTAAATTTTGCAATCCGTGGGGTGCAATAAGTGTGTGTGAACAAATATATATCCGTGAAAAGAGATGCAATATGACATGTTATTTCACACAAGTAAAAGAGAATATGATGGCCAAGATTTCAAAGTAGAAACTTGAAGCAACACATGGCCATCCAAAATACATCCACCATCACAAGTAGAGACAAGCACAAGCTAATAAGGTAGATAGATAACCATTACTTGTCCTACAATCAAGCATCACAAACACATATGTATAGTTGTCCATCACATACTAGCCACCACACGACATAGTTCATACAAGCTAAAGGTTTTAAAGTCTCAAAACTAATTGACCAACTAACTTATTACAAGATACATAAAAGCCTAATACTCCCCCCTTTGTCAACAAGTGCCAAAAGGGGTACGCCGTGTGAAGAACCGACTACTCGTCCTCGTAGTCATCATCATCATCTTGGTCACCACCATCACCACCATCGTTGTCTTCATCAACATCCTCCTCCATGTAGTCCTCATCTTCTTTCAGTAGCCTTGCTGTTGCCATGAGGGCGAGAAGCCGCATCATCCTCATATGCCGCACAAGCCTCATCATAGAGTGTCAAAGGATCACGGGGAGGCACAAACGGCGGCGGAGGAGAAGACACAATACCTGCCTGTTGTTCCAAATGATAGAGCCTCTCTTGCATAGCATGCTCACGTTGAGCACAAGCACAACATTGCCCAAACATGTAGGTCATGAGGAACTTAAACTTGTTGGGCTTCTTACCAGAGGAGGAAGAAGAGAGTGGCTCGGCACTAGAAGAGCGAGCAACAGCATTAGGTGGTGAAGCACCACGACGAGAGCAAGAACCCAAGGCACCTTTGCCTTTGGCTTGGACTGCAGCAGCTTTCTTCCTCAGTTCTTTTACTGCTGTGATAGATGTGTTGTTGGAGATCTTGAGGAGATTGTGCTGAGTGTCTATGGGGAACCGAATGCTGGACACTTGCTCAATCACATGCATGATGTAAGGTGCATAGAGAAGATGCTTCACCGGATCCTCAGTAGCATCATGTATCTTATTCCAAATGTATCGGCTAATGGAAAATAGCTGAAAATCATCACCAAAGCGCTGAAGCACCTTCTGAGAATCATCACGAAGGAAAATAGAATCACCTCGCTTTGGATACAAGATCTATCACAGAATGTTATTAAGAACATAGTAGTAGGGCTTCAGATACACAGTCTGTCCATCAGTTGTATGTCCATCAAGATACATATGCTGGTACTCCTCCAAAGCCACATCCTCATACTCAGTCAATTCAGGTGCAGTGCAGTCGGCTTGACTTAAACCAAGAAGGTGAGAGAAAGTAATGAAATCCACCTTATAGCGCTTGCCTTCAGTGGTCCAATGAATAATGTCAATAGCACCGTCTCTCTCATGGTGATAGGAAGCATAAAACTGACAGATAAGCTCATTGTTCCAAGCTTCCTAAATTCTAGCAAGTAGGACAACTCCATTGAGCGTATATCATGAACCATCTGCTCCAGCTCGGGCTCCTTGAACAAACCAAGAGAATAGGCATCAATGCATTTTATCTGAAGAACCGATGGCTCTCTCTTCTTCAAAAACTTCCGATAGATGATGGAATCATAAAAGTCAAAGTGGAACGGGTGCTAGAAGCGATACTCAAGCCTGAGATCCTTCTCGTCCTCAGCATAAAGGTCTTTGCCTCTCATGGATCTGATGTCCTGAACCCGATGATGGTAGTCAACTGGTAGAGGAGGAGTCCAGCCACCAGCAGGATTAGGAGCCATGGCAGGCTCCCGCATGATTGGCAAAACGCCTAGGAAGGGAACAAGCTCTGTGATGAAACCTGGATCGCGAGTCGGGGTGCGAATAGGTGGAGCAGTAATGGTGCGGCCAGCACGCTCAAGAGCTTCTTCTTCTACATCAACAATAGGAACATCCCCAATAGAGGCAGGAGCAGGAGGAGGAGCGGCAGCTGATGAGCCTTGATCGTCATGGCGACGGGCAGCACGGGAACCACCAGCACTAGTATGGGGACATGCCGCTTTGGTGCAGCCAGATGGCCTAGGGACAATGGCATGGTCTTGATTCTTCTTGGACCTCTTCTCCTTGCGACGCGAGGGACTGCCACCGTCCATGCTGCAAAAAACACGAAGGGGAACTAAAAACTGAGACAACGAGAAGCGAACGAATATCGAGAAGTGGAGAAACATGAATGGAGTGGTGACCATTGGGTCGGAAGTCCCGGCCAGAGTCGGGACTTCCTACAGTCGGGAGTTTTGGCCTGTCGTCAGGAGTTTCGACGGTCGGAACCTCCGACGGTCGCCGGGACTTCCGACGCACATGGTGACCATCCCATTCATGGGGCTTCAAATCACGACACACATTCATACAAGGAGGATAGAGGAGTAGAGAGGAAGAAAGAATAGAGGCAAATCACAAGGTACAATGCATTAGGGTTAGGGCACCATGATACTACCTTGAGCGAGGAAAGAAGATAGAGGAAAACGAAATCCACAGGCCACGAACAAATCGACGATCACTAGCACCTCCATGAACGGAACCTCCACCACCGAGCCGAGGAAGAAGACCAAAGCACGGGCAGTGGAAAGGGAGCAGAGAGATCGAGAGTGCCGGTAGGACCCCCGGTGGCGCAACCAGAAGGGATGGGGGCCAGAGCTCCCGGCAGGCCAGAGCTGCGGGCGGGGCGCGACGCGGCGACGTGTGGAGGAGTGAGGGTGGCATGAGGAAACGCGAGGGCAGCGCGAGGAGAGGGATGAGGGGCGACGGGAGTGCAGAGAAGGAGAGAATAACCACAGTAATATGGCCGGGCCAGGTATAAATGAAAGTTAACCCGAGAACAACCAATGCGGCGTGGTCAAAACAGATGACCCAGATCTGCGTCGGGACTTCCGGTGTTGGGGCTAGAACTTTCAGCGGTCGGGAGTCCCGACGCGAGCCGTGACTTCCGGTCGTTGGGAGTTCCGACCTACGTTGGGACTTCCGACGCAGGGAAACAGAAAAACACCTAAACTTGAACCCACTATACCATGGGGGGCAAAAATATGATGGACACTAACATTTTCACAAGTGACTAGATTTTATTCAACCAACACAAAGCAATAGTCACTCATGAAAATTATAAAATAGATTTTGAAAGTGTCACCCAATATTTTCTTAATTCTTTTCTCCTAACTAGATCAAACAAGGTGTGTGCAAGACATCAAACCATGTTACGAGAATCAATGATATTTAGTTCACTCCTCAAAGCATAAAATCTTGACTCATCTAGGGGCTTTGTGAAGATATCGGTTAGTTGCTTTTCGGTGCTCACATGGTAAATGGCGATATCTCCTTTGGCTTCATAGTCTTTCAAAAAGTGATGTCGGATGTCTATGTGCTTTGTTTAAGAGTGGTTCACAGGGTTGTTTGCCAACTTAATGGCACTCTCATTGTCACACAAAAGTGGAATCTTGGTTAACTCACATCCAAAGTCCTTGAGGGTTTGCTTCATCCAAAGTAGTTGGACACAACATGCACCGACCACCATATACTCGGCTTCGGCGGTGGACAAAGCAATGGAGTTTTGCTTCTTAGAGCTCCAAGACACCAAGGATCGGCCAATAAATTAGCAAGTCCTGGTAGTACTCTTTCGAGTTACTTTACAACCGGTATATTCCGAATCGGAATAGCCAAGTAACTCAAAAGTGGAGCCCTTAGGATACCACAAGGCAAGATTAGGAGTGTGCACTAAATATCGAAAAATTCTCTTAACGGCCATCAAATGACATTCTTTTGGATTAGCTTGAAATCTTGCACACATGCACACGCTAAGCATAATATCGGGCCTAGATGCACAAAGGTAAAGAAGGGATCCAATCATGGAGCGATATACCTTTTGATCGACGTCCTTTCCTCCTTGATCAAGATCAAGATGTCCATTGGTTGGCATGAGTGTCTTGATGGGCTTGGCCTTGTCCAAGTTAAACTTTTTCAACATGTTGTTGGTGTACTTGGTTTGACTTATGAACGTGCCATCCTTGAGTTGCTTGATTTGAAATCCAAGGAAGAACTTCAACTCTCCCATCATGGACATCTTGAACCTATTTGTCATAATCCTACTAAATTTCTCACAAAAAGCCATATTAGTACTACCAAATATTATGTCATCGACATATATTTGGCAAACAAAGATATCATTATTGACTTTACGAGTAAACAAATTAGCATCGGCCTTCCCTATCTCAAAACCTTGTTTGAGTAGGAAATCCTTCAAGCAATTATACCAAGCTCTAGGGGCTTGTTTTAGCCCATAGAGCGCCTTGTCGAGCTTGTAGACGTGGTTTGGATACTTGGGGTCTTCAAAGCCCGGTGGTTGCTCTACATACACCAACTCAGATAGGGGGCCATTGAAAAATGCACTCTTCACGTCTACTTGATATAGCTTGAAGTCATGATGAGCGGCATAGGCAAGTAGAATACGAATTGATTGTAGCCTAGCCACCGGTGCATAGGCCTCCCCAAAATCTAAGCCTTCAATTTGAGTGAATCCTTAAGCCACCAACCTTGCCTTATTCCTTGTTATCACGCCATGCACATCTTGCTTGTTGTGGAAGACCCACTTGGTTCCAATCACATTTTTCTTGGGCCTTTCCACCAAGGACCAGACTCCATTCCGAGTGAAGTTGTTCAACTCCTCTTGCATGGCTATCATCCAATCCAGATTATCGAGTGCCTCTTCTACCCTATGAGGTTCTAAAGGAGAAACAAACGAGTAATGTTCACAAAAACTTGCTAAACAGGAACGTGTAGTTACCCCTCATCGAATGCTCCCCAATATGTTATCAACGGGATGATCATGTTGAATGGATTGGTGCACTCTAGGATGTGGCACTTGAGTTGATCTTTGGATGGGGCCATCATCGTCATCATCATGGTCATGATCTATTGGAGGATCACAATCATGAGCTTGTGGAGGGTTGACTTCACTTCTTTCTTCATTGTTGAGTTGAGGTTGAGCTTGCTCATTGTTGACACCATCTTCATGAGAATGACCTTATGCTTTATTTGATCTCCCATCTTGATTATTTCTTATTGTGGAAGCTTCACCATGTTCATTGGATGAAACATGATGAATGGTTGGATCAAGATCATCATGCACAACATGGTCTTCATCTTTGTCTTCGATGGGCTTTACTTCATCAATGGCAAGCTTCTTGATTGCTTTGTGTGAAGCTTCTTCATTACCTACAATCTCAACATTGACTTGCTTCTTTTGAGAGCCGTCGGTTTCATCAAAAGTCACGTCTACCGCGATTTCAATCAAACCGGTGGTTTTATTGAAAACACGATATTCATGTTCGTTAGTACCATAACCAAGCATGAAGCCTTCATCAACCTTTGGTGCAAACTTAGAGCTTTTGGATTTCTTGTTAAATATGAAACACTTGGATCCAAAAACTCTAAAGTAGTGCACCTTAGGCTTTTTACCGGTTAGAAGTTCGTAGGCGGTCTTTTCTCTTTTCTTGTGAAGATATAAGCGGTTGATGGCATGGCATGCCGTGTTGACCGCTTCCACCCAATAGTTGGTTAGAGTCTTGTACTCATCCAACATTGCTCTTGTGGCTTCTATGAGTGTTCGGTTCTTCCTCTCCACAACACCATTTTGTTGTGGAGTGTATTGAACCAAAAATTCATGCTTGATTCCTTCTTCATCAAGAAACTCTTCAATGTTGGTGTTCTTAAACTCCGTCCCATTGTCACTTCTAACTCTCTTGATTTTGACATCAAACTCATTTTGGGCTCTTCTTGCAAACTTCTTGAAGATACCTTGGAGTTCACTCTTTTCACGCAAAAAGAATACCCAAGTGAAACGAGAATAATTATCAACAATTACAAAACCATATTTGTTACCACCAATGCTTATATAAGCGATGGGTCCAAATATGTCCATGTGAAGCAACTCTAATGGCCTTTCGGTTGTCACAACATTATTGACGGGATGTTTAGCTCCAACTTGTTTTCTCGCTTGGCATGCGCTACAAATCCTATCTTTCTCAAAAGAAACATTTGTTAGTCCAAGAATGTGTTCGCCTTTTTGAAGTTTGGCCAAGTTCTTCATCCCAATATGGGCAAGTCGGTGATGCCATAACCAACCCATGCTAGATTTTGCCATTAAACAAGTCTCGGGATTTACTCTATTTGATGTAAAATCAACTAGATAGCGTTTCCCTTTTAAATGACCCATAAATGCAATAGAGGAATCCTCCCTTCTATAGACTTCCACACCCTTATCCGTAAAGAGACAATTGTAACCCATCTCACAAAGTTATGAGACGAACAACAAATTGTATCTCAACGAATTCACAAGTAAAACATTTAAAATAGAATTATCATTTGATATAGTAATTTTACCCAATCCGAGAACTTCTCCTTTTTCATTGTCACCAAACACAATATTCCCACTTTGATCATGACTTGGTTGGAATGACATGAACACGTCCTTCTCTCCGGTCATATGATTGGTGCATCCACTATCCAACACCCAACTTGTTCCACCGGAGGAATATTCCTACAAAGACAAATCAAGCTTTTGTTTTAGATACCCAAAAAGATTTGGGTCCTAGGGGGTTAGTCACATAAAACTTGGATACCCGAACACTCCTCATAATTTCCTTCCTCTTTTGGGCACCAACATACTTAACCACAATCTTGCCATCCTTGTCCCAACAACACATATAGTCACTAGCATAGCACCGTGGAAGTGGTACTTGTGGCTTAGGGGCCTCGGATTGCTTTGTCTTGATTGTCTTGTCACTTGTAGGTTAGATCTTTAGAATGTAGACCTTGTTGTTAGCCTTGCATATAAGCTCATCAAGAGCAACGCCCTTGTTGAACTTCACACAAGGCACACCATTGATCATGTTCCTTCCATTGACCTTTCCATCATACCTATTGTAGCCAATGTCTTCCTTGATTGATGGGTGCCTTGATGACTTATATATAATCTTGTTGGATTGCTCTTGACACTTGCACCCATTCTTCAAGATTATCTTCAACCTATGAATCTCCTTGTCTTTTTTCTCTAACTCAACAAGGTTAGTTGTATATGTGTTCACGTCAATTTTATAGCATCTTTCACAACCATTACTAGTGGAGACATTAGAGTCTTCGGTTGCCTTAGGAGAAGTTGAAGTGCTAGCCCAAAGAGTACTATAGTTTAGCTCAAGATTTTGGTATTTTTCTTTCAATTTTATGAGGCTTTCTTGAGCTATACTCTTCTTATTCTTGAGGCTAGCTACTTAATCATTAACCGAGTAATATTCCTTAGTCAATTTCCCAATTGAGTCATTGGCTAAAGACAATTCTATGGTTAACTTCTCAATCTTCATCTTTTTCTCGGCGATAGATGCTTCAAGTGCAAGATTTCTCTCTCTCTCTTGAGTGATTATATCTCCTTGCATCTCTAAGCATCTATCCCTCTTCTCTAATTTTTTCATTAGCATTTTTATTTTAGTGAAGGCCTTTTTACCAAATTTCTTTATCATGGTTGCCTCAATTTCTTCTATGTTCTCATCAGAACTATCATACTCATCACTAGAGGGATCGGGTGTAACATGTACCTTCTCCCCTTTTGCCATGAGGCAAGTTGGAGTGTAGTAGTCATTGTCGATGAGGTTGGAGAAGAGCTTCAGTGGTGAAGATAGGTTGGGAAAGAGTTTTGGTGGTGAAGTTGAGTTGGGGAAGATCATGGTCGGTGAAGAAGAGTGGTGGATGGTGATGTTTGCGGCTCTCTCTCTTCTTCTTCTTCTCATCATCACTAGAGTCACTATCATTTGACTCCCATTCTTCCCTAAGATGAGCTTCACCTCTCTTCTTGCCTTTGTTCTTTTTGTCTTCATCCTTGTCATGCTTGTGCTTCTTCTTCTCATTAGGACAATCGGCTATGAAGTGACCGGTTTGACCATATCCATAGCAAAACCTCTTTTTGTACCTTCTCTTTCCATCACCATAGGTCTTGCGGTTGCTCTTCTTCTTCATAAACTTTCTAAGATTTCTAATCACAAATGCAACCTCCGCATCGAAATCTTCTTCTCCACTTGAGGAATCATCCTTCACTTTCTTCTTCTTCTCTTGACTTAAACCTTGACCTTTATGTTGTTGAGTTGCTTTAAGGGTTGCACTCTTGTTGTATCCTATTGCATTAGGATTTTGATTATGAGCATTGATTGCATCTTCATCTAGACACTCATGATGTTTGAGTTTTGAAAGAACTTCTTGGAGTGTCATCTCATCATAACCGGGCCTTTCCATGATCACGGACGCTAGCATGTTGTTCTTGGCTCTATAGGTTCTCAACATCTTTCTAGCAACCTTGTTGTCATCTCATTCGGTGCTTCCAAGAGCTCTTATGCGGTTGACCAATACCATAAGCCTATCAAACATGGATTGTGTTGTTTCATTTTGCAAGAACACAACTCTTTCCAATTCACCATGAAATAACTCAATGTTGCCTTTTCTCACACTTCTATCTCCTTCAAATGACACTTTCAAAGTATCCCAAATTTGTTTTGCACTCTCCATTCCATTCACTTTTCTAAACTCATCCGGAGCTAGGCTTGACACAAGCAATGCTACGACTTATGCATTTTGATGGAGATTGTGAACTTCTTCTAGAGTTATCTCTTTATTTTCATCAGTAGGAATCATCACACCAATATCCACAACTTCCCAAAGTCTTGCAACAATGAGATGCATCTTCATCTTGTAAGACCAATTGGTGTATGTTGTTCCATCAAAGTGAGGTGGCTTGCCAATGTTGACGGAAGAAGTATGTAGAGGTGAACCTTTAATGAGTTGTCCAAGTCAAAGCTCATGTTTGAATATATTCCCTTTCCATGAGCATGCTCACCGGCTCCAATATCACTAGCGGCATCTTTGTTTGGTTCATTCTTGTCACTTGTTGTATCATTCTTGCTACTTATTGCATCATCAACCTTCTTGCTCAATTCTTCCTTCATCTTGCTCATCTCATCTGGTATCTTCTTCATTTCATCTTGGAAGAACTTGACTTGAGCAGCCATCAACTCTTCAGCTATTTTCTTGGCCATCTTGGCGGCAATGGCTTGCATCTTGTCGGACTTCGACATTGTTTCTTCTTACGCGGTGAAACGCTAAAAGATGACATTGCTCTGATACCAATTAAAAGGATCTAACAATGCCTAGGGGGGTGAATAGGCGTATCTAAAAATTAACTGCAAATGCTAAGTTCAAATTTGTCAGTCAATGTCGGAAGTCCCGACAGTTTGGGTCGGAATTTCCGACGTCGTTAGAAGTTCCGGCACAAACGTCAGAAGTCCCGACGCCTACGTGAACTACAAAAGCAGTGGCAAATTTAACTTTGCGGATAAATAATCTTACAACCCCACTTTCTAGTGGTTTGGTGAAAATGTTGGGTCACTCCCTTGACGCCGTAATGCCTTCAAACCGTAGATCGAGTCCAAACCCTAAAATGAAGTTCGAGAGAGAGAGAGAGAGAGAAACAAACAAATACAAGTAATCTCTAGCAATCACAACAACAAGCACACGGGACACAAGGATTTATCCCGAGGTTCGACAACCCCACAGAGGAGCTCCTACGTCCTCATTGTTGAGGTGACCACAAAGGTCAGAGTCTCTTTCACCTCTTTGTCTCTCTCAAAGTGACCACAAAGGTCACTTGAGCTTTCCACTAAGAAATCAAGAGTAATACAAACTTTCCAAGGCTCTTCCACAAGATGGAAGCTCTTGGGCAACGCCTAGCCAGCTAGGGGCAAAGCCCCAAGAGTAATAGACGCAATCCAACCGGCTTGACGAAGAAATCAAGTGCTCAAGCTTGCCAAAGTGATTCTCTCACTTAATCCACTCTCCATTCACTCAAAACCTTAGGAAAATCGAAGATTGGAGCAAATGAGGAAGGAGAGGGGTGCCTTTGTTGCTTGGGAGCTGTTTAGCATGAAGGTTGGTGAGCTGTGAATGAGTCCATAACTATTAGAAGTGAAGAGAGGGCTATTTATACTCATAGTAGAAATCTAACCATTCAGATCTACGTCGGAAGTTCCGACGCAGATCTCAGGACTTCCGACCTTAACAGAAAACACTGTTCACACAGGGTCAGAAGTCCGCACGAGCAAGTCAATGTCGGAACTCCCGACGTACGTCGGGACTTCCAACGTACGTCAGGACTTTCGACGAGCGCGGACAGCCAACCAGCAAAGCCCCAGGTGGCAGGACTTTCGACGGGCGCAGATAGCCGGCCAACAAAACCCCAGGTGTCGAGAGTCCCGACTTGGGTCGAGACTTTCGACTCATGTCGGGACTTTCGACGGCCACGGTCACCACGCAGGCTAAGTGACTGGGCGTCAGGACTTCTGGCACGAGTTGTGACTTCCGACGGTCTGGAGTTCTGGCTTACGTCAGGACTTCCGACACCAACAATCGCTGAAAAATATTCTACGTGCTCATGGAGTGCTAGAGTGTCTCTCTTTTGATTTTATTTTTATGCTTGAGCACTCTATCTTCCTCAGACCAACTAAGTTTGCATCCCTCTTTATAGTGCGGCGGATCCTAAACTCAAAAACAAAAATAAAACCTTTGGTGAGCGCTTTGAGTTCGTCCGCCTTTACAACTTCAAGAATTGAGGGATACCATTTCATTTTTATCGACTCTTTGAATCTTTCATGGGACTAATAGCTACGACATATCTCATTAAGATCACATTAGTCCCTAATTTGGATGTCATCAATGTAACACCCCAGGTGTTTGCCACTAGTTAAGCAATGGGTTTGAGCTCAAACATGGCATATTAAGTAATGATGAAGATGTCAAGGTCAAACGTATGGAAATGAGCCCCAACCTCAACTTGGATATTGCACCCTTGCTTTACATATAGGCCCTTTTCAAGATATATGCTTGGCTGGTGTTATTAGAATATCTTCATGTGTCTCACATCAATACCCATCTATATTGATCCATGGAAAAGTTTCGTGAAGTTTGGAATCAAGAAGTCACATGAAATGACGAGTTATGTCCTTGCTTGAATTATTTTATAAAGTGAATGGAATTCTCGGTCGTCAACCAAATCTTGCAACCTTGCCCAAATGACTCTAGATGAACTCTACAACAAAAGTCATGAAAGGTTCATGTTGGGCAAATGCCAAGAAAATGCTCCAATGGATCAAAAAGGATAATCTAAGCTTTATCGTGATCCTACTTTGGTCAAAGTAGAACTGTAGGTTTTATACAAGTTTTGAAGTTGGACATTAAATAAAAGTTGAAGCTCATGTTATGTAGGAGAAACTTTGTTTTTGGAGTATACCATGGATTGGCTCGGAACCAAGTCTAGCCGTGGCTCAAAGTTGGAACCTGCTGCCGATTTCAGCACTTAGAAATATTCTAAGTCTAGAAATTCATCGACCTCAGCATTGACGTCTCGCGTTCTCCAAAATTCGTTAAGCATCTCAAGTTGACCCCAAAATAAAAGTTGGAGCTAAGTTCATGGAGAAGATCATGTAAAAGGATGGCACTCGTTTGACCTTGTTATGACCCTCAATTTTGGAGTTTGTTAATCGCCGTCAATGCACTAACAATGCCACTTTGGAGATTAAATTACCCATGGTTATGTTGCTCAAATGACTGGAGTGCCTTAATGAAAAATGTAGAGCAGGCCGAGGTGAACAAACTTCATTTTTGGCCCAAGGTCTGATTCGGCCTAGATGTGGCCCAAATCGGCTCCCCACCTCGCCCACACCGATGCTCGCCACGTGCTCGACGGTTTGCCTGCGTGGCCGCCATGCACCAAGTGCGCTCTGCCATGGCTGACGCGCGTTCCACCTCAGTGTCGCGCGCCTCCTTGTGCCCTGCTCCTCCATAACGCGTGCCAGGGTGCCCCATGCTTTCCCCCACTCACTTTGTCGCTCCCTTCCTCGCGCTGCCGCTCTCGACCAGCGCCAGAGCCACCATGGCCGGCTGGCCGAACGTGCCGCCGCAGCGTCCCTGCTGCCCCGGGCTCCTTCGTGTTCCCTCGCATGCACCACCGGCTCCGCCAACCTCTCCTCGTCCTCGTGCGCTCCTTCATCGAGCCCACCTAGGCCAGGAGGCCGGAGGACCACCGCCACCACCGCTGCATGCCGTCGCCGTGCGTGGCCAGTGAAGCACGGTCCGTCTCCCGGCCATCCGTGGCAACCTTTGGGTGTGAATGGACCTCCTGGTGCTTCCCCACCATTCCCCCGCCACCGCCGGCCCTTCTCCGGCCACCACCGGCCAATTCCGCGGTGTCCTCTGTTTCAACCTCGCGTGGAGGACCTCGGGCTCAAATTCGAGTAAAGGGGAGGGCCTAAGTGCATAACCACTGACTCATGTGAATAGTGCTCCTAGGGACCTATTTGTTTTAAATCGGCTGAAAGTTTGGAAAATCATAATAAATCATAGGAAATTCATAAAATAGCAAATAAGGACTTTTTGGAATCCTTGTGAAATTTTCTATGCAGTAGATCTATAATATTTCAGGTTTTAGTTTAAAGTTTTAGCTGTGAAAATGGATTTATGCATCTAGGTTTTCAATTATAGTTGTATTTGTCTTTTTCATAACTACAGTTGTAGGGCTCTAAATGAAGTGAAAATTTTGTGGCATGCTACTCATGTGATGTTTGATGTGTGGTAGAAATTTCATGGTCATTGGTTGCTCCATGAGTGAGTTATTGGTTTATCTTGCTCTCACATGATTTCTTGCTTTAGCAACTTGTCCTTTTCATAGACGTTGCTATACATATCCAAATGGAGTAAAATTTGTACATTAGACTATTGAGAGTATATGTGAGCTACTGTAATTTTTGTAGAAGTTATTGTGCACTTTTGGTATATGTTCATTAAGTCACCTTGTTATCTAAAATAAATTAAGAAATACATTAAAAGAATTTATTTGGTCATGTACACTAGGTTTTCTGGTGTTCTTTAGTCATGGGTGACATTTTGGTAAAGTTGGTTTTGCCCAATTATGTGTTTGCAACATAAGTTAATATTTATTTTCTTGCAAATGTGGTTTATGGACAGATTTAGGAACTTAGCAATGTTCTTCGTGATAATGTGCTTTGTTGTGAAACTTGTTTATACAAAAGTTGTAGATAATTCATGTATCTAGCTTCTGTTAAAATTTGGTGGTATTTGGCCTTGTGGTTTGTGAGTTATGCCTGTTTAAAGTTGGGTTTCAGAAATAGCTGCATCTGTCAATTGTGGACCAGTTTCTGTAAATGGGTATATTTGACTTAGTTAACTTGAGAATCATGCTAAGATGATTAAAGATGAATTGTAGAAAAATTCATAAGCTTTCCATAATGTCTTCTTGCAAGTCATTTGGATTTGTGTAACTCCAGTTATAGCTAAATCTTGTAGCTGCTGTTTGCATGTCCAGAAATTGGCAGATTCCAATTATAGTGTTTGCTTGTATATTGTTAAGTGTGACGTATGCTTTGAATGATGACTGAGTTAGAGCACCTGAGATCTTGGGAAACTTGTGTCATGCTTGGTGTTGTCGTCTCCTTTGCCATCTTAGCATGATAGATTGTGTGATGTTTAAGTTAAGCATCGCGAAGTACTTAAGTGTGTTAGTGTAAACTATGCTTGTCTTGCTTGCTATTTTGTGATGCGTCTCATGGTACTATTCTTTATATTTATGCACTTGCATATTGCATCTCATCTAGGTACGCTAGATGCACCACGTGAAGGATGAGATGTTGGAGCCAAACCTGAAGACGGTGTTTGATGAATCTATCCCGAAGATGGAAGGACTAAGCGAGTGCTAGGATCTGAGATGTCACCAGGGCGGTGCAAGCTAACTGAACTGACTTGTGTCGGATCCCAGGCAAGCCCCAGAGCATTCTAAGTCTCCTACTTCATAAAAGCAATTCTTTATATATATATGAGTTTATATATTGTTGCATTAAGTTGTAGGAGTTGATTGAAACCGTTGATGCATTTATTACTATCCTTGTCTACCTTATTACCTTTTACCCTGTTAGGTCAGGATCGAATAACTGCTTAGCCTTGCTTAGACCGGTAGCGATCGGTGATATCCGGTCACCTACATTATAGGTGGTTACTGAAAGAATTTAGCTATGGAAAGAATGATATTCTGAAATTAACCATGTGTGATGAATAATTGGAGACCGGACGGAAAAAGTTGGAGGCAACCAGACAGGGTTCTGGGGTGCTGTTAGTTTTCGTCTGTGTCGATTAAGGACCGATCGTTGCTCGTCCCTCTTGTCATATTGAACGCATGCCTCACATTTAGCTGGCCGAATAAAGTACCTTTCGACCGCGAAGCTAGTGACACTTTTTGAGCTGGGATAAACTCGGATTGGTAGACTGGTGCTGAAGGGGGTATGACGGGGACGCGAAGAGTAAGCCCAAGGTGCGCCCTGGCTGTCGGGCGGTCCCTGGGTTGTGCGGTCCATGACTGTTATCCCGCGGCTACTTGGAAAGTCTCATTGGTGATCTGTAGCTCACTTGATCGGTGAGTGTGGTTTGTGTGAGGAATAAATTACCAGCTGGTTAGGAATCGATTCGAATCGCCATCGCTCCTGGATAGTGAGCACTTGACTCGAGCTACGGCATCGTAGTAATTATTATGTAATAATGATGGTTATCTGGATGGTATGGGATATGCTAAATCTAAATTAGTAATTGGATGTTATTGGTTAATCAAGTGATTGCTATAGTACATGTGCTTACCTAGATGGATAGGTCCTAATAAAGATAATGCAAAGTATTTAAAATGATGTCTTCATGATAACTTATGCTTTTCGCAAACAAGTCAGCTAGCCCACTAAAGAAAGTCTTGCATAATCCTTGGTGTCACTTTATTTCTGGTTTACGACGGGTAAGTCTGGCTGAGTACATTCGAGTACTCAGGGTTTATCCCACCTTGTTGCAGGTGAAGTTCTCGACCTGTTGATGATGGTGGCTAACCGCCGGTGGGCTCGGTGATTCTATATTTACTTCTCATCTATATGCTTTTATCTGAGGATGTCACTTATGCTAGCAATATATTTGGAACTTATATTAATGTAATCATTTGAAAGCTATGTTGTTTTTCCTAATCGGTTTTAAAACTCAAACTTGTAATATTATTTCCGCTGCAACTCTGCGTATGTGATGTGTATTTGCTTAATCACGCGATCTTGGTTGTGATGTTGATTTACCGAGGTCTTTTGAGACACTCGGCGGACTACCGGGTTTATATAAGTGAAAGTATGCGCGTGTCAACGTGTTAGCGGGGACAGTCGTACTTGATCTTGTATAAATTGGGCGGTTCTATCACAATCAATACATCAAAACTCACATAGGGGGCAAATGCACTTTCAGACACGCTCTATGCACTGATCTGTGATGGAATAGAGAAAAAAAGAAAGTTAAGTTTAAGTCATAAGATGAAATCAAGGGGGAGAATGTTAGGTTGATCTCCATCAATTGGCCCAACCATGATCCGCGCCCTGATCGGAGGCGCTCAGCGCGCAGCGCCATAAAAGGACGGTGGGGGCTGGGGCACAAGGAACGAGGTTCACCGTAGCCGCCAGCGCCCCACCATGTCTTAACCCTAGTCTGATCTAGAAGGGCGCGCTGTAAGCGACGAGAAGCGCCATCGCCTTCACCGCCGCCACTGGACCGCGTCTCCATGTCACTGCTATCTCGTCGGCGGCGCCATGGCCGTGACCGCGCTCGACATGAGGTACATCAGCAAGTCCTCTCATCTAAGCTAAGAATTACCCACTGATCTACGCCTAGAAATGCTTTAAATTCCATCACACCGGATCTGAAAGCCTGAAGGCCTCGGTCGGGTCGATCGTCCTCCACTTCTCCTCAACCGTCTGGATGCCTTTTTGTCGCCGTCCTGCTTCTAGCAACAAGCAAGTTTTGCTCGGCAGCTCTCTCATACCAGCACACCCAACAACCTTTGAAGAAGAAACTGCGGCATTGGTATACTATTTCAGTGAACGAACAATGTTTTTCTTTCATAATAAATCAGCGAACAGTATGTTCAGCCATGACTTTTCAGCGAAGCGAACATGACCATTGATCTCCTGTCCTCTTTTACCACGGGCGGGGCGGGTGTTAGCTGTTGCTGCATGTCTGCGTCTGCGAGCTAGAGTGGCAGTTATGGATGGCGCCCAAACACCAAAGGTAGCAGCAGCGTGCGTCATGAGAGATGGCAAGTGACTAAGTGAGATCGATCTCGGGACCATATCAGACAGATCGATCAACGACGACCACGACCGGTGGCTGCTGCATCCACATGGCCCTTTGGCGGGCGACCGTCAGTGCAACGCCGTGCTGGATCCATTTCTCAAGGCCAGTGGCCGGACCTCCATTCTTTTTCTTTCCCCAGATTGTTGCTGCTGGTGCGGGTGAGCCACTGTTCGATCGGTTTTGATCCGTTTACCTGAGATGGGTGGCAACATTTAACGTGGAAGTACTACTTCAGGCCGAGCGGTCGGCACTCGGGCTTGTTTAGATTGAAAAAAATTTCAAACCGATGAATAGTAGCACTTTCGTCTTATTTGATAAATATTGTCCAATCATAGACCAACTAAGCTCAAAAGATTCATCTCGTGATTTCCAATTAAACTGTGCAATTAGTTATTTTTTTACCTACATTTAATGCTCCATGCAAACGGCTAAAAATTGATGTGATGAAGAGAGAGTAAAATAACTTAGAATTTTAAGGGTATCTAAAAAAAGGCCTCGGCAGCAATTCACAATGGGATGGGATGGGTGGCAACATTTAACAGGACAATAATGAAATTATGACGGTGTCACACTGTCACTAGTACTCCTGTTTCTACCCATTAATGCCAGATTAACGACAAATGATCCTGCTCAATAGTCGACCAGGAGCTTGGGTTTGGTAGCGGGGCGCTTGACCTTGAGGGACTGTTTAGTTCCCTTCTAAAATGTCAAATTTTTTAAGATTTTTTGGTCACATTGAATCTTTAGATGCATGCATGAATCATTAAATATAAATAAAAAATAAAACTAATTACATAGTTTAGACGAAATCTACGAGCCGAATCTTTTAAGCCTAATTAGACTATGATTGAACACTAATTACCAAATAACAACGAAAATACTATAGCGTCATTTTGCAAAAAAAAATTCGGCATCTAAACTGGGCCTCGCTGCATCCGCATGGCAGTATATACTGCAGTAGTATGCTACATTGGCGCTGCAAGTACTGCTCTGCAGTGTGCACTGGCCACTCATAAACTTTGCCCAGAAATTGGAGCAAACACATGTTACGTCCGGGGCGCCATGACGTGACGCCCGACCAAGAAAGCCCCAACTTTATTGCAATATCACTGTCAGGGGCCTTGTTTAGATGGTAAGTTTTTTCACTTTTTTTATCACATCAATTTTTTGGACACATGTATAGAGTATTAAATATAGATAAAAAAATAATTAATTACACAGTTTAATTGTAAATTACGAGACAAATTTTTTGAGCCTAGTTAAGCCATGATTAGATAATAATTGTCAAATATAAATGAAAGTGCTACAATACTAAATACTGATTCTTAACCCCAATCTAAACAAGTCCGTAGCATCATGCTCTTCTATGATTCAAGGAACTTGAATAGTGCTCATCAGTGTTGAATTGAAGGCAGCGCTGGTGCTTCACCAGCTTTCTCCTGCAGCCATTTACTCCTCGCTCCTCAGCCTCAACAGAACGGACCGGCACCGGCCGGCCTCACACTGACCAGTGACCACATGAAAAGAACGAACCGGACCGGCTGGCCTCACACTGGCGCGTGTTTAGTTGTACCTAAATTTTAAAAAGTTGCTATAGTATCTGTGACATCGAATGTTTGCAGCCTATACATAGAGCATTAAATATAGACGAAAAAAAACTAATTGCACAGTTTGGTGTGAAATTACGAGACGAACGTTTTGAGCCTAATTAGTTCATGTTTGAACACTAATTACCAAATAAAAACGAACGTGCTACAATATCTCCAAATTCTAAGTTCCTGGAACTAAACAAGCTCTGACCACATGAAAAGAACGGAGCGTCCCATCCCTGCCTCCAAATGAACACCGTTTTCTTGATGACCTGTTCGTCTGCTACTCTGCTTTACCAACTCGTAGCAGCTGCAATCTGTGTCTTTTTCAGTAGCGTAACGGCCTGCAGATACCAGTACTCCCTCTCTACCTAAATATACGTCGTTTTCGTTTTCGGATTTTTTTTGACTAAATATATACTAAAAAATATTAATATTTATGGTACATAATTAATATCATTAGAAAAATATTTAAATCTAGTTTTTAATAAATTTATTTCGAGATACAAATGTTGCACGTATTTTCTACAAATCAAGTTAAACTTGTGGCACGTATATCAATGACGACAGTTATTTAGGGACGGAGGGAGTATCATGTTGCCTTTTTTCTTTTTGTCATGAGCATTTCCTGTGGGTTTTTTCTTTCTTCCTTGTCATTTGTTCTCGCGCTGCGTCTCTTTCAGCGCACGGATGCAGGGGCAGCAGCAAGAGTCGTTATCCTGCGCACGCTGCCACGTTTGGACGTCTACTGAACATTGATGCGCCGCTTCTGCACTAATGGTGCTGGCGAAGCCAGGATCTTGGGCCAGGGGGGCCAAATGTATGCACCGTAAGAAAGAATTGCGTGTGGATCAACATGGTTTTTCATGTGGATCGGGACATGGTTTGATGGTTTTTCATTGTCTGCCATGCGTTTAAATTGTTATGGCTCCCATAGCTACAAAGTTCATTGAATTCTACAATTTACTTTTTCTATACTTCTTCCAGTTTTTTTTACTAGTATATGTATCTTTTCGTAGAGCCTGTCACATCTTGATTTCTAGGATCAACATAGCAGTTTTTAGCCACGAGAGGAAAAGAAATGATTTTGTAACTTCATTTATAGTAATGCATATGGAATTCAAACTAATATTTTTTATGAGTTCAATTTTAAGTTCAGAATTAATTTTAAGAGAAGAAACAAACTTAAAAATAAGGATTACATAAATTGACATAATTTCCTCAAAATTATTCTTCCAATCGTAATTTGATGCCTGTAAATTTTCTATAAACTTTATTGGTCTTGATGACTTTTGTATCTTTTCTTGAAGACGTGTTTATTAAAATAGGAGAAGAGTTTGTGGCTTACAACACCGTAGGTACGGGAAAAAACATTTAAATGTAGATTATATGTGGCATAAATTTTTCCTTTGGATTTAGACTATTAGGTCATTAAAAAACCATTGGTTCTATTTTTATTTATGGTAATTTCTATGTGCAAACTTGAGGACTCCTTTTAACACTGCTTTATAGATATAGTAGATCTAGCTTACTTGCAGACACTTGAATTATGAATTATCCATGCCATTACAGAATGCGATGCTGATTCTGCAGGCATATGCTGACGTTATTTGGACAGAAGTATTCATTCTCAAGCTAAGCCAAGCAAATTACTAACAGGCAGCTCCGTACGTCAAGAACAGCTAATCATTCTTGCTTATATTTTTTACTGTGTACAACTGCTGCCATCAGTAATATAGATAGCTGAAAGTCAAACAGAAACAAGTACTCACTGACGATATATGTACTATTTATTTATATTTTATAACAATAGGTGACTCTGCGGACTGGATGCCTTTTATTCTGTCCCGGCTCTCCTCCGAAACAATGTATTCTTGAAAATAAGGTTCCTTTTCTTCTCTCGAATTAATCCCGGCAGAATTATACCATTGGAAAAATTGGAGTTATGTAAAACCTGGATGTTACGCTTGTACTTACACCAATGGACCCGTTACTGTACCATTCCATCAGTCACCAGCTCCTGCAAGCCACGCCTTAGCCTCTCAGCAGCGAGCCTGGTGTCTTCTTCTTTGAGCCCTCCGAAGGAGACGCGGATGTATCCGGGGCCTCCACTGGCGCTGCCAGGGATCACGGCGACACCATGCTTGTTTGCAAGCCACCTGACAACCTCAAAATCGTCGGAGCAGTTGTCCGGCAGTTTGGCCCAGAGGTAGATGGCGCCCTCCCCGCCCTTCACATTGTCCTCACCGAGCGGGGACAGCGCCTCCACGAGCAGCGCTCGGTTTTTCACCAAGTCTTTCACCCTTTCTTTGATCCACTCGGGGCCAGCCTCCAGTGAGTAGAGCGCCAGGCGCTGCCCGATGATGGAAGCGCAGATAGGTATGTTGTCTTGCACTTTGAGGAGCTGATCGTGGAAGCCATCAGCTTCATTTGGAAATGCAATCTGCAGCACACAATTCATGTATGACTAACTGTTACAGTGGCAATTAACAGCAGCAGCAGCAGCCAAAAAGTGGTAGTAAAGCATAAGAAAATGATAAACGAAGAGTATGATGCACTCACGTATCCTACACGCCACCCCATCATTCCATAAGCCTTTGAGAATGAGAAGAGGTTGACAATATGAGTATCTTCTAAGCAATAGTGCTCCATTCCATCATACATGAAGTATCTGCAAAAAGGCATAGGAAAACAGACCTAAGCATCAAGTCTTACAAAACTCAAATACTAAAGATCATAACTAAATTACAATAAGGAGCAGAATTCGTTTGCAGGGAGTAAAAGATAAGCCACTTTCTGTGTTCCACGAAGATATGTTTGGACTCCATTCTTTATGCTACCACTTCAAATGCGGTTGGCTAATCGCAGCTCCACGACAAAAACTTATATGTTTCTTTAAGCTTAGATGGAAAAGGTCCTTTATTAATTACTATTAGTTCCTCAACATGGACCTGAACACCTGCCTCTTTCAGGCAAACATAAACCCTGCATAAAGCAGTATGTGTGATTGGAGGGCTTATTTTTTACATCACCAAGTTTAGAGACTAAAACGTATTTTTAAAGGCTTAGAAGCTGGAATGAGTTTAAATAAGAGTACTTATCGCAAACCAAAAAACCAAACACAGGATAACTGTATTCAACATATTCTGACACATCATATCTGTGCAGGATAACTATTTTCTGCATCTCTTATAGGCACAATATTCTGATTTTCATTTCCTTGTGGAAACAGCTAAGATGTATTCTAGAAATCCTATCTGTATACGCCGTCAGAGTGGCTTTCATCTGGACACAGATTCAAGAGGAGGGAGTAGAGTTCTAATGGCTTATATGATCTGTCCCTTTGACTACAACTAATTCACGTCTGTTCTCAGTTCTCTCTAACAGATACCACAAAAGATTATATACTTGCTTGTGAAAAGTTATCACTTTACAGTATTGACTTACTCATAGGTATTGTCAACCACAAGCCATGCACCAGCATTTTTGCACAGATCTGAAATTCTCTGGAATGACAATGCAATATTAGAAAATATTGGATAGTGATTCCAAACACAAGTGTTTGTGGAGAGAGATTACCTCAAGCATAGGCCTGGGAATAAAAGCTCCAGAGGGGTTCCCCGGATTCACAACAGTAACAAGTTTAGGGATAGGGTTATTTTCTTTCAGAACCTTCTCCAACCAATCTGCATTTTTAGACATAATTGTAATGTCCAAAACAAAATATCAGCCAATGCATAATTTCTTCTACTACATGCATTGCATTTTACAAAAGCATATTCTTCTCATCAGCTAAAAGATATGTAGACTTTAAGGGAAATTTAACATGTGACAATGAAGCAGATGCTCCTGAACCAGCACTAAGTACAACAAATTTCTTACAACAGACCGTTGATATAAGACATCTCACCAATTTTTCCAATGAAACAGGAAGAAGAGGAGAGTCATCTTACCAACATCAGGATGAAGTGTCTTGGGATCGCAGTCACCAACTAATATGTCAGTAACACCCGTCATCTGGAATGACATGTAGGCATTGAAATAATATGGTGCAAACATGACAACAGAATCACCAGCATCACAAAGAGTGAGGACCAAGTTCACAAAAGCCTGAAAAAATCAATGTAACAAAAGACCAGATTGTAAGACAAGTTCAAGGTCGAGCAGTGAAACAGGAAAGGAAGAGTGTGCCCCCAAAGAAGAAATAAACAGAAGTAAATTGGGAAACATAAGGCCCAGTTTGAAAACTTTACAAGGCAAAATAGGAAAATAAGTTTTACCTGATTTGCACCAGCAGTGACCATGACTGATGACTTGGTAAGCTTATTCTCTCTGCGTAGCTGCCAAAAATACAGTATACATCAGGAAAGATATACAAGATGCTTGCAATGCAGTACTAATTTTAACACATTGGTGGTCCAAACAACAATAAAAATCTTAGCCCAATAGGTGACAAAACGGTGGAACAAATTCTAAAGATAACTGTGCGATGTGGAGCATTTAGGCTAATGGTTAGAGCACCTAAATCATCTCAGGATTTCATCTCAACTGTTAGACAAACAACATGGCAGAGAGACTTTGCAACTCTTAGGTCTTAGCACCACCATGATTTTCTCTTCTGAATTTCCAAAGGAGTCACAATAATGAATATTGTTCCCATTTGTCAGTTGATGAATAGAGAGTTTTATGACACACTCTGCCTATATTCAGAAAATTAGATGCTTCCCAGGAATGTAACTCTGAGAACAAAAAGATTTTTTGGAACCCTTGTTTTGACAAAACTAATTTCTGAAACATTGCATCGATCACTTGAGATTGCTGATGCTGATTGTGAGTTAAGATCAAATATCTCTATTAAAATTTGGTTACGGTGTAGTGGGTTAGAAGCAGGATCCCTAGTCCCCAATGGCAAAGGCATGGCAATGTGGTAATACTCAAGAGCATGGCCTGCTTAGTCAGCGTATGGGCAAAATATATATTATATTCTATGATAAAAAGAAGTTACCTTTTCGAGAAGTGCTTCTCGAAGCTCAGGAAGTCCATCATCAGAACCATACTTACTGAGTGTTGGTTCCCTGACGATTTTTTCGATCTTATCCAGAGCTGACTCAGGAGGTTGCCAGTAAACAACTCCCTGCATTCAGGATTTACAAAAAGTCAAGAACAGAAACTAATTTCTCAGAAATAAATATCATATGGTCGGGTCGCTAATAGGACACTAAGAGACACGCATGCCACTACTTAGATTACATACGAATGTCCCATTTCGGCAACATAAGAACTTAACCTTAAATCACCGTCACAAAGAATGAAATCATTGCACAGCCAAATCGAGAAAATTATGGTCAGATACCTGCGCAAGCGACATGACATCCTTGGCCCCTCGAAGCAGTTCTTGTATCTGAAAAAGGGACGTCATCAGGAAGAAATCACCAAGGAAGCCCAAGAAACTCAGAGTCAAGATGCGATTTCGACAAGGTAGGAGAAATTGGTCACCTTCACCATGACCGGCGCGTCCGTCTCCACCGCCCTCTTCGCCAGCTTAACAAAGCTACCCATGTCTCCGTCTCCTCCTGCTCTCTCTCCCCTGCAGGGTAAAGGCTAGCCCTCCTCCTCCTCCTCCTCCTCCTCCTCCTCCAAGAGGAAGCAAGAACTGGAAATTTCGGGGAACAAGCGGAGTCAGAGATCCAAGCATATACCAACCAAAAGAACAGCAGCGAGTCCAAAGACATGTGGAAGAAGATGGGGGTTAAAGAATTCCCCCGAGGCAACAACCTCTGGGCGTCACCCGCTGATCCCGAGCTCGCTCACCAACTCCTCCCCTACTCCCCCTCTCTCTCGTCCCAAGTCTGCTGCCCCGACAAGGCAGCGTCTCTATAACAAAGACACATGAAGACAGGGAAAAACTGAAAGATTCGAGGGGGTCTCTCTCTCTCTTTTGTTTCTTTTCCTTGTCACTCTTTTAATCTTGTCTGTCTGTCTCTTTCTCTGATCTTTTGGCTTACGTTCCGGGAGTGTGGGGTGGCGCCGTGGCGTGGATAAGAATTCAGGCTCACCTGCGTCTGCGTGCGTCTCAGGGGAAGGAAGAGGGGTCAAGAAAGGAGGGAGCTTTTTTCGGGTAAAAAGGACAAAAAGATTGCATTTTTTAAATGCAAAAGTAATGTGCCATCAGTGAGTCTGCAGAGAAATCGCCAAAATGTCGCGGCCAATTGATGGCGAAAAGATTCTTGAGATTCAGCGTCTATAGACAGTAAACACATGCGTGCGGTGTGATAGGTAATCCAGTGCATGAGATCCAATGGGTGAGTCAAGACAAGTTTGGCCAGTACTCTTCTGCCTGTTAAGACAAAAGTTGTTTAGCACTACTATGACAGAGAGAAGCACAAATGTGATCTGAACAGTCCCCCTGTTCAAAAAGAAGTCTCTCAGCCTTTCAAATTTCAGAAGAAAAAAAATTAAGAAATGTTTCTCCATCAGATTATCTCGACCTACTATGGCTGCCGCAATCTTTATTTTTCAAGTCCAGAAAATGCTAAGACGTTTCTCCTCGACTCAGCATGGCTGTAACAGCCTAATTTCAAGCTCAGAAAATTATGAGACATTTCAATGCTTGTTAAGAGCAATGCAAACAAGAGGAGGGCTCGGAGACAGTGACAAGACGGAAAGAGAGACGATAACAGTGCTCGGACGGACCTGTTCGGATAGGTAGAGGAGACAGGAGAGCCTCCCTGGAAATGTTTGGTTTGTACCCTGGGCAAGTTGCCTGGGCATTTGAGTTGCCTGTGACGTGCCTGTTACGGTTGGCAAAATTGTCTGGTCAGGCATACTCTGATTTCATAGCTTTGTTTGGTTGAAGCCCTGATATCTTGCCTGTGTGAATGGAAGAGCAGGCAGCGTTTGGTTCAGCAAGTTCCTGTGTTTAAATAAATATTGAGTCCGTCACATCTTTCTTGAGCCTTGAGCAGAGGAAAGAGATTAGTACATTTATTATATGTCCAGGCAGATCGACTGAGAAGTCAGGCGACCGATTTCTATCGCCTGGTGGCAGGCAAGTGACACAGGCAAGTGCTTCCCAGGCAAATATCTCAGGGTTCCAACCAAATACATTCCAGGCAGGCTACATGCAAGGTTGCAGGCCAGGCATTTTAGCCCAGGGCTTCATCCAAACATGTTGGATCGCGGCCGGGCCCAATGCAGAAGCACGAGGCCGGAGCGCCCGGGCAGCTCGCGTCGGGTCGCTCCGCGCTCGTGCACGCTGCGATTCGGCTGGATCCGATGGGAGCGCGCCCTCCGGGGGCGAGGATGTTTTTGTCGACCGGCGTCCGCGGGCACACGGCCCTTCCTTGCTGCTGCTGCGTCGGGTCCGCCGTGAACCATGACGGGACGGACTGAGGGGCCTGGTCGCGTTTGAGCAAGCGCCATGGGCATCAGGGCATGGATGGAATCGGCATCGGCTCCGTTGGACAAGCCGGTCGTGCTGCCGATTGTCGTTCACGGCCCGGCCGGGTCGGTCACACCTAAAATCTTGTAAAATGGTTTTTTTAATATGTAGGAAGAGGAACCCGCGAATTCTGTGACCCAAGTGACAGAGTCAAATCGCTGGTCACCATAGTACCAATTGTTACAAAATCGAAACTAATAGTTTGGCAAGTACGCCCAAGCACAGCCATTTCATATGCTACATAATTAAATTACACTCCCTTGGAACAACACAATGATATGTTTGGTAAGTTAGGACTAGTTACTGTCTGAATTAAAAATTAACTTAAATTAGCTTAGGTTGGCTAAAAAGTTAGCCTCACCTATCTAGATACGTTAGAGCTAATTGTTAGCTAGGTAGTAATTAATACTCGTATCCAAACAGGTCCTATGAGGCAGAGATGAATGTAACCAAGATAAGAAGTGCCATTTGGGGTTTCACCTAATAAAAATAAGGTATAATGTCATTTAGGGTTGTTTTTTCCCCCCTTTTCTCTCTCTATCTTTTAGATCCTCAAAGGATGGCTAGTAGTATTGAAGTAGCAAAGCTACCGCTAACCAAGGGCAATCAACGGTGATGGGAGACTAGAAAGTGAGATGTAATGATAAAGGCCCCGTTCGCTTTGCTAAAAAAATAAGCCGAAACACTGTTCCGGCTGATTTGTTGTGAGAGAAAAATACTGTTCTGGCTGAAAAAATAAGCTGAAAAGTACGGATTATAAAAGAAGCGAACAGGGCCAAAGAAGCCAGTATCCCACCGGTATTGTTAGGGCAGCACCAACGCAGGTCTGTCGATGGTGGTCTCAGTTCAAAATTCAGGTTACACGTATATTTGGATGGGTAGAGGCATATGGTCTTCCAACGCAAATCAGTGAAGCTACTAGACTTTCGGTCCCATCAGTCTCCCTCAATGCACCAAAAGTATCCGGGCCTTGTTTAGATTGTAAATTTTTGCAATATGGACACTGTAGCATGTTTCGTTTGTATTTGACAAACTTTGTCCAATCATGAACTAACTAGGCTAAAAAAATTCGTCTCGTGATTTACAACCAAACTGTGCAATTAGTTAATTTTTTTTATCTACATTTAATGCTCCATGCATACGTCTAAAAATTGATGTGACGGAGAGAGAGTGAAAAAACTTGGAATTTGGAGGTGATCTAAACAAGGCCCGGTTGCTTTTCTATTATTGCCTTGCTTTTTCGTTTCAGATCTTGTTTAGATTGCAAAGTTTTTTCACTCTCTCTTTATCACATCAAATCTTTGGACATATGCATAGAGTATTAAATGTAGATAAAAAAATAATTAATTACACAGTTTAATTGTAAATTACGAGACGAATCTTTTGAGCCTAGTTAAGCCATAATTGGATAATAATTGTCAAATACAAACAAAAGTACTACAGCGCTAAATACTGATTGCTAACCCCAATCTAAACAAGACCTCAAGCGCTTGGACCACACGTTTTCTACCTTGAGGCACCGGTGACCTCTGCAGGTTACTCTGACAATCTGCAAGCTAATGCTTTTGCTCTAGGGTCTTGTTTAGATTGCAAGTTTTTTCACTCTCTTTCCATCACATTAAATCTTTGAACACATGTATAGAGTATTAAATATAGATAAAAAAATAACTAATTACATAGTTTGATTGTAAATTACGAGACGAATCTTTTGAGCCTAGTTAGGCCATGATTAGACAATAATTGTCAAATACAAATGAAAGTGCTACAGTGCCAAATACTAATTTCTAACCTCAATCTAAACAAGACCTAGAGTGACATCTGATCCTAGCTGTCAAGTCGAGGCATATGCACACCGTGGAGCGTTGGGCGTACTCTTACGTCTTGTTTAGTTGGACCCTAAAGTCTAAAAAGTTGCTACAGTACCTATCACATCGAATGTTTGCGGCCCATATATGGAGCATTAAATGTAGACGAAAATAAAAACTAATTGCACAGTTTAGTGGGAAATTGCGAGACGAACGTTTTGAGCCTAATTAGTCCATGTTTAAACACTATTTACCAAATAAAAACGAACGTGCTACAGTAGCCCCAAAATCCAAATTCACCCAACTAAACAAGGGCTTAGTAGAAAGGAATCAAGGACAATAGTGTGTAAGGAGAAAGGACACAAATAAAGTTAAGTGCATACGCAGGGGCGAATATATGGCCCCGATTTGGCTAGTTTCGCCATTGTGCATACGTGATTCTTAATCTCTTTCTCTATTCTAATCTAGATCCATAAACTCTCTAAGTAAGTCCTTCAACATTTCGTAGGTTTCTCATGGACCGTATTCTCACATATGGTAAACCACTTAAATGACCTACGAGTAAACAGAACTACGAAGAAACAAAGATTTATGTCCTGTTCGTTTGACTGATAAGCCATGACTGAAAGTACTGTTGGCTAATTTGTTGTAAGAAAAAAATACTACTTGTTGACTGAAAAAGTACAGCTTATAAGCCAAGCGAACGGGACGTTATACGCCATGTGTAAAAATAAAAGTATGTAGGTTTAGAAATAAAATGAAGTAGACTTGGGAAAAGAGCATAGACGGTAACAAGATTCCATGAAAAAGGATAGGATTCATTTTGACATACAGGCCATGTTCGCTTATCTTATAATCCGTATTTTTCAGCTTGTTTTTTCAGCCGGAACAGTGTTTTCTCTCACAATAAATCAGTCGGAACAGTGTTTCAGCTCGTTTTTTCAGCGAAGCGAACGGGACCACAATGGTGCAAAGCATGTATGAATTCATTAGAAGTATAAGAGAGCAGGTGACATATTCTCCCTACATGTAGGGTCGTTGACAAGGAGGTGCGAAGTGGGTGGCCCTCCCCTACATGTAGGGCAAGAGAAGCGGACCGGCTGTGGCGGTGGTGGCGGCGGCAGCATCGGCGGCGCTTCAGTTTTTTTTCATGAGTGGGCTTCAATGGCTTTTTTCGGTTCCGAGTGGTGTGATGCTGTGATTGCGATGAGGTGTTCAACGGTCACGATGCACCAGAAGATGGATCGGACGACTGAAACGTATTTCACGGCTTTATTATTCTCGTGTCGTGGGGAAGAGAAGTGGAGAACCATCAGCACTAGCCCATTCAGAATCAGAACAGACTTGGTCGCCTCACAACTCGACTCGCCGTCGGCCACCGCCGAGGGGAGCGAAGCAAGATGTTCTTCCACATCGTGCTGGAGCGGAACATGCAGCTGCACCCGCGACACTTCGGGCCGCACCTCCGCGACAAGCCCGTCTCCAAGCTCATCAAGGACGTCGAGGGCACCTGCAGGTAGGGTTTCCCATCCCCCTCTTGAACCTGGCTAGGGCTACGAGGAGGACAGCTTGGGCGTCGCTGAGATGGCACGCGGGTTACCGGGTTTCTCTCGCTCTTGCCTTGCATCGGGCGGCACGGGTTCGTGGTGGCGATCATGGGTGTGGAGGACATCGGCAAGGGGCTCATCCGAGAAGGCACGGGATACGTCACCTTCCCCGTCAAGTACCAACGCATCGTCTTCAGACCCTTCAAGGGAGAGATCCTCGAGGCTTTCGTCACCATGGTGAACAAGGTGGGTGCCTACTTGCCTCCCCGCTCCGGCTTGTGCTTGCTTCATTCGAATTGGATGCACTACGTGAAAAAAGGTTTGTAGCAACGGGACGAATTTTTTGTAGGGGTGGCTGGTGATGGAGCCGTCCCTACAAATGGAACAGCAGGGGCGGCTGGTGATATGAGCCACCCCTACAAATAGGTCTGATTTGTAGGGGCGGCTCACTCACCAGCCGCCCCCGGCGTTGCTATTTGTAGGGGCGGCTCAATCACCAGCCGCCCCTACAAATGCCCTCGTATAAATACCTCCGATTTGTAGGAGCGGCTCAATCACCAGCCGCCCCTACAAATGACCCACATATAAAGCAAACTGCAGCGCCTTCTTCCTCCTCGAGTTACTCACTCCAACCCGTGAAAGAAAGGTGGGGAGGTCTTGAGCACCTCCCAAAAATTGCTCTACTAAGGGAGGAAGGTTTTGGTCTCAAATCCTTTGGTGGAGAGGTTGTAGAAGGTAAAAAAATGCTATTTCACACTTTTTTGAAGTTTTAATGGTTGGTTAGTGAGTAATTAGAGTTTTGTTTTTCTCTCTCTCTTCTATGGTGCTTGAGCTACTTATGAAGCAAATTAGACCAAAGTTTTAAATGTACTAGGGTAAATTAGAGAGGGGAACAAGATTATACCCTTATCTGGTCCATGTTTCTTGAATTTAGTGAACAATTAGTTAGTTTTATGGATGTTTCATGTGCATGTGGATCTGATCTAGGGTATGGTTTTTTTTATTAATTTTGTTTTTGTAAATTTATGTTTGATGAAATTAGACTAGGGTTTGGATGAAAGATATTGGGTAAAATATAATTGTTGCTAATTGTTGTCTTTGAAATTGTTTATTGTAATCAACAAATATGTATTTTAATTATTTATGGATAAATAGGTCATTAATTAATTTTCCTCTACCATGGTGTGTTGTATGCTTCATGTAATTATATTAGATTTATATTCATATATATCTGAAGTATATACAATTATTCTCAAGTAATTATTAATTTGATTTATTTTCATATATATCTGAATAAGTAGTCCTTTAATGTTTGTTTTGTTGTTGTAAAAGATGGAGTACAGAAACTCTTGGATGTATGGTTCGTTAAGGTTCAAGGTAGGTTTCTGTGAAGAGGTGGATAAATTTATTGAAGCCGTAAAGAAGCACGCAACGACATTGACAGAGAATAAGGATGCAATTATTTGTCCCTGTAAAGATTGTAAGAACCGTATGGCATGGACAGATGTGACTATCATCAGATCACATTTGATTATGCGAGGATTTGTTAAGGACTACACAGTGTGGATTCATCATGGTGAAACAGTTATTGTTAACGACGAGGATGAGGAGGAATACGACGATGAAACCATAGAATCCCTGTCCCAATATTCAACAGAGCTTGATGCACGAATGGATTTCGAGTTTGACAATGAACAAGGTGGTGATGCTGGTGGTTGGGATGGTAACGACGAAGGTGGTGCCAATAATGATGGTGGAGCACGTGCCGGGGATGAAGATGATTTGGAGAACATGATTCGAGCCCTTGGACCAGAGATTTTACTAAATAGCCCAAAAGGTCTAGAAAATTTGGAAAGGATGACAAAAGCATCGAAGAAGACTGTGTATGGTGTTGAAAAGGGTTGTCCGACACATTGGACATTGCTACGTTTTGTGCTTGAGCTACTCATCCTGAAGGCTAAGTACGGCTGGTCAGACTGTAGTTTCAATGATCTATTGCATCTCCTGTCATGGGTGTTGCCACAACCAAACTCAGTTTCCGCCAACACATACCAAACGAAGAAGGTCATAAGTCCATTGACAATGGGGATTGAAAAAATCCATGCATGCCCCAACCACTGTATACTTTTTTATGGTGAAACGTTCAAGTCACTAGATAAATGTCCCCGGTGTGGGGCCAGCCGGTACAAGAACAATGACCTTTACAGTGGGGACAAAGCCTCCACGGGGAAAAAGAGAAATAGGAAGGATACAAAAAAGGTGGTACAAGAATCTCAGTCCCCAGAGGATACTCCATTAGGCAACGATGCAAAGCAGAGAAGAATTCCTGCCTTGGTAATGTGGTACCTGCCAGTGACCGACCGCTTGAGACGTATCTTCCTAAACCCTAAAGAAGCCGCATTCATGACATGGTGGGATGATGAGCGCAAGGTGGATGATGATAAGATTGCACACCCGGCTGATTGTAGTCAGTGGCAAAGGTTTGATAAGAAGCACAAAGAATTCAGCGATGACTCAAGAAATATACGGTTTGGCTTGAGCACCAATGGAATGAATCCCTTCAATGAGAGGATGAGCGACCACAACACTTGGCCAGTGATCTTGACCATGTACAACATCCCAATATGGTTGTGTCAGAAGAGAAAGTACCTTCTCCTCACTATTCTTATTTCTGGCCCTAAACAACCAGACATTGATATAGACGTGTTCCTCAAGCCTTTGATGCAAGAAATGGAGAGGCTATGGAGGCATGGGGAGCAGATGTACGATGCGTTCCGAAAGAAGGACTTCATATGTTGAGCAATAATATTTGTTACTACTAATGATTACCCCACGCTGTTTGCTTTGTCTGGATAGATCAAAGGGAAGACGGGATGCTTGGTTTGCTTGGATGGTACTACATGGGTGTACCTAGATGCATCCAAGAAGATAGTTTACCTAAGAAACCGACGCTTCTTAAAGACAAGTCACAAGTACCGAAGCAAATTATTCTTTAGATTTTATGACAACGCCCCAGAGATTGAACCCCCTCTGTAGAGACGTCATAACGGAGAGCACGTGTACAGAATGGAGAAAAACATACGCGTCGTCTATGGAAAGAAGAATCCGGATGGGACGAACAGAGATAGAAGCACACCTCCTATCGAAGGCGTACCTTTCAAGAAACAATCGATCTTCTTTCAGTATCTGCCTTATTGGCCAGACTTGGAGGTCCCCCATGCCATTAATGCTATGCACGTGCAGAAGAATGTCTTTGAGAGTCTCATTGCTACCTTGATGGATACAGGCAAGTCAAAGGATGGTCTGAAAGCACGAAAAGACATGGTGCAGCTAAACGTGATGCCACAGCTTCACCCGGTACCTAAGGCTAATGGAAAATACACTCTACCCGCGGCGTGCTTCAACCTAACACCAGACGAGAAGAGAGCTATATGCACTTTCCTGAGGGGGGTCAAAGTCCTGACTGGGTTTTCAGCAAATGTGAAGAAGCTAGTGTCGATGAAGGACTTATCAATAACACACTGTAAGGCTCACGATTGTCATGTGATGCTGACAGTGTTTCTACCTATTGCAATCAAGGCTATAAAGCCAGAGTTCTTGAAAATGGCCATCACCCGCATGTGCTACTTCTTTTCGAAGATCTCATAGAAGACGATTGGCAAGCAAGAACTGAGTGACCTACATGAATTTGTGGTGGAGACACAAAACCAGCTAGAGATGTGTTTACCTCCTGCTTTTTTGATATAATGCCACATCTCATGATTCGCATAGTTCATTAGATACAGGCACTGGGCCCTTGCTACTTGCATGAAATATGGTCCTTCGAGCGGTTCATGTCGGTTCTAAGTCGATACGTGCATAATTGAGCATACCCAGATGGCTCCATGATAGAGGGTTACATTACTGAAGAAGTCGTCGAGTGCTATCAAGAGTACCTAAAAGTACAGAAAGAGATTGGTAAACCCGATTCTCGTCACAAGGGTAGGCTGGCTGGGAAGTGCACCAGTGGTAGAAAAGTGTTCATCAACCATGATTACAAAGAGGTGAGTCGGGTGCATTACAGTGTCTTGCAGAGTACACAACTGATGCAACCGTACATTGATGAACACTTGGCTATCATTATGGCGGAGAGAAATGGCTGTTCGGATGATTGGGTCATGAAACAGCATAAGCAACGACTAACTACATGGTTGAAGGACCAAAACATACCGCCTGGAGAAACCATAGACTCTATTACCATCAGTAGGTTGGCAATGGGGCCATCGAGACAAGTGACATCTTGGAATGCTTATGACATCAATGGGTATACGTACTATACCCACGCAAAGGATAGTAAATATGTGAACCAAAACAGCGGTGTTCGAATAGAGGCTCTCGATGGATTGGGGCGAAAGATCCAATACTTTGGCATCATTGAAGAGATATGGGAACTTGACTATGGAAGGGATATAATGGTGGCCCTGTTTCAATGCCGCTGGATCAAACAACACCAACTGAACAAGATCAGATTGAGAGTCCTAGACCTCGAGAATTTAGGCTACCAAGATGACGCTTGGGTGCTCGCTTCACGTGTCGCACAAGTTTTCTATATGTCTGACCCACAAAGTAACCTCTCCCGAAGAAGAAGACAAAGCACGTGGTTGCCTCCGGGAAACAGCACATTATTGGAGTTGATGGTGTGGACGATGTTGAAGCTTACAATAACTACGATGAGATGCCGCTATTCACAGACTTTCCTAAGAAGATCAGTGTTGTGGAAAAGAACCTACCCAAAGACATATTGCCATAGGAACGAAAAAGGTGTCAAGGGAAAAGTCATTACAGCGGGCTAGCTAGTTGTTGAACGTGGAGTGTTTGTGTAAGTGTGTGTTTGTAAGGCTTCATTTATGTATGCGTGTGAGACTATACATTTATGTATGTGTGTAAGACTACGTATTTTTGTATGTGTGTGAGACTACATTTATGCATGTGTGTGAGACTATCATTTGCAACATCCAGATGAATCTATTTTCAACCATTAAATGATTTCAGCTGAAAAAGTGATGAATACCAAAGTTGTATAACTCATCAAGATCTACAACTTTTATTTTGATCATTTTTTATATGATAAAATGATAGTAAACATTGTTCACAAATCAATATGTTTCTCGTATAGTTCATGAAACTATGAGTCATATGTGAATTTGTGAACAATGTTTACTAATACTTTGTCACATGAAGAAGTGACCAAAATAAAAGTTGTAGATAGTGACGAGTTCAACAACTTTTATGTTCACGATTTTTATTGTTGAAATCATTTAAGGTTTCAAAATCTTGTTTGAAGTTGCCATTTATTGAAATTTAAAATTTCAACTATTCAAATTTGGTCAAATGAAAATGTGATCAAAATAAAAGTTGTACATATTGATGAGTTCTACAACTTTGGTATTCACGAGTTTTTCATCTGAAATCGTTTACTCTTTCAAAATATTGTTTCAATTTGAAATTATTTGAATTTCAAATTTTGAATCGTTCAAACAAAGTCACATGACAAGATGACCAAAATAAAAGTTGTACATGTTGATGAGTTATACAACTTTTATGTTTACAACATTTTTATTTTATTTCTTTTAATGTCATAAAATTGTAGTCGAAGTTTTAAAATTCAAATTTTTAATTTTTGTTTTTTTATTTTCTATCTTGTTTTGACTATAATAGTTTTTATATATATTTCTGGATATATAGAATTATACAAAATATTATATTTGTGCATATATACAATTGTTTTTATATTACTTTGTGTTTTTGTGATATAAAAAATAGAAAATATTTCTGGATATATAGAATATTTCTGGATATATTTCTGGATATAAAAAATAGAAAATATTTGTAGGGACGGCTGGATCAGGAACCACCCCTATAAATGTATTTGTAGGGGCGGTTGGATCAGGAACTGCCCCTTGTAGGGGCGGGTGGATCAGGAACCGCCCCTAGAAATCCTCCTGGGTATATATACAAGAGCGCACGGGTGAAAATGTATTGTGCGCACTCTTCTTCCTCCCGATGCCGTCAGGCTGCTCACTTTCTCCCCGCCCCCCCCCCGCCGCCTCCCGGACCTCTCCCGACGCCCGCGCTTCCTCTCCGCACCCCCGGACCTCTCCCGACGCCCGCACCCCCTCTCCTCCACGCTTCCTCTCCTCTGGCCGGCGGCGCTAGGGTTTTAGAGCCCCCGGCCGCCGCCTCCTCCCCATCTCCGTGCCGTCCACATCCATGACCTGGTCCTCCGCCCGGGGACTCCATCCGCGCCGCCACGCCGGTTCCTCGGCGGAGGAGCCCAGGGACTCCATCTGCGCCGCCTCCGTGCACTGCCCAACCGAGCCACCTCCGGGCGCCCAATTGATACGCCCAGACCACTCCTCCTCCGTTCGCCGCTCAACCGTGCCTCCTCCGTCCGTCCAACGCCAGCGCACCCCCTGCACGGTTGCACCCCCTGCATGGCAATCCCGCCAGTTGCCAAGCGCGTCGGGGACCATATCTTCCGATACTTCCCCCACTCCGCTGTGTTGTTGGTGAGCTACGTTTCTTTCGTTCTTTTGATCTCCGATCTGCGCGGCTTAGGAGGGGGATGCAGATCTCATCTTTCTTTTATTGATTGATTAGGTCGATAACAAGAAGCTGGAGGAGGCCGTCAAGGGGAAGTCTCGCGACCCGGTGGTTCAGGTACGTTTCTAAATCTTTCTCAAATATACCTTCAAGACTTTCTAATTGGCACCAGGAGATTAGCAGTGCTATAAGACAGATACAGTACCCTGATATTAATAGTGTTCTATGTTTATCGAGATGTTAGAATTCACAGTGAGTTTGCAAGGGGTAGCGAAACTATAATTTGTTATTTTATTTTAGACGGATGGGCCACAGGCCTGTTCCATTTTCCATTGAAATCAACTTCACGGCTGTTGTTAAAACTTGGGAAGCCCTCCAAAAAATAGAGACTTGCATAGAGTAGTGTTGAATTGAGCAAAGCTGGGAAATTATCATTTTGATATCTGTTTTTTTTAACTGAAACTATATTAGAGTTGGTTGCAGAATCGTTGTAGTGAAACCACATGATATTGTATTGATATAAGAGAGGAGCAATTTTTTTAGTCTAGTTAGCAGGGTTTTTACTGCCTTACTGGTCCTTTGCTTATGATGCACAAGAATTTTAAGGATATCAGGTTGCAAAGTAGACGTGCCCTAATTTTATGGTTACCAACAGGTTCATTATGCGATAGCTGAACATTTTTCCTTTGAACTGGTATGGCATCAAGGTTGTGTGGTTCAGACTCAGGAGGGTCCAAAAAGTTTGGAAACCTTCCATGAAGACTTGTAGTAAGCTTGATTTATGCAAGTTTGAAAAGATCATCATTTTGAAATAAGAGATATAAATGTTAAATGTTCTTGTTCATATTAAAACAAAGGACTATTGTGTTTAGAGAACATTTTTACTTAAACCACATGACATTGAACAGATGGCTGTAAAAACTGCACTGAACTGTATAAAGTTCAGTGCTATCAGATTATACCATGGGTATGTTGCTATAAGAAAACTTGGATGCTTGCTTTATCTGTGTTGGTGCGCTGCTCAGGGCGTTCCCATCTTCTCACCACACGGAGTCTCGCCTTTTCAGTATTTGCCAGCTGCTTGTGCCATTCTGCCATACGAACTTGGATATTATGAGAGCCAAATAGCATCCCGCCCATGTTCCCCTTCTCTAATTCTGTTGCGTTCCGACCAACACATCGAAAGAGCATAGCAGCATCTTAATTTTGGTTCTTCCTTCAAGTTCATCACCGTCTCCATCACATCTCTAGCTGACGATTTCAACAACAGTATCTCCCTTTCTCGACTCAGGCCCAGATAAGTCCACAGCTTCTCCATCACTTTGCATTTGAAAAATAAGTGAGCTCCATCTTCATCAAACCTGTGACATACCGCACACTTAGTGTCCAGGTCCATACCTCGCCTTTTCAGGTTCATGCGTAGAGGATGGCTGTTGTAACAAAAGCGCCAGAGAAAATGCTTCATCTTGCTGGGGCACTGAACGCTCCAAATTTTTCTCCAGATTGACTCATAGCTGGGATCAGGCACTGAGGCCGATGCCCCTCCCCTTCGACTTTTATTGATCTGCTCTTGTCTATAGACCTTGTATGCGCTTTTAACTGAAAAAAACACCTTTCTTGTCAAAATGCCAAGCTGCTTTATTATTCTCCATACCTCCATGCACTGGAATGGACAGGATAAGTTGTGCATCTTCTTCCCAAAAGGTATCGTGCACTAACTGAATGTCCCATCCCCCCGTCACCGGATTAATCAACTCATCCACATCTCGCAGCAAACTAGCCCCTCTCGGAGTTATCGGTCTCCTGGACATGTCTCTGGGGAGCCAAGGGTCGGACCAAAAAAATTAAATTTGCTCCATCTCCTACCCTCCAGATAAGCCCCTTTTTGCAAAATACTTTGCCACGAATATGAGATGCCATCACTTGCCTGAGCTTCCAAACATAACCGGCCAGGATAATATTTAGCCTGCAGTAACCTTGAGCAGAGGGAGTTCGGGGTTTGTAGTAGCCGCCATGCTTGCTTGCACAACATGGCAATATTGAATGCGTGTATGTCCCTGAAACCAAGGCCCCCGTCTCTCTTCGGCTTGATCATAGTCCATGGCCTCTGATTGTTAGCAGGGCGATCTTTTTTACAGCAAATTAAGCAAACCCTTTTTTTTACAGGCTCAGTCCGTAGTATTTAGGTGTCTTGGGTAGTCGCCATCTTTTATATCTATGGAATAATTACCAATTTATTGCGTGTGGTTTATATGTCATGTCAGCTTGCTTCAGTCACTATGATCAGTTGTGGTTGTCATTATCAAATAATCTGAACATGTTATTGGAAAACTGTCTCATGGTTTATATGTCGTCCATATGTTGTGTCAGCTTGCTACTACTGTCTACTACTTCTACTTCTGTCTTCTCTACTACTTCTGTCTATTACTTCCCTACTATTACTTCTGGTCTTCTGTCGACTACTTCTACTACTTCTACTATTTTCCTACTGCTACTGTCTACTACTTCTACTTCTGTCTTTCCTACTACTTCTGTCTACTACTACTTCTGGTCTTCTGTCTACTACTTCTACTACTTCTATGTTTGGCAGCAGCTGCTCTATTTTTTTTGCAACCAGCAGTTGCTTTTTTTTTGGCAAACTCTCTCCTCTTTTGCTTGCTTTGCTGTGCAGCTACTCGGTACTCCTCCTCCTACTTCTACTATAAGCTTTTTTTTTGCTACTTCTACTACTTCTACTACTTTTGATTGTCCGATCTGACTATCAGGTTCGGAAGATATTAAGCATATGATGTTCATGTGTGATCGAGTAAAGTCAGTATGGCAGCTGTTGCTTTTTTTGGAAGCAACACCTACTTTTTTTTTTGCCAAATCTCTCATCTCCTCTATTTTTGCCATCTTTCCTATCCTCTATGTTTGGGAAGCTGCTGCTGTTTTTTTACACCTTTTTCTCTCTATGTTTGTTAAGCAGCTATTGTTTTTTTTGCCAAATCTCCCCTCTCATCTCATCTCCTTTGTTTTGCCGATGATGAAATTGTCTAAGTCCATACATTATATGGAATATGAGCTGATGATCAAAAACTTGTGACGAACTTGTCATCATTAGCAGCCGCCCCTACATTACCTTCTCCTCTCTTCTCTGTTATGATGCCTTGATGCTCCAAGTTCAAGATCAGATGATGATTGACATGTTTCTGAGGCCTCTACTATTGTTACTTCTCGTTTTTTGATATATTGTTGTTTTATATGACTACTTTGGTTTATAGACCTTTTTGATTTCTTATACCTTCTCGCGTACCTAAAACACACTTTCTTGCATCTATTAAAACAAGGCGTAAAATAATGTCGTGGACACCAGATAGTGCAGCCCGATGCCCCGATCATGATGAGTAGCCAACCTATGAGGAGCAAGCACTGGAGGACGAGCTTACTCAGGAGCAGTTCAATAACGAGGTAGAAAATGATCTAGAAGTGATGCTTATTCAAGAGCAGTATGACGAGGAGGAAGGGGGAGCAGAAGGAACAGCAGGAGAGGCTGCTGAAGGCGAAGAAGTTGATGATGATGATGAGGACTCAGAAGAGGGATATGTAAGTCCCGAGGATCCTTTCCCACGTGAAGCCAGAAGGAGGCCAACGGAGGAAGATTTGGACAAGGATTTTGACCCGAAGGAGGAGGTAGGGAAAAAGCCTTAGCTTGTAAATTTTGCTAAAGCTTTGGTTGTGTTACCTCTGCTAACACTTTGACCTATTATATATACAAGTCCCTCCTGAAACTCGAAAAAGACGACGTCGACGTCCGCGACATCTCGCTGGACAAGACGGAGTAGAGGAAAGGAGAGCAGAGACAACAACCACAGAGATGGATCACGGTGCCTCTGTTCCACAACCTCAAGACACAACCATGACTATCAAGCCTAAGAGGAAACGAGGGGATAGAAAAGGAAATCTATATCCAGATAAGGCATGCTATGTGATAACGGAAGTCGGACAAGCAGGGGAGATCCTTGAGCCGAAGGAATTAAGAGGAAGATTCCGTAATACGATCGGGGCCCTAATAAGAGATAAATTGAACCCAGCAATCCCTAATTGGAAAGAGGTACCAGAGAACAAAAAGAATAAACTATGGGATAGCCAGCTGAAGCTCGATTTTAGATTTTCAGAGGGTAAGCACGAACTGGTAAAAAAAATATTTTCAGGATGATGGGAGAGTCATTTCGACGTTGGAGGTCGGAGCTCAACATGAAGTATATCCAAAAGGGGTTAACTCTCTTCAACGAGTTTAGCAAAATAACTCCTAGTCAATGGGAGGAGCTCGTGGCTCAAAAGACTTTACCGGAGGCATTGGAGCTCAGTGCCCGTAACACCAAGCTGGCGAAGAGGAACAAACACCACCATCATCTAGGCCCCGGTGGCTACTATGTCAAGAAAGAGCAGTTTAGGAAGATGGATGAAGAGGCCGCAGCTACTGAGAATATCGATGTGACAAATTTGAAGGTACGCTTAAGGAATTGGATATATGCGAGGAGTATAGAATCATCCGGCGGTAATCTTAAGTTTGATAAGTCGGAGACCCAAGAGGCAGTATCAAGGATACTGAAATATGCTGAAGACAAGGAGAAAGGCTCATTCAATCCTTCCAGAGAGAGGGACGAGCTTAGCCTTGGCTTGGGAAAAAAGGAGCACACAGGCCGCACCAGGGGGCTAGGGAAAAGGACGACCTGGAAGCAAGGATTCAAAGAGGACATGCACATGTACAAGAAACATAGCAGAGACCGGGAGACTAATCTTGAGCTCCAAGTGAAGGCTCTAGTTGCGTAGGCGTTGGAGGAGCAAGGACTGTCTACGGAGCCACGGATATTAGTGACACCGCTGGGAGAGCTGGCATTAGTTGGCAGCCCTCTAAAAGTTTCTAGTAGCCAAGGTTCCACTATAGCCACAACCCCCGTCGATCACATACGGGAACCAACTAGTTGCACCTTGGTGTTTCTCAGTGGCCGGCAGAACACTGTGATGGTGGTGGCAACTGGTGTGGCACATCCTCCCGGTGGCTTACACCACAATAATAAGATACCGCCGGACTACACTAGGGTCGAGGTGCATACCGTGAAGCCCGAGTTCATGCAGTGTAGGATAGACTACGCAACTCCTGAGGGGCTGGTGTTACTCAGAGACGTTATGGGGCAGTTCATCCTCTGGCACAAACGGGACATTATATTGACTGCTTCTTCGCTGCCTCCCCCTCTCCCAAATTTGGAGCGAGTTGTTGAGGTCGGGGAGATATTTTCACCGTCTCGTGACCACCACATTCCTGAGATGCCACATTCTTCCCCGCCTCCTAGCAAGCATGTGCCTGATGAGATGCCACAACCTTCTCCAGCTCGTACTGAGCAAGTGCATGATGAGATGCCACAGTCTTCTCAACAAGCACAGCCGATACATGAACAATGAGTGCCTCCTGAAGAAGGTGATGCACAAGAAGATGAGGACGTGCCTGAATGGGAACTTCGAAAGAAGCATCCAATCACCATAAGGCCAGTTTATGTTCCGATGAAAGATGTTTCGTCGGTGTCCAAGTGCTATTCCCATGACCAGTTCAAGCTTGAGAACCAAGTTAAAAAAGTCCCATCACGGGGTTCTGAGGAGGCCGTCACTAGCAAACTCCACCAAATTGCAAAGCAGTATCTAAATGTTGATGCCATCAAATGGTTAAAGGATTGCCTAAAAACATATGAAAGAGGCGAGCCCTTCCTACCAAACCGGGACATCCAGCGCCTACCACTTGGAATGAGAAGGTTCCATAATTGGTGCTTGCGTGTTCTCCCAACGAGCATAGACCTCATACAAGCATTCTTCCCCACCGACACATTTGGAAGCCCAGCCGAGAAAATTGTCTTTGACTTCAATGACATGCAGACATGCTTTCACCTGGGAGCAATGGAGATGAATCTAATTCACACGTGGTGCCTGTAAGTCCTTGTCCTCCCGATATGATATGAATGTAATCTTTGAATTTTGTTGTAACTAACCCATGCCGTTATTTGTAGAATGCAAGTGCACATTGTCAAACAAATGCCAAGTGTGAAAGCCGGGTATATAGACCCTCAAGCTATAGCCCAAACAAATTTTAATTACCCTAAATAGTGGAAACTGGATGACAAAGAGCTAGCTGCTGCAAAGACTCTTCGGAAGAAAGAGCACATCCATACGGCAAAACTAAGGGAAGAGTCCCTTAAGGTTGCGGCATACATTGCCCTGGCTTTCAAAACTCTCCAACAACACTCTACTATATGGCTATCATACAACTTCGAGTAAGTTCAACTCTATACTTAAAGCTTTGTTCGATATATTTTATTCGATGCAAAAGAGCTTATCTAGTTCTATGATTAAATCTATGCAGCAACCACTGGATTTGTATAGCCATCGATGTCGGGAGGAGCATGTCATGGGTCTTTGATTCAATAGATAGAGACCCGGTGACATACAAAGACTTCATATCGATTCTCAAGACGTATACATATCGACAATCCTCATTAGTTTATATATTTGTATACATACTTGTAACGTTCACTTTTAGATACTAACAAGTTGTATTTGCTAAAATAATTCGAACATGGCATTTAGGTTCTATGTCACTAATCATCGAGGAAGGCATGATCCAGCGAGGAAGGAAAAGCTGGCTATAAAAACACTATGTGCGGTAAGTGTAACTTACTTCTTCAGTACTCCATTACATGGCTATCAAAAGCATTACTTAACATTTTCATATGCAAAACACACAGTGCCCCAAGCAGAAGCCTAGGAGTGTACATTGTGGATACTATATATGTTCTATGATGAGTAACACCGGTGCCTACAGGAGACACCCCTTAAGGGTAAGTTTGAACCTCTTCACCCGTAGTATAAAAACTTCGTACATGGTACGAAATACTAAACCGAAACTTGTTCTCTTTGAAAGCATCTAGGCCCCTTAGTTGGGTTTCGGTGATTAATGACAATACAAGATTACTATGACTAACGTTTGTTTTGCAGAGGCAATTAAGTTAGGTCATGGTAATGGAGATCGATTGGGCAATCGAGGTGGTCATGCCCCTACGATGGAAATCGTTTTGGTTTTCAAAGGATGGACGACAAGGTTAAGGATGACTAGTTCTAAGTGTCGATTGGAGTTGGAGTGACACTTAGAGTAGTTTAGGACTTTGTTTTTCCTTTGGCCGTACTATTAAGGGGAGTATGGACGGGTAGCTTGACCTAGATGAGTCTAGTGAGTTAGGTGTGGTGCACACTTGTTTAAACTAGCTCTAGGTAGCTCCTACAAATGCCTAAGATCCAATGGAGCAAACTTCATTCACACATGATCAAGAGTTGAAGGTGAATGGAGGGTCAAATACTGACCGGACGCTGGCCCTGGTGCGACCGGACGCTGGCCGCAGGGTCCGGTCAGTTCATTTGATCAAGGGACTGTGTTCGGTGCGACCGGACGCTGAAAGGCAGCGTCCGGTCGACTCCAGTAAGGTTCTAGAGAAGAGAATCTACGACCGGACGCGTCGGGTAAGTACTGACCGGACCCTAGGGGTTCAGCGTCCGGTCGAGTACAGTAAGGGTTTAATGCGACCGGACGCGTCCGGTCAGTGGTGACCGGACCTTGTCTGCGTCCGGTCAACTCATTTTCACTAGTTTGCAGGTTGAACTGACCGGAGCGTCCGGTCAACATGACCGCAGCGTCCGGTCATCCCGCAGAGGCACATAACGGTTCGTTTTTTAGGCTGCCTTATAAATAGAACCTCCACTCATGTGTGGAGTGACTTTTGCTCATTCCAACAGCTGAGAAACACGTTTGTGAGTGCCAAGAAGAGCAAGGTAAGTGAGGTGTTTGTGATTTGAGAATCCAAGATAGTAGCCTCATTAGTGAATCAAGAGTAGACAAGTGTGCATCCATCTTCTCATTAGGCTTCGCGTGGTCGAGAGTTCGTGCTTGTTACTCTTGGTGATCGCCATCACCTAGACGGCTTGGTGGTGATTGGGAGCTTGGTGATCACCCGGCGGAGCTTGTGGGTGACCCAACTCAAGTTGTGAGCGGCTTTAGGTGATTCGCCGCGATGGAGTGTCGAAGAATCAACCCGTAGAGAGCACTTGATCCTTGCGCAGATCAAGGGGGAGCTACACCCTTGTGTGGGTGCTCCAACGAGGACTAGTGGGGAGTGGTGACTCTCTGATACCTCGGCAAAACATCGCCGTGTTCTTCTCTCTCTTTACTTCGAGCATTTACTTTGAGTATTTACTTTAAGCAATTCAATACTTGTCTTTACATTCATAGAATTGCCATGCTAGAGTAAGTTTGGAACATAGGTTGCAAGTCTTTTGTGCGTTAGTTTGATAGAAACACTTTTCTAGGCACAAGGGGTTAATTGGGCTATCCGTAGGATTTGATTATTGCAAGAAAATTTAGAATTAGCCCAATTCACCCCCCTCTTGGGCATCTTGATCCTTTCAATTGGTATTGGAGCCTCGTGCTCACGTTTTTAAGCTTAATCGCTTAGAGCAAGATGTCTCACGGGGATGGACCTCCTCCTATCTTCGAGGGGATGATTTTCCATATTGGAAAATTCGCATGGAGGCGTACCTAGAAGCTCTAGATGTTGGAATACTTAGAGCCGCCTCTCATGGGTTCCCAAGACCTAGGAATCCCGCACAAGTTCAAGGCGATGAAGTGAACTATGAAAAATGGAATGGAAAGGCTCAAAACACCATCTTTAGAGACCTTTGCAAAGAAGTGTTCAACCGTGTAAGGAACCACAAAGACGCCCATGCACTATGGTCGGACGTTTGTGCGCTCCATGAGGGAACTAAGAGTGAGCGTGAGGAACGCTATCATCTTGTGATTAAAAAGCTAAATTCATTTGAGATGCTTCCCAAAGAATGTGCTAATGAGATGTATTCACGTTTGAATGTTCTTGTAGAGGAAGTCAATGGGCTTGGATTTACTCAAATGTCACCATCCGACGTTGTGAGAAAGATTTTGAGTGTCATCCCCATTGACAAATATAGGCATATTGTGACCGTGCTACACTAAGGTGATCTTTTCACCGCTACACCGACACAAATCTTGGGAAAGATCAATGCTCATGAGTTGTACATGCACATCACGCCACAAGATGGCTCATCCTCAAACAAGAAGAAAGACAAAGACTTAGCATTCAGAGCTAGCCAAGAGAAGGGCAAGGCAAGACTTGAGTATGAAAGCTCAAGTGAAGATGAAGTTGATGAAGAAAGTCTTGCTCTCATGGTGAAGAAGACCGCCAAGATGCTAAAGAAGCTAAACAAGAGTGGCATCAAGTTTGACGGCAAGAAGAAGAAGTTCTTCACTAGCTCAAGAAGAAAGCCAATCTCCGAGATGGATTGCTACAATTGTGACGAACTTGGCCATCTAGCTCATCAATGCACAAAGCCCAAGAAAGACAAGTTCAAGAACAAGAACAAGGGCTAGAAAGATGACTCAAGTAATGAAGATGAAGATGAGAAGAAAAAGAACAAGCCATACAAGAAGAGAGATGGCAAGAAGAGGGACTTCTACAAGAAGAAGAAGAGTGGAAAGGCCTACATTGTCGGTGATTGGCTCACGGACATTGATTCATCAAGTGGATCATCCGATGATGATAGTGACAATGAGAAGGTGACCGCCATTGCTATTGATCTTGCATCTTCACCGCCACCATCGCCATCATCCTCTACACACCTATGCCTTATGGCCAAGGGTGAACGCAAGGTAACTAAGAATGATGATAGTAGTGATGATGAGCATGCTAGTGATGATGATAGCGATAGCGATGATGATTCACCTACATATGATGATCTTGTCAAAATACTAAGAAAATACACGAAGATCATTAGAAAGAGTAGAGGTACAAATGAAAAGCTTGATGCTAAAAATGATTCACTCTTAGCTAAGTGCGATACATTGGAAAAGGCTAATGATGAGCTTAGAGAAACTAATGATGCTATATCATCCAAACTCAAGGAGCTCAAATCTTCTAAGAAAGAGCTTAAAGATAAATATGATAAACTTGAGTGGGTGCACAATGAGCTCATCACTAGTCACAACAAACTAAAAGATGAGTATACAACTCTTAAGATCAATCATGATACTCTTGTCATTGCTCAAGAATTCCTACCAAATGAGCCACATGATGCTACTAACCATGTTGTTAAGATTGATATAGCTACATCATGTGATGATTTGATTGATGAAAGCATTGAGCAAGGATCTAGTGGCAAAGGCAAGCAAATGGTTGAGTGCAATGACTATGATGAATATGTCAAGCTCAAGAACACAAATGAGAAGCTCATGAAAGATCTTGAAGAAATGAAAAGCCACAACACCATTGTGCTAGAAACTCTTGATCATGACAAAGAGTTGATTCTTGAGAATGAGAAGCTCAAAGAAGAAAACAAGAAGCTCAAGGAAGAGAAGAAAGATGATGCTCTTAAGGAAGAAAATAAGAAGCTCAAGTTGGAGAAAGAGCATCTCAAGATTGGATTAAGCAAGTTTGCTAGAGGCAAGCACCTTCAAAGTAAGCTACTCATGAACACCATCATGAAGATGGATAGAAGTGGCATTGGATATGTGGCAAGTATAGAGAAGAAGAAGGCTCAAGTTCAACAACAACAATCAAAGCCAAAGCCAATGCCAAAGAGATGTTTTGAGTGTGGACAAGAAAGCCACTTTGCTCATGAGTGTCAAACTCCACTGCCACAACCCTTGCCCAAGCATGCTAGACCCTTTGCCTTCAATGCTCACTACATGCTTAGAAAGGACTCTAGTGAAAAGATGAAAGTCATGTTCTTAGATCCCCCTAACAAGAATAGGTCTAAGAAGATTTGGGTGGCTAAGTCACTTGTTGAGAAGGTGAAGGGCCCTCAACAAGTTTGGATTCCTAAAGCTTGAATCTCTTGTGTGTAGGTGAACTACAAGACCGGTGGAAGTCATTGGGTTACTAATAGTGGTTGCACTCAACATATGACCAGTGATCCTCGTATGTTCACCTCACTAGATGAAGAGGTAGATGGACAAGAGAAAATAATATTTGGAGATAACTCAAAGGGCAAGGTTAAAGGATTGGGCAAAGTGGCAATATCAAATGATCATTCCATCTCAAATGTGCTCTATGTTGCTTCATTGAGTTTCAACTTGCTATCCGTTGGACAATTGTGTGATCTTGGCTTCCAATGCTTGTTCACCGAGAAGGAGGTTGTTGTATCCAAGGTTGATGACAATCAAGTGATATTCAATGGATTTAGATACAACAACTTATATCTAGTGGACTTCACCTCCGAAGATGCAAATTTGAAGACTTGCCTATTCACTAAAATAATACTTGGGTGGCTATGGCATAGAAGACTTGCTCATGTTGGGATGAGCTCACTCAAGAAGCTTATGAAGAATGATTTGGTGAGAGGGTTGAAGGATGTGAAGTTTGAGAAGGGCAAGCTTTGTAGTGCATGTCAAGCCGGCAAGCAAGTTGCAAATACTCATCCAACCAAAGCTTTCATGTCAACCACAAGAGTGCTAGAACTCCTACACATGGATTTATTTGGACCAACAACATACAAGAGTTTGGGAGGGAACCTATATTGTCTTGTGATTGTTGATGACTATTCAAGGTATACATGGGTATTCTTCCTTCATGACAAATCCGAAGTTGCATCTTGCTTCAAGAAGTTTGCCAAGAGAGCTCAAAATGAATTTGAAGTGAAGCTCAAGAAAATAAGAAGTGACAATGGCAAAGAATTTGACAACACAAACATTAAAGCTTATTGTGATGAAGTTGGGATCAAGCATAAAGTCTCCGCAACTTATACTCCTCAACAAAATGGTGTAGTTGAGAGGAAGAACCGGACTTTGATCACTCTTGCAAGGACAATGCTAGATGAGTACAACACACCTGAAGCTCTATGGGCGAAAGCAATCAACACCGCATGTTATGCATCGAACCGCCTATTCCTTCAAAAGTTCCTTGGCAAGACACCTTATGAGTTGCTCAATGGGAAGAAGCCGGACGTCTCCTTCTTTAGGGTGTTTGGTTGCAAATGCTACATCTACAAGAAGCAGCAACACCTAGGGAAGTTCCAAATACATTGTGATATTGGTTTTCTTGTTGGTTACTCATCATAGTCCAAAGCATATAGAGTATTTAATCATGCCACCGGCTTGGTTGAAGAAACATATGATGTGGAATTTGATGAATCTAACGGCTCCTAAGGAGCACATGAGAATCTTGATGATGTAGGTGATGAACCATTGAGGGAGGCTATGAAGAACATTTCGGTTGGAGACATCAAGCCAAAAGATGATGAAGATGATGTACAAGTCATTGATCAACCTTCTTCATCAAGTGTGCCATAAGATGGTGAAAAAGATGGGAGAGTAGAAAATGAAGATACTCATATCTCCCATGAGCAAATGGTGGTACAAGCACAAGATATTGATGCTCCACAACCTCCTCCTCAAGTGGTCAATAGAAGAAATACACCTCTCCTACAAGATCATCCACAAGATCTCATCATAGGGAGCCCATCAAAGGGTGTAATGACTCGATCTCAAAAACTTACTTTATTTATTGCTCATCACTCTTTTGTCACTTGCTATGAGCCTACCAAGGTAGAAGAAGCTCTTAAAGATCCGGATTAGATCAATGCCATGCATGAAGAGTTGAACAACTTCACTCGCAATGAAGTTTGGACTCTTGAAGAGCGACCAAAAGGTGCAAGAGTCGTTGGAACAAAGTGGGTGTTCCGCAACAAGCAAGATGATCAAGGTGTTGTTGTGAGGAACAAGGCAAGACTAGTGGCAAAGGGGTTCTCTCAAGTTGAAGGTTTGGATTTTGGAGAGACCTTTGCACCGGTTGCAAGATTAGAAGCCATCCGTATCCTACTTGCATATGCATCATATCATGAAATGAAACTATATCAAATGGATGTGAAAAGTGCATTTTTAAATGGCTTTATTAATGAACTAGTCTATGTTGATCAACCTCCCGGGTTTGAAGACCCTAGATATCCTAATCATGTTTATAGGTTGTCCAAGGCACTATATGGGCTTAAGCAAGCCCCAAGAGCTTGGTATAAGCGCCTTCGGGACTTCCTCATTGAGAAGGGCTTCACCATTAGGAAGGTCGACACCACACTATTCACCAAGAAGCTTGATGGGCTCATCTTCATTTGTCAAGTATATGTTGATGATATTATCTTTGGATCATCAAATGAAGACTCATGCAAAGAATTTGGTGAATTGATGTCGAAGGAGTTCGAGATGTCCATGATTGGTGAGCTTACATTCTTTCTTGGTTTTCAAGTCAAGCAAATGAAAGAAGGCATCTTCATCTCTCAAGAGAAATATACAAAAGATCTTCTCAAGAGATTCAAGATGGATGAATGTAAGCCAATCAAGACACCAATGCCTACCAATGGACATCTCGACCTAGATGTGGGAGGTAACCCGATTGATCAAACTCTCTACCATTCTATGATTGGTAGCTTGTTATATTTAACCGCATCTAGGCCCGACATCATGTTTAGTGTGTGTATGTGTGCTAGATTTCAAGCTAATCCTAAGGAAACACATGTAATTGCCGTAAAAAGAATCCTTAGGTACCTCAAGCACACACCAAGCATTGGTCTTTGGTATCCCAAAGGAGCTATATTTGAATTAGTGGGCTATTTCGATTCGGATTATGCCGGTTGCAAAGTTGATAGAAAAAGCACATCCGGAGGGTGCCATTTGCTTGGTAGATCACTTGTGTCTTGGTCTTCCAAGAAACAAAATAGTGTGGCCTTGTCCACCGCCGAAGCGGAATACATAGCCGCGGGTGCTTGTTGTGCACAAATATTATACATGAAACAAACTTTGCTAGACTATAGTGTAGTTCTAGAAAAAGTACCTCTTTTGTGCGACAATGAAAGTGCGGTAAAACTTGCAAACAACCCGGTTCAACACTCTCACACCAAGCACATAGATATCCGCCATCACTTTCTAAGAGACCATGTTGCTAAAAATGATATATATCACTAGAAGGTGTAAGAACCGAAGATCAATTAGCGGATATCTTCACTAAACCGCTAGATGAGGCTACATTTTGTAGATTGCGAAATGAGCTCAATGTACTTGACTTTAGCAACTTCACAAAAAATTGAGCTTGTGTTGTCCCTTGCATTCATTGTAATATACAACATATTTAATTTTTGGCAATGCATGTAGGGCTTGTCTAACATGGTTAAGATAACCGCCGAAAAGCGTGTGAAGAAGCTTAACCTTGGATCAAACTTGACAAGCAACTAGATTTACTTACATAGTATTGCATATACATGGATGTTGTTTTGTCGTTTTGTTCCATTTGCCCTCTTATTGCTTATTTTCTTAAAAAGAATTATATCCTAAGGCAAAATATTTTGAAAAATATGAGGGTTTGAGAGAGGTCACTCACATTAGTCCCAATTAGTGTTTATTTGGATCTTATTCAAGTTGGGACTTGATTGGGAACAGGCAGCGCGAAGGAACTTTGAAGTTTTGCTGGAAAAGGTGCACCGGACGCTGCTGTCTAGTGTCCGGTCAGTTCACAGGAGGTGAACTGCTGCTGAAGGAGTGACCGGACGCTGAGTTTGTGCGTCCGGTTAGGAAGGGATCCAGCGTCCGGTCATGGACCACCGGACGCGTCCGGTCGTGATTCCAGAGGAATTGGACCTCTCTGGAATCGACCGGACGCTGGGTGGTAGCGTCCGGTCGCTACCACCGGAGTGTCCGGTCAATGGAGAACCTACGGTTTCTGATCTCTTTCCCTGTTTCCTTCTCCGTTACGCGTGGGATCTCCTTTTAACCGTCCGTATCTTTGATCTCAGCCAGCAGTGACTAACCCTAATCACCATAGTCACCTTGCCCTAGCTCGTGTCGTCGCCAGGTCGCCGCCGTAGCTCTCCCACGCCACTAGTCCACCGCAGCCACGAGCCTCCCATCTCCCGCGACCATACGCTCGGCTCCGTCCGCCAGCGAGCCTCCTTGCGCGCTCGCCTGACCCGTGCGCCTCCCGCGACTCAGCGCCGCCGTTGGCTTCCCAGGCACCGAGGGCCATTCAAGGCCATTGATCCAAGCCCTAGCCCTTCTCCTCGATTGCTTTGTAAGGCCTAATCTCTGTGTTGAATTTACCTTGCTTGTGACCTAGATCCATGGCTATGCACTGATTTCAAATCATCCAGGGCTGTCACTTCATTCACCGTTCTTCGCAACCCTAGCCTCAGCCGGTTCCAAGGTTTCCCTCGTGTGACACGTCCCTCTTTCTCTCGGATCACCGGTTCGTCAGGTAGCTTGCCCATCGTCTCAATCTCGCACATACATTGCTTGCTTCCTAGGTCTTTCGCATCTATTAGATATATTGTATTTATTTGTATATCCATCTATTCTATCGTGCAGCGAGTTGGTGCCGTTGAGGTTCCTGTGGCAGTTGGCAGTCAACTCGGAGCCAAGCTCGCGAGTAAGGATCGAGGCCAAGCCTCGGGAGTGTCAGTTTGATAGTTGATCTTTATCAGCGGTAGTTCATCCTCTTGTCAGATCAGATGGCTCGCACCAAGAACGTTGGTGGTGGTCTAGGTGATGACGATCGGAGGCCCCCGCCTCGCAAGCCTGCAGGACCGAAAGGCAAAGCAACGAAGCAGGTTACTTCTAAGAAGCGCAAGTACCCCGATGTAGAGACAACGAGAGCAGCTGCAGTTGCTGAGGCCGCAGACCGTGCCGAGAGAGGTGGCACTCGCAGTGGTGTTGTCATTGGAGATCCACAGCTCACACCAGCACAGAGGGCAGCAGTCGAGGAGGCTGAGCGTCGTCATGGTGGTCCACCTAGGACTGTCATGATGGCAGGATGTCGTCTGGCCATAGAGGAGCCTCAGCCTCAGGGGGAGTCCCAGTAGGAGCCACAGCAGCAGCCCCCACCAGCAGAGCCTCAGCCAGCTCAGGAGACTCAGGAGGGCCAGCAGGCCGAGGAGACCGAGTAGGCACCTCAGCTACGCCATTCTAGTCGTACCAGTGCTACAGTTCCACTGAGGCCAGCTACACAGCGTAGAGGTTCACGCCCACCGTCCAGACCACAGGGCCCGCCTCTAGTGGTACACCTTGACTTGAGGGCTGCCACAGCCAGACAGGTTCGCCAGTTGAGGTTTGTTGAGTTCGATGTGTGGTTTCCTCCGAGGAGGGATGAGAGAGCAGCAGAGGGGTTCTACACGCCCGCTCTAGGAGGATTTCTATAATGCCTATCTCAACAGTGGGGCAGTGTTCAGATCTCAGAGAGTCTGCAGTTTAGAGTCTATTGTGGCAGCAGCTGGAGAGCACATCCGCCCCTACTTGTCATATTTGCCGGGGCTCGCAGATCTGATTGGCCGGACAGGAGTATATGTACCATCTTGGGTTCGACAGTTTTATGCTTCACTCTACGTTGATCCACATCACAACTTCATTCACTTTGCATTCAACGGCAGAGATTATAGGGTGATGAGTTTCAAGGCCCGGGAGATACTGAGACTATAGGATCAGCCTATCAAATTGCATGAGGTATGTTATGGACAGCAGGAGCCTCCTAGGCGTCCTCATGGAGGGTTGGTGCCCCCTATAGATCTGGTGCGACATTGCTTCAAGGAGCCCTTTGGTGAGGGGTCGAGCACGAACCCCAGTGACCTGACACCTACAGCTCGTGTGCTAGAGGCCATTATCAGGAGGACACTACTTCCTAGGTTGGGATACAGAGAGGGTCTGACTCGCCTACAGCTCTGGCTTCTTAATGCCCTGATGCAGTAGACCGTGTTCGACATTTGGGACCTCCTTCTATTAGAGATGGAGGATACTATTGCTGAGGGCTTCAAGGGTCGCAGATAGCTTCCTTATGCACATTGGGTCACATTCTTGATGCTCAAGTCTATGTAGGTCAGGACCCCTGAGATGGTTGTAGAGTACAAGACTGCCACCACAGAGTTTCCCGCATATAACATGGCATAGAGGATCAGGCACAACACTCCATAGGCACCCGCTCAGCCCAGTCGTCGTCTAGATGTTCCAGAGTCAGCAGCTCAGTAGGACGAGATCATTAGAGGCATAGCCGCTACAGAGGAGGAGCAGCTTGAGGCACAGCAGGGGATGACCGAGTCCAGTGATAGTTCGGATGATGACTATCTGCTGATTCCTCAGATGCTTCCACGCAGACATGATGCAGAGGTCGGTAGTTCCAGCTCAGCTCCACCAGCACCGCAGATAGACCCTGCATTGATTGCCATTCTTGAGCGGATGCAACAGGATCAGTCACGATAGGCACAGGAGACTACTGCCAACTTTGCACAGTTCTAGGCTTGTTAGGATGAGTTCCAGAGGCAGTAGCAGCTTCTCCAGCAGCAGCAGCAGCAGCAGATGCATCAGCAGTAGTTACTTATGCAGCAGCAGCTCATGGGATTCATGCAGCATATAGTGACAGCTCTTGGGGCTCCACAGCCACAGCCTTCGCCCCAACTTGCTTAGCCTGCCACCACTACGACGACTCTAGCTGTATAGCCTAGTGGGCTCCAGAGTCAGGGACAGCCTCCAGCTCAGTTTGCTTCACCTCTAGTACAGGTGTCCCAGTGGTTAGCATCACCAGTGGTAGCCCCGCAGTTCACTCCACTTCAGACGGGCTTCACACCGGATCAGTCATCCTCGCTTTTCGTGCCTGACACATCAGTCTCCAAGAGTCTTGGAGCATCTTTCAGCGAGTTGACAAGGATGCCTACACCGCTGCATATGCATGCCCTGGGTCCTTCTACTACAGCTCCAGTCACCGTGACGACACAGAGGCTTCTAGCTCAGTTGCTTCCTCAGACCCGACAGATGTACCAGCAGCCTCACAGGCAGCACCGGCCGTAGCTCAGACCCAGACCGCTTCAGCGACACTTCCTAGTTCAGAGGGTCAGTCAGTTCAAAGCTCAGGGTCAGATGATGATGGCACCCAGTTCCACATTGCTACACGTACTTCAGCGCCCGACTCGTCCGCTGTAGCCCCACCGACCGACCCTTAGTTTTGGTGTTTGACGCCAAAGGGGGAGAGGGACGAGTATGTAGATTTAGGGGGAGCATCTATTTATGGGGAGCTTAGATTATTATTAGCTTTATATTATTGCATTTGGAGTTTCTATGTGTGATACACTTTTACTATTATGCATTCGTGTGTTTACTTTCATGCATATTATTATATCTATGTGATAGTGATATCTACGTAATTGTGATATATGACATGTGTGCTCTCTACTTTACATTATTTATATGTCATATCACTTGTGCTATGCTCATTTGCCTTTGCTTCCGCGTTTATACTCTGATGCAAATGAGCTTTGTTTCTTGTACTCATGCATACTTCATATCTTTTGAGTACATTGTGTTGGCTTGGGTCATATAAGCTTGACTAACACTTTTGTTCTTATCGACAAAAGCTTATATGAACCAAGTCCATCAAAAACCTCACTCTTTCACATACTCGAGGTGGTATTGTCATCAATCACCAAAAAGGGGGATATTGAAAGCATCTAGGCCCCTTAGTTGGGTTTCGGTGATTAATGACAATACAAGATTACTATGACTAACATGTGTTTTGCAGAGGCAATTAAGTTAGGTCATGGTAATGGAGATCGATTGGGCAATCGAGGTGGTCATGCCCCTACGATGGAAATCGTTTCGGTTTTCAAAGGATGGACGACAAGGTTAAGGATGACTAGTTCTAAGTGTCGATTGGAGTTGGAGTGACACTTAGAGTAGTTTAGGACTTTATTTTTCCTTTGGCCGTACTATTAAGGGGAGTATGGACGGGTAGCTTGACCTAGATGAGTCTAGTGAGTTAGGTGTGGTGCACACTTGTTTAAACTAGCTCTAGGTAGCTCCTACAAATGCCTAAGATCCAATGGAGCAAACTTCATTCACACATGATCAAGAGTTGAAGGTGAATGGAGGGTCAAATCCTTCTAGATTGAACCACCCCTACAAACAGGTATTATAGAGGCGGCTAGTACTATAGCCGCCCCTACAAATCGATTTGTAGAGGTGGCTGGTACTACAGCCGCCCCTACAAATCGATTTGTAGGGGCGGCCTGAGAACCGCCCCTACAAATGCATGATTTATAGAGATGGTTCGGTAGGGGCGGCCGGCAAAACCGCCCCTAAAAATGGTTTTTGTAGCAGTGACGTGAATTGATGTTCTGGTTAGCTAGGTGGTGATGATCGTGGTGTTGGTGGATGTGACTGCAAGGATTGGTTTGGTGTTTAAACTTTGTGTGTTATTGACTCTGTAGATGGGCGTCTTGGCGGAGGCTAGGCCGGTGCAGATCTTTGTGTCCAACCATGTGAGTGATTTTGCCATGCTTGGAGCTGCTTCATAGTCAAAAGTATCAAATGCTTAAAGAAGTTTGGGAATTCTTTCTGAATATTCTAGGAATTATGCTCTGCTTATTCACTCCTTTAGTCCTTTATCGCTTTGGTAAATATACATCGCGGCTTTTTATCACAGGATACCAGCATAGACATCTTGTTTAAACTTTAATTAACTAATGTCAGTCAATACTGTTTTGTTGAGTGTTTACACCAAAATTTGGGAGAAGAGCGCGGGAACTCGTAGGCTTCCAGAATTATGCCAATCAAGGAGTCGATAGAGTAAAGATTGATATCTGCTAGATCGGATGCGACACTGGATCGATTCTCTCTGAATGACATCAGCAGATAACAATGACGGGATATGATGGGCGCCAAGAAGATACATATCGGACTCTACAAAAGAGGAAAGATTAGAGTCCAAGTTATCTTAAGATAAGAATATTTCCTTCATGCCAAAGAATTGTATTGAGTCGTACTTGAGTATAGTTCGTTTTTAGGCTCCGAGTATAAATACCAAACCCCAGCTATTGTAAAACACACAATCAATCAAATACAAGTCAATTTCTTTTTTCGGCTCCGGCCACCCCTTAGGAGTAGGAGTAGAGTAGATCTCGGCGAGTTCTTTAGCGAGTACGACTGCATCGATCCGGTCGACCTCCATTTCTTGTCTGTAAGTACCATCATGGTTTATACCTCTGTTCGTATGGCTGCATCGATCCGGTTGACCCCCACTGCGGCTCTGGTATAGGCTAGTTATTGACTCTTGCCTAGTTCAAGTATGGCCTGTGTGATTCTACCTCACACCCCACTGCTTGAACTAGATCAAGGTCAAGTTATCGGCTCTACCTTTGAATGGCAGTCTTTTGTAGATTCATTAAGTTACCAATATTGCTTATTGCTTTCATTATTTATCTAATTACAGCAATATCACTCTGCCCGATTGAGATTGATCTGGATCGGCCTTATATCTTATTTAACCCATCGTTTGCTAATCTAAAATTGATCTAATCTACGTTTTAAACGATGAGTTATGTTTTTATCGGCTATTTTTATATCAATCTTAATCGTGCATAGTGTGCGGTTAGGGCATGTTCGATCTTGAGTAGATCTATTGGTTAGCGAGAACTGTTCCATGGCTCATTATCACGGCCTATGGGATTCTGCCTCTCACTCCACTGTTAGCACCGTGGAGTGGGGATCGTTAGTTGATAGATCCGTTCCTGAGAAGGCATGACCTTAACTGTGCGCTATGCCTAAATCGGCTGTTTAGCCAATATCGAGCGCTCTCACGAACAGATCACATTATGAAACCATTGAAGTAGAGATAAGTTGAAAGATATGTTAGCCCCATGATCTTGTTATTGTATTACGGCCTGCATGATTCTGCCTCATGCCCCACTGATATTAGTAATGAGTTAGGGCCATCGAGTCTATTGTTGTTTCTACGGCCTGCATGATTCTGCCTCATGCCCCACTGGTCATGGCGATAGATGAGATCTAACATGTTCATTAGATTTATCTTTATTAAATAGTTAAGTGGTGTTGAATTGTTTCTTTATATAAAAATGAGTTCGGTTACTTGTAATCATTGGCTCAGTATAAACCGATCATCATTGATATCTTATTGCCATTGATTAGTATTTGTTTAAATAATATTTATCCTAAATGATAACTGGTTCTTCTTATACAACCCCAGGAGCTTTAATCGATTTATTCTTATGAATATGCTGGAATCGACTATTTAGTTGATCTCCTCTCATATCGGCTCTCAGAGCCGCACATTCGGGACTGTCTGGCAACACCGGCACGTTCCACCCTTAATTACTGATAAGCTTTCTCTCCTTGTCAATTGTAGGGTCAAATTGACTGGCACGTCTCGGGAGGATTATGTAGAATCGACCACCCTTGCGCTGAAGCTAGGCGGATCTACTCCATCGAGCGGACCCTTCCGGCTTGCTGCGTGTGTCCTCGGCACGAAGACGAAAATTCTGTGTCGACATTGAGTAATGCTTTTTCCTCTGTGCTATTCAATTGCAACAGTTGATTCCATACGATATGGAGTTCCAATCGGGAGATGTGCCAAACTACACAACTTCTGATGGATCAGTATGCCTCTTTTCTATGTATAAGTAGCCGTGATGACTCTTCTCATCATCGTAACTACTGCAGAAGTTTCTTCCTTCTTAAAATGCAATGACATTTAGGACACGTTAATTAGTTAAAAAATGAACTAAAAACATCATCTCTATCTCTACAACTAAAACATTCATAACTATTCTGTCCACAGGTGCGACACCAAAGCCGCTCCATGCGATCAGATCAGGAAGACAACGCGCACTTGCTTCATGCGATCAGCTCAAAAGGGGAAACAAAACTCGCTACGTCGGGCTCGGCTTTTTATGCGAGCTTCCTTCCGATAGTCAATCACGCGTCAATCGAGGCTACATTACTTCCCGATCCTTCCTTCCAAACAGTTCAACTCACGCCCGGTAGCGCTCCTTCCTTCCCCATCCCTCACCCTCGCCCTCTCCTTTCCCGATCCCTCGGCCAGGGCCGTCGCCATCAGAGCGGCGAAGTGCACCCGCGCAAGCTGCGTCGACTAGTGCCGTCGGGCAGCGCGTGCCTCCATCACCAACCCGCGTCCTCGCATCACTCCCCGTCCACACACCTTGCCGCCGTCATCCCCGTGGCTCCTCACGGGCATCCTCTCGACCTCGTTGAGATCGGTGACTCACCTGCCGTGGTGGCTTCTCCTGCGCCAGCCCCCCCCCCTCCCGGCGCTGACCACCCCCCACCTTGGGCTGCGGTCCGAATCACAAGAGAGCCACCATGCCCCGCCTCCGCTTTCTTTGCTTTGTCGTCATGAGATCACGAGATGATCTTTGTGGGGCAGCAGCGTTCCCTCATGGCATGGCCTTGAGGTGTGGATTGACTTCCCGTGATCGCCCTAGATGATGGTAATTATCTCTCGATTCGACACCAACTTTGATTGTTGCCACTTGTGCAAATATTAGCATCTCGCTACGAGCAACTACGCTTGTGTGATGTTGCTTCTTGTGGAGTGTTTTCTGGGGTGGGTGTGTAAAGATTGCTGGTATGAGAGTTGTTAGTTGTTACTTTTCAGTGCAGATGAGATTTTAGTGGAATTGATAGCGAGAGGAAGTTACTTGAGCTTAGATAGTACTTGGGATGTTGAAGATTGCTCTTTGTGGAAGCGTGGTCTAGGGATAATGGCATGCGATTATGTGTAACAAGTTGATGACCTTTGAGAGCATTGGCCATTTGTCTTTGGGAGAGCAATCAACAATGTCAGTCCAACCATCCAAGTGCGAGGAGGATGCAAATCCAGTGAGTGCTTGAACTCGTGTTATTTTATAATCTAGTTCAATTTGTTTATTGAAAATTGTGGCTGTGCTTATTTGTGTTTTCATACGACTTCATTGATGTGGGAAGAAGTCGACTTGATATAAGTTGAGAGAAGGACGTAAGAATTGCACATAGTATTGGGTCCAAGTTTCTAATATAATAGTTGGAGATTAAGGTGACAAGACTCTTTGCAAGGTCGAGGGAATATTTTTAATTTAAAATTAAAATTCTCTTTAAGTTTTGTTTCCATTAATTTAGGATTTTCACAAAACTCCTATTTCTCTTAGTTGTAAAGTTGATCTTGTGGTCCAAACCAATGTTTGGAAGATGCAACAACAATTTTTAGTGGTTGCCTTATCTTTATACAAACAACATCCCCGCAAGAACTGATTAAGAAGTTAAAGATGCCATCCCTAACGTGTTGATTAAAATTGCTATTGCTTACTTATTAAATGATTCCTCTATTTCACTTTGGAGGACCACTACCATGCACTTTACTAGAGCTTTTAGTTCTCGTTGAGTGCATCGCTCAACAATGCTAATGGTAAGTATGTGCTTGTTTGCTAATATAGACGAATGCTCTAAACCTCATCCTTAGCAAGCCAACCCATGTATGAGCATGTAGTCACAGATGCTGTCGACACGAAATTTTCGTCCCATGCCGAGGGCACACGAGCAAGCCGGAAGGGTCCGCTCGATGGAGCTAGAGATCCGCCTAGCTTCAGCGCAGGGGTGGTCGATCCTGTGCATTCCTCTCGAGACGTGCCAGTAAATTTGACCCTGCAATTGACAAGGAGAGAAAGTTAATCAAGATAATTAAAGGCGGAACGTGCGGTGTTGCGAACGATCTCGAATGTGCGGCTCTGGGAGCCGATATGAAAGGAGATCGACTAAATAGTCGATTCCAGCATATTCATAACAATAAATCAGTTAGTGCTCATGGAGTTGTGTAAGAAGAATCGGTTATCATTCAGAATGAATATCATTATTTAGACAAATATTGGTCACTGGCAAAAGGATGTCAACAATGATTAATTTATGCTAAGCCAATGACTGCAAGTAACCGAACCCCTTTTTTTGTAAAGAAACAGTTCATCATCATTCAACCATTTAATAAAGATAAATTTAATGAACATATTAGATATCATCTATCGCTATGACCAGTGGGGCATGAGGCAGAATCATGCAGGCCGTAGAAACAACAATAGACTCGACGATCCTAACTTATTACCAATATCAGTGGGGCATGAGGCAGAATCATGTAGGCCATAATACAATAATAAGATCATGGGGCTAACACATCTTTCAACATATCTCTACTTCAGTAGTCTCGTGATGTAAACTATTCGTGAAAGCGCTCGATATCGGCTAAAACAGCCGATTCGGGCATAGCGCACAGTTAAGGTCATGCATTCTCTAGAACTGATCTACCAAATAACGATCCCCACTCTATGGTGCTAATAGTGGGGTGTGAGGCAGAATCACACAGGCCGAGATAACGGGCCATGGAACGGTTTTCGCTAGCCAATAGATCTACTCAAAATCAGACATGCCTTAACCGCACGCTATGCATGATCAAGATTGATATAAAACAACTGATAAAACATAACTCATCGTTTAAGGTGTAGATTAAATCAAATTTAGATTAACAAACGACGGGTTAAAAAAGATATAAGGCCGATCTAAATCAATCATAATCAGGCGAAGTGATATTGTTGTAATTAAATAAATAATGGAAGCAACAAGCAATATCGATAACTTAATGAATCTATCCGAAGGAACGCCACCCTTAGATAGAGCCGATAACTTGACATTAATCTAGTTCGAGCAGTGGAGGTCGACCGGATCGATGTAGCCTTACTTGAACTAGACAAGAGTCGATAACTAACTTATACCAGAGTCGCAGTGGAGGTCGCTTTGCATGGCGTTCGTCATGGTGGCGCCATGGCGTTGGCTTCTGCGCAAGCCCATTCTGGCCATGAACTTCGGTTCCTCCCCCATGGTTTTCCAGCAGCGGCGCACCCTAGGGACTATGAACGTCTGATTGAGGATTTCTTCAGTGCTGCTAACTCCATAGCCTTTATCTCCCAGGCCGATGATATAGTAGCCAAAGTGTTTTCCGGCCCGTAGTTTGTAATAGGTGATCTTAGTAAGCAATTTCTCCGTCTTAAGTGATTTTTCTTTTGTTTCGTACTTCATACTATATGCATCACTTCGTCCGTGTTTGCCCTGTTCCTGCAGGTGATACACATTGTACTGGCCTTTACCCCTTCGGTTTATTTTCGCACTAGAAGCGATGCCCTTCTGGTATCGGCTATTAGAACCAACATCCGAGCAAATTGGTTGTCAAGTATTAATCCAAACGTTAGGGTAATATTCCTTCAAATATTCCCTATTTGATTGCTCCGCTGAATTCTTCTTCTCCTCTCAGTGTCTCCAAAATGGAAGTATTACCAGGCACACAATGTTTGATCCGATAAGGTCTCTCCCAATTAGGCGACCATACCAGCTCTTTTGCTCTTGGCCATCAAGGGTAATCCATCCTAGCCTTCTCCAAAGTCTTATTGTCATTGACCATCATAAGTCCATCCTGGCTCAAATACCTGACGCCATTCAACAAAAGAAACGGGAACCGTTGGCTAAAGTCAGAGAAAGTAGAGCCATCCAAAGCAGCCTCGAGAGCATTCTGGATCAGCCGAAGAAGACAAACAACAGATCACGGAAGCTGATGCTATTTGGCTAGAAGTGTTGAGAGCGATCCATGATGTTCCAGACTTGAAATCTACATGTTAACGCGTATCTTGTGTAGAATCGATCATACTCTCCGTCACTTAATTGCACTTCTTGTTTCGGCTAAAGAGCCGATTTGATACAACCGATCCCAGATTTCTAATCTTAATCCAATTAAGTCTGGAAACACGGCCTTCATTAAGCGAATCCCTCGATCTTCTATCCTTAATCACCCAGCGTCGTATTCTCTTCGGCATCGGTGACATGGCGCTTCGCCTTCTATTAACTGCAGTTGCCTTTTGCACGTCCGGAGGCGTCCGCCTCTTCGCTTCATGTCTTCAAATACCAGCCGTATGCTTCGGCCTCAAACACATCTCCATTCACAACTGTTCCTTTGCTCTCCTCTGCCTACCAAAACCATATAGCAGTTTTCTTCCCTTCCGTAGATCCAATCATCCTTCATGGCCGCGCGAGGACAACAGAGGCAAGCGTGCGGCGGAGGAGATCTTGGAGGAGAACATGCCGATGAACCAGCATCTCTGACGCATGAGGTGAGATTGACAACCCCTGTTCATGATGATGATACGTTCTGACTCGCCTATAGGTTCATCGTGAATGACATCCTTCGTCCCCGCCCTAGGACCGGTAAACCCGCTGACGCTGCATCTTCCACGCCGGCTTTGTCGTCAGATTCTTCCAACTCGTATAACGGCGATGATGTCTGGTGCTTCTTCCGAGAATGGAGGGTGGCCGAGGACCGCTATTCTGAGGCAATTCAGAACAACGGTCAGCTTGAGGTTCGTCTAGGGGTTTTCCAAGCGGCCCTTAATGCGGCTGAGGAGGAGGCCAGTGCCGTTCGAGCATGGCTGGCTGAGTCTAATGTCGCGGTGGCAGCTAAGATGAATTCCATGAATGCTTCTATTCTGGTTTTCACTGTCTTCATCTTGATAGTTTTTCTATGATCGCCAGCTTAGACGGTGCAGTTGGAATCTCTCCAACTGGCGGCGAACACGGCCGCGGATGTTGTCAATGCTCGGGGTTCCTCCATTGACGCTCGCCTCCAAGATATCCTGGCCCACGCTCAGGAGATCACCCTCCACGGCGTTTGTCACGGTGCGTCGATGGAGCTAACCGCGGCGCAAGTCCAGACCGGGTATGACCTCCATGCCATGGAGGCTGGCTTCCCGATGGGCGATGACCCTGAGGGACATGAGGACCTGCTCGAAGAATTCATCGTTGCTGCGGAGACCGTTGTGGACATTACATCCGCTCAGGATGTAGTGAACAAGGTCTTCGATTAGTTTGTACTTAGGGTAATCCGATGAATGAAGACTCCTGTTCTTTCATGAATGTGTCTCAGTGCAATACCCTTATGTACGACTATCTTTGCTTATGTTTCTTGCTCTAGAGGCGACACATATCGTATCGGATTTCATGTCTTTTAAGTTTCTTCATTTTCTGAACCAGAGGCGATACCTTTCTGGTACCGGCTATTAGGGCCGATGGTTAATCGAATCGGCTATCAAGTGTTAATCAAATGCTTGGATAACGTCCTTTTGAATATTTGGCCCAGAACTTTTCATACCAAAGGTTAAACGATTGGTCCAACCAGGTCAAGCATCTCATTAAGCAAAACAGAACTTCCTTTAATAGATCTATTACTTATGATTTGACTTAGCGTTCACATACGTCGGCCTAAACCCATACTCAGAACTAATTCTTACTTTCTTTATTCCAATGGCCGATGTGAAGCCATGACTATTCACTAAAACAAACTCTTAGAGCTGATTGCTTGCATCGGCTGTTGATTTTCATTACTGATTTTAATGAAGCCTCCTTCCCATAACTTGCTAGAAAAACATTCAAAGTCTCCTAGTTCCCAGAAGACTGGATCAGTTGTTGCGATGCTCACAGACTCATCAGCATGAACCAGTTCGACATCATCTCCATGCCATTGAATCAAACACTGATGCATGGTCGATGGTACACAATAGTTCGCATGGATCCAATCATGACCAGGGAGCAAACTGTATGACCCTTTTCCATCGATGACGAAGGATGTGGTGAGCAGAGTCTTACTTCCGATTGTGAATTTGACATTTATTGCCCCCCGGGTCTTAGATGCATTACCTCCAAAATCCTTAAGCATCATGTCAGTCTCCATCAGATCTCCTGGTCCTTTGCCAAGTTTACGAAAAGTGGTGTAAGACATAAGATTGACAGAAGCACCTCCGTCTACCAACATCTTGTTCATCGGCTTCCCATCAACAAAACCTTTCATATATAAAGCCTTTAAGTGCCAATGCTTTACTGGTTTATCAAATATTGCTTGTTCACAACCATCAACTTGGCAACTATCTCCTCATACTCCGATTCATTGAAATCCGAATAAACTTCTTGATCTACCGGAGCTCTGAATTCTGATGGCAACAGAAAAGTCATTTGGATATTAGCCGATGGTTGCTTTCTATCGGCTATTTGCTTAGTATGCCATACTTGAGGTATACCGGATGCTTGAGCCTGTTCCAACTCTTTATTCCTTAAGCGTTGCACCCTTCTCTTCTGGCTTCTTGTCAAACCTCCTGGACACCATTGGGCTTCCTGCCAAACATAATCTCTCTCTTTGTCTTCTTCTCCATAATTAGCCCAGTCTTGGTCAAATACTCTTTTTCCAAGCCGATCATGAACACTTCCATTTTTTAAGCACCGATCCATGTTATTATGATGATATGCACCTTGAGCATGGACAGACTGGCGGTTGGTTTGAGATTGCCTAAACTCCCAATATTGATTGCCGCATTCTGGACAGCCATGTCTGGTAGGCAACTTCAAACCTTCATTCCAGCAATGTCTGAAGAAAGGACAATTCCAATGTGATTCGGCTTGTTTCCTTTCGCACCTCTCTTTTTCTAATTGACGCTGGTATTCTTGATCCTTTAACCAATGCTGATAATCCTTTTTCTAATTGACGCTGGCAACATTCAAACCTAGTGTTTAATCTAGAAAATGAACTATAAGTGTTTAACTCAACATGGTACAAGATAACCCTTATTTGGAGGTGTGAAGAAGCTTGTCCACGGATCAAACCGAGTTAAATATCTTTGGGAAATAATCTAGAATTGAACCAAATTTGGGAAAATGATCCTCACCCCATTGATTGACATTGATAATCCCAACCTATCTATAATTTAAGTATTTGTGGTCATTAATGACAAAGGGGGAGAGAAACAAAGATATGAGTGATAGGGGAGTACTTAACATAGGGGGAGAGATATGATAAAGGAATGGGATCAATTAAAACCTAATATTTTGAGCACACAAGTAGGGGGAGCAAGCTCATGAACTTGTATGGTGCATTTGAATGTGCATTACATATGTTTGCTTGCATGGCACAAGTGTTAAATTTTAATATCCATGTTTGTGTGATGTATGCTAGTTGTAGATTTGAATGATGAAATGCAAACTAGCATGCATAGGATATCTAGTGATTTCACTTCCAAATATTTCTAAGTGGTATTGAGCTAACCATGATGCTAAGGATGGTATATTGGTGCACTCCGATTGGTATCACGCTTCAAAGGTCCATCTTTTATACCTTAGCATCATATGGTAGACATTGACTCCTACATTTCCTATCTAAGCATATGTGCAAGCTTCAATCCAAACTCTTAGCACATATGTAGGGGGAGCAATTACTACCACTTAGGGTTCATGAAACTTGTCCATATCCTTTTACACATGGTAATTATGCTTGGGCAAGCAACATGGATTCAATTGAATTTCAATTCATATCTTTGTATAAGGGTTGTCATCAATTACCAAAAAGGGGGGAGATTGAAAGCTCTAGTTTGGTTTTGGTGAATTGATGAAACCCTAAGTGCTAACCTAGTTTATCAAGATGATTTTGAGATAGGTAGCACTACTCCAAGTGATGAAGCAATGACGAAGATCATGATAATGGTGATAGCATGGTGATGATCAAATACTTGAACTTGGAAAAGAAGAAAGAGAAAACAAAAGGCTCAAGGCAAAGGTATAAAATGTAGGAGCCATTTTGTTTTAGTGATCAAGACACTTAGTGAGTGTGATCACATTTAGGATAGATAGCCAGAGTACTATTAAGAGGAGTGTAACTCAGATCGAAATGCGGGTTATCAAAGTGCCACTAGATGCTCTAACTCATTGCATATGCATTTAGGATCTAGTGGAATGCTAACACCCTTGAAAATATTTGTGAAAATATGCTAACACATGTGCACAAGGTGTTTGCGGGGTTGAGATGGGTTTGGGTCCCTCTCTCCCTCCCGCCGAGCTTATGAGTGGATTCTCAACGCTTTGGAAAAATGAAATGTCTATTTTCTATTGCGCCGGATGCAAAATTCTTGTGGTTGGCACATTTGAGCAAGGGTGAGGAAGTTAGAGTTGAAATGGAGTTGGTCGAAATAATGTCAAGGCGTCGGTCCTGTGACCGGACGGGAATCAAGCACCGGACGCCGATCGCTGCGTCCGCCTCGGTCGCGTACCGACTTCAGCGGCACACAGCCAGAAGGGTTGAGCACCGACGCCGGTCTGCGTCCGGTCAAGGTGGACCGGACGCGTCCGTCGAAAAAACATGCCTCGGGAGCTTCTTGAACGACCGGACGCCGAGGCTTCAGCGTCCGGCCGGCCGAAGCAGCGTCCGGTCGAGGCCGATGACCGTTGAGTCTGGACACGTGGTCGACATCGAAGCGGCCGGACGCCGAGAGCCGGCGTCCGGTCGGTCTGACCGAGCGTCCCGTCGAACGCAGCGTTTGCCCAAAGAAGGGGTATAACGGCTCTATTTGATGGGGGCTCTATTTATAGCCCCATGGCCGGCTCAAGGGACAACTCTTGCACATTTTCATTGACATAGCAAGCTTGTGAGCCTAGCCAAAGGACTCCCACTCATCTACATCATTGATTTATCATCATAGTGAGATTGGGAGTGAATCCAAGTGCATTGCTTGAGTGATTGCATCTAGAGGCACTTGGTGATTGTGTTTTGCTGCGGATTTCGCTTGTTACTCTTGGTGGTTGCCGCCACCTAGACGGCTTGGAGCAAAGCAAGGATCGTTGAGTGGAGGAGGTGATTGTCTCCGACTCCGATCGTGGTGATTGTGAGGGTTCTTGACCTTTCCGGGCGGAGCGCCAAAAGGTACTCTAGTAAATTGCTTGTGGCTTGTGTGATCCTCATCTTGTGTTGGTTGTGCGGCACCTTATTGAGGGTTTGGCGAGTGATGCCAATCAGCGCGTGAACCTCCAAGTGAGTGAATCGCCATAACGAGGACTAGCTTGCTTAAGCAAGCAAGTGAACCTCGGTAAAAATCATTGTGTTCATCATTTGATTCCGAGGTGATTGGTCATCATTGTTATTCATCTTCGTGATTGATTGGTTCATTCATCTACACGGCGGTATAACCCTCTTGATCACTCTCTTTACTTTACCGCAAACTAGTTGACAAGCTCTTTAGTGTAGCTAGTTGTGAGAGCTTGCATGCTTGGTTGGTGTGGCTCTTTAGTTAGCCTTTGAGAGCACACTAACATAGGGTAGTGTCATTGCTCTTGTGTGAATTGACACTATCTAAACTAGAATTGTGGTAGGTGGCTTGCATTTTTGAGTAGGCTAGCGCAACACTCGCTTCGCCTCATAATTGTCTAACCATTTGGTTAAGTGTTGTTGTAGAAATTTTATTAGGCTATTCACCCCCCTCTAGCCATTAGGACCTTTCACCTAACCGCACACTATGCACGATTAAGATTGATATAAAAACAGCCGATAAAAATATAACTCATCATTTAAAACGTAGATTAGATCAGTTTTAGATTAGCAAACGATGGGTTAAATAGGATATAAGGCCAATCTAGATCAATCTCAATCGGGCAGAGTGATATTGCTGTAATTAGATAAACAATGAAAGCAATAAGCAATATCGGTAACTTAATGAATCTACCAAAGATTGCCATTCAAAGGTAGAGCTGATAACTTGATCTTGATCTAGTTCAAGCAGTGGGGTGTGAGGCAGAATCACATAGGCCATACTTGAACTAGGCAAGAGTCGATAACTAGCCTATACCAGAGTCACAGTGGGGGTCGACCAGATCGATGTAGCCATACGAACAGAGGTATAAACCATGACGGTACTTACAGACAAGCAGTGGAGGTCGACCCAGATCGATACGGCCGTACTTGCTGAAGAACTCGTCGAGATCTACTCTACTCCTACTCCTAAGGGGTGGCCGGAGCCGAAAAAAGTAATTGACTTTGTATTTGATTGATTGGTTCTCCTTTACACTAGCCGGGGTTTGATATTTATATCCGGAGTCTTAGACATGAATCCTACTCGAGCACGATTTGTTACAATCTTTGGCATAAAAACAAAACATTCCTAATTTAAGATAACTTGGACTCTAATCTTTCCCTTTTTGTAGAGTCCAGCATGTCTCGTTCCAGCGCCGATCATAGCTTCTGTCATTATCTGTTGGCGCTATCTGAAGAAAGCCGATTCTAGTGCTGTATTCGAATCAGCTGGTTTCGATCTACACGCAATTGATCCCTTGCTGACATGATTCTGGGAGCTTTCGAGCCTCTGAAATGCTTCTCCCAAATTCTGGTGTAAACACTGTCATTATTAATATTATAATATGGTGCCATGTCAACATACTAGGTGAATTCGACTTATCTCTATTGTTTAATCCTGAATTAGCAAAGATGCATTCTTAGGGACTAATCTTTAGTGGCGGCTTTGACATGCATGGATGCCTGCATGAGCAATCTTTTTTTGGCTACCTATTGCTAGAATACGAATGCAAAACATTATTCTATCTGCAGGTCATGCTCTAATTCAGTTCAACAAAACACATGGGTCTATCATTACCACTTTTTAACTACAGGTATGATAGCTTCAAAGGGACACAGATTGTATATTGCATTTTTTCAATTTATAACCGTCTTGATAAATAGAAACTCACTATACTTCATCTCTGTAGATTAAATTCTAAGTGTCTTGTCAACCTGGTTGATTCCTCAGTACTACCAAATGAGAAAGACGTTGGGTCACATTGAAAGGGGAGTCCACCTTCGAGGCATTCTAGGAGAAGAGTGATGAAAGTCAACAGTTCAGGTACCGCTGCTGTTAACCATGCCTTCCAACAAATTTGAGTAGGATGGTATGTAGGGCACAATCAACGGAATCTACACCTAGAACATGATAGCATTCCAATTTTAGAGGCTTTGCAGACATGTTTCAAATGTGTAGAGGTACAGTATTAAACCTATGCGTACATATGAGTGCATAGGTACATGCATACAATATTATTTCTAATTTAGCAAAATAGGGTATATCATCATTTTGTTTATCGTTTGAGAAAATCTGTCATCATTTTGTTTAACTTGCTAGCATGAAATAATTTATAGCGGCTTTGGTTTCACAGTTTATTGTTTACAACTGTAAGAACGATCACATTTTTAGAAGATCGTTATTTCTATATCTAAAAGACTATTTTCTTTTAAAAAACTGTCTTCATGTATTTTTAGACCTCTTTCCTGAATGGAGCCTAATAAAAATCACAGTTGTTGCATGCCATTGAGAGATTTGTCAAACCAGATAAATGAAGGTAAATACTGATGTCGATGTGTATATGTATGTGAAAATTTTAACATCTAATAATTAATGATGTTAAGTCTGTCTTTAAAAAAAGCAGGCGTTGAAAGTGGATCTAATCCACTTACACAAGTCTCTGATCCTTAGGAACTTGAAAGGCAAAGGGACAGAGCAAGGTTTGCAGAGCATCATGCGGCAATGACTGAAGAACAACGGAGTGAAATTAATAGAAAGCGACGTGAAGCATATCACAAGAAAAAAGCCAATTCTAAAAATGATAAACTATCTATAGGTGCCATTCTTAGCTTTATTATGTCACACTACCTGTAATGCCCGTGTGTTTAATATTAATAATCTAAAATAGCATGCAACTTGTTTGTAGATGGTGACGTTGCAACCGATATTGAAAACACAGTTGACACCGAGAATAATGATTGGCTCCATATTAACCGGTCGTACCAACCTATGCGAATTGGTAAGGAGAACACAATATTGCAATATATATATATATGTATATATATATATACACTACCCTATAGCTGGCTACAAAATAACTTATTCTGTAGCCACTTTGAGTTACGATAATTACTATGTTAATTTATGAGATTATAGTAACTCCTTACTAAGTGGTTTACTATAACGTTATGGTAAATATCCCCATGTGTTATAGTAACCCAACTATCGTAAATATGTATTGACATTATCGTAAATTAGTATATAAAATTATCGTAAATGGAGGTGGCTACAGAATAACTTATTTTGTAGCTGGCTACTGAATATACTCTCCCTATATATATAACTTGTTCTGGTGTTGTCTGGGATAATAGTGTCACCTCATAATAATGAACAAAATTTCTTATGTAGGTGAATGCTCGGTGATGAGTGTAGATAACAGTAGCATCATTGACTTGAATAAAACACCATGTACAAAAGACTGTGTGGATACTAATTTGAGTCATGATTGTGGTACCCCTGCTACTTTTGATAAATCCCATCAATAGTACTTTAGGGAATGATATGTAAATATGACACCAGAACAGAGGGAGGCTAGACGCGAATAAGAACGAAAAAGTTATAGGGCGCCTGGGCGAAAGGAGGTCAAAGTAGCGGGTAGTAAAAGACGAAGGGAGGTGAAAAAGGACACCCTACACCGGGATTCTATCACCATGGAGAACCCGTTATTTGTTCCTGAGCTTGTGTGGCCCACTGTAAGCGCATCTGGAGCTCATGGATCCATGGTGAAATCCAGTGATTGGGTTATCCTAGAGTCTAGTGCAACACCTCTTTATTGGTGTCCACCTCATGAGGAGACCGATGATGAAGGATGCGATGAGTTGCTGTCTGGCCATATGACACAAAGATCACATGTTCTATCTGGACAAAGACATGCGTTGTTAACGCGTCGTAACACGATGTTTGAGCGTCGCATTGGTTCGAACACAAGTGCATCTAATAAAGATGGTGACTGCATGGCTAAAGACCGAGTGGGTGCTAACACACCATTGCCTCAATCAGTCATGACCAACAAAGGTATATACTGATGCCTCATTATCCCATTTAGGGGACCTATATACCATATTATACCTAACCGATCCATGGTAATTCCATGATTAACAGAAAGGGCAGGACCCAACATTCAGGCTACATCATCCACACTGACGACACCACTGTTTGATGATTGTGAATGCATGGCTGAAGAATACCCGAATGATAACACACCCTTGCCTCAATCAGTCCAGACCAACAACGGTAAATACTAATGCCTCATGATCCCATTTAGGTGTCCTATATTGTATGCCATATTATACCTAACTCAACCATGGTCATTACATGATTATCAGAAAGGACAGGACCTAGTCCTCAGCCTACATTAGATGCACCGATGACACCACTATTTGATGACAGTGGTAATTTACACTATTTTGTAATATTTTTTAAACTATTTGAACTCCTTTGTTTATTTTTACGCATAGTTCTACTAACTCACGTATCTTTGACGGCCATACATGATGATGAGGGTGATATATTTGAAGAGGATGACAAAGAGGATGAAGGATACCTGTTTGCTGGGTAAGGTATTTGTATGAAAGATCGAATATAAATCAAATCTTCCACTACTTTATCTAAACTATTATGGCTTAAATGTTATTTCAGAAGAGGAAGATGATGATGATGTCCAAGACAATGACCTTGAGGAAGACACGACTTCTATCCCTGAAGTACCTAACCGATACGATGAGGTGTATAGTAACATGCCTACAGATACCCATATGTTAAAACCTGTTGCAAATTACGAGCACTGTGATGCGAAAAGGTTTGAGCATGAACCACGTGGGTTCTGTTGTCGCGACGGAAAGGTCGAGCTCAATGAACTGAACATACCTAATGAGCTTATGAGGCTTTGGTCAAGTAATGACGCAGATGCTAGGCACTTTCGTAACAACATTAGGTTTTTCAATGGCCATTTCTCTTTTACTTCTCTATATTGTCGCCTCGATAGCGCTACCGTAAGCTGGAAGAACAGTGGCATATACACCTTTCGTGCACATGGCCAGATCTATCACAACATAAGGTTATTTGGCAGAGAAGAGGGTAAGGAGCCAAGACATCTCGAGCTTTACTTCTACGACGATGATCCAAGCCTTGAGCACCGCTATCGATGATGTCGTGAAGAGAAGTGCCCAAAAGACAAGGAAGTCATTAAGAGGCTTGTGGCCATCCTTCGTGACAACCCATACTCACAACATCTTAGGAGTGTGGGCTAGGCTCACCACCTCGAGGACTATCATGTCACACTAAACCTTGACCAGAGGCTAGACTAGAGAACATACAATGTACTGTCAACTTCAGAGGTGGCTGCTGTTTGGATCGAGGGAAGCGAACTCCTTGGTCAGTTCTAGAATAGTGTTGTCCTGCATGGGAAAGATAGAAGCAGACACGACATCCGCTCATATCATGGATGTTACGATGCTCTTTCATACCATCTATTCTTCCCTAAGGGTGAGCTTGGGTGGCACATGGATATTCTGAAGAAAGGAGTTAGTATGGAAGAAGTCATTGAGTATCGTGCCCTTCAGAAGGCTCGTAGTGGGTCAGAAGAAGAAATAGGTTTGTTATTCTTCTCATTTAAATACTTCGCATACATGTACCTCAGTGGTTATTCTACAAACAACTCTAATTCATGGCTATTTTTTGTAGACTCCCCTGGTAGACTATGCGTGTCTATGCGTGACTACTACTGCTACAAGTTTTAGATGCGTCTAGGAATATTTGACCCCATACTGTATGGCAAGCGTCTATTCCAGCAGTTTGTAGTCGACACGTACATCAAGATCGAGAGTTCTCGATTAGATTATACATGCAACCATCAAGATGGTATTAGGGCCGACCTCTACCAAGGATTGGTTGATAGCCTACATGCCGGTGAAGGTAGAGCAGAAGCTGTTGGAAAATGGACAGTGATGCCTTCATCATTTATTGGAGGCCCACGTGACATGAGGTGTCGGTACATGGACACCATGGCTCTGGTACGGAGGTTTGGTAAACCGGACATCTTCTTGACTATGACATGTAACCCAAACTGGGATGAGATCAAGCGTGAACTCTACCCTGGCCAGACACCACAGGATCATCCAGATCTTGTTGTTCGGGTTTTTAGAGCAAAACTACAAGAGCTGGAGGATAGACTACTAAAAAAGGATATCCTTAGAAAGGTGCGAGCACAAGTTTATGTTGTGGAGTTCCAGAAGAGGGGTCTATCGCATGCATATTTTTTGCTAATCATGGATATGAAGTACAAGATCACGTGTCCAGAGCAGTATGATCGCCTCATCTCAGTGAGCTCCTAAACAAGAAGAAGTACCCAGTCTTGTACAAGATGGTTACCAAACATATGATGCATGGCCCTTACGGGATGCTGAATCATGATTGTCCATGCACAAAGGGTCGTGATTCCTGCAAGAACTGTTACCCTAGACCTTTCTGCGATGTTACAGTACAAGGCAAGGATTCATATCTAGTTTACAGATGGCGTGAAGATGGCCGAAAATAAAAAGTTCGCGGACACGAGCTTGACAACAGATGGGTCGTGCCTTACAACCCGTATCTCCCCCATCTATTCAACTGCCACATTAATGTTGAGGCATGTGGGAGCATCAAGGCAGTCAAGTATCTATTTATGTACATTTACAAGGGTCATGACCGGGCGTCTGTGGCTATGAGAGAGGCTAACAAGGAGGATAGTGAAGGGAACATTGATGAGATCAAGCAGTACAGAGATGCTAGATGGGTAACCCCCCAGAAGCCTTGTGGAGGATATACGGGTTTGATTTGAGTGATAGGTACCCTTCTGTTTTGTCCTTACAGCTACATCTTCCAGACATGCACATGGTGTCATTTCACCGGTGCCAGGGGATTCGACGAGTGCTTGATCATCTAGGTGCTGACAAGTCAATGCTTATAGCGTACTTCGAGAAGAACATGACATATGAAACAACTCGAGGTATATTATACCGGGACTTTCCTGAGTTCTATACGTGGCAAGCATAGGGCAAAGTTTGGCAAAATAGGGTATGTCGTGATACATTACGACAAATTGGAAGAATCATGTCTACCAATCTAGCTGAGGGGGAGCGTTACTATCTTAGGGTTCTCCTGAACCACGTGGCAGGTGCAACCTCCTTTGAGTGTCTAAGGACCGTGGATGGCAAAATCCTACCGACCTTCCGTGAAGCTGTAGAAAGAAGGGGCTTAATCGAAGAGGACAACACACTGAACGAGAATCTCGCTGAGGCAACCGGGTGGGTGATGCCATATACGCTGCGAAGGCTCTTTGCAATAATATTGGTATTTTGTGAGCCTAGTGATGTGTTTGTACTGTGGGAGAAACACAAGGAGGCAATGTCAGAGGACTACAGGCGCAATAATCAATCCACCTTCATGGTAGAGCAGATGGTCCTCATGGATATTCAAAAATTGCTACAATCAATGTAGAAGGATATAAAGATGTACCCACTTCCTGATATCGACGACACATATGATGCCTCTCGTGATATTCCTAGAGAGATTTTTGAGGAGGCTAGCATTGATGCTAACGAGGATGATGTGGCTCTATCAGACACCCTTAACGAGGAGCAGCGGGCTGCATACGATGAGATCATGTTCTCGGTTGATACCGAGGATGGGGGTCTCTTCTTTGTGGATGGTCCTGGCAGGACCGGAAAGACTTATCTGTATAGAGCACTTGTCGCTACTATACACAGTCAGAAAAAGATTGCTGTGGCAACAGCTACATCTAGTGTCATAGCCTCAATAATGCCTGGTGGTAGAACCGCCCACTCGCGCTTCAAGATTCCCCTCACCATTGATAATGGGGCCTTTTGTACCTTCACGAAATAGAGTGGTACTGCCAAGCTGCTTCGAGCATCTTCTCTCATTATTTGGGACGAGGCTAGCATGACAAAGAGGCAGTCTATTGAGGCGCTGGACAACAGTCTCCGTGATATAATGGACCGACCAGAGCTGTCGTTCGGTGGGAAGACCGTGGTGTTCGGTGGAGATTTCAGACAGGTTCTTCCCGTTGTTCGAAGATGGTCGAGGGCTCAGGTGGTTGGTGCCTCGCTGCGTATGTCGTACCTTTGGGATTCCATGCGACATCTAAAACTGGTGCGCAATATGAGGGCAAAGAGCGACCCATGGTTTGAAGAATACTTGTTGCGCATCGATGGAGGATCTGAGGAGGCGACTGTTGATGATGAAATCCGTCTTCCTCATGATATATGCATACCACACACCGGGGAAGATAGTGACCTTGATACTCTAATTGACAGCATATTCCCTAATCTCAATGCGAATATGTCAAGCAAAGATTATATCACCTCTCGAGCGATCTTATCTATGCGGAACGACTGTGTTGATATGATTAATATGAAGGTGATAGGTTGTTTCCACGAGAAAGAGATGGTGTACCATAGTTTTGACTGTGCGGTGGATGATCCGCACAACTACTACCCTAAGGAATTCCTTAACACTTTGACACCTAATGGTCTACCTCCACATGTGTTGAAGCTGAAGATTGGTTGTCCGGTCATATTGCTTAGGAACATTGACCAACAAACGGACTTTGTAATGGCATCAGGCTTATCATACGGGGGTTTCAAAAGAATAGCATAGATGCGGAAATTGTGTTGGGACAGCACGCTGGAAAGCGGGTTTTTCTGCCTCGTATACCCTTATGCCTGTCGGACGATGAGATGTTCCCTTTCCACTTTAAGCGAAAGCAGTTCCCTATCCGGCTCAGCTTTGCGATGACCGTTAACAAGTCATAGGGGCAGACTATCCCTAACGTCGGGGTATACTTACTGGAACCAGTGTTCTCGCACGACCAATTGTATGTGGCGCTATCAAGAGCTACAGCAAGATCGAACATTAGGATTCTAGCCGTGCCGACTGTTGAGAAGGACGTGAACAAGGAGAAAGGGAAAGGGAAAGGGAAGGGGAAGAAGAAAGCGACAAAGGATATATTCACAAAGAATATTGTATATAAAGAGGTTCTAACTCCATAAAAGAGGTAATGCATCACACGTCGATACATATTTTTTTAGGATATCAAATGGTACTTTAACTTCAAAAATTAACAAACAACTTATATGCAGGATACTTCTAACTACAGCTTTAGCCATCTGCATGCTTCAGCTGCAAGAAGTCTGACGCCGCATCTTGGACTAGAAAATCTTCTGGATCATCATTGATTGGTAACCAACTGCAGCTTGGTATTCGTGCAAAGCACGTTCTCTTAGTCGAACTTTTGAGAGATTACATTCTTAATTGTAGAATAGATTCTAAAACATATATTGTGAAACACAAACTTATTATGATTATCTTTCCGTAGCATTTAATTCCTAAAGAAGTGTAAGCTTATCTTTCTCGTATCGTAGGCATGAAGTGATGCGACAATTGAAGTTGATATTTTAGTTTTGCATTCATATTTAGAGTTATATTTTAACTATCTATTTTCTGTGAAAACTTATGTAATATTGATTGGAACATTATGATTGCGGTATCTATTTTAGATAACAGTATAACACACGCTCATACATATGTTATCATGGTATTATGTGTTCCCGTTGCAACGCACGGGCATTTACCTAGTATACTTAAAAACGGAGGGAGTAAACTTATAAGCTCATCAAGTTTGCACTAAGCATAGACTATATTTCTGATGGATATTCATTGGATTATTGCTTTCTCATATGCTTTGCTAATTGTTTACTCTTGAGGATTTTGGTGATATCTTGAAATAAGTTTTTTTATGTTTTTTTACCATTTGCTAATTCTGCATGTTACATCAATATGTTGTTGCATTAATATTTACAGAGATATTTTGAAAAAGAAAGAGAGAGAGTAGGTGTGGGTATTGGGTATCATGGTGTCGGTGCGAAATGTGGTCAACAAGTAAATATTTATAGTTTTGCCGTGTATTGTGATCGGATGTGGCCTAGCACGCGATGATACCGGATTTATACTGGTTCGGGTAACGTGCCCTACATCCAGTTTCAGTCGGTCGGTGACTTTATTCTTGAGCCCAGGTGCTCGAAGTTTGCTGTGGGGTTACAAACGAGTAAGGAATGAGAAGGGGGGGTGTTAGAGGCCCAGTCGGACTTGATCCGAGTGGAAGAGAGCGACGGATGTTCAAACGTGTGCTAAGTATTGGAGCGTATGCTCTGTGTGTCCGAGCTTATCAGTTGTTAAGAGCGTGTAGACTGTGTAGCTATCGAGCTCTAGAGCTGTTGAGCTGTTTAGCCGTCCTCCTTTTAGGAGAGAGCGCATCATCTTTTATAGATGAAGGGGATGGCCTTACAAGTCAAAGACGAAAAGGGAGAGAATGTGTACGTGTGCTACCTAGTCTTGTTGCCCACGCTGTGGGGTAGGGTACGCCATCGCCCACCTTACTGTTAATGACCTACTGTATCTGACAGACTGCACAGTGTTCGCCCACCTTACTGTTCATGACCTGGCAGGCTGCACAGTGTTCGCCAGGGACGACGGCGCCCACAATACTGTTTGTGTTCTAACGCGTCTAGAAGGTTGTATAGTGTCCATCTGACATGGCCTGGCGGCACCGTCTTGCAGGTGCGCAGGGCATGGCAGGGTACGGTCCTCGATATTGCGGTTGACTTGAGCGCCTTACCTTATCTGCTCCACCTGCTCCCCGGGCCCACATCGAGCAGGCATCCTGGTCGGTCGTTCCCAGTCGGCCCCGACTATGTCGGTCGGGAAAGAGAGACGAGCAAAGGTCCGACATATCCCCGGTCAGAGGAACGGGGTCGGAGTCGGACTGTGGTCCCACCACGGCCAGGCCTTTCGGTTGGGGCTCCGATTAGGTCTCCTGGCCGGAGGTGCCTGTCGGGGACCGGATCGTGGTCTCGGCCTGTCATTGTGTATCTGGGCCGGCCCAGACGCGCGCTGTCGCTGCGCTGTCTACTGAGCCAAGTATTGCAGGAAAGCGAGTCCATTGGGGACCCCGGGTTTATGAACCCGACACATGGTGATTCACGAACTCACAACTGTTCCTTTCAAAGCTCCTTGATGTTGGTCATTTTGCTGTGCTCATCGGTAGTTGCTTGTTTGTTTACTCAGGTGAAAATTCAAAAAGAGAGTGAGGTGCGGCTGAAGATGATTGGTACTCGTGTCGATGCTACAGAAATTGTAAGCTTATTACTGTCTAACATTGTTTACAGTAAAATCCAACTTTGAATGCTCTTCTTTTTTTTTTCAAAGTTTTGAGTATAGACCTGCGGATGGCAACCACATCACCAGTTTTTTTTTTTGACAGCATTGTGTGAACACACATAAAATTTTGCAGTCGCTTGTCTAATATTCTTTTCTAAGATTGTATGAACAACAAAGAACTTATGTCTAGTAAATAATAACTTTGATTAATGCAAGATTAGTCAGCCATGAATATCGGCATGCTTATTGTACTGTTCTTTTGCCACATATAAAAACGTGATGTTCGTGTCCTGTATCTTAGAACTGACCAGGCCTTAGATACTCTAGTCTCGTACTCTCGTTTAGCACTAGCCTAGAAGATTTTTGTATGCACTAAATCTTCTTGTGCCAAGAACTTATTGTTCATCCCTCGCTAAAAGCATATTAGATAGCTAAAGAAAAGGGATATTTTCATTACAAAACTTCTTGTGCATTTGAATTCATACTTGGTGCCTTGTTATAAGTTCAATGTTATACTTGTGCAATGTTCTAATGGTCCAATCCCTGCTGTTGCTGTTTTGCATTGGCGCAATAAAGGATGACTTCCTGGGTGTTATCAGCGATCCTGGTGCAGCAGTGTAAATGGTCTAAGAAACGAGATTGTACTCCAATGTTCGCAGACATGTGTAATCCGTGGTCTGTTAAAACCGCAATGGTTGTACGGACTGCAGAACCTGTTGAGAATGATGTGCCTAGGATCTTGTTTAGCTTAACTATAGTATATAAGCAACTCCAGCAATAGCCCCCAAATCAGGGCCATACTTTTGATCTGGGGCTTTCCTTCTGCTTTTGATTGCTTGGTTTTCTAGACTCGGCTCCAACCTGTCTTTTTCCATTTTTCTCACAATCTCCTATTTCCAGTTTCCCTGCTCTCGTCCCCCACCTCGCGCCCTCAGCCTCAATGTCCTCTCCCCACTGCCTGCCCTCAACGAGCTCTCAACCCGCATACATACCCTCAACCACAAAAGTAAGATGGATCCTGCTAAAGTTGCTCTAAACTACTCTCACTATTGAAACATATATGATTGTTCTAATGATTCGAATCAAAAGTTATCATGAACATCACTTTCCTGAGCCATTTGTACCTCTGAATATTTTATCGTAGCATTGGTCAAATGCAAATAATTGATAGAATAACTCATGCACTCGAAATTGGAGTAAATAATTGATAGAATAACTCATGCACTCGAAATTGGAGTAAAATTGACTATGTTACGTAAGTGGATTTTATTTCTACTTTTTTTTTGCACATTCCTAGTTTATCTTTCTATTCCAAATTGTAAGTTGTAGCTATCCTAACTCAATTTTTTTTCTAGCTTTCATCAAGTTTATAGAAAAATATATATACATATACACCATTAAAATATATTTCATGGTGCATACAATGAATCTTATTTGATGTTGTAGATGTTTGTAAAATTTCCTATTAATTTGGTTAAAGCTAAAGAAGTTTGACTTATGGTAAACCTACAACAAAACTTGGGGACACACTGCCGAGGCAATTCCCTTTCAACAAGGATACATATTGCCGAGGCAATTTCCTTTCAACAATATTCGCTCACATTTTCCCTAACTAGGATCAACTCAACAAACATCATCAAACAGTTCCACGTGTGCACTTAGCTTTCTGTGATTATCTGCCTTGCAAAGAATCCAAGTCATGCTGTGCCTACAAATGATGGAAAATAGAAAAACTCATTCAGAAACAATAGACGTGGACATCTCATCTTTAGATAGAAGCACATTAACTAAACTCACCTGCTCGGAACGCCATGTTAGTGTGATCCTTTGCACCAGTTTCCAATGGAGGATCATATAACATATACATTTTGAACTCTAGCTCATTTCCATAACATTCTTGTTACCACCAAACAAAAATCAAACAGGTGGATATCCATGAATACCTTTTTGTTACCATCAAACCAACTGGTCAGAAAAGGAAGCCAAGCTCACTACAGCAAATAGGCAAAGCAATGAAAAGAGATCCGCAATTCCAAATGATGATTCTGAAAGAAAGTAGATCTTGTGATTGCTTGGATTGCCACGAAATCCTCGAGCTACCATTGCCTGGACAAATAAGAGCATAATAAGACATAATTCAAAAGTAAATATAAGGAGCAATCAAATGCGCATAAATTTTGGCACAGCTGTAGTTTTAATATATGCTCTGAACAAAGTCAAGTGCCTCAAAAAGCAAAAATGCTAAGCATCAGAGCAATATAATCAAGTTTCACACTTTCTGTGAGCTCCCGATATCATTGGAAGAGCACTTTTCTTTTCACTAAGACTTCATATCCTTTTTGTGTTGTCTCCTCTACCACAATGTGCTGACTTCAGGTCAATAAGGTGAGATGGCATGTGGTCTAGACACAAGTCTTGACATGTCCCAACAGCATAATACAGTCGTGTGATCCCTGACTAGCTTGGCCAGTGTCCAGTTAAACTTTGAGAAAATAGCTAGCGCGTGCTTCATGTAAATAGTTGGTTCTACTTTGAGATGGACCAAACAGTCACGTAGCTGAATGCTAGGAAATGCAGGCATGATTTATGGATGCATCAGGAACCAATATCAGCAAGGGTAAACAAACCTGTAAAGGCAATTCCTTGTTGTTCCATGGTTCTAGTGCAATTTTTTAAAACAGTATCATCCTACTATCACTTATGAAGTATATTTGACCCAGGACAAGGAGTTTTGGTTTCAAAGTCATTTTTATTGCACAGCAGCTCAAAATACATACCTAACTCAACCATGGGCCATGTTCATCAAATTACCTTTTTTAGGAATTGCATAATGCATTTATTGTAACTCAAGTCAGTGACAACAAAAAGAGAAAAGGAAAGAAAAAACTAACCTTGGATATTTGCTCTGCGTGATCAAATATATTTTTGAATATCCGCCGGACATAGTTGAAGAAAACTACAGTTGCACATAAGATATTTCAGTTAATATTTCCATACAGATATCATGTAAAAGCAATTAATGGTAGTCCTAGGCTCCTAGTCATATAAGATCTCGCGCATGGGATGAGTGAAACATAACTAGAAGAATTGCAACATAAAATGTACTCCTGAAATTAGGTATACTCAACTAAGCTTTTCAGGAGTCACTTTTAAAGTTATAAAAATACAGTTTTGGCCACTATTAACTTAGTTTTCAAAAACTATGTATGTATTTTGAGATGGCCTATTCCCTTTAATTTTAGCAATGCATGACATCTCATTCTTCCCCCAATCTTATCACCAGAATAGATTACTTGGAGAAAATTATCAATGCTGAAAGACTGGAACACAAATGCCTCACTCATTGCTTAAGAAATCATATACTGCAAGTCTACCCCTGCTAAATTACATTGTCCAAGGGTGACTTTGGACAGTTTAGGTTAATTTCAGGTGCATTGATAAGAATGAACAGCATGTTTAACCAATGAGAAATTAGTTTTTGATTCCTGCTCCTCACAAGTAGCTAGCAGGTCTGGACTGTTTGGGTTCTGGCAGTGTTTATTAACCAGTTCTGTTAAAGCTATTGGTTACAAACGCAGGAAGTATTTTTCCAGTATGTAGAAGGTACTTACTATCTATAGTTTCCATAGCTGTCAGCTTTTTCCAATTTATCCGGCGTGCTACAATCGCTAGAGCTGAGTTGCGAACCTAGTTGGATATGTGAACAATATCATACTCCAAAGTTAGATCTCAAATAGCAGAGCATATTTCTAGACAGAAAGAAAAGGTACTTTGGTGGTTACCATAAATACTTGCCTCATCAAATACTAAATTGATGAACCTCAATGAGAGTAGTAGTGTAAGTATTATCTCAGGTACTGGCACACCAATATGCTTCAGTGGAATCATAAACCACCACAAAGCAGAGGCAAGCTGCTCGGGAGTGGTTGTTGTCAAGCAGAGACTTGCACTTTGGAATATCTGCATACAAACAACAAATTTGGGAGTGCATATCATATAGTTTCAGATGCAAACCAAGTCACTCTTAATATCCAAAAGGAATGACAAACAGCGTGCTCTCCATCAGGTGTGGTTTGTTGGATGTAAACAGAAGGCACAAAAAGTGTAAGATAATGAAGGATTAAGCCAAAGAATGTGTGCCTAAAATACTTGTAAGTTAAGTGAAGGACGTACCGCAAAGGAGAGGCTTGCTGAAGTACTTGCTACAGATAGGCCTTTCCTTGTAAATTGCAGTGGTCCCAGTTTCAAGATTGTGTAAGAATACCCACTTGTGGAGCAAGGAATGTTCGGTATGCCTACAACAGAAGGTGGAGGCGTTCTCGTCTGGACTAATGAAGGCGCACCATCAGCACCAAATCCCAGCATGATGAATAAGAATCCTGAAAGGAGAGCAACCCTTCCAAGTTGATCCTACAGAGTAAACATGATTTTGTTTACAGGTACAAACAAGCACATCCGACAAGAACAGTTTGAATATACGAGGGAACAGAAACCGCGGAGCAAAGTGGTAAATAACATTAGATGAATCCTAGAAGGAAAATTAACAGCTACATTAGAACGAATGGGCAGCCAAGGGTGAAGTTAAAGCCAGACATTACAGCTTTGCCACATCAGACTCAAGGTACTAGCACATCATATGAAAGTACCAAACACCATAAGCTGCAACTACATATGTAAAATTGTGATCGATCCACCATGTATCAGCATCATAAAGAAACTCAAAACAAATAGAAGACAATTGAAACCACAATTCGCTAGCTAAGGACAAATTCAATTCTCTGTAAATTATTTTTGATAGAACATAAAATCATACCTTCCAAACATGTTTTGGTAAAATCCACATTGAAAGAAGGGCCAGGAATACTACCAAACCAAACCGCATATAAATATTTGATCTGGCTGGTAGGACAACAAGGGCCAAGAGCCACACCTACAGAAAGAAGTATATGAATTGTTTAATTGTAACAGGTCAACAACCACAAGGTTATTCAGTTCATCTTTAAACTTTGGTCAAATTTATGTTAATACAGAAAAGGGGCTGAAAAACTGAAAACTGGTACGGTAAGTTGGTAGCATGATGTGGCCATATCAGAGATAGCCAAGCCAAAAAAGAAGAACATTGATTCAACCCATCAGGATACAAGGAACAACCTAATAGATTCATGGAAAAAGTAAATTACTCCCCCCACACAGAAAAGTTGTCCAGATAACCCCTAAACTGAATTTATGTTCAATTTACCCCTCCGGATCTTTTATTTGATCCAATCTATCCCTTAATAAGATTTTTCTTTTTTGTTTCTCCACATAGAAGTTGAGTTATAAGTTCAAATTTTGTAAGGTCGTAGCGAATATCATAACTTATGTTAGACAGATACATTATGAATTTTTCATCATTATTTTTCATATAATTCTGAATCTGTATGGTTAATTTACTATAAAATGCTTCAGCTATCAAAAATAAATATGAAAATTTCATAATGTATTTTTCTAACATAAGTTGTGATGTTCTCTACCAACCTATAAATTTGAACTTAAAAATCAACTTACGTATATGCGGAGAAACAAAAATGACAAATCTTATTAGGGGTAGATTGGATCATCTAAAACATTTGGAGAGGTAAACTGAACACAAAATTAGTTTACGGGGGTATCCGGACAACTTCCCTGTGTGGGAAGTAAATTTGACTTTTTCCAAGATTTTTCAGGTTATTTGAGGTATAGATTACGAGGTACTTTATCTAGTGGCCTAATAAACCGATTTTACAAGGGATATGAGATATGAAGGGACACATGTCCTTGAAGCATTCACAATTGTACTCGACTACTCGTATAAAGTGATGAACTTAAAAGCCTTGGTTTACAGTTGAAATAAAACTGCTGTGTTTGGAGATTCAAGCATTTTATTCTATATCGGTAGCAATAGCTAAAACACCCTAATTTTAAAAAATTGCGATTCTGTCATATGAATATATGATATTATTGACTTCACAATCTTGATTAAGGGGTCTGATTCTATAATTCTAGTCAAAGGAATCTATGATTTATGTTTGCGATCCTATTATTGTGATCTTAGGCCTTTGATCTGATTTAGAGTCTCGATTTTGACAACTGTGCAAAACACAGTTCGATCAAGTATATACAAGGACTCATAACTTCACAAGCATAATGGATGGTTCTATCGATTAGGGAAGAGCTAGGGCAAACCCTGCTACATGGTAAAGAATAGCAAGGCGAAAGAAAAACAGAAAGTAAAGAAAGAATACTTGCAGCAGTGGCGGACTTATAATCTTGCCAATGAGTATGCCGCACCAAAATTTTTACATGCAATTTGGAAAAATCCATTTAGCACTATGGTAAATAATTGTTGAATTTGTGCCGCGAATCTACGTCCTAAATTCAACAATTCAGTTCGAAATGTGCATAGATTACAATACAAATAATTCAAACGATATTCTAACAGTTCAAAATATTACAATACAAATAATTCAAACACTATTCTAATAGGGTTATTTCCCCTTTTTTCTTCTTATTATAATGATACGTAGCTCTTCTGCGTGTTTGAGAAAAAAAATATGGGATTTGCTAAATTTCAGGTGCCTGAATTTTAGTTTCCTTTCAGGTGATGATTATTGCATATATTTTATACTAAAATTGCAGTTTTAGTTTGTTGCAATTTATGTAGACACAATCTGCAATTTTTGGTTCCCAGAATAAAAAACCCGTTAGACAAAACCACAAACCTGACAAAATCTTATATGTGTTGGCACAAAGACAATTTAATAATTTACAATTATTTCTACGGTCAGACAAGAACAAAAATTTGATATGTTATGACACAAAGACAAATAACAAATCAGAAAAGTGACAATTTACTTGTACTACTAATTGATAGTACAAAAGTGTTGCCTGAAATTATCTTAAAATTCAGGCTCCTGAAATATAGGAGAAGTGAAAAAATATTGCATAAAAAAACTTACAATACTACTAGTCTAGCATACGCTTACAACATAATTCAGCACACACGTCACGCCCCATTGAGCTAGTACCATGTTGTTGTTAAATGTTAATTGGGGCGAAGTATATTATCTATAGTTAATTTCTAGAGGGGATAAAAAATAGGAAAATAAAAACTAAAGGGATAAACAAAATAGGAAAAATAAAAAGTGATCTAGTATTTCTCTCTTAATACAAAGATACACAACTCTCCTGCGTGTACGAGAGAAAAAAAAAACTGATCTAGTACCATGTTGTTGTTAGTTGGGATGAAGTATACTATCTACAATTAATTTCCGGATGGGATAATAAAATAGGAAAATAAAAACTAAGGGGATAACAATAGAAAAATAAAAACTAAAATGCAACTCGCAAGGAATTGAACTAGCACCCCCTCCTAGCTAAGGGACCAAGGTGCATCATACCACTGGGTTACCAACTGTGCAACTGTGCAAACGTGCATATTCTCTAGCTGACCATGAGTCCTATAACCATCTATGCTGCTTTGCTATTTTCATGAAAACAGCTTGTATTTAATTAATGTGTGATTATTAATTGATTTCCTACCTTTGAGTAGCAATGCTGGCAGGATGATATATCTGTTGTGATTAACTGACATGAATTCAAACGACACTCCAAAAATAACATAAGCAAACGTTATTTCTCCAGCTGTTGTGATTTCAGAAACTTTTAAGTTTTAAGATAACAAAAACATTCCACAGAAGTAATATTGGGAGATGTACGAGACTCTGAAGAGGTTGTGCTTTTGATAATGCTTTAGTATTTCGAGAGTAGCAAAATAATATTATGTAACATCTTAGCCAGCAATAGTTCCTTACTGAAAAATATAAATGTTTTGAGAAAAATTCACATTGTTATGTTAATGAATTTTCTAGCGAAAAGCCACTGCAAGCAGGGTTGGACCCACGGGATATGCCAGAACATTCCCCATGGCAGCTCAGCACTCACTCATCATAGTATAATAAATGAACAAATTTGCATCTATACTCAAAAGTTCACTGATTTGCATCCCAGTCGCCCAATCACGGTAGCTTTAGTACAACAACGCGGGGCTGACACATAGATTGACACATTTGCATTCTATTTATCGTTTCACACTCGCGGCGACATTACCACAAACACCACCCATGCACCCTCCCTGCCCACACCCCTACAGGATAGTAAGTCTATCCACTACGCGTGCTGGAGGGAAAGCGGGGACGTTACGTACCAGCTTGACGCGCGGGTCGACGGAATGGAGGAAGGTGCGCGGTCTGTCGACGAACTGGCAGATGGGCGTGGCCGCGGCGCCGGAGATGAGCCTGAGCACTTGCTCGGGGCCCGCCGCCGACCCGGCGCCTGCCGCGGCGCGCGGGATCCACTCCACCCACTTTGACGCGGCCGACGCCGCGGCGCCGTCCCCGCCCGAGGGCGAGGGAGACGCTGGCGCGGGGGCAGACGCGGAGCAGAGGAGCAGGGCTACGCGGCTGCCCCTCCTCCGCGCACCGGGTTTCGCCGGTAGGGGGAACCAGCTGGGCGCTGCCTTCGCTGCGGAGAGAGGGAGGGCGAACGAGTAGAGAGGGCGGAGGTGGACGGCAGCAGCCATCGGATGGGACGTGCGTGGCGCCGGCAGTCTGAACCTCGCCACGAGGCAATTTGACTTGTTTTGGAAGTACCTCAGCAGTACTAGTCCCCTGGGCACTGGAGGAGGGGGGGCTGACAGCCGAGCGCGTCGAAAGAAGTGTTGCATCTTAAAGAGAAGCCCCCCATGGGCCAGGCCCGATGGGCCGACACGGGCACAGCCCTAAAAAGCACGGCACTAGCGCGGCCCGGCCCGCTAGGCATCGTGCCGCGCTGGGCCGCACATTCGCCCATGGGCCAAAGACGAGGCACGACACGAAAAAAAAGGCTCGCCCAAAGATCGCACGCGGCTTGAGCCATCATGGCCGTTGGATCCCCCGACCCCTGCGATTCTAGCCGTTGGATTCCGCTGTTGGGGTGGGGGTGTATATAAGCAGCGTCGTCGGTCGGCTCCCCCTCGCACCCCAAACCCTAAATCATTCTCGCCCTCCCCCGTCGCGCTCTCTCTCGCTCTCTCTCGCTCTCTCTCCCGATTCCGACGGCGGCGGACGACTCGACCAGGCGACGGCGACCCGTCGCCGTCCCCATCTCTTCTTCTCGCCCTCTAGCAGCTCAGAGGTTCAAGAAGATGCGTGTAAGAGCACTCATCTTCTTCTTCTTCTTCGCCTTCTTCTAGAGTCTCGGCATGGAAGATGCTTTCTCTTCCTAGTCTTTTTCTTCTTCTTTCTTCGAGATCCACCGATTCGCATGCTCCCGAGCTCTCGCTCTCGTCGTCGGCGTCGTTGAGGTAAGAATCACACTAAACCCTAACCCTAACCGTTCTTGTTATTTCTTTAGTTCTTGATCTTGACCGTCTTCTTCTTCTTGTTCTTGAATCTTGATCTAATGATCTACTTCTTGCTCATGTGCACTTGTGCGTACCGCTTGAGGCCGAGTGGCGATGCCTCCTCCCTGCCCCCCTCTCAAGAGACAAATCAGGTCGCTTTGTCTGCGTACCATGAGGAGTCCGAGAGGTTCTTGAGCTCCCTCAAGAAGACGACGACTTGTCTTTGATGAATTTGGGTTAAAATGTGTTAGTGTCTGCAGGCCGACACGGCATGGCGGCGTTATCAGTGCACCGCACGCACGGCATGGCACGGTTTCCCTCCATAGTGCCGCGTGCTCGGCTGCCATTTAGGCACGGTGTGGCACTAACAGCACTTGTGAGACGCGGTCATTGTGCCAAGATAGTGCCGTGCCTCGCCGTCAGCGTCCGATGCCGATGCCGTGTCTTGGTGCAGTGCAAGTTGAGAGGCCCATTTGGAAAAGATTACCCCCCTCTCTCTCTCTCTCTCTCTCTCTCTCTCTATATATATATATATATATATATATATATATATATATATATATATATATATATATATATATATATATATATATATATATATGAGTCACAATGCATAACTGTAGCTAGACACCTTGGAAACTTTGATTTGATCCGTAAATCTTCGAGAGCAAGGTATCATCGCTCCCCTCCTAGTTTTTTTTTGCATCAATTCAGTATATATTAGTCGGATTTTTCAACCTAAGAATCGTCATTACTTAGGGTTTCATGCAATTTTTAATATTTGTATTATACAACCGTAGGATGCCAAGACGTGGAAAAGCTAGCAAACCAAGGTAACCGCAGCGCATGTTGTTATGTTATGGGTTCATTGTTGTGCATCAAATGGGAAATCCTAAGTTTATGGTTTAATGTTAATTGCTTTCGGTTCTTAGAACGAAATTGGTTGTATTATAGTTATGGTCGAATGACCGAAAATGCCTTCAACCCATTGCCTCTGCCTAGTGGTGCTCCAGTGCCCATGTGCTTTTGCGGCGATCCTTGCAAGGTAGACAAGTCCGATGAAGAGAACACGTATAGGCAGAGGTATTGGATGTGTTCCAATTTTGCGTTTGAGCCTACACTTCGTCAGCGCCGCATTAACAAGATAGTGAGGAATTGATGTTTGTGTCATATGACATCTTGTATGATTTTTTTATTTTCTAACAATTGTATTTTTTGCAGACCCCTCCACCACTCTGTGATTTTGAGCAGTGAATCGACACTGAGATCAAGCCTGAAGACAAGGAATATATGCAGAAATTGTTGCGGTGGGAGATAGAGGACAAGGAGATGATGGAGAAAAGACGCGGAGAGGAGGCTGCAAAAAAGGAGCACAAGGAAGAGGAGGAAAGGAGGCATGTTGCTGCGTATAGGGAGGAGAGGGAGAATAAGCTTGAGCATGCACGTCGAGCGAAAGCAGCGATGGAGAAGAATCCCAATGCCATGAGGAAGGGAAAGTGGCCTCATTGCACTCAGTAGTCTCCATGACTTGCTAATTCTATGGTTTATTCATGAACAATGTTGTCTACTGTCGGCACATACTTCTAGTATTATTGTGTTGTTTAATGTGGCATAGTATTGGACTTTTCATTATATGGTTGTTTTCATTATTTATGGTCACAATATTCAGTATAATATTGCGGACGTAGTGAAATGTGATCACGTGCTGCAAACACAACCTAACGAAGTAGGGCATTGTATAATTCAATACACAAAACACATGAAATGGCATGTGAGAACATGTACCGAACTAGGGTACAGAGTTCCTTCGACTAAACCTAACATGCCTTAGGTAATTGAACCAAACAACAAACACATGGATGTGCCCGCGTGTCAGCCCCTGGAGCCGACCTCCTTCACCACCAAGAAGACTCTAGAAGGTCTCACCCGGGGGAGGCTAGTCCAAGCCGACATCGCCTGACACGCAGAGTGTCAGAACAGAGCAACCAGACGACGCCCAGGCTTCTTCGGCTCCAAGACTCCTCGATGGTCCATGGTGCACCGCTACAAGCCCCTCCTAGACTCCGACGCACGTACACCATAGACTATAACTTCCAAACCGCCTTGTACCCTTCCTATCTCGTTATATAAGGGATAAGGTTGGACCTAGAGGGGGAGGATGCGAGTTTGATCACCAGACACTCCATTCCATTCCATCTGCCTCTGCTCTGCACCAAGAGCAGGGCAACCCGGAGAGGGGCACCGAGGGCCTCTCCTCCACTGCATCCCGCCGTCTCCTTCCTCTCCGACGAGGGGGAGACTCCACCGACGGCAAGGCAGCCTTAGGATTAGCACCGAGCTAACCCCCTACCAAATTTCTCTTCCTTTACACTCTGTTGTAACCTCCTAGATTTTGGGTGCTCTTGAGTATAAGGATCATTAGCTGCTGGATGTAGGGACCGAATTGGCCCGAACTAGGATAAATCGTTGTGTCTTCTTTGCGTGATTCTTATGTTCCTGAGTCCACCCGAGCCACCAAAGACCTCGTACTCTTACATCGACTCAAACAAAATTCTTGCCATGGTTTTGACCCAGGACAGCTGGCGCGTCAGGTAGGGGCAGCGACAAGTGTGGTTCTAGCTCTATGGTGGTCGGAGCCACCCGCCTTGTCGCCAGAGCAAGCGACACCGCCCCAGATGGCGGTGTTCGCTTCCCTGGTGAGTTCTCCATCGCGACCGGTGCCTACACTCTGGGCTAGGTCCTCAGCTTCAGTAGCCTGGTCTACATCGCCGATTGTCACGGCGAGCTTCGTCTGCTTCATGAGGCTACACCGGCAGGCAGCGAGCCCTCGGTGTCACCTCCCCCGCCAGGGCCCTCGAGAATGGATCTCGAGGTCTTGGCCCAACAGATCCAACACCGCTTGGGCCCCGATCCCACTGTGTCGGACCACCGCCGGATGTTCTACAAGTTCACCAATGTTTATCATCAAGTCACCACGGGCGAGGCGCTCCCACCGCCTAATCACTTCAGGTACAACCTCCCGGATCTGCCCTCGGGAGTCCGGAGCACGGCAGAATCCTTCTAGATGGAGTTAGAGCACCTCATCGTTCGTGAGGCTCCACGGAGCCCCATGCTCTCCAGCACGGCAGATTTTGGGTGCTCTTGAGTATAAGGATCATCAACTGCTGGAAGTAGAGACCGAATTAGCCCAAACCAGGATAAACCGTTGTGTCTTCTCTGCGTGATTGTTGTGTTCCTGAGTCCACCCGAGCCACCGGAGACCCCATACTCTGACACCGACTCGAACAACATGATTGCCACGGTTTCAACCCCACGACACCTTACTTGTAGACAGATATCTGCAGCGACGTGGGCAATGAGCTACTTTCATATGCCCAGTGGTTCGAGCACAACCCCCCAATGGTTGGTAGGCTGGAGTTGGTTGCCACCCTTCAACGACTAGGGCAACGTTGTTTCGTGGGAGTACGCCGGGCATTAGGCCGCCACACCACTGACATAGTTGTTCACGCCCACCAGGGTGTGCTTCCACCTCCACCTCCACCACCACCTCCAGTAGACAGATCAGGAGGACATTCTCGTCCATCCCAACACGAGCCCCTCAGGGTTACAGAAACACTATCTTTGCACAACATATTAGTGCCTGAACATGATATGAGGTGCTATATCTGATAGCAGACCTCCCAAAGAAAAGCAATACATAAAGCAACTAAAATGAAGTAGGATCCTTTATTTGTCTTGCACTCTAGCACAAGGATAATTCATTTTTAGACATATGACAAAAACCGCCTAATACGACAGCATGGTAAAGGGCTTTCCTAACAGATACTAACTGATCCGGCCTACTGAATCCCTCCACCCAATGGATTTACCCCCAAATCAAGTGCCTCTGTAGCTGGCAAAAAATAAAATAAAATACGTATGGATGAAATCGGTACATAGGTGCACCAAATCGACCAAGCAAGTATCAGACCTTACCAATAATAGGAACTGCAGAGTGCAAGTTCTTTGTTGAATTCAGGATTGGTGCTCGTCTTTAGCAGTGTTCTGAATTCCTGTGAAATACTGAAAAATAACTAGCAGACGATAAGACCATAAAAAGTAGCCCATGTACTCGTAATAGTTTCTACAATTTGCAGCCACCGATATAGATAGTAATTTTCAAATAATAGTTTTCAGTGTATATTACGCTCCACATCTAGCCAGTGAAAAATATGGAGAGGAGATAGGATAAAAACGCTTTACCTTCTTGAAACGCAGAAGTGATAACCAACCTTTGTATAATCAGAAGAGCATGGCATTCACTTTACCGCTAGCTGGGAGGCAATTCTGTCCTGGCATTCCTGTAAAATCAGAATCCATGTGCACCCAAACAAAGGCAAGAAAGGAAGCTAGAATCCATGTGTACCCAAATGAAGGCAAGAAAGGAAGCAAATTAAATTCATGTAAAATCAAAATCCATGTGCACCCAAATGAAGATAAGAAAGGAAGCAAATTAAACACTTGGCTCAAATCCCTCATCCACCTCCGGTTTAGTACCTCATAACAAACTCACACATGATTTGAGGGTCATCATTATGTAAAGAAGGGAGAATATAACTATCCTCACACCTTGGAAGTAAAGTAAAATGGGCAGGTTGTTGTAAGGGCATGACAATTAAAAATTAGAAAGAATCTAGGGAACAAGAGTAGCCTCAGGAATGAACAAAATGACATCATGTGATCTCTCATAGGTAGGCACAACAGCATGCACTGAGAAATAGCATCATTTGTAGCAATCTACGTTGCAGGCATATACAGTGGATGTAGAGAGGAGTGGGGTATAGTGTCAGCACATGAAATTTCTTCTTATTAAGGCAGCATTGCAATAAACCTAGCCTAGGGCAGCGGCATGGTAAGATAAATAAACAGATAGTGATACACATATTCATGAACATGCCGTGGGCCTTTGAAGGTCATCAGTCTATATTTGCAAGTTAAATGGGAGTTCATTTTCATCACAAGTTATACAACAAAAACACATGTCCATCACTTGCACCGAGCATTAGAGGGAAACCAGTATTTGGTCATGGACAAAGCACTCATATCAGTAAAAATATCGCGCAGGAATGAAATTCGTACGATAAATACGTGCATCAGATAGCAGCATGAAGCTGTGTCCCAAATTAATATATTTATGCCATCTTAGCTGAGAAAGACGAACCAGGGAAAGCACTGCAAAAAAGAGGCACATGGGCAAACTGATATGAAACTTGAAGATGAGGACGAGTGGCCACGAAGCCATGCTCCTGCCTCTGCACCGGCCACGACACAACCGGGACCCACCCGCACTGAGCCACATCAGGAGAGGGGGAGAGAGGCGCGCGTGGCGCGTGGGGAAGCGAAGGGGATAGCGGCCGTCTGCCCACAGCCGTGGCCGAGAGGAGAGAGAGAAGCGCGGGGGAGGGGATAGCCGCCGCCGTGGCTGCGGCTATGGCCGGAACCCGGTCGCGCTGGTGCGCCGCCGCGTCGGAGGGTGGCCAACGCAGGGGCCCAGCCGTTTCGCCGCCGCACGGGGAGAGAGGGAGAGAGACGGCGGCGCTGGCACGGGTGGCGCGGGGAGGGCTGGCGAGCGGAGAGGGAGCGCAGGGGATCAAGAGGCCCGATCTGGATCTGGATCTGGCTGTTGACCTGAAGGAGGGCGACATGTGGAGCAACAGTAAACAACCGGAAGAGTAAATATGAACAATAAAACAGAGATCAAACGGCGCAAATTTTTTCTGCTAACGTGGACGTCCTGAACGGCGGCCGAAGCAAACTGGCTTAATAATAGTAGATTCCTCAATGCAGTTGCAAGCTCAAACAACAAAGTACTCAAGATCGACAGAAGTTTCAACACTACAGCTAACCTGTTAGCTACTCAGGCTTTTAGACATTCAGAGCTTCAATGTAATCAGGGGAATTTCTCTTGTAACAATGCAAATCATGTAAACAGCTGCCCTCTGCGTATGGCACTGCAGTGTGTACTATGGGATCCTTACTCCCTGATCGCAGCTAGTTGCTGCTAATAATAAAGTTGCTTGTTGTCAAAAAAAAAAAACCCCGGTGCTTGCATGCGAGTGGGTGAGGGGAGTGTTGACCCGGTGTCGTGCTAGTGCTGTGCCTCTGCCCGTGCAGGTGCAGCTGCATGCAGGAAAAGAAAGCGCGTGGGGCCCCGTCGCTTTGTGCATTGTCGACCACGAGAGGAGACAGGCAAGCAGCGCATGCAGCCGCTGGCGCTTGGGGCCCGCGCTTGCATGCATGCACATTTGACTTCAGGAGAGAGGCAGCGCTGGGGACCGCAGGAAGGGCTGGTGCTGCTGCATGCGTTGACCAACAGAGAGACAGGGAGCGCTGGGAGGACAGGGCGCTGTCGACCTCGGATTGGCCGAGAGATTTCTTGCACATGGACGCCGTTCGCCTGCCGTTGCTACGCGTCCTTTTTCCGTTTGCTCGCTCGACCGTATCCCCCTGTTGGCTGCCTGAGTTTGGAGCCGTTGGGGAACGGTGCGGTTGCCGTGATGGCATGGGCGGATCCATATTCACACGAGAAATTAAAAAAACAGCGATGATGTTCATTTTTTCACCATATATGCATCCATACAATAAAAAGTTATGCATCCATAAGGCAAGCACACCCCCTTTAAATTTGTTCTAGCTCCGCCACTGCGTGAAGGGCCGTGATGGCCAGGCCTGGCGCAGTGGGAGGCTGGCTGGCTGCTGGGGTATTTCCCCACTCCCCCTCCTTCCCTCTCACTCACTCTTCCTATTCTTGCTCTTCTTCATTCTCTTGGAAGAAGAAAGCTCTCCTCTCATCTCTCCCTCCCAAAGCTTTTGAGCTGACCCTTGGTGAGAGATTGATGTTCCAAAGTGTTGATCTTGTGAGCTCGAAGAGCATCTCCTCCCTTCCTCTCCCTCTCTAAGCTTGGTGCTCATTCTTGAGAGGATTTGGGGAGAACCCTAGTGTGTGTATTTGAGGTTGCATATTTGGCGGCACTAGGTGGTAATTGTGATTGTGGATTTTTTGTTACTCTTGATGATTGCCGTCACCTAGACGGTTGGTTTGTTGATTGGTGAGGAGATTTGGTGATTGTGTCCACCTTCAATCAAAGTGCTTGTGAAGGGTTCTTGGACTTATTCCCCAGCGGAGTGCCAAAAGTCACTCTAGTAAATTGTTCGTGTCATTGAGTACCCTCACTTGTTTGTGAGTTCTTGTAGCGCCCATTTGTTGGGCTAGTTTGTGAAACACCTATTAGCCACCGAACTACCAAGCACGTGAACCTCAGGAGAAAATCATTGTGTCATCTTGTCTCCCTTGGATATTCATTTGGTATTCATATTGTGAATTATATCTCTTGCCCGGCATCGGTATATCACTCTTATCACTCTTTGTATTTGCATTCATTCTTATACGTGTGTAGTGGTAGCTCTAGTTGTAGCTAGTTGTAATTAGTTGTTTGTCTTGCTCTAGCTAGCTCACTAGAGTAGAAGTAGTGACATAGCCATTGTGTACCTATAGAGACTATAATTGACTAAAAATGTTGGATAGGTAGCTTGTAACCCAATCACTAGTGCTAGGCAAAACTTGCTATCACTATTTATCATACTAACCAAGTTGCTCTAGTGCTTTGTAGAATTTTTAATTAGGCTATTCACCCCCTCAGCGATTTACGGCGTGATTGGTTCGTTTCTCAGCACAACCAGGCTCGCACCACCCTAGCCAGGCCATACTTGGCCAGTGTGGGGGAATAGACCCCCTATACCCTCATGGGTATACATGGGCCGCACCACCGGAAGTGGCCCAGCCCGCAAGATGAAGACGTACGGAGCACGACGCTATATTGTAATTGTACCAAATTGGATACTTTACTTGTAACCTTGTCCCTTCGCAGTATATAAGGAGGGGCAAGGGTCCCCTAGAGGACAAGATCATACAAATCATACAGATCTCACCCTAGATCAATATAAATAACAGAGCACAGGACGTAGGGTTTTACGCCACACTGGCGGCCTGAACCTGTATAAATCTTGTGTCTTGTGTCTCTGTAACCATCTGGTTCCTGATTACGCGCATCCTACCGATAATCTACCACCACGGGCACCCCCCTCGGTGGACTGCCGACCATATTTCGTCGACAGTGGCGCGCCAGGTAGGGGCCCCTTTAGGGGTTGTGCGCGCTGATCTTTCGACGAATCGGATGGTATTTTCTTCTTCAACATGTCAATAACAACTTGACTAATTGCGGTGGCGTCCTTCGGCAACCACGACGACCTACAACAAGGACCTGATGCCGCAACGCATCTCGTAGGTGTGAGCAGATCGACTCGACGAGCTGGCATGTCGCACCCGACCACGATCGATCATGGATCTACACCGACGACACTTATTAGTGACCAATCAAGGAGGCCCGACGTGGGTTCAATCTACAGAGTCATGCTCTGGCCGCGCGATGGGCCCAGGCATCACAGCCATGCATCGGATCGGAGTCAACCATCGACAGCATGCAAGATCTGAAAAGCTCTAGTTAATTCTGGCTTTGCATGCAGCAAGGACGCGTGATCTACCCAAGCCATGCAAAGCTAACAAGATACGTAGCATGTATATACGTATATACATCTGCACGGAAGGAAGCAAAGCAACTACACGTGAGGTCTACTTGCACGTATCCATCATCATGGAGCCAAATACGACGACTCCAACAGCGAGCGGTCTTAGCCAGAGGCGAGCCACGCCGAGCCATCTAGTGAGCCATGTCGAGCCAAGTGAGCCACTGAGCGAGCCGCGTCGAGCCACGACAAGCCAAGCGAGCTGCTGAGCGAGCCGCGTCGAGCCACGTCGACCACGTCCTGAGCGGCTCCGCCGAGCTCCGACCACGTCGACCACGGACCACGTCCCGAGCGGCTCCGCCGAGCTCCGACCACCAGACCACGTCGACCACATCCCGAGCGGCTCCACTGAGCTCCGACCACCAAGACCACCAGACCACCAGACCACGTCGACCACGTCCCGAGAGGCTCCTCCGAGCTCCGACCACCTCAACCACCAGACCACGTCGACCACGTTCCGAGCGGCTCCGTCGAGCTCCGACCACCTCGACCACCAGACCATGTCGCAATGATGATCGCCACGAAGAACGACGCTATGACAACCGTGACCACCGTCACAACAGGCCGAAAAGTACGAGGATTGGACAACTTTATCGCCATCGACCAGATTTCTATCCAAAGATAAGTACACTTCTAATATTTATATTTAACACAATTTTCATTATGATGTTTCTCCACAACATCCTCGTCATGATTATTCTTCAAATAATGCTTGTCCATGTATACCATCTTAAATATAACATACAATATACTTAATGCAAATCCTCGACCAACCATGTTGACGCCGATGCCTCCAGAGATGCACCCTATCTCCGCTCCTCCCTACACATGCACGCACGCGCGCCCTCTCTGCGTTATGGGTGGTCGGCAGCGGCTCCTTAGCGATGCCTGTTCCTCCTACACGTGCACGGGCTCCGCGCTCGACGTTATGGACTATGGGTTAGCTAGGGCTAGAGACTCAGCTACACGCTAACTGGTCGGGCGGTTTATATAAAGTATAAACACAAACTTCATTTTAACACTAATGTTTACAAAGCACCAACTGCTTTATGACATCATGCTCATTTGCAAATGACTGCTGAGCGTCATATGCTATTTCTTCACTGCTGATTTTTTCTCCATAAATTATTATTTTGTGCATCATATACTACCGTTCTATATATTTATATTGCAGGGATCTCGAGCTACGCTCGGGGACTTCACCGCTCGCCCCTCAACCTGTGCTCGGGGACTACCTCGACAACTCTTCGACCACAGCTCGTGGACTCTGCCGCTCGCTCCTCGACTTGTGTTCGGGGACTACCTCGACCACTCTCCGACCACAGCTCGGGGACTTTGCGTCTCAACTACATGCGACTGGCGACTCGCATACAGTTGGGATATTCTTTCTCATTTAGACCTTGCTACAAGGCTCATACCTCGCCTTCCAGCAAGCTCGGGGACTACATCGGTACGATGCACCTGCCGGTGCATCTTGTATCACATGTACGACGATTGGATTCTCAACTTAACTGGGAATTTTTTTTAGACCCTGGCACCACGTGTCTACGTCACCTACTACCAGGCTCGAGGACTAAGTGGGCACACTTCACCTTGCGGTGAATGTGCTCGCTCTGATAGTTCAAACACCTCCGATTCTACAAGGACGACGGTGTCTCTTTTTGACTCAGAGTCAAAGTGGGCACACTTCGAGGGAAATATTTTTCAAATTTTATCTTGAGCCCCTTACATCCTTCTGGCAAGCTCAAGACAGCGCTACTCGAAGGATACAAGGAGCTCGGGGACTAGCTGTGGGGGAATAGACCCCCTATACCCTCATGGGTATCCGCACCACCGGAAGTGGCCCAGCCCGCAAGATGAAGACGTGAGGAGCACGACGCTATATTGTAATTGTACCAAATTGGATACTTTACTTGTAACCTTGTCCCTTCGCAGTATATAAGGAGGGGCAGGGGTCCCCTAGAGGACAAGATCATACAGATCTCACCCCAGATCAATACAAATAACAAAGCATAGGACATAGGGTTTTACGCCACACTAGCGGTCTAAACCTATATAAATCTTATGTCTTGTGTCTCTGTAACCATCTGGTTCCTGATTACGCGCATCCTACCAATAATCTACCACCACGGGCACCCCCCTCGGTGGACTGCCGACCATATTTCGTCGACAGACAGGATCAATGCATGCATCTGCATATTGTTTGGTTGCTTGTCTCAGTATAGCTTGGCCACACAGGGATGGTGTTTGGTTGATAGCAGTGCATACAGACTTGTTTCTTTAGAGCCAAAAAATGACCACGCGTGCGCTCGCGTTGCATCGCTGCAGCCTGGCTTGATTGAAACAAACTCCCACCACGTTCCTCCTCAGCCTGGCCGAGGGGGGCATCTTGCATGAGCTGGGCCAGGCCCCAAACACCAGTCCTGGAAACCAAACGCATTGCGCCTACATGAGATGGGCCAAGCTGGTGCATATCTAGGGTACCAATCATGCCCTTAGGCTATCTCCAACAACAACACCCAAGATACAAGACTCATTCGTCCTTTGGGTAGTGCTACAGGCAAAAGGTTCAATACCTAAAGCATCTTCTCCAACAACAAGACCTAAATAAGAATCCTTTCTGCAAATGGGGTTTTAGGAGAGAGGATGTCCATATTTGGGTTGTGCCTCTCAGGCAACCCAAAATAGGTATCCGAGGCTAATTTTGGGTCTCTTGCTATCTATTTTGGGTTTGGGTGTTCATATGGGTTCCTTGTTGGAGTCTTAAGACCTTTCACTCGTTCTCGTCTCTTCTCCCGGAGGAACTCTGCAAGAATCCGGAGAGCCAAGTCAACGTCCTCGCTCTGCAGCAGCATCTCAGAGACCTCGGCCGGCGTCACCTCCAAGGTCGAGAGTAGCTCATGTTTCTCCTAGAACATCTTGTGGTCGTCAATGAGGAAGTAGTTTCTGGCCAGAGTTTTGAATGCCTCCCAGCCGTAGTAGCCCATGTAGACATGCATGTCCATGTGGCCCGGCCGTAGCAGCGCCGGGTCTAGGTGGGTGGTGAAGACGATGATGCGCTCCTCGCCGCACGTGGACCACAACCTGTCGATGAAGTTGAGTAGCCCAGACAGAGTGATGCCCTTTGGCTTCGTGGGAGCGACTCGCAGCTGGGCCCAGTTTTTGTCCGAGGAATCCGATGTGTAGTCGGTGTCCATGTCCAGGTACTCAGTCGGCCCCGGCGCCTTCATGGCTTTCGTCGATGTGGCAGCGTTGTCGAAGCAGTAGTCGATGTCCTCGATGACGAGCATCGACTTGTTAGGCATGTAGATGAGCAGCTTCTGCAGCGTCGAGTTGAGGCACACCTCAGAGAGGTCGAGGTCGTAGAGGTTGAAGCGGAGGTAGTTGGCCATGGCGGCGACGAGGCTAGACTTGCCGGTGCTGGGCTGGCCGTGTTAGATTGATCTCCAATCCCAAACTAGGCCCTACGGCCCAGTTGGGCCTTTGATCCGCACCCTAATCGGGGGTGCCCAGCCCACTATGGATGGAGGGCCCCTATCACACTGCGCAATAAATAGAGGTGGGGGCCGGCGGCTCAAGTCAAGAGGTTTGCCTGAGCCGAGCACCCTACCGACAAACCCTAAACCCGATCTAGTGAGGGGCGTAGCCAGTGACGGGAAGCACCTCCACCACAGCACTACACCACCTCCGGACTACATCATCGGACTCCACTGCCTTCACCGTCGGTAGCCACCGCGCATCACTGACACCGTCTTCACCGACCGTCGCTGCCCTAGCGCAGACACCGATTCCATGGCGGACGTGAGCGGATCCTCCTCTGCGGTGTCAAGTTCGACACGATCTTCTACTCCACCCCTCTTTGTCTCTCTCGTTACACTAGTAGATGTTCTAGGGTTCATGATTCTATTCAACAGCAAGTAGACATGCTAGTTCTATGCCTATAGATCCTGTTCAAGCTCTAACAATGGTACGAGAGCCTCATTTGGGTATAGATCTAGCCTATCAGATTAGATCCATTCGGATCTAAGAAAAGAACAGAGGGTTTGATCCGTTATCAGATTGAAACCCTAACCCTAATCGGGAAATGAACCCTAACCCGCGAATCAATCACGGGGAAGAAGAACAGTGAAACCCTAACCCTAACCAAACCCTAATCTCGATCCTAACCCCATCCCCAACCCTAAATCGGATAGATTCGAGAAAAGAAGAAAGGAAAATCAAAGGAAAAGAAAAGGGGAAGGGGAAGAGACCTACCTCGCCATCGCATCATGCTGCCGCCTCGTCGACGCACGAGCGGGTGCTCGAGCAAAGGGCGCCGCGGCTAGGGCGCCGTGGCCAGGCCGCTCGACAGCGGCGCGCTCACCCGCTGGGGAGCACGGCGCCAGCGAGAGGGCCGGCGACGGTGCCATCATCGTCTCCATGCCATCGCAAGACCGAGACAGAGGAGGAGGAGAAGAGATCAGGGTCAGATCTAGGGTTTTTTGGAGGGAATCAGGCCACCGCCGCCTAGATCGCTCGACAGCGGCGTGCTCACCCGCTGGGGAGCACGCACACCGGTGAAAGCTCTAGTTTGGTTTTGGAGAATTGATGAAACCATAAGTGCTAACCTAGTTTATCAAGTGATCATGAGATAGGTAGCACACTCCAAGTGGTGAAGTAAATGAAGATCATTGCATGATGAAGATGATGCCATGGTGATGATCAAGTGCTCGGACTTGGAAAGAAGAAAGAGAAAAATAAAAAGCTCAAGGCAAAGGTATAAACCATAGGAGCTATTTTGTTTTGGTGATCAAGACACTTAGAGAGTGTGATCACATTTAGGTTTGATAGCCGTACTATTAAGAGGGGTGAAACTCGTATCGAAATGCGGTTACCAAAGTGCCACTAGATACTCTAACTCATTGCATATGCATTTAGGATCTAGTGGAGTGCTAACACCCTTGAAAATGTTTGTGAAAATATGCTAACACATGTGCACAAGGTGATACACTTGGTGGTTGGCACATTTGAGCAAGGGTGAAGAAGTTAGAGGTGAAAAGGAGTTAGTGTCGCTGGCTATACAGTGACCGAACGCTGGACCTCTAGGGGACTGGCACGTCTGGCCATGTATAGCAGTGAAGACGCCAGCGTCGGTAAATGACCGGACGCTGGGTCGCTCAGCGATCAGACGCTGGAAGGCTATGTCCGGTCGTGTTGACCAACAGCGCAGTAAGAAGTCAACAAGTGATCGGACGTTGGCTATGTCCGGTCAAGCATGACCGGACGCGTCTAGTCGGCAAAATACATTTCTGGAACCTTACTGGAAACGACTGGACGTAGGAGGCTCAGTGTCCGGTCAGTTGTAGTGGAGCGTCTGGTCAATAGATGACCGTTGAGATCAAACGACTCCTGTTGAAAGCAGTGTGACACGTGGCTAACATCGAGCGACCGGACGCTGGGTCCAAAGTCCGGTCAGTATGACCGGAGTGTCCGGTCACCCTACGCTGTACCCAGTGAAGGGGTACAACGGTTCTATTTTGTGGGGGCTTCTATTTAAGCCCCATGGCCGACTCAAGCTCACACTCTTGGCCATTTGCATTGACATAGCAACCTTATGAGCTTAGCCAAAGCCCTCCCATTCATCTTCATCATTGATTCATCATCTTTGTGAGAGAATCCAAGTGCATTGCTTGAGTGTTTGCATCTAGAGGCACTTGGTGTTCGTGTTTCGCTGTGGGATTCGCTTGTTACTCTTGGTGGTTGCCGCCACCTAGACAGCTTGGAGCAGCAAGGATCGTTGAGCGGAGGGTGGTGATTGTCTCCGACTCCGATCGTGGTGATTGTGAGTGGTTCTTGACCTTTCTCCAGTGGAGCGCCAAAAGGTACTCTAGTAGATTACTCATGGCTTGTGTGATCCTCATCTTGTGTTGGTTGTGCGGCACCCTATTGAGGGTTTGGCGTGTGATGCCAATTAGCGTGTGAACCTTCAATTGAGTGAATCGCCACAACGAGGACTAGCTTGTCGGCAAGCAAGTGAACCTCAGTAAAAAATCATTGTGTTCATCATTTGATTCCGAGGTGATTGGTCTTCATTGTTATCCACACTTGTGATTGATTGGTTCATACATCTATACGGCGATATAACCTTCTTGCCTACTCTTTACATTACCACAAACTAGTTGTCAAGCTCTTTAGTATAACTAGTTGTGAGAGCTTGTTAGTTTAGTTAGTGTGGCTCTTTAGTTAGCTTTTGAGAGCACACTAACTTAGAGTAGTGATATAGCTATTGTGTGGATATATTCCATCTAAACTAGAATTGTGGTAGGTGGCTTGCATTTTGAGTAGGCTAGCGCAACTCTTGCTTCGCCTCATAATTGTCTAACCTTTTGTTAAGTGATGTTGTAGAAATTTTTATTAGGCTATTCACCCCCACTCTAGCCATTAGGACCTTTCAAGTGGTATTAGAGCCGAGGTCACCGTGATTTGAGGCTTAACCTTTCGGTGTAAAAATGGCTCAAATCAACAACGCAAAGAAGCCACCCCAATTTGATGGCACAAATTATCCATATTGGAAGTCAAAGATGACCACACATATCAAGTCAATCAATAGAAAGGTATGGAAGGTGGTAGAAACCAAAATTGAGATTGAAGATCCGAAGAATCCCACCGCGGCCAAAGAAGTGCTTCTCCAAAACAATGACATTGCTCTTAGTGTCATTCATGATGCAATTGATGAGAGAACATTTGAGCAAATCAAGAATATTGAGATGGCTCATGAGGCTTGGAAGAAGTTGGAAGAATCATTTGAGGGCACTCAAGCCGTGAAGGGTGCAAAGGCATACATTCTCAAAGAGAAGTTTGCAAGCTTCAAGATGAAGAAGGATGAGAGTGTGCCGAAGATGTTCCATAGGCTTCAAGTGCTTGTCAATGATCTCAAAGCACTTGGAGAAGAGGTGAAGGACAAGGACTTCTCCCACAAGTTCTTGAGATGTTTGCCTTCAAGATTTGGTACATTGGTCACTATTCTAGTGAGGAGTGGTTTGAACACCATGACACCAAACCAAGTGTTGGGAGATATAATGACCGATGATACATATAGAGATGATGATGAGAAGGAAGAAAAGAGGGAGAAGAAAGATGAGAAGAAGGATGACAAGAAGAAGAGCGTGGCATTCAAGGCCACATCATCTAAGGGCAAAGCCAAGCAAGAAACATCTAGTGAAGAAGATGATTCATGGGATGATGATGATGATGAGAAGATGGCTCTCTTTGTCAAGAGATTTGGCAAGTTCATGGTGAAGAAGGGCTATCGTGCTAGAAGAAAGAAGTCTTCATCTAAGAACAAAGAAGAGTCAAGAAGGTGCTTCAAGTGTGGAAGCAAAGATCATCTTGTTGCTCAATGTCCATACAATAGCGACAATGATGATGACAATAAGAAGAACAAGAAGAAGGACAAGAAGGAAAAGAAAGAGAAGGACAAGATGGCCTTCAAGAAGAAGAAGGGTGGTTAATATGTGGTCATTTGGGATAGTGATGCTTCCTCAAGTGATGATGATGATGATAGTGATGATCACAAGACCACCAAGAAGAAGGTTCTAGCAAGTATTGCTATTAATGAGAAGCCTTCTCTCTTCGACTCTTCATCGTGCTTCATGGCTAAGGCCACTAAGGTACAAACTTGTGATGATGAAAGTGATTATGAAGAAGATGATGATAATGAAAATGAAAATAAAAATGATAGTGATAGTGATGATGATGAACCTACTAAGGATGAATTAATTGACATGCTAGAAAATGCTAGAGAACGCTTTGACATCAAGAGAAGGGAATGCAAAAGCTTGCGTAAGGAACTAAAAGCCCTTAAGCAAGCCTTTGATGAGCTCAATGCATCTCATGAGAGGCTAGAGGAAGCCAATAAGAAGCGTGGTAAAGCTCACAAAAAGCTTGAAAAGGCTCATTCCTCTTTGTTTGATGAGCAAAATAAAAAGAAGCATGTTGATACTTGTGATATAGGTTTAACTTATGATATAATTGATGAATCACTATCTTTGCCTATCATTGTTCCTTCTACTAACCATTCTTGTAGTACTTGCACTTCCACCTCATCTAGTAGTGATGGTCTCAATTGTGATGCCTCACTAGTGGTTGAGAATGAGAATCTTAAGAAGGAGGTTAATAAGCTCACTCATACTTTAGCTAAGGCCTATGGTGGTGAGGACCGCTTGCTTATGTGCTTGGATAGCCAAAGAGCTTCTCTCTACAAAGAGGGATTGGGCTATACCCCCAAGAAAGGCAAGGCGGCCTTTGCTCCTCACAAGACTAGTTTTGTGAAGAACAATGGTCGATTTTGCATTAGTTGCAAGCAAGTGGGGTCATAAAGAGCATGAATGCACCAACAAAAGCAAAAATGCTAATGTATCCTCCCTTAAGCTTGATTCATGCTATATGCTTACTAAGAGTACAAATGGTGTGAATGCTAAGTTCATTGGTAAACCATGGATGGGCTCAAAGAAGAAAGCCATTTGGGTACCAAAGAGCTTAGTGACTAACCTTCAAGGACCCAAGCAAGTTTGGGTACCTAAAAAGAATTGATCTTATTTTGTAGGTCAATTACAAAGCCAGAGGAAGGCATTGGGTTCTTGATAGTGGGTGCACTCAACACATAACCAGTGATGCAAGAACGTTCAACTCAATCAATACCAATGACAATGATGGTTATGATAGTATCACATTTGGTGACAATGGCAAAGGCAAGGTCAAAGGGTTTGGTAAGATTGCAATATCCAATGACATGAGCATATCCAATGTGTTGCTAGTAGAGAGCTTGAATTTTAATTTGCTATCCGTGGCTCAATTGTGTGATCTTGGATTCAAATGCACATTTAGGGTAGATGATGTAGAGATCATAAGTGTAGATGGCTCTAATTTGATCTTCAAAGGCTTTAGATATAAGAATCTATACTTGGTTGAATTTAATGCTAGTGAAGCTAAATTATCTACATGCTTGTTCACTAAGTCTAGCATGGGTTGGTTATGGCATAGAAGGCTTGGTCATGTTGGAATGAAACAATTGAATAGATTGGTTAAGCATGACTTGGTTAGAGGCTTGAAAGATGTGTTTGAAAAGGATAAGCTTTGTAGCTCTTGTCAAGCCGACAAATAAGTTGGAAACACCCATCCTAAGAAAAGCATGATGAGCACTAGTAAAGCATTTGAGTTATTGCACATGGATTTATTTGGGCCAACACAATACACTAGCATTGGTGGAAATAAATATGGCTTTGTGATAGTGGATGATTATACTAGATATACATGGGTATTCTTTCTAGTGGACAAAAGTGATGTGTTTGCAACATTCAAATCATTTGTCAAGGGCATTTACAATGAGTTTGAAACAACCATCAAGAGAGTTAGAAGTGACAATGGTAGTGAGTTCAAGAACACTAGAATTGATGAGTTGTGTGATGAATTTAGAATTAGACATCAATTCTCAGCCAAGTACACTCCACAATCAAATGGCCTTGTTGAGAGAAAGAATAGAACACTCATTGATATGGCAAGGTCTATGCTTAGTGAGTACAATGTGAGTCAATCTTTTTGGGCCGAAGCTATCAACACGGCTTGCTATTGTAGCAACCACCTCTATTGTCACCCATTGAAAGAGAAGACACCATATGAACTCTTGAATGGTAGAAAGCCCAACATTGCATATTTTTGGGTCTTTGGTTGCAAATGCTATATCTTGAAGAAAGGCACTAGATTGGGAAAGTTTGATAAGAAATGTGATGAAGGATTCCTACTTGGTTATTCCACTACAAGCAAAGCATATAGAGTTTGGAATTTGTATAGTGGTACTCTTTAGGAAGTTCATGATGTTGAATTTGATGAAACCAAGGGTTCACAAGTAGAGAATGAGAACTTGGAAGATGTTAGAGGCATTCAACTTTCAAATGCCATGAAGAACATGGATATTGGTGAATTGAGGCCTAGGCAAGTGAATGATGATGAACATGATCATGTGCAAGTGCTCTCTAACTCAAATGTGCAAGATGATACAAATCAAACTAGTGCAAGTGGCTTTCATGACAATAAACAAGATCAAGTGGCTAGTACATCATCTCAACCCAATGATCAAGCAAGTGCAAGCAATCAAGTTCTAATCCTCCAACCAACAAATATTGTAAGAGATCATCCATTGGACACTATCATTGGTGATATTTCAAGAGGTGTACAAACAAGATCAAGATTGGCTTTATTTTGTGAGCATTTCTCTTTTGTGTCATCCATTGAACCAAAAAAGATAGATGAAGCATTGAAGGATGTTGATTAGGTGAATGCTATGCATGAAGAATTGAATAACTTCACAAGAAATCAATGGGGATTAGTAGAGAGACCAAAGGGACACAATGTGATTGGAACCAAATGGGTCTTTAGAAACAAGCAAGATCAAGATGGGATAGTAGTAAGGAACAAAGCAAGATTGGTAGCACAAGGCTATACACAAGTTGAGGGTCTTGACTTTGGTGAAACATATGCCCCGGTTGCTAGATTGGAAGCAATTAGAATCTTGCTAGCCTATGCTTGTGCCCACAACATCAAGCTCTATCAAATGGATGTTAAGAGTGTATTTCTCAATGGCTACATCAATGAAGAAGTATATGTTGAGCAACCTCCCGGTAAACGACCGGACGCTGGGTCGCTCAACGACCGGATGCTGGAAGGCTGTGTCCGGTCATGTTGACCAACAGCTCAGTAAGAAGTCAACAAGTGATCGGACGCTGGCTGTGTCTGGTCAAGCATGACCGGACGCGTCCGGTCGGCAAAATATGTTTCTGGAACCTTACTAGAAACGACCGGACACTGGAGGCTCAGTGTCCGGTCAGTTGTAGCGGAGCGTCCGGTCAACAGATGACCGTTGAGATCAGATGACTCCTGTTGAAAGCAGTGTGACACGTGGCTAACATCGAGCGATCGGACGCTGGGTCCAGAGTCCGGTCAGTATGACCGAAGCGTCCGGTCACCCCGCATTGTACCCAGTGAAGAGGTACAACGGCTCTATTTCGTGGGGGCTTCTATTTAAGCCCCATGGCCGGCTCAAGCTCATACTCTTGGCCATTTGCATTGACATAGCAACCTTGTGAGCTTAGCCAAAGCCCTCCCACTCATCTCCATCATTGATTCATCATCTTTGTGAGATTGGCAGAGAATCCAAGTGCATTGCTTGAGTGTTTGCATCTAGAGGCACTTGGTGTTGGTGTTTCACTGCAGGATTCGCTTGTTACTCTTGGTGGTTGCCGCCACCTAGATGGCTTGGAGCAGCAAGGATTGTCGAGCGGAGGGTGGTGATTGTCTCCGACTCCGATCGTGGTGATTGTGAGTGGTTCTTGACCTTTCTCTAGTGGAGCGCCAAAAGATACTCTAGTAGATTACTCGTGGCTTGTGTGATCCTCATCTTGTGTTGGTTGTGCGGCACCCTATTGAGGGTTTGGCGTGTGATGCCAATTAGCGTGTGAACCTTCAATTGAGTGAATCGCCACAACGAGGACTAGCTTGCCGGCAAGCAAGTGAACCTCAGTAAAAAATCATTGTGTTCATCATTTGATTCCGAGGTGATTGGTCTTCATTGTTATCCACACTTGTGATTGATTGGTTCATACATCTACACGACGATATAACCTTCTTGCCTACTCTTTACATTACCACAAACTAGTTGTCAAGCTCTTTAGTATAACTAGTTGTGAGAGCTTGTTAGTTTAGTTAGTGTGGCTCTTTAGTTAGCTTTTGAGAGCACACTAACTTAGAGTAGTGATTAGCTATTGTGTGGATATATTCCATCTAAACTAGAATTGTGGTAGGTGGCTTGCATTTTGAGTAGGCTAGCGCAACTCTTGCTTCGCCTCATAATTGTCTAACCTTTTGTTAAGTGTTGTTGTAGAAATTTTTATTAGGCTATTCACCCCCCTCTAGCCATTAGGACCTTTCAGCCGGTGAGGGGGCCGGCGACGGCGCCATGGCTGCCGCTCATCGCTTGCTCATCGCTCGGCCACGGCTGCTGCGCTGAGGAGAGAGCGGAGCGAGGCGAAGAGAGAGAGAGCAACAGAGAATGAATTAGGGTTTCCCCGGGGGCGCCATGGACTCGGTTTTTATTCCGAGCGAAACGCGCGCGTTGCTGTCGGATCTGGATGAACGGCCATCGTTGATTGGACCGACGTCTGGCCCAGGCGGGAGCACGGGGGCGGACGGCTTTGCCGGCCCAGGCCCAGGTTGCGGCCTGGGAGGCATAGCGCGCGTGTCAGCGGAGCTGGGCCGGGCTGAATTCTTGGTCGGGCCGAAGGAACTGTAAAGAAATGAGTCATTTTTTGTTTTCCTTTTTCTAGTAAATATTTATTTCCTGTGGATAAATGGCTTAAAGTAAATAGAAAAGAGAATTTTCCTGTGGGTAAAATTCATTAAATTGAATTATTTTTCCGCTGCATATTTAAAGTTGTTATTTTCATTATTAAATTCGAACCAACGGGAGAATTTAATTTTGAAAAAATGGATATGTTTTTAGTTTATTATAATATTGTTATTATTCTGACCAACGTTGATTAATGGCAATATTATGATGTTTTCTCATGCATTAATTCTATTTTTGTCCAACGATGATGTGGAATTAGTGTAGAGGACAATTGTATGTTTTAATTTTGACCAACGTTGGAACTAAGCATGCAATTGTTATTATTATGTTTATGTTCTCACTCTATATGAATTGTGTTTTCAGGCGAATACAACTTGATGGGTTGTATCAAAGAGATCACCACTCTCAAAGGTGATAACTACACGGAGTGGAAGAAAAAGATTGACCTGGCCTTCATCTTGGCTGAGGTGGACTGGGTAGTCACCTCACCGTGTCCCACTGAGCCTGTGGCACTAGTGAGGGAGGCAAACGAGGCAGATGCCGCTTGGGCAACCAGAGAAAGGGATTTTGCATCCCAAAAGATGTCCTATGACCTTGAGCATAGGAAGTGGGTCACTGCCAACAAGAAATGTATGGCTGTGATAAAGAACACGATTGAGCCTGCAATTGTGGGCTCAATCCCAGAGTGTGACACCATCACCGGGTACCTTGATAGAATAAAGAGTCAGATCACTGGCTCTTCAAAGACATATGCTACCCAGCTGATAAAGCAGCTGGTGATAGAGAGGTACTCTGGAAATGGTGGCATAAGAGAGCACATACTAAGGATGAGCAATTTGGCATCCAAGCTAAAACCAATGTATCTGGCTCTCAAGGAAGAGTTCCTTATCCATATGATTTTTGCTTCCTTGCCAAAAGAATTTGACACTTTTGTTGTCAACTACAACATACAGCTCGAGAAGTGTGACTTAGAGAGGCTCATGGCTATGTGTGTGCAAGAGGAGGACATAATGAAAGCTGCCAATAGTGGCACTATCAATTATGTGAAAGACAACAAGAAAAAGAATAATAATGCTAACTCCTCAAAGCCAAAGGGAAAGGGTCACATGCTGCATCAGCCTCAGTAGAACAAGTTCACAGTAGAGAAAGACCAGTGTTTCTATTGCAAGAAGATGGGACATTATAAGAAAGATTGTCCCGACTACTTAAAGATGATCATGGCAAAGAAAGGTGAGAACTTATTACGTATATAAATGAATCCCTGTATGTATAGTGTTCGAAATCTACTTGGTGGATTGACTCGGGTGCAACTGTTCATGTTGCTAATTCTTTACAGGGTTTCCGTTCGATGAGGACTACGCAAAGAAGAGAAAGACACGTTAAAGATGCAAATGGAGTCCGAGCAGATGTCGAAATCGTTGGTGATCTTTCTCTAGAGCTTGCTGATGGCTTCACACTTTTACTTAGAGATGTACTTTATGTTCCCTCTTTACAAAGAAACTTGATTAGTGTTTCATGCTTGGACAATAATGGATATGATTGCCATTTTGGAAATGGCAAATGTAAGATAACATTTAATAATGCATGTGTTAGTCTTGCTATCTTACAAAATGAGCTTTATTTGTTATCATTACGTGATGATGTGAATGTTGTATGCGATGATGGGAACGTTGCATGCGACAATGAAAATGTATCATCGTCTATGGATGTAAACAGAAAACGAAAGAGAGCTCATGATGCGTTGTCGAAATTATGGCACTATCGTTTAGGCCATATTTCGAGGGGAAGAATAGAAAGACTAGTTAAAAATGATATTCTTCCTCCATTAGAGCTCTCAGATTTAGAACAATGTAGAGAATGCATAAAAGGAAAGTATGTAAAAAAAATTAAGAAAGATGCCAAACGAAGCGCGGGAATTTTACATATTATTCACACGGACATCTGTGGTCTGTTTCCTGTAAAGAGTGTGGATGGTTATGATTCGTTCATAACATTCACAGATGATTACTCCCGTTATGGCTATATTTATCCAATCAAAAAAAGAACAGAAGCACTAGATAAATTTAAGATATTTAAGGCATAAGTTGAAAACCAATACAATTTAAAGGTTAAGATAGTCAGGTCCGACCGTGGGGGGAGTACTACGGTCGACATACCCCATATGACCAAGTTCTTGGACCTTTTGCAAGGTTCTTACAGGAGAATGGCATAGTAGCACAGTATTCTACACCGGGCGAACCTCAACAGGATGGAGTAGCTAAAAGATGCAATCGTACCCTGATGGATATGGTGTGCAGTATGATAAGTTACTCCACCTTACCGTTGAGCTTGTGGATGGAGGCGTTAAAAACCGCCATTCATATTCTCAATAGAGTACCAAGTAAGTCGGTGCCCAAAACACCGTATGAGTTGTGGACAGAAAGAGTACCCTCACTAAACCACTTAAGTGTGTGGGGGGTCCTGCTGAGGCTAAAGTATTTAACCTAAACATTAGGAAGCTAGATCCAAAACAGTAAGTTGCCATTTCATTGGCTACCCAGAAAAGTCAAAATGTTTTTGTTTCTACTGTCTAGACAGACATACAAAGTTTGTGGAAACGAGACACGCTGTCTTCCTAGAGGATGAAATGATGAGGGGGAGCATGGTAGCTCAAGAAATTGACCTTGAAGAGAAGCGGGTGTATGCGCTCACTCCGATGATTCATGAGCTATTTTTCTCACTACCTGCTATCGCTGCACCGACAGTGCAAGATACCATGGTGCCAGCGCCTGTTGTTATTCTGCCTGTGGTAACAATGAATGACGATGAAGAACCTATTCTTCGGGATCCTGTAGAACCTATTGCCACACATGAGGGGGAGCAACAACAGTCTCAAACATAAGATGTGCCAAATGTGGAGGTCCCTAGAAGGTCTCAAAGAGTTAGAAAATCAGCTATTCCTGCTGACTATGAAGTATACAACACTTAGGAATTTCAAATGGAGGATGATCCCACCTCATTTGAAGAAGCCATGAGAAGTGATCATTCATCAAAGTGGCTTGAGGCCATGGAAGATGAAATGAAATCTACGAATGCCAATAAAGTTTGGGACTTAGAAATAATTCCTAAAAGAGCCAAAACAGTATGATGTAAATGGGTCTACAAAACAAAACTTGACTTTCATGGGAATATAGAGAGATATAAAGCGCGACTTGTGGCAAAAGGCTTTACACAAAGAGAAGGGATAGATTACAATGAGACCTTTTCTCCAGTCTCATGTAAAGATTCCTTCAGAATCATAATGGCATTAGTGGCACATTACGATTTAGAATTACATCAGATGGATGTAAAGACGACATTTCTCAACGGGGACTTGGAGGAAAATGTTTACATGGCACAATCGAAGGGTTTTGTCATGGAAGGAAAAGAACGAATGCGATGCCATCTAAAGAAATCCATTTATGGATTAAAACAAGCTTCAAGATAGTGATACTTGAAGTTTGATCAGACAATAAGGAATTTTGGGTTTAAAGAGAATGTAGAGGACAATTGTGTCTATGCAAAGTTTAAGAATGGGAAGTTTATCTTCCTTGTCCTATATGTGGACGACATCTTACTTGCTAGTAGTGATGTCAGTCTACTAATGGAGACAAAGAAGTTTTTGTCCTCAAAATTTGATATGAAAGATCTTGGTGAAGCCTCGTTCGTTCTAGGGATCGAGATTCACCGAGATAGAAGTAAAGGGGTATTAGGACTGTCACAAAAGGCATACATAGAAAGGATCTTAAAGAAATTTAGTATGCACAAATGTAGTCCCTCACCTGCTCCTATAGTCAAGGGCGACAGATATGGGAATTTTTAATGCCCCAGGAACCAATATGAGATCGATCAAATGAAAGCGGTTCCATATGCTTCAGCTATCGGAAGCTTGCAATATGCTCAAGTATGTACGCGCCCTGACTTGGTATTTGTTACCGGGTTACTTGGCAGATTCCAGAGCAATCCTAGAACAGAACACTAGAAATTAGTAAAGAAAGTCTTGCGTTATTTGCAAGAAACGAAAGGCCTCATGATGACATATAGAAGATCTGATTCACTCCATATAGTGGGATATTCAGATTCTGATTATGCGGGAGATGATAGAAAATCCACTTATGGATATGTATTCACTCTCGCAGGGGGAGCTATTTCATGGAAAAGCTCAAAGCAAACCGTCACTACATCGTCCACAATGTATGCCGAGTTTGTAGCGTGTTATTGTCGGTGCGGGACCCACAGGATACCCCGCAAGGAAGAGAGAAGATCTAGTCTAACTAGGATTCTCCCCATGTAATCTTAGTAGTAGTATTATCCTGTAATCCTACTAGGAACTCTCATTATAAACCGACTAGGATTCTGACCTCTTGACTATATAAAGGAGGGCAGGGTTCCTAGAGATAGGAGAACAATTATACAAGAGACTTTTACGACACAATCAATCCAACGCAAGGGCTAACGCGACTGGACGTAGGGTTATTACTCGACCACAGTCGAGGGCCTGAACCAGGATAAATCGACCGTCTCTTGCGTTAACCGTCGAGTTCCGCATACGCTGAAGCCCGAACAATACTACCCTGGGGACCCCCGTGGCAGGCTATCGGTGGTCAAACATCGACAGCTGGCGCGCTAGGTAGGGGCTTTCGGCGAATTTGCATCCGATAGCTCGATGGACCTCGACAGTATGATCTTCTCGATGGGATCAACTTTCATCTTCGGCTCATGGATCTGCGAGGCGGACGACAATGGCAAGCTCCAAAGCCGTCTCCTCGAAGATTCGAATCACCATGAAGACTATTCTATTTCGGCGACTACAACAGATCAAATCTCCAGAAGATTCGCGTAGCTCATGATGTCCGATTCAACTCAGGTTTCACGGCTTTGTGCATCCGGCTCGAATTCAGGCTCCGCATCCGAGATACAGTCTTATCCGAGTTCTTTCTTCAAACCGAGTTCTTTTCTGATGGGGCTTAAGAACGCGGCCCTAACCTATCAAGAAAACAACTCGGAGTACACGCAGAATCTTTTCAAGAAGTTGGATCCTTTTCCGCTCGGATTCCACAACATGGCAACATTTTATCAGACACGGCCCGAAGGATTCCTTGATTCGGTGGTTAGAATGCCACTGAAGGGAGCTCAGGAAGGTCTCGTACTAACTATAACATCTCAAGACTGCATCGTCCACTGGCCGGGCTCTGTTCCTGAGGATAGCAGTACCCGACTGGTCAACACGACGACAACAACAATTCTACCCTACCAAGAAGGAGACTCGATCTGTGATCTCGAGGCCTCTACTAAAGTTATCAGCAACTCTGGCAGTGTGGAAACTAACGCCAATAATGGAACAGTTCACGCACGGGAAGTACTCATGGTTTGCCATCCTCGATCACCATTGGTCCCTCCAGAAGCGCTCGATGTCAGGTCATCGGATGAATCAGAATCCAACATATCACCCTTTGCCCAAGGCTACGATGGTGAGACCGAGAATCAAAAACAAGCTAGAGAAAGAAAAAACAAGTTGAAACAAGGACGCCAACACCGTGCTAGGCAGCGCAAGGAAGCTTGGATCAGATATGAGTCGGAGTTGTCCGAGTACGACAGAAAAAAATCACAACGTGAAGTCAAAGAAAGACGCATGGCAAGTACGCCCTACGATAAGATCCGAGAAGCATTAGAACTCAGAGCGACCTCACATCCTAGTGAAAAAACATGAACAGCTCCGGGACTTTCTCCGGTCAGCGGCCCTGAGGACACAGGAAGAAAGGACCCACTCAAGACTACCCGCCAGATCAACGACCCATAGGCAAGAAGATCAAAATCAAAGAAAGTCCGCTTTCGAGAGACTTGGACCAAGTGGAAGTCATAACAGAGAAAGTAGAAGGGGCCATAGTCAGAGCCACCGAGTTGAACAACCAAGAAAGACCAGAAGCAGGGCGCCTACCCAGACGGCCTTGCAGGATTACTCTCATCAAAACAACAGTTGGCCAGAAGGAGGCGCTAAATCAGAATTCAAAGAAGCCGAAACGCACGATAGATTTCCCTGTTTTGCAAACAGACTAGCGTCAATACGGCTACCTCACAAGTTCAAACCGTCCAACCACACTAAGTATGATGGCAAAACTGAACCAAGGCAGTGGCTCAGGATATATTCGCAATCAATTGAACTAGCTGAAGGAGACGACGATATCAAGACCCTGTTCTTTCCCATGGCCCTGGAAACCATGCCTCTCCAATGGTTCGACAAAATTTTGCAAGGATCATTACACACCCGATCACCCACACAGAGTTAAAAGGACTCAAGCAGAAGGGAGGTGAAAGTCTTAGAGATTACTATCGACGATTCGACGAACTACGAGCTCAAGTGCATGACATCACCGAACGAGAAGTGATTGAAGCTTTCTCTCACGGAATCATAGCTAGGTGGCAATTTCAAGACTTCTGCAAAGAAAATCCAAGAAACAATGAAGAATTCAGACGAATAGTAGAAAAGATGATTACTGCAGAAGAGAAGACACGAGAGAGGTTCCCGGATAGGAGCAACCGAGACAACCCGGACAAGCAAAATCATTGAAATAGCAGACATCAGGAAAGAAAACGTAGACCAGACAACACTGTGGTAATGGCTGACAAATCAAAGAAGTTTTCCAAACCCAGAAGATATGACGACATCGAAAACATACGTTGCCCATTACACCCTAATGGGAAGCACACCATCAGAAATTGCTACACCTTCAATGATCGATACACAAGAAAAGATAGTAAGGAGAACACTAAAGAAGACAATCAGAAAAAAGATGAGGACAACCACGAAGACAAGGGATTCCAAAAATCCAGGGGGACGGTAGCAGTGATCTTCTCCGAGGCCCCAGATTATAGAAGCAAACATCAAGAAAAATTAGCACTATGAACTATCATGGCAGCAGAACCGGCTACTCCAAGATATCTCAATTGGTCACAGTATCCAATCCAATTTTCCAGAGAAGACCAATGGACTAGCGTAGGAAACGCAGGCCATTACCCACTGGTTCTAGATCCAACTATTGCCGAAATGCTAAGGAAGATGGGACTGCAACTCGCCGGGATGATTACACCAACAAGTACACCTTTTATGGTATAGTACCCGACAAGGCAGCCATGCCACTTGGACAAGTTACTCTACCCGTTACTTTTGGAACTCCCTCAAACTACCGTACATTGTTCATCAAGTTTGAGGTCGCGGACTTCGATTCATCATACCATGCAATCCTCGGGCGCCCAGCGCTAGCAAAATTCATGGCAATACCACATTATCCGTACCTACTGCTTAAGATGCCAGGACCTCATGGTGTCCTTTCTCTTCGAAGTGATTTGAAGCGCGCTTTTGACTGCGATGTTCAGGCAATCCAAATCGCAGCCAAAGCACAAGCCGACAATGGAAGAAAAGAAATAGCCACTATTGCCGCAGAAATAAGCCAAGAAGAACTAGAGATACCGCTAAAAAGCCCAGCATCCTCGCACCACCAAAAGAAGCCAACGTCAAGCAAATCAACCTGGGCACTGGCGATCCCACCAAGACAGCAACCATCAGCGCCCACCTCTCGGCAAAATAGAAACTCACGCTCACCAACTTTCTTCGGGACAACAAAGATATCTTTGCTTGGAAGCCGTTCGACATGCCAGGTGTCCCAAGAGAGTTGGCTGAGCACAGAATTGATGTTAATGAAAGCTCCAAGCCTGTAAAGCAATGGCTACAGCGATTCTCGCCTGACAAGAAGGCAGCGATTAAAAAAGAAATCACAAAGCTAATGGCGGCTGGATTCATTAGAGAAATCCTTCATCCAGATTGGCTAGCAAACCCAGTTCTAGTATAGAAAAAGAACATGGACGAATGGCGCATGTGTGTCGACTACACAGATCTCAACAAGCACTTCCCGAAAGATCCATTCGGGCTACCACGCATTGATCAGATAGTTGATTCAATAGCAGGATCCGCCCTATTATCCTTTCTTGATTGCTATTCAGAATATCACCAGATCGCATTAAAAGAGCAAGACCAGAGCAAGACATCTTTCATCACTCCGTTCGGTGCCTACTGCTACAAGACCATGTCGTTTGGACTCAAGAACGCTGGAGCCACTTACCAAAGAGCTATCCAAACATGCCTTGGTGATCAAATCGGCGAAAACGTAGAAGCATACGTGGACGACGTGGTTGTAAAAACAAAGAACCGGGATACACTGATTGAAGACTTAAGACAAACCTTCGAAAACCTAAAAAGGTGGAGGTGGAAATTGAACCCGAACAAGTGTGTATTCGGAGTTCCTTCAAGACAACTACTCGGTTTCCTGGTCAGTCATCGCGGAATCGAAGCAAGTGCCAAGCAAATTCGAGCCATAACAGAGATGGGACCACCTCAAAACATCAAAGATGTGCAAAAGCTAACAGGCTGCATGGCGGTACTCAATCGTTTCATCTCAAGGCTCGGCGAAAAAGGGTTACCTTTCTTTAAATTACTAAAGAAGACAGACAAGTTCGAGTGGACGGAAGAAGCCAATGAAGCTTTCAAGAAACTTAAGGCATACCTCACATCCTCACCAGTTCTCACTCCTCCAAAGAAATACGAAGACATGATGCTATACATTTTGACAATTTCTACTGTGGTCAGCACGGCGATAGTCGTGGAAAGAGAAGAAGAAGGGCACGTGTATAAAGTACAACGACCCATATACTACATCAGTGAAGTACTGTCAGAATCAAAAATCCAGTACCCGCATGTGCAAAAACTACTCTACGCCCTATTGATCACTTCACGCAAGCTCCAACACTATTTCGAAAGCCACAAGTTTACCGTGGTGACAGATTTCCCACTCGGAGACATCTTACACAACAGAGATGCAACAGGGCGCATATCAAAGTGGGCAGTTGAACTCGGTGCTCTCAACATCGATTTCACCCCGCGGAAAGCAATCAAATCTCAAGCCCTTACCAATTTTGTTGCCGAGTGGACAGAGATTCAACAACCTATGTCAAATATAATCCTTGACCATTGGAAGATGTACTTTGATGGATCACTCAAGCTAGGCAGAGCCGGTATGGGCGTTCTCCTAATCTCTCCAGATGGAAAACAACTCAAGTATGTCCTTCAGATATTATGGCAAACTACCAACAATGAAGCAGAGTATGAAGCTCTCATCCATGGGCTACTAGTGGCAATTACCCTCGGATTCAAGCGATTACTCGTATACGGCGATTCGGCAGTAGTCATCAACCAAGTCAACAAAGACTGGGACTGCACCAAAGAAAACATGGGTGCTTACTACGCTGAAATCCTAAAACTCGAAAAACATTTCCAAGGATTAGAAATTCTACATGTCCTGCGCGATTCCAACATTGTAGCAGATGTCCTCGCCAAGCTCGGATCAGACAGGGCAAAGGTCCCACCCGGCGTATTCATAGAGGAGTTATCAACTCCGTCCATCAAACAACCCGGTGAGACAACCCCAGAACTCACAGCCAAAGGCAACCAGATTTTGGTAATCAACACTTCATGGACACAAGCTTTTATTGATTATATCAAAGAGAATAAGTTGCCAGCAGATAAAGAGGAAGCTACCTGAGTTGTTCACAGAAGCAAAAACTACGTCCTAGTGGGGGACAAGCTCTACAGAAGAGCTGCATCGTCAGGAGTACTCCTAAAATGTGTCTCGTTTGAAGAAGGCAAAGAAATCCTAGACGAAATACACTCAAAGTTGCTTTGCGAAATCACGCCGCTTCAAGAACACTAGTCGGCAAAGCTTTACCTTGATTCTACTAGCCAACAGACTTTGAAAGACACAGAAGAACTTGTCAGAAAATGCAAAGGTTGCCAAATGTTCGCAAGACAAGCTCATGTGCCAGCTCACAATCTCATCTGCATCCCACCCGCTTGGCCTTTCTCCTGCTGGGGGCTGGATCAAGTAGGACCCCTCAAGAAAGCAAAGGGCGGTTTCGGGTACATCTTCGTAGCAATTGACAAGTTCACCAAGTGGATCGAATACAAACCGCTCACAACATACAGCGTAGCCAAAGCAATCGAGTTCATCCAAGACATTATGCACCGCTTCGACATGCCCAATCGAATCATCACAGATTTAGGCTCTCCCTTTACAGCCACAGAGTTCAAAAGCTAGGCACAGGATTGTGGCTTCGGCATAGATTACACATCAGTCGCACATCCAGAAGCCAACGGACATGTAGAAAGGGCCGATGGACTCATACTAGCTGGATTGAAACCAAGACTGTATGAAGAACTAGCAGACTATGGATCAAAATGGATTGAAGAATTACCCAAAGTAGTATGGGGGCTACGAACTCAAATAAGCGGAGCCACCGGATACTCGTCTTTCTTCCTAGTTTACGGATCAGAAGTCGTACTACCTGCCGACTTGATTTGGACGTCACCAAGGATAGAACAATATAACGAAGGAGAAGCAGAACACACCAGAAGATTAGAACTCGACATTACAGAAGAAGTCAGAGTAAACGCTACCCTTCAATCAGCAAGATACCTCCAAGGATTAAGACGCCACTACAACAAGAATACCCAGCCCCGATCACTACAAGTCGGAGACCTAGTGCTAAGAAGAATACAAAAAACTGACGGACGCCATAAACTACTCAGTCCATGGGAAGGTCCTTTTATTGTCTCAAAAGTCATTGGACCAGGCACGTACAAGTTAATAACTGAAGATGAGAAAGAAGTCAGCAATACATGGCACATCAGCCAACTAAGAAGATTCTATGTATGAAAACAGCTCAAGGGAGAATACATGTACAAACCACAAGAGATCAACGTTCACGGCCAATAAAGATGGTGTTCCTCGACAAAATATGTATTATGGCTTATCAAACGATCATGATCAATAAAGATGGTTTTTTTGGCAACATATGTCCTATGATGGTTAACCCCGAGTTGTTTCTAAAGAGCAAAATGGCTGAAACATGCCTGAGCCTACCGGCAGAGAGCAAAATAGCTGAAAAATGCTTGAGCCCGCCGATGAGGGTAGCTAATAAGCTAACACCCGAACCAAAGCGCAAAATGGCTGAAACATGCATGAGCCTACCGACCGAGAGCAAAATAGCTAAAAAGATGCTTGAGCCCGCCGATGAGGGTAGCTAACAAGCTAACACCCGGACCAAAGAGCAAAATGGCTGAAACATGCCTGAGCCTACCGTAGAGAAACAAAATAATTTGAAAAATCCTTGAGCCCGCCCGATGAGGGTAGCTAATAAGCTAACACCAAACCAAAGAGCAAAATAGTTGAAACATGCACGAGCCTACCGTAGAGAGCAAAATAGCTGAAAAGATGCTTGAGCCCGCCGATGAGGGTAGCTAACAAGCTAACACCCGGACCAAAGAGCAAAATGGCTGAAACATGCCTAAGCCTACCGGCCGAGAGCAAAATAGCTAAAAAGACGCTTGAGCCCGCCGATGAGGGTAGCTAATAAGCTAACACCCGAACCAAAAAAAATGACTAAGCCTGGACATGGATTAGGAAAGATTCAAGTCAAGACCCTCCAGCTCCTTGTTCCAAATAGCAAGAGGCTCGGGGGCTACACTGAAGACACTTGAGATCACAAAGTCTGTCAAGACAATGGTCAACACCAAAGTCTGTCAAGACAACAGTCAACACCGAGTTGTTTATGCGACGCAGACAAGAGCCAGGCAAGCATTCAACAGATCAAGAAAATTCGTCAAGACAACGGACTACACCGAGTTGTTCACATGGCAAAAACGAAGGCCGGACAAGCACTCGACAGATCAAGAAAGATTGTTGATACAAAGATAACATGCAAAGTTGTTTACATGGCAAAGACGAAAGCAAGACAAAGTACTCGGTAAGTCAAATAACTCTGATCGCTTGGACAACTCATCCAAAGAATAAACAAGGCATCCAGGCAGAGAAGACATCAACAAAAAATCTTCATTCAAAAGGAAGTATAATGTCATATTACAAGGCACGAGCATAAAGGTCAATTACGTCAAGCGTCATCATCAGGAAAAGAGATACCAATATTAAGATTATCTACAACTCTACTGGCTAAGTCTTCAACCTCAGGCTCCATCCTCTCAACGGCATCAATGTACTCTTGACTATCGGCTTCCTCTGCTATCTTGGACAAAGGCGCCTCTAGAGCAAGAACCCGGACCTGAGCTAGGACATTCTTGGTACATAGTTGGGCACACCTCTTCACGAACTCTTGAAAACGAGTCGGAATTCGGGGAATTAATGAGCCCAAGATTGCCCATCATCCACTGGAGTTCGAGAGCGTCGCTCTCGAACGAAAGGATTTCCTAAAGCTTTCTAGTTTTTCGAAGAGGCCGTACGCCAACTTGCCGGACAAGTCTTCAATAGTTTTTGAGCCTGCACAAGATCTCTATCAGCTCCACGCCTAATCAACTTAGCAAGTGCGAGTTCTTCCTCAGCATGAGTAATTACCTCCTCAGCCTTGTTGTGACTAGAACAGACAAGAGTCTTCATTTCATCGATACTCTCCGAGAGCTACGCTTTTCAACTCCGGAGAGCCGGACAAGGCACCAAACAACAAGTCGGAAGAAAGGAAAGTTTGAATCTGAAGGAAACGAAAAGAACCTGCCATACCATTGCACTCTTTCTTCGCTGCTTCCAAGTTCTTCATGGCCTCCGAGTTCTTTAAAGCCTCCTAGATAGCAGCATCCCTCTGTCTCTCGGCCTCAACTACCCGGGCACGAAGTGATTTTTCCTCCTTCTGATGTGTTTGACACTCAGCCTTCAGCTCGGCCTAGCAGAGACCAAGATCTGTCTTCAAGGCGCTTAACTCAGTGGACAACTTCTTCTCGGTTTCCGATGAAAAAAAGAAGCCGGTGTGGTCCTGAGAGAAGGACTGAACAAGAAGAAAGAAAGAAAGAAGGCATAAGAACAGAAGAAAAATGAACATCCAAAGAAAGAACTTCAGAAAACTTACTTGGAGTTTTTCTCCAAAAGAAGTTGCAAAGGTTGCAAAATCTCCCCAAGAAGCGGTCAACTCTAACAACCGATGAGTGGCGTCAAATTGATGCACCACATCTTCAGTAGAGAGAGGAGCGGAGGGGGAAGACGGCCGATGCGGAGAAGGTAAGAGCAGGGACACATCATGGGAAGTCCCGACTACCTCCCTAGATGAATCCACCACCATGGCCACGGTCACCTCCGAGGCAACCAAACCAGCAGCAGCATCATCACCAGGAAACCTTGTCTCCCCCACAACCACTTCATCGATCGTGCGCTCCGAGTCCTGAGGCTCGGTACTCGATCACACCGAAGATTGGCAAGAAGTCGACGGAGGGTCGAGAGAAGACGAAGGCTGAAAAAGTTGACAAAGAAACTCGCCAATAAGAACAAAGAAAAGGAAAACGAAGCAAAGAGATGAAACCGAAGTCACTCACTGGCTATCTTCTTCTTTGTAAAACACAAAGAAGACCTCGCAGGGGAGCGACGCGCAAGCACAAACATGACCGCCACCCCTGAGAGGGGCTAAGCCTTGGTGAATGAGCCCCGAAAGAACTTGGCACCGGAGCCCCAGAGGAACTCGAGCCCAATGACCGCTTGCTACAAAAAGCCAAGACGAAGTCAGAACAAGAAAAAGCGCTCAACAAAACAAAGACAAGTAAACAACTCACCGACACGTAATGAGGGGCACATCATCAACCTCATCTTCCTCAGTCTCCAGCAAGACAGCTATAGCGCCATCTAAAAACAGAGAGAAAAAGAACTCGGTCAACGGCACAAATAAATAACAGAAAGACCAAACATATTAATATGCTCATCTAGGAGCACGCTACCTATAACTGGAGTACCTGGATGAGTACTCGGCTGGCGAGACTTCTTGGAAGCAGGTAAACCAGACGAAGAACCATCCGCCCGCCCCCTCTTCGGGACACTACGAGGACCTCGAGCGACTGGACGAGGAACATATTCTTCATATACATCAACAACTCCAGAAGAAACTCCAGGAAACATTGTGGTGATTTGGAACTTACTGGTTACAGAAGCCCCAGCAAGGTTCTCCCCAGTATTCACCACGACAGGGGGGGCATCAAGGGGGGTCGGGTCAACAAAGTTGCGCCCCAATTCCTATGAAAAGAATAAAACAACAAGACAAGGAAAATTAAGCAAAAATGGATATAGCAAAAGAAGTACAGAAAGTACTCGTACGAACAGAAAATGACTTACAGCTGGAGGCGGGTTGTTGGTAGAGAACTCGGAGACAGTAAGCGGGACAACGTTTGCTCCTTTCAGCATCTTCTAGAGACGCTCGAGTACCTCCTCGTCGGTCAACTCAAAGGCAGGGACCATACATGAAGAATCCTCAGCCCCAGAGTACTCGAAGCCAAAGTTCTCTCGCTCCTTCAAAGGCTGAACACGACGACGAAGAAAGCTCGAGACAATACCGAAGCCGGTCAAGTCCTGTTGTTTCAAAGTACTTATCCTATCAAGAAATGGCTGGATCGCCTGAACCTCAGCCATCGTCATAGGGTTCTTATCCCATCGGTCATTAACTAAGGGACCAGATCCAGAGTGAACAGCAAGAGAAGGAATCAGGTTGGCGGCGTAAAACCAGTCGGCACGCCAATCCCTCATAGAATCAACCAGGTCGTAGTCAAAGAACTTGCTCTTAAGACCCTGGCGAAACTGAATCCCACAGCCACCAAGAACACTAGTGTCTTCACGGCGCGGTTGGGGTTTCAGACGAAAGAAGTAGCGAAAGAGAGAAAGAGAAGGGGGAATTCCAAGGAAAGTTTCGCAAAGATGAACAAAGACAGAGAGATGAAGGACAGCATTGGGGGTAAGATGGTTCAAAGTAACCCCAAAATAATTAAAGAATCGATGGAGGAAGGTAGAAGCGGGAAGGCAGAGTCCAGCACGGACAAAGGAGACAAAGAGGATGATCTCACCAGACCTAGGCGCAGGGACCGATGCTCGCCTAGAGCTCTCCATTCAAAGAATGTCCTTGCTCTGGATCAAGCTGTCACGACAAGCTCATGGAGCTGGTCTTGATTGTTGTTGGAGCCGCCAAACCTTACAGGCAGCCCTCATGGCCATGAACTCTTGGTTCTCGATCAAAGAAAGGGATGACTCCTCATCCACGAAGGCTGTCTGGGACTTGTTCGCGGCCTTCTTCCTAATCATGAACTAGCGGAAGCGAAAAGGCACTGGGGAAGACGGTTAGGATGGCGGTGCTCGGGTGATGGCGACAATGGCGTGCGCGAATTTATGAAAGCTAGGGTTTCAAGGCAAGAGTGAAGCGATAAAATAAAGGAAGATAAAAGGTCTTTAAATAGATTTTACAATGATACAAATGGCCCACTGTGCCCATTAAAACACGTGTGGGAATGCAACGGTCCATTTACTAACACAAATAAAATGATTGGACGGACACAAATCCACACAACTACAGTGCAGTTTAACGGACAAATTTCAGACTTATCCATCCAACACCACTAAGCAGAGTTATCGATTACTACAAGAACAACCCGTCAACCATAAAGAAATGAAGGGCTACCTCACAAGGAACAAAAAGAACCCGGTTATTATAGAAAGAACTCCTGGAGTCTCATGAACAACGAGGATTACAGCGGAAAAAATAAATGACAACTCGTAAGACAAGATTCTTTCCATTACAAGTGGCTTCAAAAAAATAGAAGATCACACATCTTACAAGACCCAACGAACTCGGTACTCACGACAATCAAGGTAGCAAAGAGGAACCCTGGACACAGGCTAGGCTCTGGAGCGACTACGTGTCCCAAATTTCTACTCGTTAGAACAAACCGCACTTTCGGCTACTACTTTGCTTTTCTTCAAAGGACGGACGCAAAGGCATCCAAAGGCGGAAATCAGCAAGACATGGCGGGACAACATAGACTAGGGGAAGTCGGCGGTGCATCATCTACCCAAGCCCGATGTGATGCGGGATCAGGTGTTGATCTACACCGGACAGTCGCAGGGCAGGCAAGGAAGATCAACCCAAAACTGCTGGATGAAGGAACGCATCCCACATCACAAGACTTCCTCCAACTACCACCATGTACTTCCAAGTACAATGCCGCTGCGGGATTAGTCTACCTCTAATCCCTATCACAAGACTTCCTCCAGCTACGGCAAGATGCACAGGAACTACAAAATACGCCCGGGGGCTGCTCTACTTTACAAACTACCATATTCATGACTACGAAGGTTTCAACAAAATGTTCAATGGATGAAAACAAGCACTCTGGGAGGGTATTTATAGATTGAAGGAGTGGCGCACATGGACTAGGAGTACCAACAAAACAAGTCTAACAAAGGACACAGTGAAAAGACATGACTCAATAATGGAAGACTCAGGCGAGAAGGAACAGTACTCGAAGACGAGCATATTCGGAAGAATATGCCAACACTGTACAACCCGTGAACAGCCAACATTTACACTCAACCACCACCATACAACTACACCTGACAAACAGCATACTACCAGAGAATACGCCAAGAACAATGCATCCGAGTTCTTTTTGAATCAAAGAACCCGGATAAATGCTCAGAGGCTACAACAGGGGAAGATTTTAGTTCCTCGAACAAATTAGACTCAAGACCCTCCAACTTTTTGTTCCAAATAGCAAGAGGCTCGGGGGCTACACTCAGTGAGTGCACTTTTTCTTTAAAAAAGCGCATGTCACCAAGAAGACTTCTTCAAAACAAAACTACTTCAAGGACTCATGACAAAAAGAAGCCGAACCAAGCTATATCTGAGTTCTTTTTTATAAAGAACCCAGGTACATGCTCGGGAACATTTCAACGAAGGATCAGAGCGATTTCAAGACAAGACCCTCCCGCTCCTTGTACCAAATAGCAAGAGGCTCGGGGGCTACACCCAAAGGGGGGTACTTTTTTATTCAAAAAAGGTACACTCCACGTGAAAATCTCACAGAGCGCTACACGGTTTTGCTCAAGAAAGCACTCAGAGGGCGACACTTGTTCACCTTTCTCGGCAAGGCCCCGAAAGAACAAGACGAGGCTTCCAGAGCTCAACCATGAAGTGCTCAAGGGTTTGTCGATCAAGGGACCCACAGGATACCCCACAAGGAAGAGAGAAGATCTAGTTTAACTAGGATTCTCCCCATGTAATCTTAGTAGTAGTATTATACGTAATCCTACTAGGTACTCTCATTATAAACCGACTAGGATTCTGACCTCCTGACTATATAAAGGAGGGCAGGGTTCCTAGAGACAGGAGAACAATTATACAAGAGACTTTTACGACATAATCAATCCAACGCAAGGGCTAACGCTGTTGGATCGTTAGGGTTATTACTCGACCACGATCGAGGGCTGAACCGAGGATAAATCGACCGTCTCTCTTGCGTTAACTGGTCGAAGTTCCACATACGTTGGCTCCGAACAATATCGCCACAGGGACCCCCGTGGCAGGCTATCGGTGGTCAAACATCGACAGCTATGAGGCAACGGGGCAGATGAACTGGCTAAAGAAGTTCATACCTGGTTTGAAGGTGGTTGACGACATCTATAGACCACTTAAGTTATCTGACGATAATAATCCGTGATGCAGAGATATGCTCACAACAATAAGTCAAGTGGTGTCTGCTAAACATATTGACATAAAGTATTATGTTGTGAAAGATAAAGTCCGGGATCATGTCATAAGTCTTGAGCATATAAGTACAGAAAAGATGCTCGCGGATCCGCTTATGAAAGGCTTACCACCCAACGTGTTCGAGAGAACATGTAGCCAATGATGGGTTTATGGGAAAGCCTATAATTCTTGAACAAAAGAAGGCCCAAAGTTAAGTATCTATTTGAACAGCAGTGGTGTGTTGTAGGCTATTAAATCTATCGGCAATTGAACGTGACGATGAAACATGCTCTATCGCTAATCTGTAATAGAATAAACAAAAAGTAAATGATATGAAATTAAAAGATGGTAGGAGATCAAGGGGGAGATTGTTAGATTGATCTCCAATCTCAAATCTGCCCAACGGCCTAATTGTGCCTTTTGATCCGTGCCCTGATCGGGGGCGCCCAGCCCACTATGGCCGGAGGGCCTCATCACACCGCTCAATAAATAGAGGTAGGGGCCGGTGGCTCAAGTCGAGGTTTGCTTGGAGCCGAGGCTCCCACCGACAAACCCTAAACCCGATCTAGTGAGGGGCGCAACCGATGGGAAGCACCTCCACCACAAGATCTGTAGCCCTCGGATCAAGGCCACCGGACTCCACTGCCTTTCACCGGCTGGTCTCCATCACGCATCACCGACACCGTCTTCACCACTCGTCAGCGCTTCTAGCGCAGACATAATCGATTTCATGGCGACACGAAGCGATCCTCCTATGCGTGTTAGGTTCAACACGATCTTCTACTCCACCCCTCTCTCTCCTCTCGTTACATTAGTAGATGTTCTAGGGTTCATGATTTTATTCAACAACAAGTAGACATGCTAGTTCTATGCCTATAGATCATGTTCAAGCTCTAACAGGCCGTATAGCGAATACAGCGCTTCCACGCCTTTTGTCTGATGCGACGGTAGTAGTCCACTGTGGCAAGGAACCCGTCGAGGTCATTGACGATGGACTACTTGAGCGCCGTCCATGGCGCAGCGTGTCGAATGTGGCTAGATGGTGGTTGTTGATGCCATGCCACGAAAGCGCCCTCATTCATAAAGATTCTAAGCGCGCGTGGTCCCGATTCTGGTTTTGCTGCCCGCCGTGGACATGACGAAGGGAATGTACTACTCAACGACGTCTCGGTGTGCTCAAGGCGTCGAAGCTAAGCTCGAGGACTCGCGGGTTGCCGCCGCCTCTTTGCCCTTCTTCTTGTCGCCGCCAACCGGTCTCAACGCGACGTCCGGTGAACTCGACGCCGCTGAAGACGCCGACGGCGGAGCCCCCTGCTCCATGCAAAACAACGTGTTCCACCCGCCCACGCCATCGGGCTCCTTGGTGTGGGGCCGCGTGAGGCGGGCGGCACATGGCGCTGGTCGATCCGGTGGCTTGGTACGCGACGCCGCTGCTGAAGAGGTGGTTCTCACCAGAGCCCACGCCGAACCGGTGGCGATGACGATCGTGTGGGCGCTCCTTTGTCGCGGGCCGAACCGGCATGCGTGTTGCCCACCACCACCACCGTGGCATGCCGCCGTCCGTGTAGCAGCTCCGCAAGATGCTCCACACCATCACGGCGCACGCCATGGCCGAGGCCATCGTGGCTGCAAAGAGATCGCCTTGTACGCGTTGAGCACCCTCTCGCCACTCTGCGAGGGGAACAACACGCAACGGCGATAAGCCGAAGAGGTCGAGGCGGTGTGATCCATGGCTAGTCGCTAAAGTCGGTGCGGCAAGGCAAGGCGGTGTGCTTCTCCTCTATAGTGGAGGCCGCACGGGCAAAGGCGCTTAGTGATGAGATCGCAGAGGGTGCCGTGTGTGCCTCTCACTCTAATAGGTGGCTATTCTTGTTGACGCCATCTTGGTCGGAGAGGACGGTGCCCTACTCAGATGGACCAGCTCGGTCTCCACCGCCGGGCTCATGGAGGGCCAACCAGAGTCGTGGAATGCCTCATTGCCAGGATGGGCCGCCATGCCGGGAGGTGCCGGGCCGGTGCTCGCTAGAGGTGCCGGGCTCGTCAGATGCCTATAGGGGACGCCGCCACTTTGCCGAGCCGCTACCGGTCACCTCGGCTGAGGTGGCAACCGTGTGCAGCTGCCACCCACGCCGGACCGCCTTGGTGCCGTGTGAGGGGCTCGCATGGCCGACCATGCTCGCCGCTGCTGGCCCACGAAGTCGAGCGGGCGGTGTCACAGTGACAAAGAAGGCACAAAACATCTTCTCTTTAGCTTGGCGATTTTGCATTGTTGCTTTGTAATCAGAGTCTGTCAAGTGGGTCATAGGCCAGCATCGTGTTACCGGCATACAAATGCTAGAACTCTGTAAGAGACTCGGTATCGAAGAAAAGTAATATGAACCACGCTAAGGCAAGGCTACCTCATCGACGCTTCCTCTCCCCACGATTTGTGCCCTTGTAGTGCCCACGTCGGCAACTTGACGTCGGTGGCCACAGGTGTCACTAGTGGTATCGAGACGGTTTATCCTCACCTCCGCCTCGATTTCGCTTTCGGCCTTCGATCTTGATTCATAATTCCGTAAGTGGGTTGATCTCCACCCCGCATCCCGGTGGTGTGGGTGAGAGGTCCCGTAAATCCCTCCTTTGGTAGAATCAGTCGGCCGCTACGTCGAAGTTCGCCTAATCCGAGATCCACACCCTTCCATCCATCCACCCCATCTCCTCCATAAATCCGGATCCGGCTGCAGCTTCTTACCATCCCACCGTGGTGGCACAAGCAACGGCTCTTCGTCCATAATCGATCGCAAGCGGGCGTCATCACCACCGTTTCGCTCGTCAAGGTTCCAACCTCTCTGCACGATTCTCGATGGGGACTACATCAACAGATCTAATTCGGTGGCGTCAACCCTTTGTGAGATTTTCCCAACTTCTCACTCCATTCCTTCTAGCACGCCTAAATTAGTGGTGAGGGTTGCAGGCGCTTGTTCTCATGTAAAATTCCATAGCCAATCGGTTCAATTGCAAAAGCGGTGGTGTTCGGAGGGAAGTGTCCTTCGACTTGGGTTGCGGACGCTTGTTTCGTAAAATTTCCTCGGTCGAGCCTCACTTCCAAAGCGGCGGTGATTTGTTGTTGTGTGGAGGGTCAATAGGGAGGTGTGAACCGAACCGTTGTTCCACCCGGCCACCACGGCTCCATCTAAGCCTTCCGATCCTAAACCATCCAAGGCACTCCAAATTCTGTTGGATCAGATGTCTAAGAGCACCGATGATGACCATCTAAGTGGGACCAGTGATGGATCATTTCGATCTCTTGTTCAATCGTATGACGGATATGGGTATTGTCCAAAGAAGAGATGAAAATTCAGATTGAGTTAAACAATGCCAAGGTTGACAAGTGTTCTCGCAGATCAACAGGTTTATTGCTCAAAGAAGTTTGAGCTAATGGCTGTAGTAGCTCAACTAACCTCAAGGGCGCTTGAGGAGGAGAAGAGCTCTACGCTAATCATGGTTCATCATCCTCAGGGTATGATGATGAAGAGGCACACTTCCGTAACATTTTTGCCAAGGACAAGAACCTTCGTAAACCCGAAAGCAAATCCAAGTATCATAGATCCAAACTGGAGCAAGACAAGGAAGAAAGGGTACCTCATCATGCTTTGCCTAAAATGTTTTCCCAAGTTTGAGGGCCTTCATCCCAAAATCTGGATTGACAATTGCTGCAATTACTTCTCTATCTATAATGTGCCCGAGAGGCTTTGGTGTCTTCTCGCCACCATGCATCTAGAGGGCAATGCCGCCAGTGGTACCAGCCTATAAATGTGCACACATCCTAAGATCTCTTAGATCACTTTTTTGCTTGGTCAGGAACAACAGCTTGAGCCGATGATTATAGAAATGCCCTCACCGAGTTGATTGATCTCATGCATGAGGAATCTGTGGGAGGACTATACTACTAAGTTTGAGCAATTGCGCTTTGATATTACTATGCATAGCTGTCATTATGATGATCTTTTCTTCACCTCCCATTATGTCGTTGGTCTCAAAGATGACATCAGGCAAGAGTTGAGCCTTAGGTACCAAATAACCTGCATATAGAGTCGCTTATTATTGCAAGGATTCAGCAAAAGGTGCTTGATAGAGGAACAACAAGTACCGTAGGCTTCTATTCTTCATAAGCCAAA